>CM060872.1:10084068-10690450 GCA_030737845.1 Acorus calamus
ATCCAATTCACCCCTTCTGTTAGTTTCTTTAACTCAAGGTTAATCTGACTTAAACCTAATATGGGAAGTTACTATTATACCCATCTCCGTTTAACCCAATTGAGAAACCCTAAAATTCTAATAACACCTTTCATCACCTTCATTGTTGGCCCAAACGCCGACATGCCGTTCGCGAACCCAACGACGTTCGGCGAAAACAGAGAGCTCATCCAATGCTGGTTGGACACGAACCCCGCGACAATCCGATGAAGAATCAAACACGATGAAGGCTTCGGGGGATTCGATGGTGAAGAGCGCGAACACGAAGGGTGCAGTCGAGAGGGAGACGACCACAGTGGCGGCCCGCGGGCCGAGGAGATCGCAGGCCGGGCAGATGAGGAGGCGAGCGGGGATGACTTCGGAGAAGGAGGCGACGACAGAGACGGATAGGTGGGAGTCGACAATGGAGATGGAGTCGCGGATGAGGGGGAGAAGGGGGGAGGGGAGAGGGTGGAGAAGAAATAGACGAATAGGGAGAGCCATGAAAGGTGGAAGGTGAGCATGTGAGGGTTGGCGGCGAGGGAGAAGGGGTGGAGCTCCATCGCCATGCCGTCGCAGTCCACCGGGTGAGTCATCGAACGAAATGGATTTTGAAAAAAAATTATTTTTTAAAATGAAATCTTGATTTTCATTGTTTTTTAATTGGCTTATAAATGGGAACCATAGTGAGAGTTACTCAAGCTCTGCTTTAATTGATATGGTCTCCTTTCATCACTGTAACAAATTCAACAACAATGTTAGCCTGTCTTGGGTGGCCGCGCACGCGCCGACGGTGCTCGGATTCGAACCAGTTGATTTGGGTAGTGGAGATTCGAAGAAGATGAAGGAGGAGGTCTCTGTTGAGTGGGAGGGGTAAAACAGTCTCTGGTAGAGGGGTATTAGGATTTTTGCCGGTTTATAGGGACCTAAATGCATTAGTGAATTTTTATTGGGTTAAGATAACGGAATATTCGAGGAATATTCCAATTCCATCGATGTTAATTTAACTCATGAGGGTGATGATTTGGATTTTAAATATATTTACAGAGGGTTATTTGGAATTTGAAAGTTTGCAGGGGGTTATCTGGATTTTCATATGTTTGTAGGGGGGTATTTGAATTTTTTCCAAAAAATAAATAATAACTTCTGTTTTTTTTTTTTTTAGAATAGTTTTTTCCATTATTTTTTCCCTTGACAACTTTCACAAAATTAAAGGGTGTTTGTTGACTTAACCAAAACTCGATTCATAAAAACAATTAATAACTTATATGCTTCATTTAACAAGGTGCATGCATTGTAAAGATATATGATTACACATGGGGTTATAAATGAGACTATACAACATATAATTCTTATTTTCTATAAGTGGTTTCATAAAACTTATTAAAATACACAATTCATATATTCATGAATATTTCATCGGATGAAATACACACTTTCAAAAATCAAAATCGGTGGAGATGAGACTGTCCTTCACAATAATATCCTAAGGAAAATAATGCATTTTTGGTCATAGGCTTTCTCCTAAAAGCAAACCTAGGGTCAGGACTGACATCGTCCCTAGAGATATCGTGGCTGAAAGCTGTGAAGCGATCTACTATACTTAATTAATTAATTCCTCGTTTCCTTGTTGTACTATATATTACATATATTTATATAGGTACCTTTACTTCTCTATCAATATGTTTTGTTATTATTATATATCAAATAGCACCTTTCATCAATGTACAATCTGATATTGGATGAAACAGATTCAAAGAACCTATGATTGCATAATATATTAGCGTAGGATGTCTCGGTCATCTAAAATAAATCAAAAAATATATGAACATTTTTTTTTATGGATGAAGTGTGACTCTAATCACCTAGGTATTCAGAGCATAAAGCACAAGTCATAAGACTCTTCCGAACAACCAGCCCTACAAGGCTGAAAGAACTTGGGCATGAGAGCTAAAAAATACACCAGTCCCTAAAGAGACTAACAACATGTTTTCTCTTCCTGCAGTCATTAGCAGGACCCGACCTCACACCTCCCCCGAAGGAGAAGGGTGCCCCAACCACCACGCCATGCATGTGGGGATTGATCACCTGATGTTAATTAAGGCTCATATTTTTTATAACATAACCTCTAAATGAACGATCACATTTCGTTGGGCATTGTTCGTGTTGTTTTAGTATTACACGTATACATAACAACAGTTCAAAACCTTAGCAAACATGAAATATCCAGTTTTTCCAATTTTATAAATTTATTTTCAGTTTTTAATTATTTTACCCTCTCTCCTTTTGGAGTTTGTAATTCGAATTCAGAAATGAAATCGAGTAGTAAACATCAACCTATTTTTTTAAAAAAAAAGCAAACATGAAATATATTTATCATTTGAGATGTCACATTTGTTACCCTAATCTTACATTGGGTATCACATGAATCACTTCCATCTATAAGGTTAGGAGACCGTCTGATCTATGTGAATTGACATAAATACCCCTTCCGGTGGGTAGATTAGGGGATGGGTAAAATCCTAACGGTTGTGGTTACTTCCACTCATGCTGTCCCGCCAAGTTATTGAACCCACCCTACCCAAATTTTGTAGGTAAATAACATGTCCAACCATAGTTACATCCTCATTCACATTAAATCATATATGTTATTATATAAAATGAAATATATATTAATATATTAATATATATTTTTAATTTAAAAATAAATAAATTATATCATACATTATTTTTGAACCTCATATAATATGATAGTGCAGAATATATTATGTTATCATAATGTATAGAGTTATAGATAAATTAAATAAATTAAGAGAAAAATCCATATGACCCCCTGTAAACTGATTGAAATCCATATAACACCCTAACTTTTCATAAAATCCATATAACCCCCTAAAACACTTAGTTAATCCAAATACCCCCCCCCCCCCCACATAAAATTTACATTTACAGATGATGAATATTTCATAAATATTATGGTTGGTTAACCCTGATAGAAAATATAGTATACAAAAAAAATCATATAATGTTTTAAAAATGCGAAAAATCCCCGGTAAATGATGATTTTACCCTTCTGAATAAGATTTTATAAAATATATAGAGATGATAAAATTATCATTTTCATAAGATTTTTTACATTTTTAACACATTATAGGAGTTTTTTAGTATATTGTGTTTTCAATCAAGATTAATCAAATGAAATATTCACAAAATATACATCATCTATCAATGCAAATTTTGTTCAGGAGGTTATTTGGATTTATTAGATGTTTTCAGGGGGTTATATGGAATTTAAGAAAAGTTAAGGGGTTATATGAATTTCAGTCAGATTCCAGAGACCGCATGGATTTTTCCCATAAATTAAATGCATGGCTTTTTATATTTTTTTCACATTGAATATATATATATATTCATGCAAAGAAGTATCTATTCTATTATAGGTTTTATATATAAGGACTGTAAGGATGGTGAAACTCGATCTTGATGTATGATCACCCAAAAAAAGAATCAATGCACTCACCCTATATTTATTCAGTCATCATGTCACTAACGCAATATATAAAATCATCTAATGCAATGTATATTTCACTTCTTCAATTTATATTATATTACCAAAAAATATAATTATTAAAAATATATACATTCAATTCATATTAGCATGCGCTTCATTTTTATTATAAATGTAATCTGTAATTAATTCATATTTATCTTTTAGATTTTGGACCCATAGTTTAATAATTAACAAGAGAATTTACAAAAAAAAAATCATGGATTCGAACCTCAACATTTACCTTAAAAAGCATCTTTAAACTTGGTTATTTTTACAGTCTTAAATGTAGTTTCATATATATATATATATAGTTAATCTTTTTTACTCACTAAAACAAAATGTCTCTTTAAAATTTTTTTATATTTTTTATAATTAAATAATATAATTTATTATAATATATATTTCATCTTTTATAAAATTACATAAGACGGATTATAAAAAATTAATGAACAAATTGCATTTTAAATAGATTGAGTAGAACATTTGATTTTAAGATGCGTTTAATTACACGATTGTGCGATTTTTACATATGCAATCGTGCAACCTAATAAATAAATTGAGATAGCTTTCCCGTAAACAGATTTTAGAAAAATATTATCTAAAATCTGCGGTTTTCCAAAAGCCACGAGCACCTTCTCCCAGCGTTGACAGAAAATGGTGCCTAAGCCTTTTTGTCTTTAAATTAAGTTTGTGGGCCCCGTGACTTTTGTTAAGCCGAACCCAAAAAGAATCCTCCTGTTGGACTGCTTCATTTTTGTCGTCGTCCACCGAGTGCATGTTTTTGCATGTTAAACAAAGAGAGAATATTGTATGATTAATCAATGTAGATCTTGAAATTTGAAAAGCATCTGGTTTCTCCATCACTGATGAATATATATTATGCCCTGCAAATATTCAAATATGATGCTTCGTGTCCACTGCTAAACTACCTTGTTTCATTCTCACTCGCAGACAAACTTCTTTTTAAGTCCTTTCGAGCATTTTGTTTTTTTATACACTATCTATATGAATGTGATAAGAAACAAGTCATTTACTATTTGACTCTGGATTAAGTCATTATAGTTTAAAAAATGAAATAATATTTTTTTTTTGTTATTTAGGGTATAACAGTACCAGTACAAGAGAAATCTAGATATATCGATCAACAGTTTTAGAATTAATTGTAAGACAAGGCCTACTAGAAACAAACGACATAATTGGAAATCACTTTTTCTCCTACCTACGTCCAGCAATTATCGAAACCGAAAACCCTAAATGGGGTAGCATCCCTTCAATAAGACATGCCTCTCACATAAAGTATTGTTTTAGGAGGGAGGTTGGAGGTGTTCACGTACGATCTATTATTTTTTTCATGTTGTACGGTTTCTTTTATCATCCTTATTTTTTCTAACGTTGTTGGATAAATTAATATATATATAATTAAAATTTAAAAAAATGTTATATTTTTTAAAAATATGTATTTTATTATACAGGTGTATATATATGTGCTTTTATTGGTTTATAATAATTTGATATTCCGGGTCGGATTGTCCCACCGTCCCTTGGGAAAACACACGTAAATAAACGTTTATATTTATTTAGGGATTTTTAGTTTTAAGTCTCCATAAACTATATGATTTAACGATTGATTCCTCACTTCTTTATATTTATGTTTTAATACCTATATTTAAATGATAATTTAGGAATAGATCCCTCCTCCCAGGGACTAAAAAGCAAACTAAATAATTTAGGAATAGGTCTCTCCCAGGGACTAAAAAGGAACATATCGTTTAAATGTAGGGACTAAAACCTAAATATGAAGAATTGAGAGATCAATAGCTAAATCATATAGTTTAGGAGGACTTAAAACTAAATATCTCTTGTATTTAATAAAGAAGTATGTCTTGCATAGCGCGGAATGTCACCTTCATCGAACAACTTCATTGTTCATAAAGCTACAGTATTTTTTAAAAATTAATATAATGACCACAACCATATGTACTTTGGTGATGCGTGCACAAGCTGACATAGACCAGAATACAGGATATTGTGTACATTTTTTTTTACATTGGTTAAAAATCAATTTAAATCACAAAATTCTTTAAAATTGGGTCACTTGGATACTCTTTTACTAAATGAATGATCATTTATCATTCATAATCAAATATCATCATGTGTGTGAATATCTAAAGATGTCGTGGTGTATTCATTAATATAGTTAAGAAATGACGGTTTAAGCAACTTTCAAAGCATTTCTAATATGAATATCACACATTAATTTATTATTTTCAAACTATAAATTAGGGCTTAAAACCACAAGAGGATGAAAAAAAAAGAGGCAATAGAATACAATGATTTTATGACACTTTTGTTTGCTTGGAAATCTTTGTGCACATATAGTTGCTAAACCTATCCATTATCCAAAAAAAATCTGAATCCGATCCGAATTCGTATCTGAAATATCATAAATAATCGATATTTGAAGATCGAGAGTGCGGATATGAATATCAGTGTATCCGATCCGAAAAATATCCATATCCGACATATATTATAAAATTTTATATATTTGTATTATATATTATTCATATTTGTTATTTTGTATGATTAATTACAACCATAATATACATATTATATTACTATTAAATATTCAATGTAAATATTTAATACATATAATAAACCTTAAAATCTCAATTTTAATTTTCATATCTTTCTAATATATCATTTAATTATCCAATTTAATATAAATATTTAAATATGCCAATGATTTGAAAAATATCTATATCCGATTTGTATACGAAGATATCCAAATTCAAAAATTAATATTTGAATCCGAAAGATAGGATATGGATATTGACACATCCGATTGTGGCTCCTCGAGCTCTTACTATCTCACATCAGGATACTGACCCTTAATTATACTAAAATATTTCCAATGTATCATTTAAAGTTATCAATGAATTCTAAAATTTGCTCAAGTGATTTTGGTTCAATGAGATTTAAGACATGTTATTCTATCATTTTTAAATGAATTTCTTGTCACACGGACCACCAAATTGATTATTCTTTAATTATTAAATCATTTTTCTAGATCAATATGTACATGGAATAAGGGGCTATCCATGTACTTACCTTTTTTTAAATGACACACAATTTCTTACCCTAACCCTAACAAAGAGTGGCAATAAATTAAACACATTATACCAAAAAAAACATCTATAATATGTTAAAAATGTGAAAAATCATCTGAAAATGATCAAATGGGTTTTATATTCTATTCAGATGAGTAAAATCATTATTTGTAGAAGGTTTTTTTATTTTTAACACATTATAAGGGGTTTTTGGTCTACTGTGTTTTCAACCATAATTAATCAAATAAAATATTTACAAAATATTCATCATCTGTCAACCAAAGTTTAATTCAGGAGGCTATTTAGAGTTTTTACAGGGTTATATGTATTTCATGAAAAATCAGGGATTATTTAAATTTTTCCCAAAAGATAAATAAGGGGTACGCAGGAGGCCCCCATTGTTTCATAGCAGTGGGCAGTGGAAGCATCTTTTGTTAATGTTAATAATAAATAATAAATTTTCGTCCTTGTTGTTGATTTAATCCAACGCATGATTGAGAGGAGTTTTGTATGCTACGAAAGGATCCAAAGCACTTTCGACACACATTGAATATGCATGCTTTAAAAAAAACAATATAATTATTGTATTATTATTAAACTTGTCTGTACATGGAGCACGCATAGTATTATTAATTGGCTTTCGTTTCAACTTAATGCGATAAATATTTGTTTAATAATAATGCATGTGTTTTGTTTGTTTATGTGAGAAGAGACAGAACACCTTAATCCGCGGGGGATCGAAGAGATTAGGTTAATTAAATTATTCGTCAAAACTATCAGCATATATGATAAAAACAAGAATTTAATTATATGAAATGAGCAAAGTTCTAGGATTGAAGTTTTTTTATATGAAATGGTTCTTACCGTGGCTGATAAATGAGAAGGAAAACAATGTCAGTTTTGTTTGTATGTACGTAGTCTCCGATCATATTAATTTTTTAAAAATAAATGCTCGTTTAATAAAATTATATTATTATAAAATTTGAAGTACATATAGTTAAATAAATCAAAATATTTTTTATTTATTTTAAAATTATAAAAATAAATTAATTGCAGAAGAATATATATTAGATAGGACTGAGTGTCAACACTCAAGAGAGAAAACAATCTTTCTCATCAGATCATATGAAATTATAATATACGAGATACTTTTAGCTAATGGAGTTATGTTTGATGGATTCCATCGCAAAATACATATATTATATTGGAAAATTTTATCCGGCTGACACATGAACAAGTGCTGAAAAAAAATGGCCTGCTCAAATGCTAATACATCTTCCCATGATTTGGGATGGAAAAACAGTGAAGACAAATATTGGATAGGTGCACTATCAAAGGAAAATGTAAAATGTAACACTCAGTCATTCTGTTGCTTTTGCAGTCCTAAGACATCTTAAATTTTTTTAAAAAAAACATATGTTTGTCTAATAAACTACATACACCACAAAAATTGAAATACACACTCAATGAATTGAACGTATATATATTCAATTAGAAATTTTATATAATGAATTAAGAATGACTAAATGTATAGTATCAAATACTCACCCTAATAGGAGGTATGTTTCTGAAAGACGGACACGATCATCTTCATAGTAATGAACAACCCACCGAAACAACTCAATCAAGAATTCATTTGAACATAATAAATGTCTTAAAGTAGTGATAATTATCCACACATCTAAACAACTCCCTTCTATTCTAGATCATTTTATGTAAAGCAAACTTATGAAATCTGAAAGCTAATTGTCCATCCAAACAAAAGCCACACCATAAATTCCTTCATCACTTTTTAGTTTTGCCTCCCTTTCCACCCTTCGTTGCAGCATTTCTCCACTTCGCATGAGGTACGTGTGAAAGCAAACTCTCTGAATTTGTGACCAACTTTCCCTTCAGTGATCTTAAGCAGGGCCTCAAATGTGCATATATATATACAACATAATGGAGATATGGTGTTGATTATATCAATTTGATATACATCATTTTCAGCTCTATAGTCATTTGTTGTATCAGCATATCCAAATTCCAGTCAAAGAGTAAAATTTTGCCTTGAACAACATCCACAAAGCTAGTAAAGTCTCATAAATAAACCAATCTGTCACAAATAATGCAATTAGGACAAGAAACATTTGGGTTACCTAATATGTGGCGAATAAGATTGAGCATAGGCATCACAGGAGGCAATCCACTGTACGCACTTCTTATCTATGCTTTGCCTAATAAGGCCACCGATTCTGTTGGAAAATGCCATTTGCTCTTGTATCCCCACCTCACTACTACAATTTTTTTACATTGATCACGGTTTAAAACTGTGATTAAAGACTTTTGATCATGGTTTGCAACTGTGATATATGAGGGTGTGATTGTTTATATCATATTTTTTTATCACGGTTTTGAAGCGTGATAAAAAATGATAAACGATCATGGTTTTTAACAAAATCGTTATCGTTGTAGAGAAAACAATTACGCTTAAATAATAAAACGTGAAATTTGATATCTAAAATATCACAGTTTAGATAAGAACTGTGATCTTTATATTATTTAAGATCATATTTTATAAATAATCCGTGATCTTTACATTATTTAAAATCACGCTTTATAGACAATCTGTTATCTTTAAATTATAAAAAAATAACAATTCACTGAACCATTATACAATTTTAAATACTGATTATACCTGCTCTTACAATTCAATTCGCACAACAAAACAAGCAGCTCATTAAGAAAATAACTTTCATTCTTCTCATATGGATCAAACTTCGTACAACTGTTTTACCCATTCAATTGTTTTATATATAAGTCAAAGAAAACTAATCAATGTGACTTGTTTTTCCTATCACAATAAAAAAAAACACTTTGATCAATGACGTTCGCATCGCAATGTTCAACATACAAAAGGAGATTACCCTGATCGAATCACAAAGTATATAAATTTTAGAACCACCTGAAATGATAAGCATAATTACCGGAATCAAATGTATCCTTCAATTATTTACATTAAGGATTGCATTTCTAGCATGATATGCTAAAAAAACCATAGTTGGCATACATTGATGAACTGATTATATATAACACAGTTACATCCACCTATTATAATCAAACACATGTGTACACATGGTGGGGAATCATTCCTTGCATTAGGGATATACATGTAAGGTAATTGAATTTAATGGTACATTAAGAACTGGTGGTTTTCACATGTGTTTTTCAGCAAAAAAAAAAAAAAAAAACCTGGTGGTTTTCAGCAAAAACACACATGCGAATAAAACATTTTTTAATTAAGAAAGAACTTGGTCATGCATAACTCACACAGCATCTTCATTGAACTTCAATGTCACCAAAGCAATAGTAATTCTATACACATTAATGATAATGATCCCCTATCAGTCGAGTCAAATTTCACTGTGTGTATGAATTGTTCGAGATAAATTCTAGAATCCTCTGGTGTTTATTCAAAATAACTCTACTGGCGGCCTAGTAACGACAGCATATCAACTCCCACAGTTATTTACCGAGTCTATAATAACATCCATGTTTATTCATGGAGTGCCGTTAAGTCTCTTTTTCAGTCTTAATCTCATATATTTTATTAATGTCATATACTTACATTAATGGGATATATATTTTATTACAATTTTTTTAATTTTTTTATAAAGACATTCATATAATTTATTGAAGTACATGCTTTATTTTTTAATAAAACTATGTAACTTATTAGATGATACATATTATTTTAAAAAAAATTCAAAACATGTGTGAATATATACTTATCCATTTAGTTAAATTGACCAAATCATCTCATGACAAGTTGGTAAATGAACCCCTTTAATACTCAGACGTCTTGAGTTCGAGTTTTATCATGTTGCAAAAACTAGTTGCATTGGCAGAAAACAACGAGAACAACCAAAATATGACTACAATAACTCATCTTATTATGTAAATCCAGCCATAAATTTAGTGTGTACCAAGACAAATCCTCCGAACTTTTTTCAGGATGGGAAAGCGAAAGAAAACAAGTCATAAGGAAATGAAAAATTTTCCTCTACAAGCACCCTTTGCAGTACCATATAAATGAAAATGAGATATTGATATCTGATATGAAGAAAAATGAGTCTCCAGTGATTATAACAAAATTGTTCAGGACTTTTATATATCTCGCTAGTCCTATCCACTCACTGTATCAAGATATATGTATAAATAAAATTCATATTTTTTATAAATGATATTAATCAGTTAATATTTTATAAAAATACATACCTCATTAAATAAGTATATGTTTTAAAAAACATGTGCGATCTACGTAAATAGAGGTAACATTTTCCACCTCGATTGCAATTGACATGCAATGTGCAATTTTTTTCAGACTGGGAAGTGGAATGAAAGAAAGAGAATACCAAACATTTATTCCACCTATTTGTTATTGGATAAAGAGAAATTGAAATAGCACACTATTGGGTGAACAATAATTCTGTGACTTTCTACTCTTAATTTAACCCCATCTAGCTCCATATAAAATGTAATAAAAATGTAAAGCACCACAAGTAACTTAGAAACTATATATATCTTAAGTTCGTCAAAATCCATCACAGTTCATACATAGCATTCATTACAACAAATGCCTACTTCAAATTCAGCTCACAAACAAACCTGGAATTATACACAGCAAGCCACATCCAACAAACCAACAACAACAACAGCTAAAAAAAAGCAAATGTCATTCACAAACTCTTGTTTGCTTTTCTTAAGATGGTCCAACAATTGCATCTTGTCTCATTCACAGGCCAGTTTGGTATCAAAGCTGCTCAAACAAATACCGAAAGCCTGGAACGCTGACAATGGGTAACGATAGTCCATGGTGAACAGATCCTTACCTATCTTGCCAAACTGGAGTATTATCTTCTCATGGTCGGTTGACCCTGATGACTGTGAAGTGGTGGCGGTGGCAGTGGCGGTGGTGGTGTTTACAGTGCTTGCTTGTTCACCCGATGCAGCTATCAACTGGAAGTTCTTCACTGAGGCAACGGTGACCCGTCCACGGAAATTGAGGCACCAACACTGGAGCTGCTCATGCCATCTCGGGGCCTTGTTTTTCAAGACAAGTGGCTCGTGCTTTCCAGGAACATCAACCGAGACCTCCGTGAACCGGGTGCTGCTGACAAATCTGGTTGAGTCAGAAAACTTGGACTCCTCAAGGACTCGCTCAATCGAGTGGGAGAGTGAGAGGCTGGAGAAAGAGTCCTCGAGGGACTCGAGTGGATGGTCGTAGTAGCACGGGACTGAACCATTGGGTTCGAGGGCAGAGGCAGGGATGGAGTGCATGGTGCACCGCATTCGACGGGGTCCACGTGTCCCGAGCATGTTCAGCTCGTAGGCGATGTGGGCGATACCATAACTGCCCGAAGGGACTTTGGGGGATACCTTTTGGCTGTAGAAACGCCGGCTGGAACGCCCAGTGGATGTCACAGCCCCGCTGTAAGGGGGCTGTCGTAGACAGCAAATTTGGTACCCAGAAAATTTGACCTGTGATGCAAGTAAAACAGTAACATCAAGTTACATAGGAATGTTTCAGGTACCCTTCAATTATTGCTCGAGGTCTCTGCACTCACATGGCACCATATTTCTATATGTCGTCTTGAACTTTTAAGCTTGTATGGATACCGTAACCAGAAAAGTCTTTTCCATAAATTATTAAAACTTATAAGGCCAACAAATATGTGGAAGCATAACAGACTACAAATGTATCATTCGCACTACAAAGCTTCAATTGGTTACTTTTTTTTTAAGATTGGTGCCCCCAGGATTTCATCATTGGTCATCTTTACGGAGAGGAGGTGCTAAGCTGACTTTCCCAAAGCTCGGCTCCCAGTAATAATATAGCTTTTCAAATGCCTTCTCAATTTCACTTCAATGCAACTTCTGAGTGAAATTTCTTGAAAGATGATTTTCAACTTACCACCAACTTACATAAATCCTTCAAATACACCAATCAATGATACAATTGCCTTAACAGAAGTGGGTAGCATTCAACAAATATAGGTATCACAGTAGATATACAAGTCTAATTATATACACATATAAAAAAAACAATGATAGACTAGGTTTTATGCATTTTGGACAAAACAAATTTTAGAAGGCACAATTCATCAAAAATACTGTAGGAAAAGAAAATGCAAACAACAGAAGGTATTCATGTGTATGCATGTAGATCACACCTTAGCTTTCCCATGTAGTTAACACTGTTGCGAGAGGCATCATCTGCAACCATGGATATAATGTACTCTGCATGGGTAGGGCGCCTGATTTTTCGAGCAGCAAGAAGAAATTTTCCATTTTCTGCATCAAAACTGAATATTAGAAACAATGAGAATATTTGAAATGTTGAACCATATGCATATAACTGGTTGTGCAACATGAGAAACCACATTTCCAGTACCCTAGAATCAGTTTATTAGAAAAAAACAGAACTTTTCTTCAAAATAATAATAATAATAATAAAACAGAACTTGGGCCAAACAGTAGTTACAATAAAGGTGTAAACAGTTTACAATGATAAGGACTCAACTATGCTATTGGAACCGACGCTGAATAATACAATTAAGACAAGACGAAATCTGCATGTGTAGTGCAGCATAAAATATGGTATATGCATGTTACTCAAATAAAAATTCCATTACAGATTATTTAACTTACCTCAAAGATATGAATATATTCAAATCAGATGTCATCAAAGAAAGTACTTAATTAGTATAGTTACAAACGTGTTTGGTTCATTTCGTTGGACGTATCTTATGTGGCTAAAGGCATACATTCAAATCACTCCAAGAGATATCTGGATGCAAGAATGGCATTAGATCAATACCTCAATCCACAAGGTTTCCAGTCTTTCTTCAATTTACATAATTAATCTGAAATTTTTTTATCAAAACTAAAAATGCCAGTGCCACAGAGGAAGATTATTTACATCAGTGCAGTTAGTTTAGCTTAAATATATTCAAAAAAAAAATTCAAAGTCATCACTGAGAAAATTTAGATGTGTATAGTGTCAATTTCAGCATGGGACCTTATGCTGTTGACTGATGACTACTTTATATGCTGGGATAAAGGGTTGACGATACAACTTCAGCAATGTAATTAAAAATTATACAGTGTGCTATCAATATACAAGTACTGCATGTAACTATACAACTACAGAGCTTGATACATGACCATAACTCCATTTCAAGATAAAAGTACATACAAATCTTTTTTCCTTCAAAACTAAATGGCTCATCTGAATCTACTCTGATACCTATCTAGGTAATGGGTATAAATGAATGCAAGCAAGATGTGCACGATCAAGAGAGCAAAGCAGTCTTCTGCATGACAACTAAAAGCATCAATACATGATACAATGTATCCACAAAGATAAACAAATTTAGAAGTACAAGGAATTATGCGACCAATTTTATTCTCATAGAGAGCATTAAAATCCACCATACATAATTAAATTTATTTTGGTCATAGACAGTAGTCATCAAGAACAACGTATTTTACATTTCATGCATATCCTGGTGGACTATACCAGGAGAAGAACAAGGACAACAAATTCCAAAACCTCATTTCCTCCAAGCACAAAACAATGTACTCTACAATATACACTCAAGACTCCACAGCATGGATGCTTCGGGTTCATAAACAAAATAAGAATATTTCACCACAGAATATAGAAGAAAATTTTTTGTTCAGCCAATATTCTAAAAAGCACCAACAATGCAAAACCTCCTCTATCATCCAACCAGTTCCCAGAGCATATGTTTTTTTGTTTTGATAATATAAATAACAGTCGAGGGATCCATATACCTCAAAGGACTTCTTATGAATTAGAGTATTAGCTCGACCAATCAAGGTATAAATGAAGAAATAGAAATCAAGTTTTCTTAAACTGATCAAACACTTGAAAACGAATCCCAATGCAAACAGAAAGGGCATGTGAGAAAATGATTTCAATAAAGTTCTCACCAGTATTCAAACCAAAGTACAGATGGTAAGATGATGCTGCCTTGTTCCTCTTAATATAACATTGAATCGGACTGCTACGAGAGCCAGGCTATAAAATTCAACAAGGAAAACTAAATCACATATCAACTCCCACAAATTTAGATCAAAACTAAAAGAAAATTTCAACAGTACATAATAAAGAGAGATTCAGGTTTCTGAAGTGGAACATCATCAAACTAGTAAGACTAGTAGTCAAGTTACATCCACTCGCAAAAAATATAAAGCTACATCCACTCATAAAAATATAAGTAAAACTCCTTAATAAAAAAAAATGCAGTCAAGAAACAACTTTATAAGTCCTCTTCTCTTCATCCTCTCCAACTCCTTATGCATTTGCTTGTCAAATTGCATGCTTAAAAAAAAAGGGTGTTTGCCTGAAGAGAAACTTGATTTATTTCAGCCAACTTTGTGATCTTAAAAAAGAGAATAATATCTAAAAGATCTAGAATCAAGGTGCGAAGTGAAGTGTTGTCATACGGTGGGAAGCATGTCTCTACTCTCAAGTCTCAAAAAAAGTGTTTCCTTGATACCCAAAGACAGTCTGAGGGAAATGGTATATATAGGGTAAGTCTTTTTTTTGGTAAAAAGTGTTCAGATGAGGGGAAGGGTTCCATATAATCAAATGAGGAAGAGGGTGCAGAAGTCAATTGCAAGGAGGAGTTGTGTTAAAAAGCCTTAACAAATTCAATATTGTTTTTCTTACTGAGCAGCAAGGAGTTTTTGTATTGGGTTAAGGGAATGGTGGGCTAATATCATTAGAAGCGAATACCGACGGCAGAGAAGACCTTGAGATATTGCTGTCAACCTTCCTCAGTGTGGACTGGAGTAATGGAGATTAGTATGCACTGTGCAGTGAGATGGATGCTAGGTGGCCAGGAGATAAGACCTTGTAATCCAAATTTCCCAGCATCTTCGGAGGCGATTGAAACCCAAGAAATAGGGTATTTTTTCAAAAAGAGAACTGAAAGACCGATACTAACAAACTCAAAATTTTCAAAATCAAATTTGAAAACCGAACCAAGCTAATCAAACAATCACCAAAAACCCACCATCAATAACAATTCTATTCATCGCATCTCAAAAACGGGCAATTTAAAACAGTACACATCAAAACAAAAAACAAAAAAATTCCGAAAATTAGACATTTTTTTCCAACATCCAACACTCCCCACATGATTTTTTATTGAAAAAAAAAGGCACGCAATTTCACAAAGAAGACGAGCAGACAACCAAGATCAAAACAACACAACAACGACAACCAAAATGAAAAATGAACACATTGGACCTGCTTGAGGGAGATGGGGAAGGTGAGCATGGCCGAAGTCTCCGGCGACCCGACGATCTCCTTGCACATGTGCCTCCACGACCTGCAGACCGCCGCACATGCCACGATGTGCCTCCTCCCCGGCCAGACCCCCTCGCTCTCCTCCACCCTCTTCACCACCTCCCTCAGCAGCTCCGGCGGCAGCCCCGCCCAACACCTCCCTCCATCCCTCCCTTCGAGATCGAAATCGAACCCCGACGGATCATCCTCCGCCGCCGACGCAGTCGCCGCTGACTTCGACCTCGGCCTACCCCGCCTCCTCGACAGGCTCCCGATCCCGTCCCTCACAATGTTCTTCAGGTGCATCGTGTCGGGATTTCTAGGGTCTCGAGTACTCCATTGACATCTTTGGGGGCCAAATCTAGGGTTTGATTTTGTTTTTTCGAGACTATTTTTAAAAAAATGAAAACTTTATAATTTATAGTGAGCAACTTGTGATGCGGTCTGATGAAGTGGTTTCAACAGTGACAGGGCACTGTTTTTTTGTTTTTTTTTTATTTATTTTTTTGTGATATAGTGTGGGAGGTCGATACGGTCTCTACTTGATCTAAGGGTCACCAAAAAACCCGTGGCCCGAAAGCCCGGCCCGTTTTCAGGGAGGGCCGGGCTTGGGCCTGGTTCTGAGGCCCGGCCCGTAGGCCCGCCCGCGGGCCCGACCCGTAGGCCCATGGAGGGTGATCCAATGAACTAGTAACATGTAATTTTTATTTGAATTGTGGTTGAGTTATACAAATTATTAACATTTATATAGGTGTTAACCTAGTTAGGTATATGTAATTATTTATTTTTGTAAGTAATTAATTCATTTAATATTTTTATTTTGAAAATTCAATAGATATAAATATTTTTTTCAACATTATACTTTAAATTTTGTGTTATTTTAACATTATATACAAATAAACAACGTAAAATAAAAAAATAAAATGTTTTGAATTTGGGCCCGTAGGCCCGCCCGTGGGCCCGAACCCAGGCCCGGCCCGTGAGGCCCGTTCAGGCCCGGGCCCGTGGGCAGGGCCTGGGCCCTGTTTTTTGCCACGGGCCGGCCCGGCCCGGGCCCGTTGGCCAAGCAGGCCCGCGGGCCTGGGCCCAGGGCCGGGCTTGGGCCCTGTTTCAACGGGCCGGCCCGGCCCGTTGCCGACCCCTAACTTGATCTGGTACCAAACTGAACATCATTTTAATTGAATTGTACAATGTATAAATTGAACTATACAATTAATTGTTGAATATATATTTCACTTTCTTATTAGAATCAATCAGTTATTGAAAAAAATATAAATTTTTAAGTATCATAATATCAAATAGAAGAGTGAAATATATACATTGTTTGTACAGATTTATATATTGTACAGTTCAATTAAAGAGGTGTTCAATTCGATACTGATCGAAGATCCAGTTTCATAGTACTGCCGATCAAAACCGGTGATAGACAGTTTCGTGTGGTGACCTGGATGGATGACCGGTTGTCGCAGGTGACTGATATGAACTGAAGAATGATGAAAAGAGCACTGAACCATAGATTTGACACAAATGGACAGTTGGATTTGAGTTTTTTTAAATTTTAAAAAAAAAATTAGTATATATATTACTATTTATTAAAAGGAAAGCTACCTAGCTTTTTGTTTTTGTTTTTGTTTTTGTTTTTATTTTTATCCTCATAAATTTAGAAGTTATTCATATTTATGTATTTGAAATTTAATAATTTAATTAGATTTAAGTCAATCATAAATATATTTTAAATTTTAAATTTTAGATTTAATGCGGCATGTCAATTTATTAAAATTTAAATCATTAAAACTATTTACAGTATTTATCATTGTTGAATTATGTGAAGATTTATTATGTTATATATGATATAGAAATTTATTATTCCATATGTTATGTAGAATAAAAAATTTATACTGTATTATTCATGTTCATATTATATTTACATCTTATATATTAGATTTACGTGTATTTAACACGTGTATAAAACTAGTATTATTGTATTTAATATATATATTTCATTTTTTATAATATTATATATTTTACAAAAGAAGAAAACGCAATTGCACGTATAGGACTTGACATATCTTATTTTTTTTAATTAAAATAATTTATCATTATTATTTATTTATCAATTTAATAATAGTTTATTTATTTTATTAAATAAACATTTCAAATTAATATGATAAATTTGAGCAAGTAGAATTTATTTATTTTTAGAATTTGAGCAAGTAAGCTGAACCAGACTTCCAAGGCTTTTTTTTTATACTGAAAATGGCATGGTTCTAAAAAAAGTCATAGAGAGCACGTGTAGTGCCGGTCATTAAAAAAACACAATTTTTATATTGATGAATTCTTGAACTAACAGCATCTTTGGTTAAACTTTGCTTACAAGTTACAAAGATGATTCCCTTAAAAAAATATACAAAGATGATTAAAGTAGTTCATTTTTTTCTGGTTATTTTTCATCATAAGTTTTGGAGTGCATCTATAAATAAAAATTTGTTTTGAAGAGACCGGTAGACATTCGATCTCAATTTTAATATTGAAAAAAAAGAAAATATCCTGTAGCAACAAAGGAAAGAACAAGAGTGAGAGAAAATTAAAGACCCCATTGAAGGGACCATATGTGGATCTCCCACTTGGTTATTTCTCCCACTTGGTTAAATAACTCTTATAACCAGGAGTTTGGGCCTATTTTCAAGGCCTAAGTTTCTTTTTTTTTTAATGGATTTTTCTTCTTTATCTTTGTTTTTTTATCTATATCTCTACCTTCCCTCCTTTTGAAATTTATAATTCGAATTGATAATGAAATCAAATACAAAGCATTTATCTTTTCTTTTTATAAAAAAATCATAAATGTAGAAGAGCTATCTACAAGATCCCTCCCATATTCCAATGAGAAAGCACCACGCTACTTGCATTCCCACAAGAAACTCCCCAAGTTCTTATAAAGACAAAAGGCCATACTCCCATATATTTTTCAGGTACACCTTCACACTAAACTGAAGATGATTGCTTACCATAGTGACCACGTAATAGTTAAGGACAAGTCTTCAAAGTCACTATTCTCTAGGGTGTGTTTTGTTGCGCGATTGCAAAATTGATTATGCAGGAATTTGGGTTTTAAAACTGATTCTTCATAAAGTTCTTCTCAGCTTTTTGAAATCGCAGCTTTTTGGCACTATGTACCTAAAATCTGTGTGTAGGAAGCTATTACAGTAAAACTGTTTGGTTGTACGATTGCAAACGCAGCTTCCTGCAATCGCAACCGCTGTGCAATTGCGCAACCAAACACACTAATCAATTGAAATCTTACACATGAAAACTTAGGCTTTTTCCTTTTTTTTCTAAACAATTTTAGCTGGTAATGCATAAAACTACATATCATATCCAACAATTATCAGCTATATAATATAAGACTAACACATGACTAAAATTGTCAAACAATTAATATGTTAAATATGAAAAAATTCAAAAAATTGTGTGAAAAAGGAGAAGAAATTTTATTTAATTCTCATATGTCTCTTTTGGTAGCGTTTGATTACGCGATTGCGTAGCGTTTGCGATTGCAGGAAGCTGGTTCTGTAATCGTGCAATAAAACAGTTTTATAATCGCAACTTCCTACAAACATATTTCAGGCAAATAATGTCCAAAAACTACGATTTGAGAAAGTTGGGGGGATGCAGCTTCCTGCAGAATTAGTTTTAAACCCAACGATTGCAGAAAATCAGTTTTGCAATCGTGTTACCAAATGCTACCTTGTCTTATTATAAATGGTGGATCTATTTTTTCACCTAGTGTAAGAGCAAATGAAAGGAAATGAAAATTAGAAAAAAAGAAGATTTTTTTAGATAATTTTTCATCACTAGTACTAACAACAAAAAATTGTTATAAAAAATTACAATAATGATTTTTGGGCCCCAATTGATAGACCCCATCTCAAGCCCCATGAGGTGGCAAGATTGAAATCTCCAATTTACCCCTTTCATATAATTTGTCTTTTTTATATCATAACCAATCCCTTAATTTACGAGGTGGTTACGATTTGGTTTGTTCTTTCTTTTTTTTAAAAGCAATTAAATTCAAATTAAAGCCATTGTTTACCATATTGGACCTCATAATATTCTCGTGAAGATGACCTACCAGATATTATCATGGAGATCGAATTTTAGCACATATTTATTTAAATGACCTTTATCATACTTTTACTAATCTACCCCCTCTTAGTCAGGGCAATCAGTATTTTTTTTTTGGTAAACAACCCATTGGGTCTATCAGTATTGAATCTCAATATCAATGCCATCGTTTTCAAAAATTTAGAGGGATAGACAAGTACATGAAAAATCTCTATGTTTGATGGACCCATTTGTGCCGGTGCTGTCCGTGGAACCCATTATTGATCGGTTGGGCATTCTTTTCATTCTCACCGTCCAATCGATTTACATAAGAGAACAACAATAATGATTATTGGGCAGAGAGCAAGTTGACTTGGAGAAGGGAAGGGGACTCGGAGAGGGAAGGGCAGAGAGCAGCCATGGAAGCCCCTGTCAGAAGCTCGCAAAGGAATTGTCGGTATTAAATTGGTTCTTTTGTGTTTAGATATGATTTGTATAATCGTTTATATTGTTATTTATGTGTATAATTATGCATATTGAAGGTATTTGTTAATTCAAATCCAGATACACCTGTATCTGGATTTAAATTCTATTTATTAATTCAAATCTAGATACATCTGTATCTGAATTTGAATCCCAGCCCATTTTTTAAATGTATCTATCAATTCAAATCCAGATACACCTGTATCTGAATTTGAATCCCAGCTCATTCTTTGAAGGTATTTATTCATTCAAATGCAAATACATATGTATCTGAATTTGAATTCCAGCCCATTTTTTTTAAGGTATTTGTTAATTCAAATATAGATACACATGTATTTAAATTTGAATTCCATTCTATTTTTATGGGAAGAAATCTGTCATTTTTCGTTCATATGATTTCACCCAAATCAAACCCTAAAATTCAAAGTTTTTAGAAATATGTTAGGTCAGGGAGAAGATTTAATGGTGCCACCTTTTGTGGAATTCAGTTATGAGGTTTAATTTGAATATTAGTTAGTTAGAATTTATTTTTAAAATTATAAGAAGGGTAGTCTTGTCATTGTCATTTTGGTAGTTAGAAAAAGTCAAATAGGAAACCAATAGGTGAGTGCCACCTATTGGGCTTACAAATGGGGCTTAATTTCTAGGGCTTAGGTAGCAGCACCCAAAAAATTATTTCTTTTTGTTAACTTTTGATAATTTAGATTTTCACTTTTCCTTATTTTCCATATGAAATTACATCCAAATGGCCTTCAATGACCCCCTTGACATTTTTTTTGAAAAATGTTAGGCTCCCTTTTCCATCTCCAAATGTAGTTCATGGCGCTCATGATGATTATTATATAAATGGTATCCATCATCTAAGAAAATATATATTTATTAAAAATTAAGATATGTAAAATGAATTGTATAGACTCTATATAAAAATTTCAAATGAAGTATTGTAGATGGAAAATTTCATGCTCTCCCTGAGGGCGTCACGTGTCATTACAAGTCAGGTAAACGGGTAGCATAACCCAGCCCAGATTATGACTAAATATCAACATGTTGATGAGAACACAACTCAGCTCTCTCTTCATGGAACCCCGCTGGGGGAATCCTTCTCGCAAGATCCGGCTTGGGGAGTGCCTTCTCACCCGAGTAGAATGGCTCGGATCACGGTCTCCCCGTCAAAAGTACTATACCAAGGAGAGACCAAGGGCGACCATACCAACAATGGTCTGAGGATGATCAAGGCTAGCTGACCAGACTAACTACTTATACCCAATACGACCGTTGGAATATCCTTGAGACTAACCATCATGACACATGACATGGGGTCGAGCTATGCCTTAACCATAGGAGAAGATGGACCACTAACACTGCAAGGCGAGGCAAGGCTTGCTCTGCTTCGTAGAATTGGCAGAGACGTGCCCTAATCCCAACAAGCCGCTTTGCCGCTGCACATTGCAGTCACAGTTAGGACTAACGAGAGAACAACACGTGGTCACAACATCGTAACAAATCCCTAATCTCAAATCCCACGAAATCTTCCATGTCAGAAGATTCCGGTTGAAACCAAGAGACGTCTGAGCTAGAAATGATGTGGCCACTCACTTGGCTAAAAGGGTAAGGAAAGGAGCGAGAAGGGGGACATTCACAAGTAAGCACTCAAACAATACCTTAATCTTCTAGTGATAGAGTCATCTTTTTCATCTTCATCTTCTCCATTCACTCCACTGACTTGAGTGTTGGAGGCCTTCGGCCGGCATCACACCGGTGTCCCCTAGCCTCCTTTGGTGCAAGATCTTATGTGTGACAACCCAGATCATCACCTGAAGGCAGACTCGACTAACTACACTTATTGAAAGAAAAAACAACACCTTCAGAGATATATATCCCTTTCCCGTTATACAGTGTCAGTGGTTCAATGAGACACATGAGAATGTAAAAATGACTCTGTATAAATTTTTTTTTTATCCTATTAAAAAGGAATGCGGAAACTCAATGCATGGACGTTGTCTCCTTAGGGATTACCCATGCTTGTAGATTGGAAGGGATGAGATTAGCAAGCAATAAAAATAGGTTAAAGGACCAGGGGCGGATCCAAGACACTTTTTCGGGATGGGCTGAATAATTATTTTAAAAATCTATTTATGTTTGATAAAAAAAAAATTAATTTTTTTTTGTAGTCTAATGATGCACTTGAAATAAAATAAGTTCATCAAAAGATTAAGCCTCCGTTTGAATATGAGTTTAGATAGATTCTGCGTTTAGCTTTTTAGACAAAATTTTAGCATTTAGCTTTTCAGACACCATCTTCCCCTTTTTAGACCAAAAAATCTTGTGGTTAAAAATATAATAAAACACCACTTTTTTAAAGTTGGGTTTGAAATACACAGTTTAAAGAATCTTAGTGTTTCAACTTCACATCCAAACGCACCCAACTAAAACAAAACAGGTTCACTAAAACAAAAGTTGATAATTAAATACTATATTCAAAATAAATAAAAAGATACTAAGCAGAGAAACTCATAATCAAAGTCCAGCCGAGAATAACATGTAAAATAAATCATTATAGCACTTAGGATCTTGATTAACATGTTTACGATACTATAATCATATTTTACAATAATGCGAAATCATTATATAATATATATATATATATATATATATATATATATATATAGGGATCCGATTACGTGCGGTGTGCGGTCGGTGCGGTGCGCGATCACGGGCCGTCGATCACGGGTCCATCGCATCGGACGGTCGGGTGCGATTCACGTCGACCGTTGGATGCGATGGACCCGCGATCGAACGGCCCACGTCGTAAACCGCACCGACCGCACACCGCACGTAATCACGACCATATATATATATATATATATATACACACACACAAACCTTTCTCCATGGTAAGTAACCTCCTTTGGTACAAGGACTTGAAAATAAAATAGAAGGATTCTTCACTCTCCTATCTCTCTATGGAGTGGACTTACTCTTGCTTGTGCAAACACAAGATGTTGTGAGACATGAAGAATGGGTTGGGAGTCCACTCCCTTTTATAGATGGAGAGGGGGAACCCTCCCACACTCAAACATAAATTGGATTCTTAAAACCCATTGAAGAATCCAATGAACCTACTAAATGTTTTGGGAATGTATCCAATAATGGACGGGTGTTGGGAATACAAAGACATTGGATATTTTCCTCATTTCAATGGTAATTCATGTACACAATTATTTTATACATTGTGTACCATTTTAAAATGATGTATATACATTCTCTATCACTTAATGAAAATGTACATACATTATGTACCACTTAATGGGATACACACAATTACTCTCTATACATTGTGTATTTCTAGATTCATTATTCAATGGATAGTCATGGGAGTTGAACCATATAAAAACTCAATTAATTTATACTTAATTGGTTCACTCTTCTAATGTATTCTTTCATGAACCAAATAATGAAATTGAACATTGATCATTACATGTCCATATTCATTTCTTAATGGGTCACATTCTTACATTCTCCCACTTGACCCATTAATCATCCAGTTTCATCATATATCATAATTAAGTAAAATTGTTAATGTAAGTCATGGCGGTTGTACCTTAATAAACAAGTAGTCCCTTCCATATACTACAACATTATAATTTTATTTAACTTGATCATAAGTTGTATATCAAATAGACTAGATTACATAGCCTATTATAATGGTTCCACATAAGTGTCTTGTCAGGACATTTTCCTATTATCGTTCATCCATTTCAATTCATGTGTACACATTATGGAAAATAGGAAATAACAGAAGCACATTAAACTTGAGATCTCATTAGTGTCAATCATACAATAAGTTCATAATACATCATGGATAGCGGCCAAGACCCATTCTTTCAACATGTTCTTTAAAAACTTTTGGTCCCAAACCTTTGGTTAATGGATCCGCTATCATAAGCTTAGTACTTATATTTTCTATTTGACACTCTTTGCTTCTGTACTTCATCTTTGACCGATAAGTACTTTAATTCCATGTGTTTAACACCATTAGAGTACTTGTCGTTCTTAGAGAAGAAGACTGCTGCAGTATTATCACAAAAAATTCTCAACGGCTTGGCAATAGTGTCGACAATCCCAAGTCCCGAGATAAAATTTCGCAGCCATAACGCATGATTCGTAGCCTCGAAACATGCAATGAACTCGGCCTCCATGGTGTGTGCAGCAATACTTCCTTGTTTTGCACTTTTCCATGATATAGCCCCTCCACTAAGCAGAAAGACATAACCAGAGGTAGATTTTCTGCTATCGGGGCATCCTGCATGATCCGAGTCAGTGTATCCAATCACTTCCAAGTGATCAGATTTCTAAATGTGAGCATGTAATCTTTTGTTCCTTGCAAATATCTCATAACCTTCTTTGCAGCCTTCCAATGAGCCATTCCTGGATTGCTTTGGTATCTACCGAGCATGCTGACTGCAAAACTGATATCTGGCCTCGTACATGTTTGCGCATACATCAAACTCCCAACGGCTGATGCATAAGGGATGACCTCCATTTGTTTTCGTTCCCAATCATTTTGAGGACATTGCATAAGACTGAATTTATCACCCTTTTGTACTGGTGCACTGAAGACGAACAATTTTGCATTCCAAACCTTTCAAGAACTCTTTCAATATAGCTTTTCTGAGACAATCCCAATATTTTTCGTGCTCGGTCTCGAATGATTTCGATTCCAATCACAAAATTTGCCTCTCCCATATCTTTCATTTCAAAGTTCTTTGTGAGGAATTGTTTTGTTTCGTGCAACAAGCCTAAATCGCTGCTTGCAAGTAAGATGTCATCTACATATAGGATAAGAAAAATAAACTTGCTTCCACAAACCTTCAAGTAAATACACCGGTCAACGGTATTTTCTTTAAAACCGAAGGAAACAATGGTATCGTTAAACTTAAGATACCACTGACGTGAAGCTTGTTTAAGTCCATATATTGACTTCTTCAACTTGCACACAAGATGTTCCTTTCCCTTTTCTGAGAAGCCTTCAGGCTGCTCCATATAAACATCTTCCTCTAAACTCCCATTCAGAAATGCAGTTTTTACATCCATTTGGTGAAGCTCTAAATCAAAATGAGCCACCAATGCCATTATAATTCTGAGAGAGTCCTTCTTGGATACAGGAGAGAAGGTCTCTTTATAGTCAATGCCTTCTTTCTGAGTAAAGCCTTTAGCTACAAGTCTAGCTTTGAATCGTTCAACATTGCCTTTAGAGTCACGTTTGGTCTTGAAGACCCATTTACATCCGACTCTCTTTGCTTGTTTAGGCAATTCAACGAGATCCCAGACTTTATTTTGAGCCATGGACTTTAACTCTTCTTTCATAGCATCTATCCATTTGTCAGAATTATCTACTTTTATGGCATCTGCATATGAAACTGGATCTGCTTTCATTCCTATGTCAAATTCAGACTCTTGTAGATACACCACGTAATCATCAGAAATAGCAGATCTCTTTTCTCTTTGAGATCTTCGTAATGCTACTCCTTGTGATGTTTCTAGAGTTGAATTATTATTAGTGATGTCATTATTGGGTAGTTGATCATTAATTTGCATCTCATTATTGTTTGAACGATTATCAATAATAGGTGCAAGATTCGATTCAGAAGTTATGGGCAAGGGAACTTGCACCCTTACTTCTTCAATGACCACTTTTCGTGGTTGATCACTCCCACTATTCTCATCACTTTCTAGGAATTTTGCATTTCCAGTTTCTATTATTCTCGTGCTATGGTTAGGACAGTAAAATCTATACCCTTTTGATTTTTCTGGATACCCTATAAAATATCCACTTATTGTTCTAGGGTCCAATTTTCTTTCTTGTGGATTGTAAATTCTAGCCTCCGCTGGACAACCCCAAACATGTAGGTGTCGTAAACTCGGTTTCCTACCAGTCCAAAGCTCAAAAGGAGTTTTTGGGACTGACTTACTAGGAACTCGATTCAGTATATAAACAGCGGTCTTAAGGGCTTCAGTCCACAAAAATTCGGGTAAGATAGAATTACTTATCATACTCCTCACCATATCCATTAATGTACGATTGCGCCTCTCAGCTACACCATTCTGCTGAGGAGTACCGGGCATCGTATATTGTGCACGAATTCCATACTTTGCTAGGAGTTTAGCAAATGGACCGGGGTGTTGTCCTGTTTCATCATATCTCCCATAATACTCACCACCTCTATCAGAACGAATGACTTTAATCTTTTTATCTAATTGCCGTTCAACCTCAGTAATATATACCTCAAGGGTATCCACAGCCTGAGATTTATCATTAAGCAAATAGATATATCCAAATCTAGAAAAGTCATCAATAAAGGTAATAAAGTATTTTTCACCACTGAAACAGGGAGAAGAAAAGGTCCACATATATCAGTGTGAACAATCTCAAGAAGCTCATTAGCTCTTGTGGCACCTTTCTTAGTGTGTTTGGTCTGTTTACCCTTAATACAGTCCACACACACTACAAAATCAGTAAAATCTAAGGTTGGAAGAACCTTATCTTTTACTAATCTTTCCATCCTTTCTCTGGAAATATGTCCCAGTCGTTTATGCCACAAGATGGAAGAATTTTCATTTATCATGTTTCTTTTAATTCCAATATTTCTATCAGGATGCAAGGTCATTAAGGCTTCAGAAAAAGAAGAATGAAGGTTCAATTTATATAAGCCATCACATAAAGTTCCACAACCCATAAAAACATTATTCTTGAACAAGTTAAAGGATTTATTTGCAAAATAAAAGGAATAACCATCAAGGTCTAGTTTAGGAAGAGAAACAAGGTTTCTTGAAACAGAAGGAACATAAACAGTATTTTGCAAATCTAAATAAAAACCACTATCCAAAGACAAACGATAGGTTCCAATGGCCAAGACTTCAACTTTCATGCGGTTCGCTACTAGGATGTATCTTTCATTTGGATTTGGGCTCCGGGTTGTAAGGAATCCCTGCATCGAATTGGAAACATGAATAGAGGCACCTGAGTCAATCCACCATGTATTCGAAGGTACTTCAGTAAGATATGATTCGAAACATACATAAGCAAAGTGCTTACCTTTCTTTTCGAACCATGCCCTACGCTTCGAACAGTCCTTCTGTATGTGTCCATTCTTTTTACAGAAAAAACACTTTGGACTCTTATCGGTCTTCACATGAACCTGAGGAGCATCAGCAGGATCATGGACCTTTGGTGGAGCTTGACCTTTGCCCTTTCCTTGCTTTCTTCCCCTTTTAGCATCTTTATGAGCAATGAAATGAACTGAATGAATCCCTCTTTGCTTAAGTCTGGCCTCCTCTTGAATGGCCATACTTGTTAACTCATTGGCATTCCATTTGTCTTTATTCGTATTATACGAGATTTGGAATGCCTCATACTGAGGTGGAAGTGAGTTCAAAATGAACTGCACTAAGAAGGATTCATCCACATTCATTCCCAATGTCTTGAGTTTTGCAGCGATATTAGTCATTTCTAAGATATGTTGTTGCATACCTCGCACCCCATCATATTTCATAGTTGTCAGTTGTGCCATGAGTGTCCCCGCTAATGATTTATCAGCAGCTTTGAAACGATCTTCCACATTTTTCAGGTAGGTCTGTGCATCATCAGCTTTCGGAAGTGATGATTTGATGTTATTCGCAATAGTCATGCGCATAAACATTAGGCTAAGTCTGTTGGATCGCTCCCACTGCTTAAATAGATTTTTGTCATCCTCACTGCTAGCTCAGTGAGTTCAGCGGGCTTTTTAGTTTGGAGAGCCAAATCTAGATCCAGAACACCAAGGGTGAACTGTATCTGCTCTTTCCAATCTGAAAAGTTCGATCCATCGAGAACGGGAACAGACGAAGCATGCGCATGAAGAGAAGGGGTAACAGGTACTGAAATAAGATTAAAATACTCACCAATTAGTTTGCACAATTATAATTATGAACAAATAGTATCATCATGATTTCTTCCTTTGGGCCGAGTCATGACATACAAAGCGTTCCATTTTTGTTTCACATAATGAATAAGACTAATTATGACATCATCCATAATCTGATAGACTTTTGACCTTTGGGCAACAAAAATCAAATCTGATTATGGTGCATAAAATTGTCTTATTCCAATTTCTAATTATTTGGTTATAGATCCACCTTTGGGTCAATCTACAACCTCCTAAATAGAAATTGTTAATTTATCTTCATATAATATATGGTTATAAAATTTTATAGTTGGGCCACTTTGGTGACTACCAAACTATTCCATTTTATAAACATATAATCATAAATAATAAAATGTAATATGATAGATCTAACATAAATACTTTTTCAATGATAAAAGCATAAGACAAGAAAGTTACGACCCATATATTCAAATTTTAAATATATCCACTTTTACTTCAAAATTCCATGGTTGTTTTTTCATTTATACAATTTATCAATAATGAACAATAAACAATATGGATAGTCACTAACATTATGTGGATGAAATTTTTTTTTATCAAATATGGAGAAAGACATGCTTAAACTTTCAAAAACAATCTTATAATCCGAAAAACATGAAAATCACAACCTGCTCTGATACCACATGTAAAATAAATCATATAGCACTTAGGATCTTGATTAACATGTTTACGAATACTATAATCATATTTTACAATAATGCGGAATCATTATATATATATATATATATATATATACACACAAACCTTTCTCCATAGTAAGTAATCTCCTTTGGTACAAGGACTTGAAATAAAATAGAAGGATTCTTCACTCTCCTATCTCTCTATGGAGTGGACTTACTCTTGCTTGTGCAAACACAAGATGTTGTGAGACATGAAGAATGGGTTGGGAGTCCACTCCCTTTTATAGATGGAGAGGGGGAACCCTCCCACACTCAAACATAAATTGGATTCTTAAAACCCATTGAAGAATCCAATGAACCTACTAAATGTTTTGGGAATGTTTCCAATAATGGATGGGTGTTGGGAATACAAAGACATTGAATATTTTCCTCATTTCAATGGTAATTCATGTACACAATTATTTTATACATTGTGTACCATTTTAAAATGATGTATATACATTCTCTATCACTTAATGAAAATGTACATACATTATGTACCACTTAATGGGATACACACAATTACTCTCTATACATTGTGTATTTCTAGATTCATTATTCAATGGATAGTCATGGGAGTTGAACCATATAAAAACTCAATTAATTTATACTTAATTGGTTCACTCTTCTAATGTATTCTTTCATGAACCAAATAATGAAATTGAACATTGATAATTACATGTCCATATTCATTTCTTAATGGGTCACATTCTTACATAACATAGAGAGATTAAAAAATCATATGATAACGTAGAATTCATCAATTAAAGTCTGAATCAATAATTTCATGAACAAGTAGTATATAAGTTTTCTAGGTCACATATTACCGATATCATTTATGAAATTATGAATGATAATCACAAATAAAATCTTTAAACAATATAATAAAAATGCACGTCCATTCATTCTACCTACTCTTATTCATTAATTAATCTAATTCAATCACCCCATATAAGCAAGAAATAAAGACAAAAAATTACATAATAAATTGAAAGAATAAAAAAATGCAAAAATAAAATTGAGGTTTGTATACCATACATACTATTGGTTGGTGTGTAGGGAATTATTTATCATTCACGGCTACAAGATGTAAAAAAAAAAAGATGTTCAATTAGGGTAAATTAAGGTTTATATGGCAAGTATATTTTGAGGTATTTAAAAAAAAAACCGTGGGCTGGATTGGTATTTTGGGGTTCTTTAAACATAATATGGGCTGTGCTATATTGGGGATTTTCTTATAAAACTGGGCTGGGCTGTATTGGGTTTTTTTTTAACAAAATCTGGGTCGGGCTGTAGCCCGGCCTAGCCAACCCATGAGTCCGCCCTTGTAAGGGACGTCTCTTGATCAATGTGGTATAACATATCTATATGTTTAATGTTAGTTAATCAAAATAAAAGATTGAATTTATGATTAAGGTAAAATAATGGGAGGTCATTATTTTATTTTTTTGATACAAAGATCTGAATAGGGCGACACAGAGACAAGTCTACTATTAAAAAAATATGGCTTATAGGCCATAAACTTGTGGGTGCAAGTTCACAATAAACAAATCAACCCACACCAAGGGACTTAGAATATTTTTTAAAAATTCTCCTTGTCATCAAGGAGACTAGAACCCTGATATTTCCCTTGAAAAGGGGGTGTCACTTACTAGCCACTGGGGACAATGGGAATTCATTTATTACTTCCACTTTGTTAGTTCCAAGATGGGGTTTGACTCTGTTGAAAGTGACGCTCTCAATCGCAATTTTGTATGGGAGGGAAGTGTTCGGACCAGTGATGGTGACACTAGTTTACTAGAGGATGGTTTTTTCTTTCCTTTTTTATTTCTTTATTTGTGAAAATATATAGTTTTCAACTTTCAAGTTTCAAAAAGTAAGATGCGGATTCCCACTCAAGCCACACCCACTAATAGGGTTAGATAATTAGGATTTTCAATGAATAAAGAATCAATGTCTATGGATTTTTAAATTCTGGATTATTCAATTAAAACTTTAATTCATTAACATAAAGTCAAACGTTATTTGATTGAGATATCAGTCTATGAATAAAAAGTCAAACATTTTTCAATTGAGATATGATAGATAAAAAAATCATGTGTTATTTGATTGAGACTACTCATTCTAAATATAATGTTATGTGTTATTCAATTTCAACATGATTTATAAAAACTTTAATAAATGATGGACTTTTATAGATTTAGAGAGAGAAACACAAATGAAAAAATCATTATAATATCTCACCCAAAAATGTGGGATTCTCTTGGACTTTGATTCTAACATTGTCAACATCTTCTTCATTGTTTTACAAAACTCCATTGGTTTTCTACTTTTTTATTTTTATGTTGTTTTTTATAATTGTTTTTTTTTATTGATGTTGGTTATCTCATATTTTTTATATTTAATTCCAGTTTTTTTTTATGATTTATATATTTTTTACAAAATATGATTTATATTTTTAATTTTTGATGAATGTGCATATGTATGGAATATTGTTATCATCTCATATATTTGATGAATATTTAGAATGGTGGATTTGCTTGTGCTGTAATAAATCATTTTCATTATTATTTATTATATATTATATGCCTAGATCCACCATTATTTCAAAGATATATATTTTCTTTATTATTTATTTGATTATATGTGTGATCACAGACCGCACCATATCTCTTTTTTAATATTCAGGAATAGTAACCAATTTCTTTTAAGTATCGGCAATGGGCCGGACCGGGCTGACATGTTGAAACAGGGTCTAGGCCTTGGCCCACGCTCGTGGGCTTGGGCCAGGCCGACCTGCACCCAAAAAATCATGGGCTTAGGCCTGACAGGTCAAGACAGGGCTTCCAGCCCACGGGCAGGCCTGCAAGCCTAGATGCTAAACATCTTATTTTTTTTAATTTTTTAATTTTAAGTTGTTCATTTGTATATAAATGTTAAAATAACACAAAATTGAAAGTACAATGTTGAAAAAATATTTACATCTATTGAATTTTCAAAAATAAAAATATTAAATGAATTAGTTACTTGAAAAACTAAATAACTATATGTACCTAAGTAGATTGCTACCTACATAAATGTCAATAATTTACATAATTCAACCACAATTCAAATAAAAATTACACAATGTATTTCCCCCCATGTCCGTACGAGGGCCAGCCAGAATGATCCCAGTTCAAGCAGGCATACGGGCCGGGCCTAGGCACTGAGAATGGGCCGGGTTTTGGCCTCTTGGGCCTGGGCTTGGGCCGGGCTTTCGGGCCTCCGGCCTTTTGGGGACCTTTAATTTCATTCATGTGCTGTTATACACAGTTTTTTTCAAACCTCAATTCTAGTTCCATATGTATCAATAGAAAATCATTCATGCATATATCTATATTAATAAGGTATGTGCATCGATAGAAAAATTTACATTTTCTAAAAAATGCATTCATGCAATTCAATGGAGCATATGTTCATTTTATTTTGTAGAAGCATGTACTTTATTAAATGGGATATATTATTTTTAAAACAATTCAAAACATGTGTAAATTGAGATTGAGGGTGAAAAATGGGCTCTACGTAATATTATTCATTTCAAAAATCTATGTAGTTCGTAATTGACTTGGGCCCATGGGTAGGACGAAAATCAACTGGACACGTCCACCAATCTCAAGACACTATCAGAGGCGTTGTTACGCTCAATTTTTTATACAGTCTAAAATATAATTATATATGCATCGTTAGAAAGCTAGTGAAAACACATATATCGATATACATTTTTTGTTAAAGTATATACTTCATTAAATGATGTTTAATTTTAAAAAAATAAAAATGTGTGGTCTGAGTTTTGGACTGGAAAAATGACTGAGTCAAAAAAATTTCCACTCACATAATCTCCCTCTACGTGCTACAAAGAAAAATGATATGTACAACTTTTTGTACAGTCCCAATCACAATTCACACTAATTTTATAAAAAGTTAAATGCATGTGACCCCCTGAAAGTTACTGGATATCCATATGCCCCCCACATTTCATCAAATATCCATATAACCCTCCCATTTATTGCGTTAATTGCATATAACCCTTGGCCCCTGCCTTTACCTTGTCAAACCATTGTAATGGTTAACTTAACCTGACTTTGTGAGAAAGACCGAAATTCTCCCGATACCCTCTCTAAACTTAAAAGGATAAAATGTATTCTATCTCTCCCAAACCCATAAACAAACTTGTTGTCACTCTCCCAAACAGAAAAGCTTCCGCCTCTCTTTCATTTGACCCCTCTTTCACTATTCTCTCTGCCCTCACCTCTCCAAAAGAAGAAAAATCTACAACTTTTTTTTGAAACAAGGGGAAGAAGGGAAGAATAAGAAATGGTGATGCGTGGAAACAAGGATAACAAGAAGAAAGAAGAGTTCAATGAGGTTTAAATCATGAGCCATTGTAATGGTTAGTAATGTGACCGTTGGGGAAAAAACGGAATCGAATGGCATTTGGTGAGGAAATGATATTTTGATAATTTGTTTGAATCATTTTGATTTTTTTGACAAATCAGGGAGTTATATGAATATTTGAATTGACTTCATTGTTAACAAATAGAATATTCCACGCATATTCATCTATTTTTGACAGACAGTTAACTAAAAGGGCTAAATTCTTAAATAGATCACAATATAGGGGGTTATATATATGTTAAGACTGTGTCACTTTTAAAGGTCAAATATCACGTTTTATTTATTTTAATAGTTCGGGCATTTAATTTCAAAATCTAATTACATATTTGTGGTTGTGGTGTTCACTTGGGTTTACATGAAAATTTTTGTAGCATTTCGAAGTCTTTTTAGAAATTATGCAGTTTGAATTGATATTTGGATTTAATTTTGTTAATGCCCAAGATGAAGAAGTAAAAATCCGATATTATCACGAGATGTTCAGTTTTGAGATAGCTTCCATATAGAAGTGGAATTAGATCAACTGGATTCGTGTATCAAAAGTTATGGGTGTTTTTCCGAGTATACCCCGAAGATGAGAAATCCAGGCAGCAGCCCTGTATGATGTTTAGCCTAGATTTCGGAATAGCTGGAGAGGTTATTTGATCTGGGTGTAAACATAAAAGCTGGAGATAATCTTCTTAGCTTTCCAATGCCATTGGAATCGTGTAATTCGGAGCTGTATCGAGGGAGTTATGACCGTTTAAGTAAGGGCTGTTCAGGGTTTTTAGTCCGAGGACAGCTCGGTCATTCAGTCCGACCTTGCCTATTTAATCCCATCGAAATGTTACGACTTCAGCCTCTTTTTTCCCTCTTTTTCACACTGGTCCAGCCCCTTTTGTGTGTGTGTATTGGGTGGAGGAAGTGGAGGTGATGGAGAAGAAGCTCAAGAGAGAGTGTAAGAATGTGTGTATAGTGAGTTGTGTATGTTGTGTTGATGTTTCTCCTCCTTCTCCTCCTTCCCCCTAGCTGATCCAATGTTTTCCACTCCCCTTTAGATCAGCACCCCCCATGTGTTTGTGAAAATGCCACAATGAGTGGGAGAAGGAGAAGATGGTGGAGCAAGGAGAAGAAGAAGATCATGGTGTATGTGAGTGCTTATGTTGTTGTTGTTGTTGATGTTTATCCTCCCTCTCCTCCTCCTCTAGCTGATCCCCTGTTTTGCCCCCACCTTTTGGTCCAGCCAAGTAGAAGGTGTGCTGTGAAGGAGATGGTGGTGATGGTGGGTGTGTGTGTGGTGTCATTGTGAGCCCCAACACCTTCCCTTCTCCTCCCCCTCTCTTGGTAATTCTCTACCCCTACTTTTATGCTTGCTAGGATGTTGTAGAGGGCATGCATGAGAGTGTTGTTATAAGTAATTGGTGCTGCACATGGGATGGTTGTATTAATGTATGAATGGGGTGACTTTGTGTTGTAAGGCAGATTTTCTGTCTCCTCAAGATCCTTGTGTTTGGGGTATTTAGAGGCATATTTTGAGACTTATGTCTTAATTTCATATGATCATCTATGTCTCTATATGTTACATATGAAATTTGGTGTCATTATGATATTTGTGCTGTAAGTTATAGCCTGATGTTCATGATCTGTCCAGATTCACGCAGAAATTGACCAGTTTCAGAGATTTAATCAAGTTATTATGTCTTCACGGAATATGATTCCAACATGTCATAGAATGTGTGTGATTTATTTGAGAATTTTTGGATGTGTATTGTGTGCTGTGGAGACCAATGTTTGGGGCTGGTTGCAGTAGATGGACTAATCTTGTATAAATATGTGTCAAAGAGTTATTATGCATAGTGTGGGCAATATCAGGAGTTGTTGTCTTCATGAAGAAGGCTGGTATATGTGTCAAGGTGTTTTATATTTAATTGAGCATCATTGCTTGTTCTTGCAGATCTCGTAGACCGGACGCGCGGCGATCCAAGTACTAGTGAGTGGTTCGATCCACCCCTTTTGGGAAGCGCTCGATGCATGTGATTGCGCATCACGTACCCATGGGGTTCTATAGCTGTGCTCATTATTGATTTTCTAATAATATTGCTAATATCACTTTGTAGCTTTTATATATATAGCATGGAATGTTGGATATGATATGCTATAAGTGTCCTTTTGTAGTACTTATAAAATGTCATAGTTGTATCATACCTTGTTAGAATAACTTATATCTTCGTAAACTTCTTGTTAGTATTATAGTATAGTTATATCTTATATAACATTGTATGATACACACTAATAATACCCTTATGTGATATTATCTCGATGCGTAGTCATACTTAGCACTATTGGTCATTAATTGACTTGTATGGTTCATTTATTAGTGTATTGTGGAATGCAGGCTAGTCTATGACTTGTGTTATTTGACCTCCATTCTATTCACTTGTTCTATGTGAGAGGTTTGGAAGCCTAGAGTGAACTGTATTTTGTTTGTATATTCAATTAATTGCACTCATGTGTGTGTAGTCCTTCATGTTTGTAGATGCTTAGTAGGGTTGTATTTTTAAGCCAATGGTATGACATTTTATGCTAACTTATTAATGAGGTTATGTTGGATTGTATAAAATATGTGTATATGTGAATGCACATGGTTTAATCACAGATTATTTGGACATGTGGCCCATATATCTCTTTTATGATAGAATTCCTCTTGTTGGATTGTATAAAGTCTGCATATATGTGTATATATATGGTTTAATCACAGGTTATTTGGACATGTGGTCCATATATGTCTTTTATGATAGAGTTTCTCTTGTAATAATTGTGTGTGTGTTTAATTAGTCAGGCATAACTGTGATAGGCATGTGTGTGATTCATGATTAGGATCATACTTTGTTTTACTATGCAGATGTAGCAGTTTATCTACCTTGCATCCATGCGATGCTCTCGTATGAGAATTCAGAAGAATTCATTTATAGTATCGGTATTCGTTAACCGATAGCTATGATAGCATGTTTGGGTGTATCTGTAATAGGCGTGTGGATGACCCGCCTTTAGGGTTATGCCTTCGTATGGTTAAGTGCGAGAACTTAACTATTTTTCCTGCGTCCGAGTGATGCATTTGCATGGAAATTCAAGAGAACTCATTAGCATTGTTATTTGCTAGATGATTATAGTTGATCCTTGAGGATCGTATTGTGAGCGTGGAATGCTTCTCCCTTACCTCGTATCCGCGTTGAAGCTACCCGGCGTTGGAGCTATCCTGGATTCTGCCGCTACATCATAGGAGGCCCAATGTGTATTTCAATACCCTTGTGGCTTCGTACCTATCTTGAAAGGCTGTCAGGAAGAGGGCTACCCGGGAGAGGGCTACCGGAAGGTTAAGGGAGTTAGCGAGTTGATTTTCCTTTCTAATAGTCTCATGTCACCCTAGGGGTGAAGGTGAGGATGACATTGGAGTGCTTCCTCCCATATCGTCGTACATCGAAGCTACCTTGGATAGTGCTACCACATCATAGGAGGCTCAATGTGTATTTCAATACCTTGTGGCTTCGTATCTATCTTGGAAGGCCGCCAGGAAGAGGGCTACCGGATGATGCAAGGCATCGTAATGTATTATACATCGATGTAGATAATCTTTGAAGTGTTGTACTAGTTTGAGATACTACACATTACTATTAATGAATTAATTGCTTTCCAAGAGTCCTACGAGTTCCCCTCCGGGTCAAGGGTGATGATTAGGTGATGTCATGTCTTCGCGTGACATTTATCTCTGTTGGATTTCTCCCATATCTCTTTTCCTTGGAAGGGAAAATGCCCTGATATTATATTATCATTGTAGAGCTTGGATTCTTGCCACTCACTGAGCTTATAGCTCACCCCTCGTGTGTTGTTTTTCCACTAGGGATTGGGTTGGCGTGGAGCTAGAGCATCTCTCTGGCGTGGCTCGTGCGTGGAGTGTTCCACCTTTCGGTTGGCGAGTACGAGGTTGTCAGCAAACCTATTTTTCTTGTACATGTATTAGTAATCGTGTGTGTTGCACATATACCTGTATTTGGACTAGATTTGGACTCTCACAGGACATTGTTTGTGTATTCAGGTCTGTAATAATGTTTTTGATTTACAGACTTACTTATATTGTATACTTCCGCATTTTTAATTGGCTACCGCTTCCCTGTAGCCTTGTTATTCTATTTTATCCTAATTGGTAACGCTCAGGGGATGGCCGCCTCGGGGCGTAACAATATATGTATATTTGATTTAATGAGGAATTTTAGAGGGGTTATATGCATTTAACCCTTTTTTTTAATAATACACTCTCCTATTGATATTGTTATATAAAATAATATATATATTAAGATACAATACTGTATTTTTTTACTTTTAAAAAGTATATTTCACACACTATGGTAGAACCCCATATAGAATAGACACTAAGGGTGCGTTTGATTGCACGATTGCGCTGCGATTGCGATTGCAGGAAGCTGCATTTGCAATCGTGTAACCAAACAGTTTTGTAATCGCAGTTTTAAATCCAGCGATTGCAGGCAAATAGTGCACAAAAGCTGCGATTTCAAAAAGCTAAGAAAGTGAGCTTCCTGTAGAATCAGGTTTGCAATCGCAGATTCCTGCAGAATTAATTTTACAATCGCGCAACCAAACGCACCCTAAGGGTGCAATTCGATCAGTTTAATTCGGCTTTTAGAAAACTCATATTGAACAAAATTATAATAAAAAACGAATTGAAAAACCAAATTGAAAATTTAAAACCAAACCGAATCAAATTTTGTTTGATTAACCCAAACTAAACTAAACCGAATCGAACTTTTAAAGAAAAAACATCTATACCTTTTTTTTTTCTTCTTACCAATTTGGGTTGGTTAGAGTTTTTTAGGGGTTGCTTACAATTTTACATAAATATCAAAATATTAGGATTAATGGTATAAATTAGTATATTCATTTTTATTAATATTAATAGTATAACAATAATATAGTTTTTAATATAATAATAATGATCTAATAAATAATTAATATGATTAATCATGTGTTTAAATTTATTTCGGTTCGGTTTGCTTAATTCAATTTTTTAAAAGTAAAACCAAACCCAAACCAAAGTAAATCGGTTTATTAATTTTTTAATCTATATCCCAACAAAAAATCTATTGACCCAAACCAGAAAAAAATAGTTTAGATCGGTTCAGATTCAGTTCAACCGACCAAAGTTATATCCCTAGTGCCCATTTGAATAAAGACATAAGTTATTTTAGGGTTTATACATATTCCAATAATAGATAGCTTTTTCAATGGAATATGTGATTTTATGCAGCGGGGGAGCTATGACAATATTTTTAGGTGGACTATATTAAATATTAATATAGAAGGATTTGTATTCTTATATTTGATGTAATTATTTTATATACCAAATAATATGATATTCAAAAGACATTCAATCTTTTTTGCAACCCCAATACGTAGTATATACTACATATCATAGTGTAGGGTATCATAGTGTATAGAATACAAATAATTTTTTATTCATAATGAAAAAAATCACGCTAGTGTATCTCAATTTATATATCACTTCATATAACAGCGTATACTTCGATAGGAGATTGCATAATTTTTTTTAAAAAGAAAAACGGTGTGGATTGCAAATGGGGTTGCAGAAGGGGTTGAACATATCATTTTTTTTTCAGCCCCAATTTTAGTATTATATGCGTCGATAGAAAATCACCGGAGCATATATTCACAATAACGAGATATATGTTTTGATAGAAATTTTACACATTTTTTTATAAATGTATTCATGCAATTTATTAGAGTATATGTTTCATTTTTTTTTATAAAAGCATATATCTCATTAAATGAAGTATATATTATTTTTAAAAAATTCAAAACACGTGAAAACTGAAATTATGATCGAAAAAAGTCTGTACAGAATATTATCTCAATATATATAAAAAATAACAAAAAAAATATATGGGCCGGGCTGTTGCTCGACCGAGCCAACCTTTAGGTCCGCCCCTGATTTTATATTTGGTTGTTTTTTCAGTTTTTTTCATTGCGAGACATAGTAATAAATGTTGTAGTGTTTGATTGAGGAAGAATAAGATGTGAATAGATTGTGGTGGATGATTTGTACATTTTCATATTGACTAATTTACGGGTTCGGAACCCCTGTGAAACCCACACAGGGTCGGCCTGTGAACACCAACGAGGCTGCGACACCTGTCCAAATCGGCATGTGCCGTTCATGTGATCCACTCATGAAAAACCCAGCCCGAAAACCCAGCCCGCCAACGTGGGTTACGCACGGGTTTCACGCCGTGAACATGCCCTTTTTTTTAAGCGACGTTTCACGCCGTTAGTCGATCCGTGATCGATTTTTTTAAAATATTTTCAAATAAACTGAGAGGTCTCTCACCTTTGCTTCTCTAAATACCTAGCCGCAAGTCGTCTTCTTCTCAAACTCAACAAAATCATCACAAATAGCCCCTATCCAAGCTCTGTTTCAGCTCGCTCAGCCACTGCAGAACCTCATAGTCTTGGGTATGAATATGTATACACAATGGATTTGTGTTTCTTAAAATTTTCATGTAAAAAATTATTAAGGAAATTTGTTTTATTTTATTTTTTAAAAAAGAAATTTGTTTTTATTTTTTGATGCATCAGTTAAGAGTTTGCTTCCTTGATTATCTATTATTTCTTGATTGATATGTCTATTCTTGTTGTGTTTGTATTATTTATATTAGGATTTGTTTGAAATGGGAAGTTCATGTTTGTTTTGAGGGTTTCTGTAATGGTTGATTGAAATGTTTTTTTTTTTTAAAAAATTTTGGTTTCATTTTTTATCAATGTCAGTGAGTTTGTTGAACAAATAATCATTCTTAAAAATCATGTGATTTTTTTTTGTACAGATTGGGTCTTAGTTGAACATTTTCTTAACATGGAAGGAGACAGTGAGTATGTTGAAGAATGTAGTTATAATGGTCTGCCTGAAGTTGGCATGGCATTTGATTCCGAGGATAGTGCCTATCAATTTTACAACACATATGCAAATCATTTGGATTTAGCATCCGAAGAAGTGATGCACATAAGTCCAATGGCATAGTGCGAAAGCGAAAATTCTGTTGTTCTAAAGAAGGGTTCAAAGGGGTTGATAAACGAAGATATTTGCAGTCACATCCCAAGACAAGAACAGGATGTGAGGCACATATGGTTATCATTTATCAGTCTTTCGGTGCGTATCATGTCACTAACTTTGAAGAAAACCTTTTCATCAAAAAAAAAAACTTTGAAGAAAACCACAATCATGATCTTGTTCCGACCCCTTTGCGTCATAATTTGAGGTCACATAGAAGAATTGGAAAGGCTCAAGCTGCACAGGTTGATATCATTGATGGTTCAGGATTAGCACAAAAAACAGTTATGGATTTGATGAGTGGACAAGTTGGAGGGAGAATGAATCTTGGTTTTGTTTTGAATGATGTGAAGTCTTACCTCCGCACAAAACGAGAAACAAGAATGGAGAATGGAATTGCGGGTGCTTTGATTCAGTATTTTAAGAATAAGCAAAAGCAAAATCCTTCTTTCTTTCACTCAATGCAGCTTGATGCCGATGAACAAATAACCAATGTGTTTTGGGCTGATGCTAGGTCTATTGTCGATTATGCACATTATGGAGATGTAATTTGCTTCGACACGACCTATCGTACAAATAATCATGGAAGACCATTTGCACCATTTGTTGGAGTTAATAATCATAGGCAAACAATTGTTTTTGGTGGTGCATTACTTTATGATGTGACGGCTGACTCATTTGTTTGGTTGTTTGAAACTTTTCTTGAAGCAATGTCTGGAAGACATCCGAAAACTATTCTAACAGATCAGTCAGCAGCAATGGCCAAAGCTATTTCAGTTGTTCTACCAAATACTCGTCATCGACTCTGTATCTGGCACTTGACTCAAAATGCAATAAAGCATCTTGGACATCTTTATGCTACTGAAGGTTTCAAAAGTGACTTTTATGCTTGTATTTATGGGTACGAGACGGAGGAGGAGTTCCTAGATGCTTGGAAAGTGATGCTTGAAAAATATAATCTTGAAGGTAATAAATGGCTACAACACACTTTTACTGAAAGGGAGAAGTGGGCTCTAGTTTATGGGAGGGACACATTCTGTGCAGACATGAAGAGTATACAACGTAGTGAAAGCTTCAATGCTCTTTTGAGACGCTATTTGAACTCAAAGCATGATCCATTGCGTTTCTTTCACCATTTTGATAGGGTTATGGATGATCGACGTGAAAGCGAATTAAATGCTGATTTCAAGATGATGGATACGATCCCCGTAATTCCATTTCATGCTCCGATGGTGTCATGTGTCGTAGAAATCTACACGCCAGAGATCCTTGAGTTGTTTCAAGTAGAGTATGGAAAATCTCTTAGTTATTCTATCTACATTCATGGGGAGGTGGGACATATGATTCAGTACAAAGTTCACAGATATCGTGGTAGTGAAAGGACCATTTTTTATGATTCCTTTACTGATATGGTCACTTGTAGTTGTAAAAAATTTGAATTTATGGGTATTCAATGTTGCCATGTTTTGAAAGTGCTTGACTACAGAAATATCAAGGAGCTTCCACAACAATATATCTTGAAGAGGTGGACCAGAGATGCAAAATCCGGCGTTGTGCATGATTCATGTTCTTCTTCAGTACAGGTTGATCCTATATCTGAATTGGGAAGACGTTTTCAAGAATTAAGTTATGGTCTCATTCAAGTGACATCAAAGGCAGTTGAAACACATCATTCAACAAATCTTGTAAAACAGCGCACAAATGAGATGATGAAGGAGGTTGAGGAAGACTTGAAAAAATCTTCTACAACATTTGAAGATGATAACGTGCAAGATGAGATGGACAACGAGGTCGCCAAAGGCTTTAAAAGAAGAGGAAAGAAGGCTGTGGGAGGGAAACCCCAAAAAAGATGGATCGGCGGGATGGAAAGGAGATCACGAGGTCAAACCTCCCAAACTCAACATGAACCCCATATTGCGAGCCACAGTGTTTCATTATTTCAGCCAATGGTTGGGAACTATGATAACAGTGAAGGAATGCCTTTAATGACTCAATTGCTTTAGGTATATTTCATATATTTTACTTTCAGAAATATTTATTAAATAGCGCATTAATATCTGAATTGTATCACAGGCACAAGAATCTCTCTTTCATCCCACTCAAATGAGTCAATCTTCTCAAAATTTATCTGAAGAGTGGAGGAGGAATACAGATTACTGAGTGGATCACAGTTCTATGCTTGCACTGCAGAATGTTTTGGTTTTTGGGTTTTATTTAATTTGAACATGTCTGACCTTGAATTTATTGTACTGGAGAATATGGGTTTGTTGTGGCGCATTAATATTTTGGATGCCTTTGTTGTTTCTTTAACAAATGATTGATGTTTATTACTGTTCTGAATTTTGGAAATGCAATGCCATCCATCTTTGAATTTTGAAAATGCAATGTCAGTGATCTTTTGTTTTATAGAATGATAAAATGGAAATTTGTTATCAACTGGGAAGAGAGACCTTTTATCAATAACATGTGCAGATGTTGTGCTTGTCCACAAGAACAACTTTCTACACTTGGCAAGGGAGGCTATCTTGAGGAGGTATATTGAAATTTTATGCTGACATCTGGTGAAAATACACAGCACACAGTAAGGTTTGAGCTACTATGTTAAATAAGGGAACAAGTGTACATCTATGATAATATATGATAAACATATATATATGTGTGAGATGGTATGTTTGGGAACTAACAAGTATATTATATATATCATGGAAAATGTAGCACATTGTTCACAGGATGGATGCCCACAATTCTTAGAGTTGTTCCTCAACCCCCAGTTGAGCATCCTTTACAAAAATTAGAGCTGTTCTTTTATTCACCCAACTATAAGATGATTCATCAGTAACTCTAGTACTGTGAATTGAATTCGTACAATCAAAATCATGAAGCAACCCAACTATGTGCTTATAATCACACCAACTATGTGGCATGTTGTTTTTATTCACCAAATTGAGTCTTTGGTGCATTATCTAAAGGGGAGCTGGAATTTCTCACCAGGAAAAACAATAAGATGCAGAGAGACCTTTTATCTGTTCAGAACCTGTCTAATTCATCATTCAAATTGAAAGAAAAAAAAAGCAGATTACATCATTCATCTCAAAAGTCATAAAATTCTTTAAATAAAGAAATTACATAATCTTTACATACGAAAGAGGATAAGAGAGAGGAGAATTATAATAATTACTAATAAAAACAAGATCCCAAACATGATCCCGAACAAGATCCCCACTGTGATAGGCGGTAGATTCTGTTGGATTGAAGGAGCTAGCAATGGTTCTTCAATTACCTCTGTTGTATCGATCAATCTTTCTGGTGTTGGATTAGATGTTTCTTCAAACTTTTCATTATGATCACCATAATCAATTGGATACATCCATTCAAAATAATTGCAATTTCTAGCATTGCATGAGCAGTATAGTTTTCCAGGGTTTTTATCTGATTCAGATACCTTAACTACTGCTCTATTTTTACACTTCATGCAAACTTTGTTTTTGAAAGATATTTAACTAGCATTGCTCCTCGAAGAATAACTCGATGAAGCCATGTGTGATATGTTGCTACAAAAGAACAGACACATCAATCAATGACATAATTCATTATAAACATTTTGATAGTATTGAAAGATATTAGGATGTAATTTACTGTTAAACAATAACTACAATGAGATTTTCAGTTATTAATTATCATTAGGCTATAAAATGCTATAGTGTAAGCCATCATTCTTCAAAACACAAACTCTGGAACCATGGAATCTAGCAAATCTATAGACATAAAACACAAACTCTGGAACTTTTAAATTTTTTGAGAAAATGACAACAACTTTTTGTAAAATTACTATATATCAAACACCATGAAATTAATTTTTATATATGTTATTATTTTATAATATACATTTAATCATCTAAAAGTGTTTGAACTCACTTATCCCACGTTCCCTTGCAGCTTGGTAGTGGACAGAGAGTCCTTAACAGCAACACTGAATATACAGGTATGAAAAGCCACCATGGGCCTATGTTATTATTTGGGGTTTGATACACAATCTTGCTTATTGTCATTTAATGCGGTAAATATCATACTATGTCAATATATACTCTGTTACAAAAAAATATAAAACTTCATGCATTTAATTTGAATATGTACATTTTTATTATTATAAAAAATATACTTCATGAGTTTTTTAAAAACTAAAAAAATGTGTTTCTACAAACAAGACTACAAGATTGAAAATATCATTTTCTCTTCATTTCTAGGAAGTCATCCAAATTTACAACTAAGTCTATTTCAAGCATATTTTTCAAATACATCAGACAGGGGAGGGGGACAAACCTTTGCGTTGGTGAAGGGGTCAAACAGGGGATCGTCAGGCGTTGGCGGAGGGGATCGTGAAGGGTTCGGACAGTGGATCGTCGGGCGTCGGTGAACGGTTCGAACGGGGGATCGTTAGGCGTCAGTGGTGCTGGTCCGCGGTGCCGGTCAGCGGTGCTGGATGGTCGTGGCAGAAGAGGGTGGCTAGGGTTTGAAAGAGGAAAGAATGGTGGCTAGGGTTTCATTCCATTCAAAACTAAGTGAGGAGAGCTCCATCATTTAAGACCAACCGTCCATATTAAATCGGACGGTGGGAATCCAAAAAAAAAAAAAACTAAAAAAAAATAACCCATTCAGACCGTTCGATGAAGTCGGCTTGGACGGTGGTGATCTGGCGTGAAGAGACAGCATGTTCACGGCGTGAAACCCGAGCGTAACCCACGTTGGCGGGCTGGGTTTTCGGGCTGGGTTTTTCATGAGTGGATCACGTGAACGGCACATGCCGATTTGGACAGGTGTCGCAGCCTCGTTGGTGTTCACATGCCGATCCTGTGTGGGTTTCACAGGGGTTCCGAACCCCTAATTTACCCTCCAAATAATGTTTTTGATTGACACTTGTAATAATGTTATTATATTATTTTAAAAAATGGGTATACATATTTGACTATCCATATGGATGGACATGCATGACATAATGTAATTTTTTTTTTTAAAAAAAAGAAAAGACAAAGAGGCACATTTAAAAAGAGGGTGACCACCTGTTTTTTTCTTTCCGGATAGATGAAGGGGAGAAGCTTTTGAATATTTCATCATTGCTGACAGGGGCAGGGAGTGTAAAATTTTGAAAGGGACAAGTGGGGCCCACTCACACCCACACCTCTCAATTGATTTTGCTTTTATGGGGGCTTAACATGGCTTACACCGGGTTCGGATCCACAGAAGACTCTAGCAGCCACACAAAAGAGACCCCGTGTAAAGAAAAAAAAAAGTCACTCGCCCTAAAGTCCCATACTTACTCATCTTTTTAAAAAGATCTCCAAAATAATAATATTTGCATAATACTCCCCCATTCACCATACCAAAACAGTAGTTCCGCCAACAATTTTTTTTTGTTTTATTGTTCATTTCTTTTCTATCTTATTTGAACTACAAATGAGACTAATACATTATCTTTTTTTTTTATTTTTAAAATAATTTTAAAAGATACAATTAACATTTATTTTATTTTATTTTTTTTGGTCCCTAGGGGTCATAACACAACGTTTTAGGGTTTACCTGTGTTAAGAGTAGATCTTAGGTTCGAGTTTTGACGCTGTGTCATACCTCTTGTTTGTTAAGCGAAATTATGTGGGACCAGGAACAAACAGGCGAAGGTAATCTATCAGCTTGACCGTAAGTTGGCCACGGAAAGTCTCTTCGTCATATAAAAAAAACATTTTTTACATATTTTTTTAGTTTTTAAAAATAAATCTTTTGCGAACCAAACTTTAATTAGTTGACTACAACTTACCATTTCTATGTAGGATGTCAAGATTACCCTAAGCCCTCGTTTGTTTCTGGTATAAGACCCTGGATAACCCCAGATAAAAATTTTCAAGTGTTTGTTTATCCCGGATAACCCCTGATAAAGTATGCCATAATAAATTCTGATAAAGTGGTATATGGATTTTAATCAACCCTTGTAATTAAAGTTATCCTATGTTATTTCACCCAAAGAATATGTGGGCCCATTATCAAATCAACTGTTATCATCTCTTATAAATCATCTGTCAAATCAACTATCATTACTTTTTTACCTTTTATAAATCTTTATCCATAATTTATTTACATTTTACCCAAACAATAAAACATTTATTCTTATATTTACCAACGAGAATAATTCAAAACACAACTAAATGCAAAATCACTTTATCCTTATTTATACTTATTTATGTTTAGATAAATGTATACTCTAAAATAAAATTTATCCCCGTTTCAAACAGGGGGTAAGAGACCACCCTTTTTTTTTTAAAAAAAAGATAAATTTTAATAAAACAAACATTAATCTAACTAAACAAATAAAAAATATAAATCAAACATCCAATGAACAATAAAAATAAAATCCACAAAAAAAAACAAAAATAATAAAAATAAAATAATAATTGTGGGCGGAACTATCACTGTTTTGGCATAGTGAATGTGGGAGTATTGTGGGAGTATTGTGCAAATATTATTGTTTTGGGGGTCTTTTTAGAAAGATGAGTAAGTATGAGACTTTGGGATGAGTGACTTTTTTTTTCTTTACACGTGACATCTTTTGTGTGGCTGTTATAGAGAGTCGTCTGTGGCATCCCACAGACGATCCAAACCCGCTTACACCATCTTATTTTATTATTCACTATTTATTTATGCATGTAGCCAAACAAGATATTAATATATACTATGCTATGCTATTATAATGTACGAGATTACATATGTGATTAAAAAAAAATTGAAATGTATATATAGAGCTCCAAATACAATGCTGCGTGTCTGGACAAAAAAAAAAAAAACAAAAACAAACGATTCCGCACAAGTGCATCAAATGAACAGCTGTCCTTTAATTCTCACCTGATTAAAAATAAAATTTAGAGTCAGGTGGTTCAACAAAAACAGACAAATATGATGAAATCCCACATCATCTTTGAAATTTTAAAATTCTAATCACTTCTCAGCTCTGGCTTTCATAAACAATTTTTTTTTTCCTTCGATTAGAAACGCCGAACGCGTGCAAATCTTTTAATTCACAACGACCACGCACGACGTTGTTCAACAGCCTGTTCTGGCCGTCCGATGGCCGCGGGTAAAAGTGATTGCAAGATAAGGCGGTGTAACCGGCTGTGGGTAAGGTAGTCCACGTGACTTTCATCAGTTCGATTAATAAGAATTGCAGCAGCTATGGACACGTTTTTATTTAGGGATTTTTAGTTTTAAGTCTCCATAAATTATCGAATTTTGCTATCGATCCCTTACTTCTTCATATTTTGGTTTTAGTCCCTACATTTAAATGATAATTTAGGAATAGGTCCCTCTCATGGACTAAAAAATAAACTTAATAATTTAGGAATAAGCCCCTCCCAGGGACTTATTCCTAAATTATCATTTAAATGTAGAGACTAAAAGCAAAATATGAAGAAGTGAGGGATCGATAGCTAAATTTGATACTTTACAGGGACTTAAAACTAAAAATCCCTTTTATTTAAATGTAACACCCGTAAATATTATAAAAGGAACCCACATTTATTTCATATATATTTCGTTAGGCTTTGATGGCGATACATAAAGTTTCCCGACACGAAGTCAATCCTCGCCTCTTCCATGTATTGATTTCATCTCAATATTATATATTATCATAATCTCTGCAATTTATATGTGTTCGTTGGCACAAACAATGCAAGTTCATTTGAAGTGCTGAAGAAGAACTGCTTCTGCGTGTTTCAGGCATGGAAGAAGAGTGGGCAGAGGAGGAGGTGCAAGAAGAAGAAGAAGAAGAAGAGGTGGGTCTGAAAGAGAGGCCTCGTAGGGGCAAAGTTGGAACAGAGAGAGAAAATGAGGGTGTGGAGACCGGTCATGGCGGAGGGGAAGGTCAAGGTGGAGAGAGGAGCGTTTATTTCGACCCAAATCAAGGTAAATGTTGCGAAGTTACTCAATTGCCCCCACTTGTGTTTTTTTTTTTTTTTTGTGAACTTTTTTTTTGGGTGAGATTTGGTGCTCTGAAGCTCACTATAAATTTATAATGGTTGCTGAGTTATACAGGATCTGGTATTTTTTTTTGTTTGGGTTGTTATTAGATTTGTTTATGTAGTTTTAGTGTTGTGATTGATTGGTTCTTGTTTTACTAAAATGATCTGTTGGAGTATTGGGGAGTTCTGATTTGTATTGATCATTTGGGTTTTCTGAATGATCAGTCATTCTTGGATTGTAATGGGGACATATAGATAGAGATCTGTTTACCTATTGGTACTTGAATTGCATGTGTTGTTGGGATTGCTTTTTCATGTTTTTTTTTTTTAATTTTATAATGATGGTTTGATGTGTCTTTGGAATGGTAATGTAGTAGATATCAGTATTGTATATATTTTTGCCATATGCTACTATGTGAGATATGCTGATAGGTTGTGGTGCTCTTGGTGTGCTACAAAGTTAATCCAGTGATGACAAAGGCTCTTTGAATTTATACTTTTAGGTTCAGTTTTCATTGAAACCGTGTTGTTCACATAGACGACAAAAATGGCGTCAATCTAATATTTCATAAAAGATGGATTTTTCTTGAAATCTGAATTTTTAAATTTGGGGAGTTAAGGTAGCTTACATACATAGTCTAAATTTGAAAAAGATAGTCATTCTATACCGATACAATGAGTATGCCAGTACTGAAATTACCATGTTGTACTGTTTTTATCAGTTTGTGCTCTTTTAATTTACTGATATACATCCTCAAACCCTTAGAGAAAGCCCAATTAAGTTTGGAGGGGATTGCCTTGGTTAATCTAGTCATGGGGGCTATTAATAATATTTCTTTTTTCTTTTTTTATGACAGTAATAATATCGAGTCTGATTATTAGGAGAGTGTGCATAATACCTCAATATAAACCGATTAATAGGGGTAGGGGTGTTCACTAAAAAATGAGGGGTGCAATTAGAGACACCCATATTCCTCATTTTACAAAAGATTAAATTACATTATAAGGTTTCTCTTGAATTAGATTTATCTTAATATGCTAGTTAAAATTGGCATAACAATTCAAATATCCCGACCTAACTTTTGAAAAAATTAATCACCCCAAATAGTGTATATTTAAACATGTGAAATTATCTTAGAAATATTTTCTTGTTTATCCAATTTTTTTATTTATAGTTTAAATACAAATATTAAAGTATTTGAACAGTATATGGCTCGTCAAAAGATTATAAAAAAATGGGGCAATTAATTCCAAGTAATTTTTTCAACCCCTATTCTTAACTCCTATTGGGATAGAAAAATAAATTTGGAATAGAGTGGAATAGAGGTGATTAAACACTTTTTTTAACTACAAGGAGTAGACGAGTATAACTATATCTGAATAAGTAAAAATATATTGATATTAATTTTTTAAAACACATATGAAATTGTGCTATTCCACTCATTATATTCTACATGTATAAAGTCACATCAAGTCTCTTGTAGTTTCATTGGTTACATTGTAACCGTTTTCCCACTAAGTGTTAATAGGCTTTTTTATAGGAAAATGTTCCCTACAATTACTCTCCATGTCACCCTTGATTACCCACATTTTGCTGGTAGTGGACTTTAAGTGCCAACGTGGAGGTTACAAACTTTTATGGTCTTCTGACCGTTTCTTGATCTGCTCGGAGTCTCTTGGTGTATCCGCATGTGCGTTATATCTCTGATTATGTCTGCGAGGAGTAAGGTCGACCGACCGACCTGGTGTCTAGTCGTACATTAGACTATTCGCTTCTGAGTAATAAGGTCGCCCGACCAGACCTGACATCTGATCGTGCTTTAGATCACTCGTTCCTGAGTAGTATGGTCGCCCGACCAGACCTGGCGTTTGGTCGTGCCTTAAACTACTTGCGGTGACATCATCTCACGAGGTGTTCGACTGTCCGACTAAATCTTTTAGTCGAGTGGTGTCGATACACCAGATGACATCATCATGAAATTGCTTTTCGTGGATTGGGCATAGTGAGCCTTACACCAAATGACTCATGTCTCGTTTTATCATGACATGTGTCCTAGTACAGATTTTACCTCCACACCTAGAATACCAATACCAATGCAAATTTATTCTCATCAATTCTAATATAGCTATACCTTCTGTTCCTTGAAAAGAAACAACATTTTGGTCTTACTTATTCTCTCATATTCCTCTCTATTCTTCTCCTATTCTACCAACCAAACGGGGTTGAATCAAAAGGATTCTGTGAAAGATCTCATCAGTGTTATTCTTTGGGCCAAGTTGCCCCTGTAATACTTTAACTTGTAGACTTCTTGTCTATAATGTGGTGTCTGGTGAACATACAATTACATATCCGTTTCTGTGACTGAAGGATTATGGAAGTGTCGCTATTGCATTTGGACTTACCAAATGACATATCCTGGCAATGAACCTAATCAGATGCATGAAGACTGTTCTCACAAGGTTACGAATGTGAAAACATCATCTCAGCAGGAATCTAATTGTATTTCAAATTTTAAAGGTCAGTCATTGTTGAACTTACAAATTGGCCATCAAGCTACATGTCATTCAATATCAATTATTTGCATGAACTCACAATAAATATTAATTTGTTGACAGTTATCAATAGTAAAATTGTTCTACACTCTAAACTTTAACTTGAAACTGTATGTTATGTTTTGCTTTTGCTGTGTTCTACTACCGTGCTCCAAAGATGGCTATGAATTGTGGATGTGAATGTTTGCCTGGTTTCTCATGCTATTTAAGAATTTAAGTTCTTTGTTGTACAATTATTTTTCAGAGATGATATATAAGCTGAACTTTGCAGATGACACACCTATCAATGAAATTGGTAGGATGAAACTTGGGACTATCGACGAGATTGTTGTGGAAACAAAGTTACTCAATGGCAAAGCACCTTTACCACTGAAGGTTGTGGACAATAAAAGTATACTTACTGAGAATCACCCAAATGGTTCTCATATAACGGATGTAGTACATACAACTTCTGATCTTTTTCCCAGAAAGACAACGGAAAATGGAACTGCAAATTTGGATCACGAATCCAAAGGTCATGCACAAGTTAGTCTCATAGATGAGAATCAAAGAAAGGAGGTAGAGTTTGATGTCGAGAGAGTATTAGAAGAGCAGGAAACACATGATTTGTACTGTCCTAACTGTAACTCGTGTATTACCAAACGGGTTATACTACGAAAAAGGAAAAGGACAGTGCGTGAAGTTAGACATGAGATAAAGCGCGAAAAGGTTCAGTCAGTTCCAACTGATTTAGATGCTAGTATTGTTGCAGCTGAAATAACTGATATAGGTTGTGATTCTGAGCCAGAAGTTTTCAGATGCTTATCGTGCTTCAGCTTTTTTATTCCAACAGGTGTGCTGTCTTTCCTCACATTATTAAACTCCCCCATTCCTTCATCTGTTATATGTTCTCTAAGAAATTGGAATTGTGTATATTGTCTTTTTATACTTCAATAGTGGTGTATGATATGGCATGTAATGTGGTCTCTGATCCTTGAAGAAATGGTTTGGCGAAAGGCATTTGCTTCCTGCTTAACTGCAGATGGGACTCCAGGATTTTTATATGCACATGAGCTTAACTGCTCCCTTCTGCCAAACAGTCGGAAGAATATGAAAATTAATTTTTTTTTAATTCTTTATGAACCCTGTCCAATCATATTTCTTATTCTTTGTCAAATTTCAGGACAGAATTGGTTTATTAGAGGACCCTGTTGCATGTTGTCTTCATATATTCCATTCTGTATAATCACACCAAGCTGATATCTCTACAATATCTTTTACTGACTGGGTACATTGATTTTACTACAAGTTCTTGTTGGACATTAATTTATGACAATCTTGTTGTACAACAGACTGTGGTTTCAGGTTATTCCAATTATTTGGAAAAAAAGAGACTGAAAGCTCACAAGATCTGCAGCAAGTACATATGAAGAATGCCAATTGGGTGTCTTCCATATTTGAATCATTTAAAGGAAAAAGGAAAAGTTATGAGCGAGGTAATTAACTGCATTTCGTACTGTTGACTAATTTCAGTAGCAATCCAAAATGGTATGTAGATGAGGATTAAACATTTCAATTTGTTTTGTTTATGCTGAGAGGTTTGGTTTCAGGATCATCAAAATCATTTGTTCTTTTGAAAAATACAGTTTTTTTAAGGAACTATTTCTTTGAACAAAGGTGGGAGTTTACCATAAATTTTTATTGATTGGAATAAACTTCAAAAGATCTAGTGATGAGGGTTATATCAGAACAAAATGGGAAAAACAGAAACAAAAAACAAAACTGGGGATAACATTACGCCCTAATGCTACTAGTAAGTTTACCAACACTAAAGAACACACTACTCCACCCCAGTACAGTGGCTGCCCCGGTCTTTTACGAATCTAGAGATGGATGATTCCCTTTACGAATCTAGAGATGGATGATTCCCAAGTGTTTTCAAAATATGGCTAGCCCCATGGAGGACAATCCCATTTCTACATAGGCAAAGAACTATCTTTTATTTTTCTAATCTCCATCACCACTGCATCATATCTTATCATCATGATCAAGGATTTTATCCAAACAATGGGGGACACATTTCTGGAGCTGTTGTTCTATGGACTCCTGTCCAAGATGTAATTTACCCTTAATAAGTTACCATGTCTTCTGACTGAACTTTTGCATTTTAACTAATTTTTAGTAGACTGTGTTTTTTTGACATTGGCATATGTATGCAATGTATGCGCATTTCAATGATTTTGATATCAGAATCTTCTGCCTAACTTTGCAGATATTCATATCTATGGTTATCATCGGCAAATGCGTGTGTACCTTATTTCCATTTCTGTATTAGCGATGGTCCATTTGATTGCTTTTATTGACAATTTTTAGCGGCAACATGGTTCCTTCATGGACAATAGTTTTTAGTATTATTTATTAAGCACATTCTCTGGTTAAACCTTTAAAGTCTTTGTTCTATCTACCAGTACCAGGAGTTCCATTGCCTGAAGAGTCTAATGTCATTGAAGGAGAATCAAACTTGAATCACGGGCGAAGAATTTCAACTATTTTCAAATCAGATGTTGGACTGCTTCAAACAATTCATACTGAAACTCTGGAGACTGTTAAAGTTTTGTCCAGAGAAAATGCAGGTAGATTCTTAAATTTCAAGTGATCCATGAGTGGTTGATTTCTTATACTTTTTGTAATACATGAACATTTAGCTTTTCTATTACTTTTTGGTGATGTTATGGCAAACCAAGCACTACTTGATTCACAAATCTCTTTCTACCAACTTGACCAGCCCTACAAACCAAGATATATTGGTCATGTTCATTTCTTCATTTCTCTCTTGAAGACTCATTTGGGACTTATACATTAGAAATCAACAGACTGCAATTCCCAATGTCATTAAAATTAAATCACACTGGATTGGGCTCCTGATCCGAATAAAATCATGGCGTAAAGTGATTAGACCTGAAAAAAAAACATATATACTACTGATTGACTCAAATAGTGCTCATGAATTAAAATTTTGGCTCAATTTTTTTTTTTTTGGCTCACTGCCTTTTGTTCCTGGCTTCCTGCTGAACCTGCTTCTGCAATAGGAGTGGAGCATCTTCTTGGCAACTTATAAAATAACTATGGAGTAAAATATATTGATTGATAATTGTTAAAGAATAGTTATTAGGAGAATATTATATCTTTATTATAATTATTATGTTATTATTAGTTTTCTAGTTTTTCTAGTTTTTTATTATGATATTTTAGGGTTTCCTTTGTGTATCTATAAATAGAGCCTTTGGCTCCTCTAATTCAATAACAAGAATTCTCTTTTCCTTTATTCTAACATGGTATCAGAGCCACCTAAGAAACCCTAGATCTACATAAGTTTCTCTTCTTCTTCCCCGCTCCGATTGGGGAGTCTTCGATCGGAGCGGGGAAGGGCTTTTCACCGTCGTCGTTGGGCCGCCATCTTTGCGCCCATCACTGTCGTCATCTCCGCGTGTTGTCATCTGAGCGGGGGAGGATTTTTGATACCCATATTTTCTTCTGCTGTTTGTGTTTTCATCTCCATTGTTTGCGCCGTCGTTTTTTTTTGCGTTGTCGTCGTCTTCATTGTGATTGCACGTTGTTCGCGCCATCGTCGTCTCCGTACTCGCTCATCTGAACCTCGTCCTCGCAACCCCAGCTGCGCAGCCCCGTTCACAGCCACGTTCGTCCGCAGCCTCGTCCGAGCGCGTCTGCCCCGTCCACCGCCGCTGCGAGCCCGTTTGCGCGGGTCTACCTCATCCACGTTGGTACTCACGCAACGCGGCGCGTGTCTGCCTCATCGACACACACGCGAAATCGCGTGAAATCCGCGCCGTAGCTATTGCTGCCGTTTACACGTTGTTGTCGTGCATAACATGACCTTATGCATGTGTTCATGCATATCACAATTGAATAGTCACAGCTTGTTTAAAAGCCTTTTGACCACACGTCAAGCAACTCGCAGCCCACGTCCTCCGTGCGAGTGTCGTGCGATTCTGCTCGTCCGCGCGAGCCTCCTTGCCCGAGCACCGCTTTGCCCAAGCCACGCACTGCCGCTGCCATCTCCGCTTCCTGTCCACGCTACACGTGCCATTGGAGCGACTCCGACTGACTCAACGAGCGGGAGCGACTCCGACTGACTCAAAGAGCGGAAGCGACTCTGTCTGACTCAAAGAGCGGGAGCGACTCCGACTGACTCAACGAGAGGGAGCGACTCCGAGTAACTCAACGAGCGGGAGCGACTCCGTCTGATTCAACGAGCGAGAGCGACTCCGTCTGACTCAACGAGCGAGAGCGACTCTGACCGACTCAACGAGCGGAAGCGAAGAGATGCACCTGTTCGCACCAATCGCCACAAGCCGCCCGTCATTGTCGTCAGCTTCCACCACCATCTCATTTTTGTGCAAACTCTAAGGGTTCAACCTTTCAGAGTTTGAGAGGGGGTGTTAAAGAATAATTATTAGGAGAATATTATATCTTTATTATAATTATTATGTTATTATTAGTTCCCTAGTTTTCCTAGTTTTCTATTATGATATTTTAGGGTTTCCTTTGTGTATCTATAAATAGAGCCTTTGGCTCCTCTAATACAACAACAAGAATTCTCTCTTCCTTTATTCTAACAATAATATTTTATGCATGCGTAGAAAATTGAAATTGTCAATCTGAATTTGCAAACTCCCGGTTGTTGCAAACTTCTCCTCTTTTGTCTTCATTATTTTGATTGGCAATAGTTATGATGACTGATAGTAGACACTAGTACTTCATAGCTTGCACTTTTTCTTATTCGCATTGCCTCTCTAAGGATCTGGATCCCTAATCCTTCTTCTTGTATTCTTTGTTAATCTAGGGAATGACAAGTCGCAATATGTTGGAAAAGGCAAAGTTGAAGCTCTTCACCCATCACCTTTTCTAGAAAAGACATCTTCAGATCAGAAAGGTCAGAACAAGCCACTATCAAGACCAAGGGAACCCGAAGAGTTTCAGATTAAAATTGAGAAGTATGCAGAGGATTTTGAAAGAATACATATAAAAGATGAGAAAAGAGTCCAAATTCCTTCAAAATCAGAAGCTTTGCCACTTCAAGAAACTCCAATGGGCATGGGACTGAAGGATTTGGTTCAAGATAGCAGCATGAGTAAGATCTCACTTCCAACACTTCCATTCAGGGTACTTGAGCTTAGATAAATTCACAATTGATGTATGATCAGATTTTGGTTTACTTTCATTTTTTATGTTGATTCAGGCAATGATACGACATTACTTGTTGAAAGGAATGCAGTGAACTCTAAGCCATCCTTGCAAAAATCTATACCAGATGATGAGAAGTCCTTTGTTTCATCAATAGCTGGACAGTTACCGGGAGATGTTCGTATCAACACTGGTAAATACATTGATGATATGCGACAAAAGGTGGATTGTATCTCATCAGAGTCAGGAGCTTTTACTGTTCAGGAGACACACATTGATATAATACAACAAATAGATACTGAGCCGAAAGTGATAATCTCAGGTATGGTTGCATGCACCTTACCTACAATTATAACTCATTATATATGTCAACTCCCCATTGTACTCAGAACACTATCTTTCTCTTGAAGTGTTAAATTGTTGATGAAAGAAGAACATCTTAAATTTCAATTGCATCATGTCTACTTCCAAAGTGACTATCGGCTAAATGATTGAGCTTTCTTGATTGCCTAATTGGAATAATATGATCATATCAGTATATTACAGACATTTCAGATGTCACTAGGGCTACTAATTTATCAGTTTATGTAATGTCAAAATTTATCCTCGATCACGAAGTAGTTATCGCCTGAATTTATTTGCAGGGGTTGATTCCATACAACCATTGATAGACATGGTGAAACCCATGAATCTGTCAGAGGGTGTAGAGGAATTTTCTCAAAATGATGAAGTTGTTCCTCTTTTAGCGTCACCGAGAGCATCTCCAAGAGCTGAAACAGAAGTTGCCATTGTTGACAACAGGCTGCTTGATAATGCAAGAATTCGAGAATGGGATGTACTAAAAAGCATTGTATATGGGGGTTTAATTGAATCAATTACAAGTATTGGTGTTGTTTCATCAGCGGCTGGTGGTGACGCTTCCACATGTAAGTTTTAATTTATTTATATTTTTATGATGTCTCAGCATTTGTCTTTCGGCTCCCATGCTTTCTCTTATTTTGTTGATAGCATACTTCTACATCATCAAGTTTATTGTGTGGTGAATACCACATCATGGTTCAATATTCAACATCCACTTTAGAAAGAGAGATGACATCATGTTTCTTAGCCTTTCAAGAGATAAGGAATAAACATGTAATAGTTTAATAATTCCATGAAATGTGTTTTGAGTTTGGCCCTTGACTGATGAGTTTGGCCCTTGACTGATGGATTGCCTCAAAAATGAATGCATGCCTTATGTTAGGTTCACCTACAAGTACAAGGGAGACAGAGAGTTGTTTCCTGGTTCCATAACTGAGCTTCATAAATTTGGCTAAAAGAATTGCAGGCCCCTCTCCTGCCACCAACTCGCTTCACAGGAATTTTAGCACCAAAATGTAGCTGGTTAATGTCAGATTAGCATCTAATGTATATATAGTTGTAGAGAGTTTCAATACAATGAGAGATAACCCCATAGTTGTGTCTGTGATGGTTCCCGTAATGTTTTCTTGATTTGGATATTTAATCAAGTGTATCAAGGGGTTAATCAAGCATTCATGCCACTTGCTCCATGTAATGAAATATATGATATATATAGTATCTTATTTATTCTTATTCTATGACATATGATTCATTGTTATCCTTATTTTGTGCTCTAACAGTGAGCATTGTAGCATTGGGATTGGCGAACTTGATTGGTGGGCTGTTCATTATTGCTCATGATGTAAGTATTTTCCATGCCATAGCACTTAAGGATCAAATCAATGTAATTCTTAAAGTATTTGATTTCTCATATAAAACAAAAAATGGCAAAATAAATATATTATGGATTTGCATAGATGTTAGGTCTCCCTCCCAGTATTATCTAAAATAGTAAAATGTTTCTCATAGATAAAACCAAATGGAGCAAGATCTTCAAAATGAGAAATGGCTACCTGGAAAATGCCGGTGCTCAACACCTCTTTATAATCTCTCTGATGTTCTCCACTCTATCTTTCCACACTAAGCAACAGCTAAATATTTAGTTATAATCATACAGTTCTGATACTCATGCCCAGTACTGCTACTCAGCTCCAGGATGGCCATTAAACATGGTCTAAGACTTTCGTGGTTGGTCAATATTTGTGGATTTTTCCTACAAAATTTTGGTTTTAGATACATGAATCATATTTTGCTGTAAATTATGTTTATGGTGCATTAATCTATTTTTCATCATCTTCTCTGATTGTATAATTTTACAAATGTCCTTACATCCTCTTCTAAGGTCTTCAGACATGATATCTTAATTGTTGGCTTATTTTGTTGCATGTCTCAAAGCCTCAAAGCATTCATTTATATTCTTATCATGCATGCACCTTCATGTATGTGTGTCAGCCACTCTTTAACTTATCTATATGCTTCTTGATTGCCGAACTCCCCAGATAAACTCAGTTCTTTTTTTTTATTGTTTTTTCTTGGTGAGGAATAATCCAAACGTTAATTATGAAAACTCTAGATGCACATGATCACCCACAAACCCTTTGTGCGTCCATTAGCAAAAATCACTTCAATGGGTTGACTTTGTTTTGCAGCTGAAAGAGCTTAAAAATGATCAACATGGGGTCATCAATCCAGAGGATGAACGGTCTGGTCGTTATTGGGTAAAACTTGGACAGAGAAGACACTTCCACTTGCACATGATTGTGGCGATCACATCATACATTCTCTTTGGGTTACTTCCACCTATTATCTATGGTTTCTCATTTAGGAAGAGCGACAACAAGGAACACAAGCTCATCGCTGTTGCTGCAGCTTCTCTTCTATGCATTGCTCTACTTGCTATGGGAAAAGCCCACACTAAAGATCCACCGAAGAACTACGTGAAGACCATATTTTACTATGTTTGTCTTGGGGTGGCGGCATCAGGCCTGTCCTATGTGGTTGGGTTACTGATAAAGAGGCTATTAGAACATCTTGGTTTATATCAACATGACATGACTGCCCCAATGTCTCCATCTGGTCTTTTTGAAGCAAGTTCAGTTATTTCAGGATTGTCATCGTATTGACTTAAGTGCAGCATCAACCAGAGATTGAATGAATGATTGGCCAGAAAGCAAAAATATGGTGAATGAAGCTTTACTACTTCAGGTTGTCATGGTCGTAAATAGACAGGCGCAGATACAGAAGGTCTGGTACATCATTGTTTACTTAAGCTTTTGATTTTCTTTTCTGTAGTAGGACATGAGAAAATGAATGAATGTATGAGCATTTGATTTTTCCATATGAACTATTCTGATTTCATGAGGATGCCATATAGAGGATTTATATGTTTGGATGCTCAAAATAGATTTACATGTTATTAGAGGATTCGTATGTCATCCTTTCACAATTGACCTTTGATTGAGAAAATAGCTATCCATACTTGTAAGAAATGATATTAAACTCCTGATGCTGGACGGGATACGATGGAGGGATATGTGATGATGATTTGGGTTAGGGTTAGAGTTGGGGATATGTGGTTTTTGAGAAAATAAAATTAAAAAAATAGATTCTAGGGCATCACAGTCACGAAGGTTAGAGTTTCACACTCTAAGGCTTCACACCCAAGAAAATTAGGGTTTCACACCCTCATAAAATCCTATCGCAGAATATCTCAAAAAGAAACTTTTCATTCATCTAAAATCAACGCTCTGTAGTGAATTACAACTTTATTTAATGAGAAAATGATTTAATCTAGTCCATTGATCATTCTAAAGATCTATGATTTAGATTGAATCCTATAATAACTTAAATTCAATAACAAACAAATTAAGTAATTTTATCTAGGTCATTGATCATCCAAGAAATTAATGGTCCAGATAAATCCTACAATTCTTATTCAAAATAAAATAAAAACCTAACTAATCTATATTCACAGAGGAATAAGATTAGATCTCTTGCTCTTCCTTATTTGATAGTCTTTAAATGTATTCATTGACTTCCCCATCAACTCCCCTACTTTTTGTAGTTTGCACTGAAGAGTGAAGACTATCTCCAAAGGGTGGGGCTATAGCCACCCCACAAGTTATCCTACCCACCCCATAAAAAAATAATTTATTTCATATTTAACCCACCCCATGTTCGACATAGATGACGTCTTCTGTGTTTAGTATTGTTCGACATAGACGATGTCTTCTGTGTTTAAAATTGTTTGATCAACATGATCTATGTCGAACAATCTTAAACACAGAAGACATCGTCTATGTCGAACTCGTGGGGTGGATTAGATATGAAATAAATTAATTTTTTATGGGGTGGGTAGCATAACATGTGGGGTGGCTCTAGCCGCGCCCATCTCCAAAATCTAGATATTCACAAATTGGAAAGAAAGAAATCACAAGGAATTAATCATATTATGTTGACAATAAGAACTGGTTACAATGTTACACTAGAATCCCCAATTTGTTGCATGATTTTTAACATTCTATATTCAAAACAAAATTCAACATTATATGTTGGTTTGCATCTTTGAATAAATATTTACAACAACCTCAAGCCATGTCAAATCCTTGCATCCTCAACTGTAGATAGAATTTTGTTTAATGGAGCAAGACGAGTCCTAAGATCACAAAATGAAGAAAGTGCATCTACATCGATCTATCAATAGATAATTTGATTAAAACACTTGAGAATGAGATACCTTTACCTCCCTGACATGTTGAGATAACCCTTGGACTACTTTTTTTTGGATCTCTGCATGTTTCAAAATCATCAATTATTAGACTTGCACAATTGATCTATAAGCACTAAATATTATGCTAGAGAAGAAAAAAAATCACATGCAATAAATTCAGTGGTTCTGGACATCACATGCAAATAAGTAATGGTATATCTAACATTTGATGATCCTTATTCTAGTAGTATAAAATGGACATAGAGATACCTTTTTCGTTTTTTTTTTCCATAAAATTAAGCACGCCAAGTTTGCTCTCAATGCATGGGAGATGATTTTGAAATCATATTTGTAAATTACAATGAGTAATGGTTTGCCTGCTTATAGTCGTATTGCTCATTTGGACATGAACATTGCTTTGACACAATGGACATAGCCCTATAATCCATGAGAATAAGAAAAGAGATTATGAGAAAGTAATCATCATTTTTTGAGTTTTCCTTTTCCCTCTCAGCATGGAAAAGGGGAGAAGGATTGATATATTTAGATCAGGTTTGAGTGGAATAATAGACTTCATGGGTATGATTTTTGGATGATCACCCCAAAAGAAATTAAAATGAGTAAAGAAAAACACAAAAAACTGACAATCGAAAATCAGGGAAAATTGTATCTTCTAAACCACACGGAGAAAAAAAAGCAACGATTTTTTTTTAAAAGAGAGAAACAAGTATAGAAGAAAGAAAGCAGTGGATGGTGGAAATAGAGGAAGCAGAGACCTCCCTTCGTAGTGGTAAGGAGAGGTATAATATTGAAGGACAAAATTTAATGTTGACATCTTATAAGATTTCACTCATTATTGGGAATAAAAATTGGATGCATATGTAGAAACACAATTAATGAGACAAATGTTTTAAGTGATCGTACAGCTACTATTTTTACCTGATTCTGCATATTAATGCGTAATCAGATCTGTACAGCCTGAATTATCTAAAATTAAAATTGGTGTCATTTTTTTTTATAATCCACAAATATCAATAAATTAAAATTAAAATTGAAACAAAGAACCCATCCATGTCATTTTTTTTGGGAAAAATATAATGAAAGCCACAAATGATTTTCTTAAAAATAAATTAAAAACATGTAAATTCAGATAACCAGGGGCGAGGGGGGCGGGGTGGGGCCCGTGCCCCCCAAGGCCCATGAGCATGGGGTAATCATAGTTGAATGTTTTGTATATTTTTTTGTTTGAAAGGGAAAGCGGCTCAAATAAATGGGTAATGAAATGAAGTGGAATAGTAGGTGAATGTTGGTGATTAAAATATTTCTCGAAGTTCACAATCTTACAACATTTTTTTAAATATATATTTAGCTAATGGATAATGTTACAGTTCCTTTTTCGTCATCATCTATATGTGTTTTGAATATTTTAAAAATAGTGTGTCATTTAATGATGTATATGTCTTTACAAAAACTAAAATATATATATTTTATAACACATTTGGAATTTTTTTATATTAAAGCATATATCTCATTAATACAAAAAATCCATACAACTGGAATGTGGGAGGGAAATTAAATTGTATAATAACCCTTAGTTAATTAAGTAATTATGCTCATAAAAATTAAATATATCTCATATAAATTAATTACACATATTTTAATTATAAAGCTTGATTTTGGTGGTTGACAGTTTTTATTTTTTATTTGTTTTTGGTATTTTGTTTTGAAATCGGATTTTTTTTGGAAATTAATTTTTAACATATAGCTTGTGTTATCAATTGTTTTTTTCTTGATTATTATTTCATACATTTTTGTGATAATAAATAATTTTCAAGTTTTTAAAAAAAATTTATAATTCTAAATATAGAAAAAGTAGTAAAAAATAAATTTTTATATAACCCTTGGTTTTTTATTAATTAATTTTAATTTTCTTGAATTATCATACAATTATATTATTTTAAAAAAATTTTTTCCATACTTATTGGCTTTCCGGCCCCTCATTAAATTCCTGGCTCCGCCCCAGATAACCTCCCCAATAAAAATTTTGTTAATAAATGATGAATATTTTACGCATATTTCATTGTTAACAGTGAGTGAGAACATGATATACTAAAAAACCACCATAAAAGGTTAAAAATGCGAAAAATTCTATGAAAATGATAATTTTACCATCTCTGGATATATTATAAAACTCTATCCGGAAGAGTAAAATCATCATTTATAGAAGATTTTTCACATTTTTAACACATTGTCTATTTTTATGGTATATTGTGTTTTCTACCGGGGTTAATTTAACATAATATTTATAAAATATTCATCATCTGTAAACGTAAATTTTATTAAAGGGGTTATTTGAATTTATTAGGTGTTTTCAGAGGGTTATATGGATTTTAAGAAAATTCAAGGGGTTATATGGATTTTAGTTAGTTTACAGGGGTTATATGGATTTTCCCTTTATATTTATACTTAAATTATATTAAGTAGGTCTATAAATTTGATTGGTTTACTATATGAAAAAAAAGATTTATTAGCAAAAAAAATTGAATAAATTTGGTGACTTAAACTCATCTGACTAATCTATAAAATGATCCCAGAGATGGGGCAGGGTTGCACGGTGGGCGCGAGGGAGCGGTCAGTGTCGTAGGGAGATGCGCGGAGGTGTGCAGAAGAGGAGTCGCACATAGATGAAGGATTGAATCAGAGAAAGAGAGAACAACTATCCTTGTATTCCACTTAGAATTTAGTCCTTTTATATACAAGTACATATGAGTTACACGCGTAATACACTACACATATTATGACATAACACACATAATCTAACAGAATCAATAGCGATAAGACCCGTTTGAAGGGGCTCATATACGGAACGTCTCGAAATAATACCTGGGGCAGGAGATTCGATTAACCGGAATTCAGAAGCTGCAATTTCACCTCTCCCATCAATAGGTTTAGCCAGAGCATTTACAACAGGACCCAAATAATTCTCACTCTCCAGTATCTGAACAATTCTTCCTGTTGCTTTTACAGAACTTCCTTCTTGTATTTTCAAACCGTCACCTATTAGTACAGCGCCAAGATTATTGGATTCTAAATTAAGAGCAATACCTATCATATCCTCTTCAAATTCGACTAATTCACCTGCCATTACTTCATCAAGACCATGAATACGAGCAATGCCGTCGCCTACTTGAAGGACTGTACCGGTATTCACAACCTTTACTTCTCTAGTATATTGTTCAATACGTTCACGGATAATATTACTAATTTCATCGGCGTGAAGGGTTGCCATCAGTGTCTTTTAATTCTTTTTCAGAAGCAAAGGCAGAAAAAAATAATGCCTGAAGTAGAAAGAATGTCAAATCAGTTATTTCTTTAATGGCCCTGAGCATGCCAATATTAGTATTGATGGTACATAAATGTAATTCACTATTCAAACAATTATTTAGAGTTACTAGAGCTCCTTGTAAGGCTTGTTGGAAAACTCGGTGCCGGATTTGATTAGTTGCTCTTTGTTGTTCAAAATGAAGGGTTTCATTTTTGTAATTGTTTAATTGTTCCAAATTTTCATAAGTTGCATTAACCAAATTCATCTTTTTTCGTTCTATCTTGGAGTATCCATTCACTCGATACTCATCTGCTTCTATGTCTATTTTTCGTAAGTGAGACTGGGCTTTTTTGAGCTGCTCCAGGGCTCCTTTACGCAGTTCTTCTAAATTTTGAATTGTACTCAAGATCCTCTGTCTTCGATTATCCAATGAATCACTTATTGAAAGTAGATTATTTAACTACTTATTTCACGAATCCCATGATCTCTTCCCAAACCAAACATGAATCTTACGATTCATTTGGTTCTTCTGCTAAAATATCAAAATTGCTTGATCCAAGATCTCTTCCAACCAAACAAAGAAATATGTAATTATCAGCAAAGTTTGTTTTTTTTTCTTTCTTTAAATCCAAAAAAATCTTCTTATTAGTTCAAAAGATTTTATCAATACGAGTATTCTATATTGGATAAATTTTCCACTATTCATTTTGAAACCATCTTGGTATGGATGTAGAAGTAGAAAGAGTACCGTGTTATGCTTAGACTTCAAACGGTTTAGCTTTAATCATGTTAATGTCGCATAATCTTGGTTAATAGAGAATCAAAGTTAATTTACCAATGAATTGCGAAATGCTATGGATCTTACACATTAATTTACCAATGAATTGTGAAATGCTATGGATCTTACACATGATTGATTTATGTATATATTCAGATGTAATTTGTCGAGACGGTGCACCTTTCTTTCCTAATTTATTATTTTTTTCTAAAAAAAAGAAATAAAGTGCAGTCGGCTGAATACGACCTATTCTTGAAATACACAACACACACACTCCCTTTCCAAAAAAATCAATACACCAAGCACTACACTTTAATTTACTAGATTTTTTGTTAAAATATCGATATTAAACCCGAAACTCCCAGCGAATGGCTAGTGGCCCAAGGAAACGAAAGAATGGGTTATATTTTTCATTTGTTCTCGTCTTATAGATATGGCTGACAAAGAGTAGAGTTCCTTTTGTATTACTTTACCCCGTTTTTTATTTATTTCTTTTTATTTCAAAATTCCAATATGGTATATTATATGAACTAAATTAATTTAATGTTTAATTTAAAATTTCTTCAATTTCTTATTTTTAATGCAAATTTAATTTGAAATTTGCTAATAAATACCTATTAGGTAAGTCCCGCGTCTCGTATCAATTGTGAAATACCTCGTTTCTTGCAATGCTTCCTAAAAGTTAAAAAAAAAGGTTTTACACTGGATGAAACTAAGGATGTGAAGGAAGAAAGCAAGCAAGAATCTTCTAATTCTTCATCTCAAATCAATCCTTCCTAGGGTGTATTGTCTCAACGAATAGGTGATTGTAGGAGTGAAGTGTTGAATCGAAGAAGCAAATGGCAATAAAATAAGAAAAAATACATAACATATTTTTTCACATTTCTAGGTTTGGACAAAAGGATTAGCAAATACAAGTGCTGATGCTACACCTAGTCTGTAAATGGTTAAAACTTCCATAAAAGCCAGACTAAGCAATAAAGTACCTCATATTTTACCTTTTGCTTCTGGTTGTCTCGCAATACTTTATGCGGTTTGGCCTGCAGTAGTACCTTGACCAACTCCAAGTCCAATAGAAGCAAGTTCTACGGCTAATCCAGTAGCAATAACGGAAGCGGCAGAAATCAATGGATTCATGGTAAGCTTCTCACGCTAAAAAAGAAATGGTTAATGATACAATCAACTAATGAATTATTATTATTTTTATCACTAAGATCCATCTGGTCAAAGTAACTAAAAATAAGAACTCCGAATGAAAAAACAATATTATTATTGAATCATTAGAACTACTTAGACATCTATCTCGTTTTTAGTTCCTATATTCATGGATTTAGGTTGTTTTAAATCCATATGCATAAAATTCACTCTTTTTTTTTTAATTTTTATTGAGTTTCGTTTCTTTATTTTGAATGATTCTTTCATTCAATTCTTTCGTCTTTACTTTTCCATATGCTTGAGTTCATCTGTTTTGTTTATTCATTCAATCCACAATCCTAGATGAAATGGAAGGGCTTCTATTGGAATACATTGAAATGCAGAGGAATATATATATATATATATATATATATATATATATATATATATATATATATATATATATATATTTGAAAATTATTGCGTGCGGCGAACGGCAGGTGCGGCCGCGACGTGGGCCGTTCGATCGCGGGTCCATCGCATCCAACGGTCGACGTGAATCGCACCCGACCGTCCGATGCGATGGACCCGTGATCGACGGCCCGTGATCGCTGCCGCACCCGCCGTTCGCCGCACACAATAATATCCCATATATATATATATATATGGATAGTCTCTATAGAACTAGTGAATATCTAATCTCACATATACATGTGCTTCTTCTAGAATGTAAACCATCTGCTTCTCATTTCAAATCAAATTCGATTCGAGAAGCATTTTGCAAATACTAGCTGAGACCCCTTAACCTATATTATATAATGGATAACAAATAGATCTTTTTAGAAATATTATATTAGAGGATTCATATGTCATCTTTTCTCAGGCCTTAATTATTCTGTGCTCTTGAATCTTGTTTGGATGCTCAAAATAGATTTACATGTTTGTTAGAGGATTTTTTCCTATGTCATCCTTTCACAATTGGCCTTTGATTGAGAAAGTCGTTATCCATACTTGTAAGAAATGATATTGAACTCCCCTACCTTTTGTAATCTGCACCGAAGACTGTTTTCCATATCTAGATATTCATGAATTTGAAAGAAATCACAAGGAATTAATCATATTATACTAATAATAAGAACCGGTTTATCTTTGAGCATTCAACATGGTTTCAACCGTGTTTGGTTCGAGAGTGACTCAACAACGGCTATTGCTTGGATGAAAATGAGGGGTCAACAACCATGGATTGCTTTAAGACTGTTGCGGAAGATTTCACATGGACTTCGATGTTTAGAAGAATGAAAGATTACCCACATCTTTTGAGAAGGGAACAGCCTTGCAGACATTCTGGCATCCACGAGGCAGACAATGGGTGAGCATCTTATTACCCCCCTTCAAGTGTGGCTGGATCTGGAAGAGGCAATTAATTCAGACAAAGCAGGTGCACAGTATGTCCGCTGCAAGTAGGCTTCTGATTGTTCTTGGGGTTTATTTGAAAAGCTCTCAATTCGATGTAAATCTTTTTATTTTGTATATCTACCAAGGTAGCTTCTTAACAGGTGGGGGCAAAGGTTAAACAGGAAGCAGGGTGGTCTTGCCCATCTCTCCCTCTGTTTGGCTCATTCTTCCAACCCTATTGGATAGCTAACTCTTGTATATTTTGTACATCTCTCTAAATTTAGCAATACAAAATTCTCACTTACCAATAAAATAAAAAAGAGAACCGGTTACATGCAGTATACATACACTAGAATCTCCCATTTGTTACATGATTTTTAACATTCTACATTCAAAACAAAATTCAACATTATATATATGCTGGTTTGCATCCTTGAACATGTATTTACAACAACCTCAAACCATATCAAATCATTGCATTCTCAACTGTAGATAGTATTTTGTTTACAGGAGCAAACCTCAAGTCCTAAGATCACACAGTGAAGAAAGTGCATCTACGTACATGGATATGTCAAGAGATGATTTGATTAAAACACTTGAGAATGAGATCTTTCCCTGACATGTTGAGATCAGCCTTGAACTGCTTTCTTTGGATTTCTGCATGTTTCAAAATCATTATCAATTATTAGACTTGCACAATCTATTATCTATGAGCACTAAATATTATGCTAGAGAAGAAAAAAAAATCACATGCAATAAATTCAGTGGTTCTGGACATCACATGCAAATAAGTAATGGTATATCTAATATTTGATGATCCTTATTCTAGTAGTATAAAATGGACATAGAGATACCTTTTTCGTTTTTTTTTTCCATAAAATTAAGCACGCCAAGTTTGCTCTCGATGCATGGGAGATGATTTTGAAATCATATTTGTAAATTACATAATGAGCAATGGTTTGCCTGCTTATAGTCGTATTGCTCATTTGGACATGAACATTGCTTTGACACAATGGACATAGCCAGCCCTGTAATCCAAGAGAATAAGAAAAGAGATTATGAGAAAGTAATCATCATTTTTTGAGTTTTCCTTTTCCCTCTCAGCATGGAAAAGGGGAGAAGGATTGATATATTTAGATCAGGTTTGAGTGGAATAATGGACTTCATGGGTGTGATTCTTGGATTGATCATCCCAAAAGAAATTAAAATGAGTAAAGAAAAACATAAAAAACTTATAGGCGGGTAGTCAATTAGGATTTTCATGGACAAATTGTCTATGTCTATGGATTTGTAAATCTTGTGTCTTTCAATCAGGACATTGATTCGTGGACAAAAGTCCAGTGTTATTCAATTGAGACATTATCTCGTGGACAAAAAGTCCAGCGTTATTCGATTGAGATATTATTTCGTGGACAAAAAGTCCAGTGTTATTCGATTGAGACATTATTTCATGGACATAAAGTCCAGTGTTATTCGATAGAGACATTATTCCGTGGACAAAAAGTCCAGTGTTATTCGATAGAGACATTATTCCGTAGACAAAAAGTCCAGCGTTATTCAATTGAGACTCTTCATAGTAGACATTTTGTCCTGTGTTATTCAATTTAAACAGGATTTGTGAAGACTTTCATAAGTGAGGGATTTTTGTAGACTTTTGTGGACTTTAGAAAGAGAAATACAAAGGAAAAAGTCATTTCAAAATCCCACCCAAATGAGTGGGATTCTCATGGACTTTTATTCTAGTATTGTGAATATTTCTTTTTTTTCTTTTAACAAAACTCTTTTATAATTTTTATCTCATGCCTTTCATATTTTTATTCACATTTTTTTCCTTTATTTATCATCTTTTTTTTCTGAATGTTCATTTGTATGAAATATTACTATCACCTCATATGTTTTTTGAATATATGAGAATGATAGATTTGCTTGTGTTGCAATCATGCATATTTTTTTTATAATGTTCAGACATATATAAAAATAAAATTAGGCATATGTGTAAATATATGACTAAATATACTGATTGCTTTTATTTCATTTTTTATTTAAAGTAATATAATGACTACTTTTATTTTTTTATTTTAAGTAATATAATTTATTATTTTATTTCATTATATTTGAAGAGATGTAATATATGATTTTTATATAATATATATATTTCCTTATTTTTTATTGTCTTCCTAATTAAAAACTCATCCCTCCCCTTTATAAAAACTTATGAAATTTTCTCTCTATAACAGAAAAAAAAGGTTAGCTCATTGTGGATTTTTCTCAATATAAGATATTTTTTTCTCTGTTTTTTTTGTATTTTAGATTGATTGTTTTTAATGAAGAAGAAGTTTTTATGAATGTAAATATATATGAAATATTGATATCGACTCATATGTATAGCTAAACGTATGTGGGATGACCATGACATCAATATTCATGGTGAACTAATGTAAAATTATTTAGTTAAAAATGGTTTTTATTTATATTTATTATATTAAAAAAATTATATTTTATGTTGGGTATGATGAGTTCTTTATTTCTTATTTAAAAATTCAAAAACATTATTGTGTTTATTAATAGAAATCCATATGTAAAAAGAGTCAATATGTTAAAGTTTGTTAAAGTCTGTGTAAGTCTATAAAAGTTCATGAGAGTGATTTGTGAAAGTCTGCAAATGTCTGTGAAAGTCTGTGAAAGTCCAGGAGAATGATTTGAGAAAATCTACAAATGTCTGTGAAAGTCTATAAAAGTCCATGAGAGTCAATATGTGAAAGTCTGTCCATGTCTATGAAAGTCTGTGAAAGTCTACAAAAGTCCATGAGAGTCAATCTGTGAAAGTCTGCAAAAGTTTGTAAAAGTCTGTGAAAGTCCATGTGAGTCAATCTACGAAAGTCTGCAAATATCTGTGAAAGTCTGCAAAGTCTACAAAAGTCCATCACTTAAACAATGTCCACAGAAATCCATCAAAGTCAGTATCGACTACCCTCCTATTAGACAATCGAAAATTAGGGAAAATTGTATCTTCTAAACCACAAAGAAAGAAAAAATAAAGCAATGATTTAAAAAAAAAGAGAGACAAGTATAGAAGAAAGAAAGCAGTGGATGGTGGAAAGAGAGGAAGCAGAGACCTCCTTTTATGGTGGTAAGAGGAGGTATAATATTAAAGGACAAAATTTAATGTTGATATCTTATAAGATTTCACTCATTATTGGGAATAAAAATTGGATACATATGTAGAAACACAATTAATGTTACAAATGTTTTAAGTGATCGTACAGCTACTATTTTTACCTGATTCTGCATATTAATGCGTAATCAGATATGTACAGCTAGCCCTGAATTATCTAAAAATAAAATTAATCATTTTTTATATAATCCACAAATGATTTTTAATAAATTATGAGATCGATATGAGTTAATCAACATGGAAACCAAGAACCCATCTTCATCATCATATTTATATTTATACTTAATTATATTCAGTAGGTCCATAAATTTGATTGGTTTTACTAGACGGAAAAAAACGATTTATTAGCAAAAAATTTGAATAAATTTGGTGATTTAAACTAATCTAACTAATCCAAAAAATGATCCCAGAGATGGGGCCGGGTTGCACGAAGGGCGCGAGGGAGCGGTCGATGCCGCAGGGAGATGCACGGAAGTGTGCAAGTTTGTATGGAGGAGTTGCATAGAGATGAATTGCAAAAAAAAAAAAAAAAAAAAAAATTAGGGTTTTTGAGGTGGAAGCTCTGATACCATATTACAATCAGAGAAAGAGAAAATAAGAATCCTTGTATTCCACTTAGGATTTAATCCATTTATATATAAGTACATAGGAGTTAAACGCGTAATATAATACACATATTATGACATAACACATATAATATAACAGAATCAATAGTGATAAGACTCGTTTGAAGGGGCTCACATACGGAATATCTCGAAATAATTCCTGGGGCAGGAGATTCAATTAACCAAAATTCAGACGCTTCAATTTCTCCCTCTCCCATCAATAGGTCACATTTACAACATGACTCAAATAAACCTCACTCACCTGTATTTGAGCAATTCTTCTTGTTGCTTTTACAGATTTTCCTTCTTGTATTGTCAAACCGTCGCCTATTAGTACAAAGTCAGCATTATTGGATTCCAAATTAAGAGTAATACCTATTGTACTCTCTTCAAATTTGACTAATTCATCTGTCATTACTTCATCAAGACCATGAATACGAGCAATGCCGTCGCCTACTTGAAGGACTGTACCGGTATTCACAACCTTTACTTCTCTAGTATATTGTTCAATACGTTCACGGATAATATTACTAATTTCATCGGCTCGAAGGGTTGCCATTAGTGTCTTTTAATTCTTTTTCGGAAGCAAAGGGAGAAAAAAATAATGCCTAAAATAGAAAGAATGTCTAGTTAATTATTTCTTTAATGGCCCCTAGCATGCCAATATTATTACTAATGGTACAGAAATGTAATTCACTATTCAAACAATTATTTAAATCAGTTCCTAGAGTTCTTTGTAAGGCTTGTTGAAAAACTCGTTGCCAGATTTGATTAGTTACTCTTTGTTGTTCAAAATGAAGGGTTTCATTTTTTGTAATTTTCTAATCGTTCCAAATTTTCATAAGTGGCATTAACAAAATTCATCTTTTCTCGTTCTATCTCGGAGTATCGTTCACTCGATACTCATCTGCTTCCATTTCTACTTTCCGTAAGCGAGCCCAGGCTTTTTCAAGCTGCTCCAGGCTCCTCTACCCAGTTCTTCTGAATTTTGAATAGTACTCAAGATCCTCTGTCTCGATTATTTAATGAATCACTTAATGAAAGTAGGTTATCTAACTATTTATTTCACGAATTCCATGATCTCTTCCCGAACCAAACACGAATCTTATGATTCATTTGGTTCTCACAATAAATTACTTATAGGTTTTCCCAAATATGTTAATGTAATGAGCCTACCCTCTCCTTTCTACGCATATTCAAAAATATCAAAACTGCTTGATACAAGACCAGAAAATTCAAAGACCTCTTCCAACCAAACAAAGAAATCTGTAATTGTCAGATAACTTGTGCGTGTTTTTTCTTCAAATCCAAAATGTTCATCTTATTAGTTCAAAAGATTTTATCAATATAAGTATTCTATATGTTGGGGAAAAATGAATCCCGACTGCCAAGATCTGTCGATCGAGGTATAGATCGGATAACAATTTTTTTTTATTAAATCTTTTTCATGCAAACCCTAAGAGGCGGAATTAGGGTTTACCTTTAGAATTCAGATCATAGTTCTGCCGAAGAGGAAGATCGGATCTATAAGAGGATGACAGATCGCTCGATTAGAACATTCAGATCTTCTGCCATATGTCCTTCCTATGTTGTAGATCCGCGGCGGAGCGTGGCCTCCTTCTTACTTCGAATAGCAACCGCGAATCCCTTCGCTCTCTTTCTCTCATTTTCTCACCTTTTTATGGATCCAGAGATCTTAAAGGGTTTCTAGGGTTAGGGTTTTGATTTCGGCAGAAATCTGTTATCTTGAGAGAGAGAGAGGAAGCCACATATTTATAGGCTATGGTAGAGACCTAAAGGAAAAATCAAATTTGACTCCTATGGGCCTGGGTGCCATAACTCAACCTAGAATTAAAAACCAAAGGCCCATAAGTCATAATTCAATCCACTAAAGAATTATAACTGCAGCCCAAATACACTAATCTCAAAATAATATTTTGAGCTCCTTATATTATATGCTTAATATCTCCTCACGCTAAGATTTCAATACTCGTTATGAAAGAATTATTACGGACAATATATTATTTCACAACATCTTATTTTCCTTGAGATCTTTCAGTTAATTTATTTGACATGTCGGATAGTTAAATCCACCAGCCGGGTTTGACATGACCAAAACTTATAAGTATCCTCAAGTGAGTATCATCAATCTCCTATAGAAGACGTGGATTCCATCAATTGCAAATATTCATCATATAAGTGTTATTATCACCCAACTCATCGAGCTTATTGATCCGTAGGAAAATCTCACTCTTTAATGAATCAAAATGACAAATAAAAAATGTACATGCCTAAGAACCCTTTTAGGATTAAGAGCATAAACAATCATAATAAACATGGGTATCGATGTGGGATTCGTCGGGTGTCAGAGAATCCGCGTTTCGGCATATGTGGGGTCCTTCGGGGATTCGGATCCGGTGTGCGCCTTGGCAGGCTCGATTGGATCATCTCTCAGAAGGGTGGTGGGGTCTCATTCCCGGTTGGGGCGCCGACAGCGGCTTAAGGGGATTCCGGTGTGTGTGTGATTGCCACCTGCTTTTTTGAAAAGCAGGAAAATTTGGGTCAGATTTGGTCGCCTACGTGGGGGAGTTTGTGATGTCTCCGCTCTGAGACACGAATATACCATACACAGAGGTGAAAAACAGGTAATCCTATTCTGCTTCCAGGGCTTGGCTAGAGAAGTCTCGGGACAAATGGGGGTGTAGGTGTGGGGCGGCTAGTGGTTTTGAGTCGTCGGGTAAGGGGGGGGGGCAATTAGGGTTAACCGTCCGGGGCCTGGGTGGATTTGGGTAGAACTTCGGTAGGAAATGGGTTTGGTTTTGGCAGAGGCTAAACCTAGTTTAACCTGGGTTTCAGAGGGTGGATTTGTGTGAAAAATGGATTTTTCTCTCACAAATGGAACTCTCTCTCTCTCTCTCTCTCTCTCTCTCTCAAAGGATTTCAAGTAGTGGGTGTGGGTTGGGTGTTTGAAGATTGGGAATGGGAATGTGTGGATGTGTTAGAAATGTTTTGGACCCCCTCTATTTATAGTAAAAAAGAGGCAGGGGAGTGTCCAGTGGGTAATAGAATGGCTTGGTTAATAGTGTGTTTGATTAGACCCCTCATTAATTCTCTGCTTCTTCTATCAGAGACTAGGTGAGGGGCGGCTAGTTGAAACTAGCCACCCAGGATGGGGCGGCTAGTTAGGGTTAGCCGCCCCCATCATGACCTGCCAAACGTCCCATCTCTAACAAGCGGTGGCTTAGGTCGGTTACTTGGTTTGAACCGGCCAAGATGGGACAGCTAAATGTCACAACCCGCCGCAATGATCAGCATTTATGCTGCTTTATGTCCCATCCAGGAAGCGGTTTGGGGTCGGCCTAAGGGAGCCGCCCCTTTCCAGGGTTTTAGGTTTCTAGGGTTTGGACCAGGGTTTCTCGGTTTTGTTTTTCTAACATTGTTTTTCTATTGAATGTCCAAATGTGGGTTATTCCTAAGTATTACTTGAAGTATTTTCATCTTTTTGGACGGTCAAAATTAGCGTATCTACAATTGGTGTAAATTATTTTATCTGGTCAGCATAAAAATAATTACCCCAACTTGGTTTGTTCAATACACACAAGGTGTACTAGCACAATCACCCAAAAACCTATGAACCGATCTTTCATAGTCAAGATAGACTGCGTAAGATGAATTGTATTACAACATTTATCCAATGGATTATCCAAGTCCATCTAAAGTTTTGAACCTCAACTTATAATTCACAGGGAACCGATAATCTGATCTTCTGTGTGTAAGCCGAACTCTACACACCAGATTATCTATAGTGTAAATTAAAGGATTAAATTAAAACAAATACAATATTTTGAACAATATAATGCAAACATTTACCAATAATAATTCTCATCAAAATGCTAAGACCATCTTAATAATAGAGTTTATCACATAAGTCATGTCTTTTAGGACCATGGGTGGAATCAGGATTTATAACAACGGGGGCCTAGGACCAAACAATAATAGACTTAAAGTGAAACAAAACTTATAACAAAATTTTAAAAAAATATATAAAATGATAATTTAAGAAAAAATATTGAAATCCAAGTCATTTGTTAATAAGTCAATGCACCAATGAACATCTAGTAGATATTTTTGTTTATAACCACACAAATAAACAAGAAATTACATATCTTCTACTTCAGCTGCGCTCGATGATTTTTCACTGTATAAAATTCATCAACAATCATATATCATTGTCATATCATGTTTTCACGAGTTGGGATTTCCAGTGTCAAATCAAAGACACAGAAATCCCTGTGGCAACCAATAAAAAGTTGTCACATAGAAAGTGAGAGTCTATTAAAAAAATAAACATAATGATATACATGTTTTTATAAAAAAATGCATCATATATTCCAATGAATCACATGGATTTTAACCCATATAATCTATCCTTTTCAGATTTTTTTGGGGGGCCTACAGTTGGGCCCACAATTAGATTATTAGACTTTAAGCCATACAAGTATATAACCATGCAACATTTCAAATTTTTTTTTTTTGGGGGGGGGGGGGGGGGGGGGGGGCAGGACCCTGTAAACCCCCCCCCCCCCCCCCCCCCCCCCACCCCCCGCCTAGGTCCGCCTCTGTGTAGACTTCAAACGGTTTAGCTTTAACAATGTTAATGTTCCATATTCTTGGTTAATAGAGAATCAAAGTTAATTTACCAATGAATTGTGAAATGCTATGGATCTTACACATGATTGATTTGTGTATTTATTCAACAGTAATTCGTTGAGATAGTGCACCTTTCTTTCCGAATTTATTTTTTTTCTAAAAAAAGAAGAAATAAAGTGCAATCGGCCGAATCTGACTTATTCTTGAAATAAACAACTCGCCCACACTCCCTTTCCAAAAATGAAATGGTTAATGATACAATCAATTAATGAATTATTATTATTTTTATCATTAAGATTCATCCGGTCAAAGTAACTAAGAATGAGAACTCCGAATGGAAAAACAATGTTATTACAAAATCATTAAAACTACTTAGAAATCTATCTCATTTTTAGTCGTATTCATGGAGTTATGTTGTTTTAAATCCATATGCCTAAAATTCTCATTTTTTCTTGCATTTCATTTCTTCGTTTTGAATGATTCTTCCATTCAATTCTTTCGTTTTTACTTTTCCATATGCTTGAGTTTGTCTGCTGTGTTTATTCATTCAATCCACAATCCTAGATGAAATGGAAGGGCTTGTATTGGAATACATTGAAATGCAGTGGAATGGAAAAGTTATACGTATATATATATATATATATATATATATATATATGGATATGGTCTACATAAAAACTAGTGAATATCTAATCTGACATATACATGCGTTTTTCTAGAATTTAAACCATCTGCATCTCATTTCAAATCAAATTCGATTAGGAAAGCATTTTGAAAAACATACACAAGAATCGGCTAATAGCCATTAAATACTAGGTGAGACCCCTTAACCTATATTATATAATGAATAATAAATAGATCTTTATAGAAATCTTAGTTGTAAACTATTGCTTATCATTATCTAGTATGGGTACGAACATACTGATTCATCAAGATGAATCATTACATAGCAATATGAAGAATTGATCGAATTGCAATCCAAAAGATATGACAAATGGAACACGAATTTTTTTTTTTTAAGATTTCTTTCCTTTTATTCTTACAATTTTATAATATCATATATATTTCTTGCTACGACTCTAGGTCGTATATACATACATATATGCATCTATATATCATGCTCCCTAGGTGATGGAGTGTGTAACCACGCTCTTCTACGGATCCGTTCAAAAGAACGAAATCAGTAGGCTCCAACGGCGCTGTTGATTCTTCAAAAGAATGCCAGGGGGTTGGGCTTCAATAATCTTACTTTGGATGAAATAATAGAGAATTGGGAGGTCTTTGCAATTGTTAGTACTCCTAACAAAATACAAGAGATAAAATAACTAAACTTCAAATATTAATAATCTAAATAATCAAATGGTTCACAAGCTTATTTATAGAAGAGAATCCCAACAAACTAGGATCTCAACTAATTATCTAAATCTAACAAACAAATCTAATATCTTTATCTAATCCTAACTAAAATTCAAATTTGAATTTAAATAATAATTTGAAATTCAAATATAAATATAGTAAATTCTAACAAAGAAATAAAATCATAACAACCTCAAAACAACCGAAAAATAGTAAAAATAACTTTGAACTGTCGATTTGACCCCCAAGACGATCTCAGAACGCTCTGAAAAATGGCGTAATAGCATTGCAACTACTCCTGTAGGGCTCGTCAATACGAACACGTAGACATATTATAATAGCGATTCTGATCTATGGTTCAAAAGTTATGGCTGTTTGAAGTCACGGTGCTCCCGATTCATCAAGATGTCCCTTCTTCTTGTGCTCCACTTGATCTCGGTCGTCCATGTATTGTACGGCTATGATGTCTGCATCACTAGGTATACTATATTTTCCTATGCACGAATTGGGATAAATTTCTAACAAAATTTTTTTGACTAGTCAATGATGCTTCCATGGATTCACCTATATAGGCCGTGGTCAAAGGTTAAAAAATGAGAGCTTGAATACCGCTTGTGAATAATCCAAGAAATATGACAGGTATAAGAACTACCAAAGGTGCTAAAGAAATAAGAACAACAACTATTAATTCATCAGCCAATATAGTTTCGAAAGTCAAAAACTAGGATATTAATTGGTAAAAGGATTGGAGTTGGTGAATGTATTTCCTGAAATAATTCAATCCTTTTTTGGTAACCCACATAGAAATATGCTACAGATGTGGGTAACGCTAAAGCAACAGTAGTATATATGTCATTGGTGGCTGCAATTAACTCCCCGTGAGATAACTCTATGTCCCTGTTTGGATAGCAAAATTTAGTTATTCTGGATAGATAACTATGCCAGTATAGATAACAAATTTACATGAATAAGAGATTTTCTATTTGATTGTGTTTTTTTTATTCTCATTGGAAAACGTAAAAATAAAGGTTGAATTATTTGGTTGATAAAGAATAAAATATAAATAAAGTGTAAAAAAGTTAATTTGACATGTGGCCCCCCTGATGTATAAGAGGTGTTGATAGGTGATTTGATGTGATAAGATGTAAAAAGTTGATTTGACATGTGGGCCCATGAGAATAGATAAAGTGAGTATAACTTATCCTAGTGGTTACTTAGAATTGTTATACTCTCTTATACTAGTTTATACTGGCTTAGTAATTCCAAGTTATACCCTGCAAACAAATAACTATTTTCTCTATCCATTTTTATATCACCCTTATACTACCCTTATACTTGCTTATTCCGTTTCCCAAACAGGGGCTATGAGTTTCCAAGGTAAAACAGCCGACCAACTTGAAACAAAAATAAATAGGAACATTGTTCCAATAAAGGGAACACAAGGACTATATTCTTCTCCAATCTGTGTTTAACTCAACTCTCGAATTAATTCAAGAAGGTTCGGGTTCGGGTTGCTTACAAAATCGGGTTGACACCACAGGCAACCCGACCCAATCCAACCCGAACTCAACTGAGTATAAAACAACCTGTAACATGAACCATTGATGATAATCATTTTTCAATCTGGACCATCCGTTTAACTTGACAAAAGCCAAAACCACTCTTTCCCAACCCTAGCCGACATTCCCTTTTAACCCTCTCAACAAAAACACCTTCAAATAATCTCTCTCTGCAATCCTCCAATCCTCCAAATAACTTGATGGAACACACTTCGTCGTCAACCTTTCCTTCCCTCTACAGAACCCAAACCCCCCTCTCCCCCCAAGCCCCTTTCATGGCATTGTGGCGCCTAGCTTGACAGCGTTGAGGGCATCCACCTCCGTCCCCTGTTGTGGTTGTGTTTGTCCCCTCAGCCAGATGATGGTGGTGGTGGAGATCGACGGTGTCTCATGCAGGTTCTCCGCTTCTCCCACTCATCGGAGCTCATTGAAGGAATTTTTGTTTGTGTTGTGTTGGATTTTACATTAAATTGTTTGTAATCCTCTAGAGTGTCTTTTGATTGTTGTGAGTGGCTTGATTTTGATTTTGATTGTTTTGTGTACCCTAACCAAAATTCGGGTTCCTCGGGTTGGGTCCGGGTTGTTCTATTTTATCACGGGTTGAGTTTGGGTTAAGATCATCGGGTTGAAAGTCGGATTGGGTCGGGTTAGGGTTGAACATTTTAAACCTTGGGTTGAAGTCAACCCGAACCCAATCCGCCCGAGTTGCAGACCTATGCAAAACACCCATTCTAAGATTTATTAGCAAAATAAATGTAAACTGAGACTATTTTTTTTTTTTTTGAGGGGGGGGAGGGGGTTGCTTCCCAGATCAGTTTGGACTCCGGAGGAAGGCCGGTTTCCCATTGCGGGTTAACGCATAGACTGTTGGCGTGTAGGTTTGAATGTAGAAACCTTTCTACATTAAGATCTCTGGGTCTTGTGCGTGGCCACCTTTTGTTTTCTTGCTTTCTATTTTAATGTTTATTTTCTATTTTTTCTCACCCCATTTAGACAATGTCTATTTTAATTTTGATTAGAATAGATAGTCGCCGACAATTTCACTAAAAAAATATCAAAATTGATATCACTGATGATCACAAAATTAGTTAATTTTTAGGTCACTAGATAACAAGATTAGTTAATTTTTAGGTCGCTAGATCAAACCCTCTTTAAAAATTCGTTGGGCCGAACGATCCATTGCTTTGGGCATGTTCAGGGAAAACTGGAACATCCAATTTATTTTTTCAAAAAGGAAAATGCTGCACTTAGTTAATTTTACAGTAAAAAAATACAGATCATACATGTTTTTATTTTTTTTAAATCATATACTTCATCTAATTGGATATGTATTTTTATAAATTTAAAATATATATACTCCAATGAACTGAAACATATAAATTACAGAAAATGTAAATTTTTTTTGAAGAGGTATAAACCTCAATACAGTAAGTGGAGGAGGCAAACAAAATATATATATGATTGCATTTTGTACTGTAAAAATGATTAAGTGTGCAACATAGTTCTTTTAAGAAAATTTTAAACCACAAAAAGGAAATAAAATAATGTCATTTAAAGAAGCGGTAACGTATCAAGGAAAAACATTTTATTAGGATATCTTGATATTTATTAATAATTCAATAAGATATCTACAAGTTAATATTAGGGAAAATGACCAAAAACTCCTAAAAGTTCAAAATACTCAAATCAGTCACTTTTTAAAATTATATCTAAAAGAAAATCTCATTTCACAATTTTGGAAACACAAAAAACTAATTTACCCTTATGTAATTAGATCTTTAACATCGCTCATTAAGTTATTTCACACCAAAAAATTATTTTTTCTACAAAACAACAATCTTTCTCTATCTGATCCAAATCAATCACTTTAGAGATTTTGTTATTATATATCATATTCAATGTTTCTTATATATCTTACCTAATATTGTTTTATTTTTTATTATATATAATCATAATATGTAATTTAAATCTATGTTATTATGTATTTCAGTAGTCTAAATCCTTATTCACATTTTTTTTACTTGACTATTCACGTATTTTTATTGTGTCATTAATTTATCATACAAAACTAAAATTACTTTAGATATCCATTTTTTTTAAAAAACATCAACATTTAATGGAGTTTATCATATAAAAAACTCATATTATATTAGCACATATCTTATAAAATCCATCTAATCACAAAAAATTTAGAGTAAAAAAAGTTCTCCACGAGAATGTGTGAAATACATTAACAAAATTAAGAGGGTGAAATATTTTAACAAAATTAAGAGGTATAAAATTAAGAGGAATATAATATGTTAATGATTTAATTACATAATGGTAGGTTAGTCTTTTGTATTTTCAAAAATGTGAAATGAGACTTTTTTTAAATATAATTTTAAAAAATGGGTGATTTGAGTCTTTCTAACTTTTGATAGTCTTTTTTGGTCATTTTTCCTTAATATTATATGAGTGATTGTAGAATTTTACAAATGCTTATGAGATACATCAAATAAGAAGCACAACTATACACCAAAATAAAAATAAAAATTACAGCTACGATTTCACTTAATGACCTAGTCATTATGCCAAAGCCGTAATGACGTCGTTTCTGTATAAGGAGCCATGTATTGTAATGCAGTGGGAGAATCCGCCGTTTCTACTCCCCTTGCTCCTTGAAATTAATCACTACCTACGTGATGGAAGATGCTTTTTGACCAATAGCTACATAAATAAAAATTTTGATTTCATAAATTTTTTTTTGCCATTTTGATTGAGAATAGTTTATGTGGTTACCTTTTTTTACTGATCTGTCAATACCGAATAATTAATTATCACTGACCACACCCTACAGGGGTTATTGAATATGTTATAATAAGAGAAAGAGATAGTGAAAATCCATGTATTTCACTTTAGATATATAGAAGTCACACGTGTAATACACTACATATATTATGACATAATATATATAATCTAGCAGAATCAATAGCAATAAAACCCGTTTGAAGGGGTTGATATACGAAACATCTCAAAATAATTCCTGGGGCAGTGCATTTACAACATGACCCAAATAAGCCTCACTCACCAGTGTCTAAGCAATTCTTCATGTTGCTTTTATAGAACTTCCTTCTTGTATTGTCAAATTGTCACCCATTAGTACAATGCCAACATTATTGGATTCAAAATTAAGAGCAAGACCTAGTGTCCCCTCTTCAAATTTGACCAATTCACCTGCCATTACTTCATGAAGACCATGTATACAAGCAATGTTGTCACCTACTAGAAGGATTGTACCGGTATTTATAACCATTATTTCTCTAGTATATTGTTCAATACATTCACATATAATATTACTAATTTCATTTGCTTGAAGGGTTGCCATTAGTGTCTTAATTTGAATTCATTTTCAGAAGCAAAGGGAGAAAAAAAAATGCCTAAAGTAGAAAGAAGGTCTAATAAGTTATTTCTTTAATGGCCCGAGCATGCCAATATTAGTACTGATGGTACGGAAGTGTAATTCACTATCCAAATAATTATTTAGATCAGTTCCTATAGCTCCTTGTAATGATTGTTGGAAAACTCGTTGCTGGACTTGATTATTGCTCTTTGTTGCTCAAAAAGAAGGGTATCATTTTTGTAATTTTTTTTATCGTTCCACATTTTTATAAAGTGACATGAACCAAATTCATCTTTTCTCCTTCTATCTCAGAGTATCCATTCCTTCGATACTCATCTGCTTCCATTTCTACTTTTCGTGAGTGAGCCCTGGCCTTTTTGAGTTGCTCCAGACTCCTCTACACAGTTCTTGTGAATTTTGAATAGTACTGAAGATCCTTTGTCTTTGATTATCTAATGAATCGCTTAATGAAAGTAGATTATCTGACTACTTATTTCATGAATCTCGTGATCTCTTCTTGAATCAAACACGATTCTTTTGATTCATTTGGCTCTCACGCTCAATTACTTATAAGTTTTCCCATATCTATTAATGTAATGAGCCTATTGATGTAGCGTATGACTACCACCTTCTGTGGATCCGATCAAGGATGCCAGATCTGTAGGCTCCAACGACGCTTTTGATTCTCTATGAAGAATGCAAGGACAATGGGCTTCAACGGTCTATTGATTTCATGAAGAAATACTAGATGATGGAACTCTACGTAATTGATATTCACCACGAATAACAAAGTGAAAGAAGTAAAGAAATTGTATTAACCAAAATCTGAATTAATTATTTGATTACAAACTTATTTATAGAGCAGAGAATCCTTAACAAATTGGGATCTCAACTAATCTCTCTAAATATCTCAAATCATAAATAAATCCTGATTAAATCCTAACTAGTATTCAAATTCGAATTCAAATTCAAAATTTAAATTCAAATCTAAATATAAATCCCAAAACAAGGAAAGAAATCCTAACGAACTCACAAACTGCTAAAATAGTAAAAACAACTTTCAGCAGTTGATTTGACCTCCAAGATGATCTCAGATCATTCCAAAAATTGGTATATAGGCATAGCACTATCCTGTAGAGCTCGTCTATGTGAACGCGTGGACATATTATAATAACGATTCTGACTTACGGTTTGAAAGTTATGACCACATGAAGTTATAGTGCTCCCAAATGATGAAGACATTTTCTTCTTTTCGGGTCCATTTACCCTCTCTTTTCTATTCATATTCCAAAATGTCAAAACTGCTTGATACAAAACCCGAATATTCGGAGAGCTCTTCCAACCAGCAAAGAAATCTGTAATTATGAGCAAAGTTGTTTGTGCTTTTTTTCTTCAAACCCAAAAAATTCTTCTTATTAGTTCGAATGATTTTATTAATATGAATGCTCTATATTTTATTAATATGAGTGGCCCAGGAAAACAAAAGAATTGGCTATATTTTTCATATGTTCTCCTCTTATACATATGGTTAACAAAGATCAGAGTTTCTTTTGTATCACTTCACAATTTGAAATATTTCCAACTTCTTATTTTTAATTTGAATTTTGATTTGAAGTTCACTAACAATTGGCGATTAGGTTAGGTCCCAGGTGTTAAGACTGTGTCACTTTTTAAAGGCCAAATATCATGTTTTATTTATTTTAAGGGTTTTTTTATTTTTAAGTCCCCATAAACCATATGATTTAGTGATCGATCCCTCACTTCTTCATATTTTGGTTTTAGTCCCAGATTTAATGGATATGTTCCTTTTTAATCCCTGGGAGGGACCTATCTCTAAATTATTTAGTTTTCTTTTTAGTCCCTTTAGTCCCTGGGAGGGACTAAAAAGGAACATATCCTTTAAATCTGGGGACTAAAACCAAAATATGAAACAGTGAGGGACCGATCCCTATATAGATATGTTTACAAGGACTGAAAACTAAAATTATTTTAAAAGTTGGGGCGCTCGAATTAAAAATCTGACTGTATATTTATTCTCCTGGTACATGCATTGACCTACCGATAGATTTATTCTAATTGTTTTAGAAATTATGCAGTTCCGATTGGTATTCGGGTTTGATTTTTATTGGATTGGAAAGTGGGTGAAATTGATGTTTCATCTTGGATTAACTTGCTGAGTAAGTCACCCCCACTTTGAAATCACTATTTGGTGAGTGAAACTTGCCTAAACTCACCCCCAAATCACCTCATCACACCAACCAAGCTCATTTGAGCTCTTTTGTCTTCATCTCTCTCTCACACACTCATATTTCCTACCCTTTGTGTTGCTCCCGGCAAATGAGAGAAGAAGAAGAGAAATACAAAGGAGAGAAAGACTAGGTGGGATTGCTTGATTATGGTAGGGTGCCTTGTGAGGCTTGATCTCTCTCCCTCTCTTTCTCTTCAAAGCTCTCTCATTTTCCCTACTTTGTATATCCATCTAGCCAAGGATGTGAAGAGGTGGAGGATTGGAAGAGTTGATATGTTGGAGGATGAAATTTGAGTGTGCGTGTGCTTGTGCTTGTGAGCCCCAACACCTCCTTTTCTTCCCCTCCCCCCTCTTGGTGAGTTTTCCTTCCCTTCTTGTATGATTTTTCTTGTGTTCGTGAATGTTATTATGGGCATGCATGAGTGGTGTTTGTGTTAATGTGTGTATGTGATGGTGGTTGTGGGTATGTGTGGGTTATGGGTGTGTGTGTGTGCCCTCTTTGATTACCCTTATCTCCCTCTCCTCTCTAAAATACATTATTTTCCCTTTTGGTGCATGTGTGGGTGCTGTTGGAAGAGTGTTGTTATGTATAATTGCTATTGTATAAGATGTTTGTGTTTATGCATGAATGGTGTTGGTTTGTATAGCAGATTTATCTTCTTATGATCCTTGTGGAACTAATACCTATTGCCTTTTTATGAGCATTGTCTCTTCATGTGATATGATTATCAATGTGTCTATATGCTATATATGAAATTTGGTGTCATAATGTTACATATGTTGTAAGTTATAAGCTAAATTGTAAGGACTATCCAAATTCACGTTCGGGCATGTAGAGGATAAATCAGATTATGATGTCTTCATGAATTATGATCTCAACATATCAGAGAACATGAATGATTTATTGTAGAATATTTGGATGTGTATTTGGTGTTGTAGAGATCAAAGAGTAGAGCTGTTCGCTGCAGATGCACCAGTTTTACATGGCTGTGTCAATGAGTCATTTATGTATGTTGTAGGCAATATTAAGAGTTGGTGTCTTCATGAAGTATGCTTATTTATTTGTAAGGAAGCTTCATATTTGATTTGAGACCATTGATTGTAGGGATTAGAAGTTATGACATTTTTGTTCATGTGATTGTGTTGCCATGAGAGTGCGTCGCGCGCTGTCCGCCCCACCCCGTGCACTGTCCTACGCCAGGGATCGTGGTTTATCTATATCTTATTGTATCTTGCAGATCTCGTAGACCAGACGCGCAACAATCCAAGTATCTCTGAGTGGTTCAATACACCCCTTTTGGGAAGCGCTCGATGCATGTAGTCATGCATCGCGTATCTATGGGGTTCTACAGCTATAGTCAATCTTGATTTCTAAAGTGTATTGCTATACTAAATCCATACTATGCTAGACAACTTGCATGTTAGTTTATATCTGAATGTATCAAGTATGTGATCCTATGTTTGCTAGTATTATTTTAGTGTCTTATATATTATGAAATATAGAGTATGGCATGCCATAGGTAATCATTTGTAGGGTTGTCTTCATATTAGTAAATTCTTAGTATGGTTGTATTATATTTAGCTAATGATATGACATTTATGCTAACTTATTAGTGGATTTATGTTGGATTGTATAAAGTGTGTATATACATGGTTTGATCATATGTTATTTGGACATGTGGTCCATGTATCTCTTTTATGATAGAATCTCTTGTAATAATTGTGTGTGTGTGTTTAATTAGTCAAGCATAACTGTGATAGACATATGTGTGATTCGTTGTCTCAATCATACTTTGTTTTACTATGCAAATGTAGTAGTTTATCTACCTTGCATCCATGCGATGCTCTCAAATGAGAATTCAAAAAATTTCATTTATTGCATTGGTATTCGTTAACTGATAGGTATGATAGTAAGCTTGGCCTATCTGTAATAGGCGCGTGGATGACCCGCTTTTAGGTCACGCCTTCTCATTGTTGAGTGTGAGAACTTAACTATTTTCCCCGTGTCCAAGTGATGCATCTGTATAGCATTTCAAGAGAATTCATTAGCATTGTTAATTGTTAGATGATTGTAGTTGACCCTTGAGGGTCGTGTTACGAGCGCGTAATGCTTCTCCCCTACCTTGTATTTGTGTTGAAACAACCTGGTGTTGGAGCTATCATGGATTGTGCTGCCACATCGTAGGATGCCCAATGTGTATTTTGATATTATTTTGGAGTCGAACCTACCATGGATGACTGCCAGGAAGACGGCTACCTGGGAGAGGGCTACCGGAAGGTTAAGGGAGTTAGCGAGTTGATTTCTGTTTCTAATAGTCCCATGTAACCCCTAGGGGTGAGGGTGAGGGTAAGTTGGGGTCACGTTGTCATGTGATATTTATATTCATTGAGAATGCCCAAAGTATAATACATCTGCTGGATGATGTGAGGCATCTAGTGTAGTTATACCTTGATGTAGATTGACTTGTATTGTGTTATCAATAATGGTATGCATTATGGTTAACTGTATAGTTCCTTCCCAAGAGTATAAGAGTTCCCCTCCGGGTCAAGGGTGAGGGTTAGGTGAGGTCGCGTCTTCGAGTGACTTTTATCTCTGTTGGGTTTATCCCATATTTCTTTTTCTTGGAAGGAAAAATGCATTAATATTATATTATTGTGGTAGAGCATGGATTTTTGTCACTCACTGAACTTGTAGCTCACCCCTCATGTATTCTTTATCCACCAGGGACTTGGTTGGCGTGGAGCTGGAGCATCCCTCTAGTGTAGTTCGTGCGTGGAGCGTTCCACCTTTTGGTTGGCGAGTGCGAGGTTGTCAGCAATCCTATTTTCTTGTATATGTATTATTAATCGTGCATGTTGCACATATGGTTTTATTAGGACTAGACTTGGACTCTCACATGACAGTGATTGCGTGTTCGGGTTTACAATAACGTTTTTGATTTACTTACTTATTTGTATATTATGCTTCCGCATTTTTAATTGGCTATCGATTCCCTGTTGCCTTGTTACCTTATTCAATTCTTGCTGGTTATTGTTGCATTTTATTAGGAGTTATTATTGACTTCTCGTTTATGACTCCTGATATTGTATGATTGGTAACGCCCAGAGACGGCCCAAGAAATTATTTTATTAATATGAGTGTTCTATATTTTATTAATATGAGTGTCCCAAGAAAATGAAAGAATTGGTTATATTTTTCATATGTTCTCCTCTTATACATATGGCTAACAAAGATTAGAGTTTCTTTTCTATCACTTCACAATTTGAAATATTTTCAATTTCTTATTTTTAATTTGAATTTTGATTTGAAGTTCACTAACAATTACCGATTAGGTTAGGTCTCAGGTCTCATGTCAATTGTGAAATACCTTATTTTTTACAACACTTCCTAAAATTTAAAAAAAAAGGTTTACATTGGATGAAACTAAGGATGGGAAGGAAGAACGCAAGCAAGCAAATCATCTATTCCTCATCTCAAGAACAAGTGATTGTAGGAGTGAAGTGGTGATTCAAAGAAGCAAACGGAAAGTTCAAGGCAATAAAATAAGAAAACAATGCACAATGTAATTTTTCACATTTCTAGGTTTGGACAAAAGGATTCACAAATAAGTGTTAATGCTACAACTAGCCCATAAATGGTTAAAGCTTCCACAAAAGCCAGACTAAGCAATAAAGTACCTCATATTTTACCTTTTACTTCTGGTTGTCTCGCATACTTTCTACAGCTTGGCCTGCAGCAGTACCTGGACCAACTCCCAATCCAATAGATGCAAGTTCCACGGCTAATACAATAGCAATAAATGAAATGGCATAAATAGTGGATTCATGGTAACCTCCTCGCGCCAAAAAAAGAAATGATTAAAGATACAATCGACTAATGAGTTATTATTATTTTTATCACTAAGATTCGTCTTGTCAAAGTAACTAAGAATAAGAATCCTGAATGGAAAAGCAATATTATTGCAGAATCATAGAACTACTTAGACATCTATCTCGTTTTTAGTTCCTATCCGTGGAGTTACATTGTTTTAAATCCATATGCATAAAATTCTCATTTTTTCTTGCATTTCGTTTCTTTGTTTCGAACAATTCTTTCATTTAATTCTTTCGCTTTTGCTTTTCCATATGCTTGAGTTTATCTATTTTGTTTATTCATCCAATACACAATCCTATATTAAATGGAAGGGCTTCTATTCGGAAACATTGAAATGCAGTGGAATGGGAAATAATATATATATGGATAGCCTCTATCGAACTAGTGAATATCTAATCTCACATATACATGTGTTTCTTCTAGAACGTAAACCATCTACGTCGCATTTATTCGAGTGATTGGAGTGTTGTTGTTCTTTAATCAAATTCTTGTCAGGATCTTCTCACAGAGGGCTGATAAACCCTAATTTTTCATTTTTTGTCACCAGATTCACGAAAGCATGGATTCATGAAGAAGCAGAACAATCTGTAATCAGTCTATAGCTGCAGTTTTTAACCGTCACTATCACATCTTGACCATTTGGTAACACTGAACTCTGCATATATGTGGTTTTGCGTTTAAAAACTTCACTATATGTGGTTCACAACATTAATAAAAATTAACTGAAATCAAATTATATATTGTCCACTAAGTGGCTTTGTCACGCCCCAGGGCGGCCGTGCCCGAGACGTGACAAGTCTATATATGCTATCAGTAATCCATACACGAGGTCAAATAATGACTCCACAATATCAAAGGTAATAAACAGTAACAAGTAACTGACATCAAATATATACAACAATGGAAGCTCAAACGACTAGGTCTGTAATTCAAAGACATATTTACAGACTAGAGTACACAATCAACTGTCCTGTGAGAGCCAATATACAAAACAAAAGACATCAACAATCCATAACCGTGCACAGGCACAAGTAGAATACATACAAGGAAAAAGGGGATGCTGATGGCCTCTCACTCGCAAGATATCCAACGCGAACGCTGGTCCTCTACTCGTACCGTGCCTCAGGGAGCTCCTCCTTCGGGTCCGGATCAGCGACAACTGGAGAAAACATATGCGAGGGGTGAGCCACACGCTCAGTGAATGGAACAATTCATGCATCATAACACATATAACATTCAAATAATCATTCAAGTCCCTCACCCTCACCCCGAAAGGTGACATAGGATTTTTGGGAGCAATACCCTCACCCACACCCTCCCTAAGGATGACCTAGGCTTTGGAAAATTGCACAAACTGGCAGATCAAACCAACGCCGACCCATTACACCCTCACCCTCACCCCCTCCTTGGGGTGACATAGGCTCTTGGGAGTGTCGGTATCGTCGGAAGCCTCCGAGGTGTCGGTGCTGTCGGAAAGGATCCCGGCGGTGCACGGGTGCACGTGCGTGTGTGGGGGTTCTTCGAGGATTCGGATCGGATGCGTGCCCTGGCGGGCTCGGTCGGATCGTCTTCTCGGAAGTGTGAGGGGTGTTGTTCCTGGTTGAGGCGTCTGATAGCGGCTCAAGAGGATTCCAGGGTTTGTGTGATCGCCACCTGCTTTTTCTAAAAGCAGGAAAAGGTCGGGTTGGATTTGATCACCTACATGGGGAGTTTGTGGGGTCTCCGCTTTGAGACACGGATATACCGTACACAGAGGTGAAAAACAGATAATCCTATTCTGCTTCCGGGGCTTGACTAAAGGAGTCTTGGGACATAGGGGTGCAAATGGGGTGTGTATAGGGGGGCGGCTAATGGGATCAAGCCGTCTGGTGAGGGGCGGCTACTAGGGTTTAGCCGTCAGGGGCCTGATCTAGTTTGGGCAGAACTTCGGTAGGAAATGGGTTTGGTTTTGGATAGAGGCTAAGCTAGGTTTAGCCCGGGTTTCTGGAGGGTGGAATGAGAGGGTATTTTATGTAGGGAAATGGGTATTTCTCTCAAAAAAGGGGCTCTCTCTCTCTCTCTCTCTCTCTTGGGATTTCTAGTGGGGAAAGGGAATGTGAATTGTGGGTTGTGTAGTGGTGTCTTTTGGATTGTGGATGTTGATTTGTGGATTCTGGATTGAAGGCTTGGGACCTCCTCTATTTATAGTAAAAAGGAGGCAGGGGAATATCCAAGGGGTAAATGAGTGGCTTGACTAATAGTGTGTGTGATTAGACCCCTCATTAATTCTCTGGTTCTTCTGTTAGGACTAGGTGAAGGGCGGCTAGTGCTAACTAGCCGCCCAGGATGGGACGGCTAGTTCATGGTAGCCGTCCCTATCATGACCTGCCAAACGTCCCATCTCTGACAAGCGGTGGCTTGGGTCTGTTACTTGGGTTGATCCGGCTAAGATAGGGCGGCTAAAGATAATCACCCGCCGCAATGATCAGCATTTTATACTGCTTTATGTCCCATCCAGAGGACTGGTCCAAAGTCGGCCAGGGGGGCGGCTAGTGCTAACCAGCCGCCTGGTATGGGGTGGCTAGTTAGGTCTAGCCGCCCATTGCCAGGGACTCAGGGTTTTTGGGTTTCCGGTTTTCTTGTTTTAGTTTAGGGCTAGGGTTAGGGTTTGGGTTTATTTTAGGGCTACGGCTAGGGTTTAGGTTAGGGCTAGGGTTAGGATTTCCGGTTAGGGCTAGGGCTAGGGTTAGGGTTTGGGTTTAGGTTAGGGCTAGGGTTAGGGTTTTCGGTTTCCTGAATTTCGGTTCTCTACTAGATGTCCAAATGTGGGATATTTTTGGGTGTTACTTGAAGTATTTCTGTCTCTCTGGACGGTCAAAATTGGGGTATCTACAATTGTCCCTCATCGGACGGAGTCTTTGTGCGAAGCAGGAAAGACTTCAACCGATGATAAGGAAAGAGACCCCTATTTTGGCCGGCCCGACTTTCAAGAAGTCATGCCAACACGAACAGCACTATTCAGGGAGTTGATTTAGACCGTCAGAGGCTATGTCCTGACTTAAAAATTTTTAACCGAAAGGATGATCCAGGTGGAAGGCGGGGAAAAGTAAATGGTGAGGGATCCAACCCGCGGTCGGGGTTCTTAGCTATCGTGCGCGGAGCAGCCCAGCGTCAGTTTCCTCGTGCCTACCATTCCCGTTCTTGGAAAAACTCAGCAAGGAGGGGATATCACCGACAGAAAGCAAGTAAATGTTGATTTGGTGAATTGGATCATCTGAAGGATAAGAACTCTGGAAAAGAACCAGAACTGAAGAAATTTGAATTTGAACGGTACTGAGAGTGTGGCAAAACTTCGGGAAAGTCATGTTTGATCAAGTAGTATCTGGAAATAAGCCAATATATGGCTGTTTGGTATGGAAAACCTTGAAATTTAGGGCTGAGAAGAGGTTGGAAAGGGGTTTTTAAATGACAACAGAGAAACTGGGAAGGGCGGCTAGTTGTAACTAGCCGCCCGAGAGGGGTGGCTACTAGTGAGTAGCCGCCTCCTGACTGGGTCCCTTATAACCGAAAAGGGACCCTCTCTCTCTCTCTCCATACGTTTCAAAACGGTTACTCTTCCCTCCTCTCTTCTTCTTCTTCATTTTAAACCGAAAACCTTGATTCCTTTTGCCTTTTCTTCCTCCATTTCGACCTAGATCCGTCCTCCTCTCTTGATTTGAAAACCCTAGTTTTTGGTTCTCCTTTTTCTTTTCAATCCGAGGAAGATGACAAGGTCGAAGGCGATTGCTTCGAGGGGGAAACGACCACGGGTGGCTCGTGGAGAGCGTAGCTCGAGCTCTTCATTGTCGGAGAGCGATAGGCCGGAGGTCGAGGTCGTGGGGGAGGCTATGGGTGTGACGGAGGTGCTGCCGGTGGATATCGGCGTGGGTGAGGTTGGGGATTTGCCTTTGGGGGCTGCCCCGGAGGTTGGGAGTAGTATGATAGGATATACACGTAAGAGGAGGCGTGGGGATCGACCGGCGGTGGTCGAGGAGGTAGTTTTGGTGGTCGGGGGATCGGTTGAGGGTGCAACCGGGGGAGTAGGGGCCGAGGGGGTTAGTGAAGATGTGAGGGCGTCGTTGGATGCCCTTGTTGGGATGTTGGATAGGGAGGCCACAGAGGCCAGGGCTGAGGAGGAGGAAAGTAGGGCTATGGGGGCTTTTGCGGAGTTTATCTCCGGCGCGGGGAGAGTGGAGGGGACAGGAGAGGTTAGGGGTGAGGCCGAGGAGGCCGAGGGTACGGGCACCGGGGCTGCAGAGGCCGGTGTGGGCGTTGAGGCTGAGGCCGAGGAGGCCGTGTTTGAGGAGGATGAAGAGGAGGGGGATGACGACGGGATGGACGACCCCGACGAGGCCGAGGTGGACGCTCCTGGGTCCACACGGGCCGTGGTATGTTCCTAACCTTTTAGTCTTAGCCTTTTTATTTTTGGTGTATATGCATGTGTTTTGGTGGTATGAACAGGTTGTATATGTGTATTATACTCGTATATGTGTGTTTTAAATAGGCATGCTTGTGTATAAGTTAATCACGGTGGGATAGTAAGCATGCGAACGGGTACGGGTTGTAGAAAGAAAAGGAGATAATTCTTCATACATACATCCATGTTCGTTGTATGCATATAAAGGAAAGGAAAGGGAATGGCTTGGTATGCTTGTATGTGATGGTTTTGTATGTATGTAATCTTCAAAGTATGTTTTTATGTGTATTTGACCATGGTGGAGTAAGAGGGAGTATAAGAGGGAGTATATGCATGCATGTTTATGGGTCTAAGTTCCTTCATATGCTTAGTTCGTGGAAAGTATATATAAGCATGATAAGTGGTATTTTGAAAATGAAGCATACGAGTAATGACCACGGTGGGATAAGAGGGTAAAGCATGTGATCTTATAGGTATGTTTTGCAAATAAAGGAGGGTAAATTTTCGTATGAAGTCTCATATTTCATGCCCTTTTTTGTTCTTTTGGATTTTAATGTGTAGGAGTTTTATTGTGCTAAGCATGGTTTCTAGAAAATGAGTTCGTTTAGACTTGGATCCTTACCTCTCGATCGCTTTGGACTAACCCATTTTCGTTTGTTTTGTAGCGGCCGAATCGCATCCGGGCCCTTTGGCATGGGACGAAGCGGTGGTATGATGCCTTGGGGCAGGAGGAGAGGAGTTTAGTGGACGGAGCGGGCTTCCGTTCCTTCTTTCTGATTGAGCCGTTCCACGTCCATCGCCCATATGTGGAGGCATTGGCGGAGAGATGGGACCCGGAGAGTTGCACGTTCATCCTCCCTACTGGCGCCGTTATGCCGACCCTTGAGGACGTCCATCGGATCACCGGCCTTCCGGTCTTAGGGGAAGCGGTGATTGCGGCCACCCTTGCGGATTATAGGGGGCTGTTTCGAGAGTTGATCGGGGAATGGGAGTTCGTGGAGCGGGAGCGGACGCTGAACCGGATCCCTTTGGGGAGGCTTTCGGGGCAGTATGGCCTCGGTTCTTTTACGGAGCGTCAGAAGGGCGAAGCTGCAGCTAGCTTCGAGAGGAGGCGGGCGATGATCGAGGCGAGAGAGGCGGCCGCGTGCCCACAGAGGGCACGGAGGGAGTTGAGGGCGTTCTTTCTTTACTTCTTCGGCCGGGTCCTCTTTTCGACGGCCTCTAATAAAGTTTCCTCTCACTCTCTCTTGCTGATGAGGGACCTGGAGGGCATGGGACGCTATGCCTGGGGAGCGGCGATGCTCGCCCATCTCTTTGCGGAGCTCTCGAAGAAAGTCAAGAGGGCCGGGGGAAAGAATCTTGGTGGCTTCGCGCCATTTCTTCAGGTATGTGTAAGTGGTAAATGTTTTTTCTTGGTTTAGCTCACTTTGATCATGATAATTTCCTCTTGCTTTGCTAGATCTTCGGGTACGAGCATTTCGCCATCGATCGCCCGACTTTGGCTCCGTTTGATCATGCCCTCCCTTGGGCTATGAGATGGGAACCCCGGGGATCTTCCCGCTTGCACCGCCTCGCCCAATTCCGGGAGGCCTTCCGCGCCTTGTCGGAGGAAGAGGTATAAGTTTTTCTTCGAGTTTCCTTGGCTTGTATTTGGTTTTCTTTTGACTAAGCGCTCTTCCTATCTTTGATGTTTTTTAGATGACGTGGAAGCCTTATCCGGAGGAGGTTTTCGAGGCTCTGGCGCGAGACGTCTGGTTGATCTACTTCAACGAGGTCGTGTTTCATGCGATCAGCCGGGTCGTCTGCCAGCTTGGCTATCATCAGTGGGTCCCGATCCTCTGCCGCGGCGCCCCTCGATTCCGGTGGCTGGGATTCCTCGGGACACGAACCTCCCGAGGAATTACGCTACGTATGTGGCGGGATGGATGGGCCGAGGCGTCTTGGTGGAGCGTCGTCCTGAGGTGACTTCGAGTGACGAATACCTGGCTTGGTATCGTCAGAGTATGCGGGTATCCTCGGGACGATGGAGGAGGAGATCCCGAACGCTTACGTAAGTTGAAAAATCCTTCTCTTCTTCTCCGTTTTCCTTCGCTTGAATATTTTTTGAATGGTATTTGTTTTTGCAGGTTGAGTTGAATGAGATGGAGAAGAGGCTCAATACCGCCAATGAGCACCTCCAAGCGCGGGCCAGGCAGATAGAGGCGTTGCGGGTGCAACGGAGACGCTTGCAGGACCAGGTCCGGGTCCTCGAGGCTCAGGTGGATGCTCTGTCGAGAGCGAGGGCCGATGGCGCTTCTTCTTCTTCCGCCCCTCCTCCTTCCATGGTTTCCGAGCGAGAGCTCGATCTGACGAGGGAGCTAGATGCGGCCCGGAATGAATTGACGGCCATACGGATGGAGTTGGGCCAGGCGAGGGGTAAGACTTCTCGAGCTAAGGAGGAGACGGACCGGCTGAGGTCTATGATGGCTTCGAGAGAGGGTTTCATTACCCTAGGCCATGAGAGGGACTCCCTCCAGATGAGGGTGTCGGAGTTTTAGGCTTCGACGGGTGTTCCCGGAGGTTTGATGGGGGACTTGGTTCGTTCTCTTCGGGCGGCCGGGGATAGGGATCGGGAGGCGCTCTGGGCATCAGAGGCAAGGGCACGGGAGTTGGAGGAGAGGTTGAGGGCTATCGAGGATCGGTCTAGAGGGACAGAGAGTCGCCTCCGACAGAGATTGGAGAGGAGAGACAGAGATATGCAGGAAGTCCATCTCTGGGAGGCGACTATGAGGGGTAAATTGGTTGGAGGGGGCTCCATGACCGAAGCGGACCTTGACATTCTTCCGCTTGAGCCTGACCATTCTCTCTCAGCTTCCTTGGTCACTGGGGCCACCTTCAGCCGTGCTTCTCGTCCTTCGGCGTCTCGGAGTCGTGGGATATATGCGAGGGCCGCGTCTTTGGTTCGAGAGACTCCTGCCGCTCCTGATGCTCCAGAGGTTCAGTCCTCTCCTCAGCCACCGCTCCCTTCTCAGCCAAGCCAGGATGTTCCTCCTACTCAGCCTCCAGCGGATGACGATACGCCGAGGTATAGCTTTTTTGTGTCTTGGTTTTAGGTAGAAGAATGGTATATATGCGAGGAATTCATGCTTTTCTCCTTTTGTTTTGACTCAGGTGATATTCTGGTGAAGTATAGCTCAAGACTTTGGAATTTTGGAGCTCTCGGTGGACCCGTCTCTTCCTCACTCTTTTATAAAGACTCTCTTTTATGCACTCTCTTAGGTTTTTAGAAAACAATCTATGTTTATGGTCTCGGCGGGTCAATTTTATAATGCATGGTTTGGTGTAGTTAGCTGAATTCTCATGAACAAGTATGTGTGTGTAAATGAATCTTGGATGGACATATGATTTTGAGATATGGTCGTTTTTCGAGGTGTATTCATTTTGGTTTTATGAAGGTATATGCGTATGAAATGTGTGTATGCAATTTTTGGAAAGAAATGTTCTTAACAGGTATTGGAGACTTGAAGATTTGATTAAAAATAGGACTGACAGCAGATTTCAGGGTAGCAGGCATGGGGCGGCTAGTGTAAACTAGCCGCCTAGAGAGGGGCGGCTAGTTGTGTTTAGCCGCCCCCTGCCTGGGGTATGCTTACTTGGAACAAAGAACTGGGGCGGCTAGTGTGAACCAGCCGTCCAAAGGGAGGCGGCTAGTCGGGTCTAGCCGCCCCCCTACCTGGGGCAGTTTGGTTCTGCTGCTCCTGCCTCCTGCTGCTGCTGAAAGCCTTTGTGACCGTTTCAACCTTCGAGACCTATAAAAACATCCCTTCCATGGACCAAGTGTTAAATCTGTCCGGATTGCATCCCTGCACTGAATTTCGAGCTCTTTCTTGCTTGAATTGTCAAGGTCTACAATCCATCTTAAGGTAAATGAAAAGATAATGCGAGAAAGTAAAGTGCGGGAAACCATGCTTTAGTATGCAAGGAAGGGATTCCAAGTGCGTGAGCGAAAAACTTTTAACTGCGTGTGAAAGTGGGACAGTTTTCTCTCAAGCATGTGCGGAAGGAAGTAGAATGAATGTAGGTGGGGGTAATCTTATCATTGGTATGGGGGGTCAATTTTAATATTTCAAGAGAATCGAATGCCTAGGTGCTTTGGAAAAGGAAAATGCGAACTTATGCGTAAGTATTGTGGCATAAGTGGGCATTTTAATTCTTCAATGGCCTTTTACGTGAGTGGGTAACATTTTCGATTTTCTGAAGTAAAAGATACCATCAAGTCCCCGTGGAGGGGCCCTTGTGGTCGCCTTTGTCTAAACCAGGGTTGTATTTGAAAGGCATAGGCCTTAGGTGCCGGTTTTTCTAGGTTCATGGTTCTCCAATGCTTAATCGTATTATTCTAAACATGCTGAAAAATCCATGAGTGTACCAGGAGTCAAGTTAGATAAGCTTCCTTTGGATAGGCAAGTTTCTAAGTGAACTCACGTGAGTGTGTGTAATTTGTAAACCTGGAAATGATCTACCTTTGGTCGAAATTTCACCTTTCCTGGTAGACATAGTCCAATTTTGAATCCCATTGCGAAAATAAAAAAAGGGGGGGGGGGGAATGGGGTAAGAGTAATATCTTCCTTTCGGACAATATTTTAGAATTGTCCCAGTCTAGCGTATGTCCTACTTTCTAGGTCCCTCTGGCTTTCTTCTTTTTATCACTTATTTATTTTGGGTGGAAAGTACAGTCCATTGTTTGGATCTATACTGATATCGCCGTTGTCTAGCATATACCGTGCGTAAAGGCGTGAAAGCCTGCTAAAATAGAGTGTTTAACCCCTTCACTTGGGTGTTATTTTTCTTTTGTTGGCCACTCATTGCCTACTTTTTTTTTTTGGTTTGAGGGGGGCTCTTCTGTTTTTCACCCCGGTTCTTTTCGTGCTTCCCCTCTAGAAGTGTTTGTATAGTGCCAGAGCCAGTTTTGGGACATATGCCAGGTCTAGGTAACTCATCATTTTGACCTAGGGTTAATACAAGTGGGGCGGAAATAAGTGAGGTTTTGCTTTGGGGGTTTTAAATTGTCCAAGTCTATGGGGTAGGCAATTTCTCTTCTATCAGGTAAATCGATCGTCCAGTTATACGTGTGTGAATGAAGAGGCATGATTTGGCGGAGATGTGTTCAAATAGATACGAGTTTATCTTTGAGAGTCTTATAGTTCTATCATCAAGTACTAAACGCTGGAAATCGCCGGAAGAAAGAATAATAATTCTCAAGTATTGAAAGCTATTCATGCATGGAATTTCTTTAGATAAAGTGCATTCCACGAACCTGAAACCTCGACTCCTTCGGCATCTACCAAGCGGTAGGCATTCCCGGAATAGGCATGGGTGATCACGTAGGGTCCCTCCCATGTGGGTTGCAACTTTTCCCTTGGGTGAGGCTGTCTTGATGGCATGATTTGCTTAAGTACTAGTTCCCCAATTTTAAATTTTCTTTTTATTACCTTCTTTTCAAATGCCCTTGCCACCCTTCTTTGGTAGGCCTGGGCATGGTCTGCCGCTCTTAATCTTTTCTCGTCTAGTAGTTCTCTCTTTTGGTATATTTTTTTGATATTTTATGTTTTCGAAAGTGTGGAGATAGATGCATACTTACGGTTTTGAAAAAGGGGCCTGCGTTGGCGGATAGATATACTTTTGAAACAGGAATGGAGATAAAGTTTGAAAAATAATTTTGTTTCTAGAAGGAAAGCATGGAAAGACAGTTTGTAAAATGTTTTTGGCGGAAATCATGGAAATATGGTTTTGTTAAACATTTAGTTTTGAAGAAGCGCAGATTTGGAAAACATTTTCGTCGTGAAGAAGAGTGTGGAAATGTAGTTTGCAAATATTTTCGTTGTTTTGGAAAACATGTAAGGAAAGCTCGTGAAATATTTTCGTTGTCTAGAAAGTATGTAAGAAAGCTTGTAAAAATATTTTTGTGGTTTAGAGAACATGTAAAGACAGTTTAGAAAACATTTTTGTTTTGATGAAAAACATGTAAATAAAGCTGGAAATAGGTATGTTCAGGGTTGAGGAATGAGAGCTGATTGGCATATATTTTTGGATTTTGATTTTTTTTGTTGGAAAGTGTGTAAATAAACATGTATAGGGTGATAATAGCGAAAAGCTGGTAAACAAATATTTTTGTTTGATTTTAGATTTTTCAGAAAGCCGTAAACAAATATGTATAGGATATGAAAGCTTACGCGGGGGGATCAGTACCTGGTTCTTGGATTCGTATTGTTTCCTCGAGTCGGCTTCGCTTGGGCGGCCGGCTGATGTCCGGTGGGGGTCTCCTATTCCCGAACTCTTCTTCCCTGAGTCTCTTCAAGGGCCTTCCTTGATGGAGCAGTTCTTCATCGGTGGAGCCTGGCTACCAACATGAGAGCACCTCTAGCCGGATGCGCATGGCACAGACGCTCCAATTCCGGGCCCGTGTCTCGTTAAAGCGTGCTTCTCCCCATATGGATACTACTTTCCCGCGGTATGGGAAGCGAAGACATTGGTGTCGGGTGGATGAGACGGCTTCAATGCTGTTGAGCCATGTCCTCCCAACAATCAGAGGGTGGGGCGATTGAATGTTCATTACCATGCAGTTGACGATGGTGGAGACCGGGCTGATCTTTAGTGGGAGCGTGACCAGTCCGCAAGCATTCTTGCGCGTGTTGTCGAAGGCATAAATGTATTCGTCCGAGGGCTCCAATCTGGGAACCCGGCCTTCTAGCTTTTGGTAGGCGGAATCTGTAAGAACATTAGTTTCTGCTCCCGTATCGATGAGAATGTGCCGGAATTCCCTCCCTCCGAGTATGGCAGTGATCGCGAGGGGTGCGGAGCGTGCTCCGGCTTTTGCGACTTCATGGGGGAGGAAGGTGATCGAGTTGGGCTCCGTAAGATCGCTTGGTGGATGCAGGGTCCTGGCTGTTTCTTCTGAGGGATAGTTGTTGTCGTAAGGGGACCCAGGTGGGCTACCACCTTCATCCTCGTTCCCCGGTCACAGGGCTAGTGTGAACATATTATGTATCGCCCAGTTGTTCTCAATTTCGTACTGGAGGCGCGCCTCTCCCCAGATTGTCAGGATATGACTCAAGAAGGGCAGTCGAAGGCATTGGTGCCGAGAGGAACAGATAGCTTGGATGCTGTATAACCATGGTCGCCCTAACATCAATGGGTACCTTGTGTCGATGTTGGCCACGAAGTAGGCTACTTCACAGATAAGAGGGCCGACGGACAACTCGAATGTTACGGGGCCGCGGAGAGTCTTCCCGGTATGGTTGAAAGCTTGAATAGTATGGTGGGCCGGTTGGACAGGAGGACAGCCTAGTCCGGGTATCTTTTGGTAGGTGGAGCACGTCATTATGTTCATTCCTGACCCTGGATCCACGAAGATGTTGTTTAGCCACAACATTTGAAGTCGTCCGCGGATGTGTAGGAGGTAGACTCGCAGTCTGGGATCCGGGAGGTCTTGGTCAGTGAATGAAATGGAGGGGAGGGTAAGAGTCTCTCTTTCCCATTCGTCTCTGTTCATAGGATGTTGGAGGGGAGGCCTCATTATAAGTATCTTGGGTGGGCTGCCTAGGATATGAGATTTCATGGCTTTGGACCGGGGAATTTTGGATTACCGGGTTTTATTGTGTCGGCACAGGGACAGGTACTGATTGAGTAGTGAAGTTTTGGTTGATTGGCCAAGGCGGCGCATATCCTGATGAACCGGACGTGTACTGTCTCGTAGCCGTTCCTCGATCAGGAACTCGTGCTCCGTTCGGGTAGAGTGCCGATACTTGTGTAATAATCCCCTCTACCGTGGGGGGTTGTGCCTTACGAGGTAGTTGTCCAACCCTATGGCTGATAGGTGGGGACTGGGTATGGACTACTGGGGCTGCACAACGGGAAATCCTGTTGTGGCGGTCAATTAGAAGCTGATACGTAGTACAGTCTCCATACGAAAGGCTCATACGAAGCTCTGTACTCAGGCTCTGTAACGTCATGTCAATTTCTTGACATTCTGTGAGTTGCAGGCCGGTTCGCTGGATAAGCGTGCGCCACCGAGACACGTATTGTTCGAATTCCTCCCTAGGCCTCATTCTCTCTACGGTTAAATATGAAATAGAGGGGGTTCTAATCCTCTGGTAACCATAGCGGCCCAAGAATTTCTCGCTTATAGCAGAGAAATTCGACAAGTGATCTACAGTGAGGGTGGAGAACCATTGTAGTGCTTCTCCTTCCAATGATTTCTGGAAGAGGAAGACTAGCAGAGGTTGATTATCTAGAAACGGGCGTGCGTCTAGATAAAAGGCAGTTAAATGAATGTCTGGGTCTCCATGACCGTTATACTGGCGGAATTTAGGGATTTTGAATCCCTCCGGCAGGTAGACTGACGGGATTTGTCTCAGGTTATGTAGAGACATGTGTTTGGGGGCTGAGGGACCAGTCTCGGAGAGGATTCTCTGGATGGTTTCATTCAGTGTTTCAGCCCTGGGAGGGCTGCCTAGCGGTCCCGAGTTTGGGGTGGCCTGGTAAGGGCCTGGGGTGGAAACGGCTGGGAATATTGGATTCGCGGGGGAAAGGGGGGTAAACGAAAAGACGCTCGGGTTGACCGAGTGACTGGGTGTGAACGGGGTTTTGGGAACGGCCTTAGGGGTTTCGACAGGGGCCTCCTGTCTTAGGGTTTTGACCTGGCGGTAGTCGGTGAGGTCATGAAACATGTCCTCTATAGATTGGTATCCTAGATTGGCCATCTGTTCCTCTAGATGGGTCAAGAATTGCGTGGCCTGACCCTCTTGGTGGATTCTTTCCTCTAGTATCTCCTCCTCTATGTGGGATTCCATGATGCATGTGAAATGATTTAAGGGAACGAATGCAGATATAAAGCAGTAAATAAAGCGATAAATGATTGCGCAGTGGTGTGCGGGTTACAAAGCAGTAAAGAATTGCGCAGCGGTGTGCGGCTTACAAAGCAGTAAAGGATTGCGCAGCTGTGTGCGGCTTACAAAGTAGTAAAGGATTGCGCAGCTGTGTGCGGCTTAAAAATAGTAAAGGATTGCGCAGCGGTGTGCGGCTTACAAAGCAGTAAATGATGCAGTGATGCGAAGTAGAGGAGGATCTGATTCGAGGGGTGGGAAACTCTAACCTTCCTAGAGGGTTGATAGCATTCTAGTCAAGCTTGTAAAAGGGGGCAGAAGAGGATTACCTTTTGTTGTTTTTCACGAGGGAGGTCCCACCGTGATCGCCAGATTTGTCGGTATCGTCGGAAGCCTCCGAGGTGTCGGTGATGTCAGAAAGGATCCCAGTGGTGCGCGGGTGCGCGTGCGTGTGTGGGGGTTCTTTGGGGATTCGGATCGGATGCGTGCCCTGGCTGTCTCGGTCGGATCGTCTTCTCGTAAGGGTGAGGGGTGTCGTTCCTGGTTGAGGCGCCCGATAGCGGCTCAAGAGGATTCCAGGGTTTGTGTGATCTACACCTGCTTTTTCTAAAAGCAAGAAAAGGTCGGGTTGGATTTGATCGCCTACGTGGGGAGTTTGTGGGGTCTCCGTTCTGAGACACGGATATACCGTACACAGAGGTGAAAAACAGATAATCCTATTCTGCTTCCGGGGCTTGACTAAAGGAGTCTTGGGACATAGGGGTGCAAATGGGGTGTGTATAGGGGGGCGACTAATGGGATCAAGCCGTCTGGTGAGGGGCGGCTACTAGGGTTTAGCCGTTCGGGGCCTGGTCTGGTTTGGGCAGAACTTCGGTAGAAAATGGGTTTGGTGTTGGACAGAGGCTAAGCTAGGTTTAGCCCGGGTTTCTGGAGGGTGGAATGAGAGGGTATTTTATGTAGGGAAATGAGTATTTCTCTCACAAAAGGGGCTATCTCTCTCTCTCTCTCTCTCTCGGGATTTCTGGTGGGGAAAGGGAATGTGAATTGTGGGTTGTGTATTGGTGTCTTTTGGATTGTGGATCTTGATTTGTGGATTCTGGATTGAAGGCTTGGGACCTCATCTATTTATAGTAAAAAAGAGGCAGGGGAATATCCAGGGGGTAAATGAGTGGCTTGACTAATAGTGTGTGTGATTAGACCCCTCATTAATTCTCTGGTTCTTCTGTCAGGACCAGGTGAAGGGCGGCTAGTTCCTGGTAGCCGCCCCTATCATGACCTGCCAAACGTCCCATCTCTGACAAGCGGTGGCTTGGGTCAGTTACTTGGGTTGATCCGGCTAAGATAGGGCGACTAAAGATAATCACCCGCCGCAATGATCAGCATTTAATACTGCTTTATGTCCCATCCAGGGGACTGGTCCAAAGTCGGCCAGGGGCGCGGCTAGTGCTAACTAGCCGCCTGGTATGGGGCGGCTAGTTTAGGTTAGGGCTAGGGTTAGGGTTTGGGTTTAGGTTAGGGCTAGGGTTAGGGTTTTCGGTTTCCTGAACTTCGGTTCTCTACTAGATGTCCAAATGTGGGATATTTTCGGGTGTTACTTGAAGTATTTCTGTCTCTCTGAACGGTCAAAATTGGGGTATCTACAGAGAGGAATCAAGATTGTTTCTACGCCCTTGGTCCACCGGTAGCTCGTATCCAGGGAAGCCCATACCTGGTATACTCACATGATCAGCACATCCTCACAAATCGGCAGCACCTATGGATGGGAGCCCTCTGTCAAGCTGGCTGTCTCAACTAGGAAGTCCCTACGCGGATCCAGCGAAGGGAAGAAACCAATCTACACTCACGAATATGATCCCCTTGGATCTGTCGTCATCGGTGGCTACGCACCGGAACGGTAATGAATTCTCAAGAATTCCCTACAGGGCGTATAACTCAGATGCGGGAAAATTCTATCATTCGTAAAGTCAATGCCACGGTATGACCCCATATGTGGTCATACACTTGCCTAATTTCATTGGACAAGATGCTTGGCTCTAAGCATGACTATTTCTTATATACCATACATACTATCAGACATGGAATATTAATTATAGGCCATCTTGAATAAATAATACAACATGCTCATAATATTGTCTAAGACATGTTTGCCCTATGCATATACATATAAGTTTAATAAAATCAAACTAGGTAGGGACATGCAAAGGTCGGGGTTATGCTAACTCATAACAGGGTATCTAGGCATGTATGGCTCCTATACATGATACGTGAAAGTATAATCCCTAGCATGCAATATTTACATGGCATGGTACATTCTTAACAAGACAGATAACAACATGCATGCATACAACAAGTTTATATGCAGTTATGGTGCCCCAGGGGAGGGCAATGCACGTCGACGTGCAATCGAACACCTCCCAACTGGGTTGGATTGACCCACTCACCGCAACCCGGGTCGTTGCGTGACCGTTCACCAAGATCTGCAAGACAAGGGCATCAAATGGGGTGAGTATAACCACATAAAAATATTTAAAATAACAAAATCAATGCGGAAGGGCAAAGACACGCGCACATATGAGCTTGCACGCGCATATGCACGCATGCTCGAGCCCCCAGCACCCTTCCCAGCCTCCTGGCACCCCCTGCTCGCGCCCCTGGTGCACTCCCCATGCGCCCAGGCAACCCTTCGCGCCTGCGGACCTCCCGCGCCCGTACGTGCACGATCGCGCGTACGCGCGCGCCTCGCGGGCCGTGCGCGCACGCTCGCGTACACCTATGCGTACGCGCGTGCGCGCCTGCGCGTCCGCTTGAGCCTGCCAGCGCACGCACGCATGCGGATAGGCCCGCGCACGCGCTCAGGCCCCTTCCAACCCCCCCCCCCCCCCCCAACCCTCTCACTCAGCCAAACTCAAGTACATAGCATGCAAGACCCCCACCAACACCCCAACACTTGTAAATACAAGAAAAGAAGGGGGAGAAGCTTACCAAGAAAAGGGGGGAAAAGAAAATGGGGGGTTTCGGAGCCTCCGATGCGCCCACGGCCACTCTACCTCCACCACCAACACCACCACCTCCCCAGCCTCCCTCAGCCCTATCTCGGCTGAAAAAACAGGGGAAACAATAGAGCAAGAGAGGGAGATTGAGAGAGAAGGACCAACAACCACAACCACAACACACACACCTTCTAATTCCTCTTTGTGATCCTTCTTCTACTTCTTCAATCCAAACCAACACACACACACTCTCACACACACACACAGCTGAGAAAGAGAGGGAGAGAATGTATGGGAGGTGTAGATACCTCAATTTTGACCGTCCAGAAAGACAGAAATACTTCAAGTAACACCCGGAAATATCCCACATTTGGACATCTAGTAGAGAACCAAAATTCAGGAAACCGAAAACCCTAGCCCCAGGCACTAACCCTAAACCTAAACCCTAACCCTAACCAAGAAACCCCAGACCCTGCCCCAAACCAGAACCCCACCTAAGAAAAACCCAAAAAATCCGGAGTCCCTGGCAAGGGGCGGCTAGACCTAACTAGCCGCCCCATACCAGGCGGCTAGTTAGCACTAGCCGCCCTCCTGGCCGACTTTGGACCAGTCCCCTTGATGGGACATAAAGAAGTATTAAATGCTGATCATTGCGGCGGGTGATGACCTTTAGCCGCCCTACCTTGGCCGAATCAACCCAAGTAACCGACCCAATCCACCGCCTGTCAGAGATGGGACGTTTGGCAGGTTACGATAGGGGCGGCTACTAGGAAGTAGCCGCCCCATCCTGGGCGGCTAGTTAGCACTAGCCGCCCTTCACCTGGTCTTGACAGAAGAACCAGAGAATTAATGTGGGGTCTAATCACATACACTATTAGCCAAGCCACTCCATTACCCCCTGGACATTCCCCTGCCTCTCTTTTACTATAAATAGAGGAGGTCCCAAGCCTTTAAACATAATCAATCCTTCCCTTACAAACATCAACAATCTCACAAATCCATCAATTCACATCCACCAAATCCCAAGAGAGAGAGAGAAAGAGAGCCCCCTTTTGTGAGAGAAAAATCCATTCCCTACACAAAAACACCCTCTCATTCCACCCTCCAGAAACCCGGGCTAAACCTAGCTTAGCCTCTGTCCAAGACATCACAACATCATTTACTGCTTTGTAAGCCGCACACCGCTGCGCAATCCTTCACCGCTTTGTAAGCCGCACACCGCTGCGCAATCCTTTAATGCTTTGAAAGCCGCACACTGCTGCGCAACCCTTTACCGCTTTATTTACTGCTTTATATCTGTATTCATTCCCTTAAACCATTTCACACACATCATGGAATCCCACATAGAGGAGGATATACTAGAGGAAAGAATCCACCAAGAGGGTCAGGCCACGCAATTCCTGACCCATCTAGAGGAAAAGATGGCCAGTCTACGATACCAATCCGTAGAGGACATGTTTCATGACCTCGCCGACTACCGTCAGGTCAAAACCCTAAGACAGGAGGCCCCGGTCGAAACCCCTAAGGCCATTCCCCAAAACCCCGTCCACACACAGCCAGACGGTCAATCCGAGCCTTTTTTCGTTCACCCCCCTTTCCCCGCGAATCCAATGTTTCCAACCATTTCCACCCCAGGCCCTTACCAGGCCACCCCAAACCCGGGACCACTAGGCAGCCCTCCCAGGGGAGAAACGTTGGATGATACCATCCGGAGAATCCTCTCCAAGACTAGTCCCTCAGCCCCAAGGCATATGTCTCTACACAACCTGAGACAAATCCCGTCAGTCCATCTACCGGAAGGATTCAAAATCCCCAAATTGCACTGGTATAACGGTCGTGGAGACCTAGATATCCATTTAACTGCTTTTTATCTAGACGCTCGCCCCTTTCTAGATAATCAACCTCTGCTAGTCTTCCTCTTCCAGAAATCATTGGAAGGAGAAGCACTACAATGGTTCTCCACCCTCCCTATCGATCACTTGTCGAATTTCTCGGCTGTAAGCGAGAAATTCTTAGGCCGCTACGGTTACCAGAGGATCAGAACCCCCTCTATTTCAGATTTAACCGTAGAGAGAATGAGGCCTAATGAGGAATTTGAACAGTACGTGTCTCGATGGCGCACACTTGTCCACCGAACCGGCCTGGAACTCACAGAATGTCAAGAAATTGACATGATGTTACAGAGCTTGAGTCCAGAGCTTCGTACGAGCCTTTCGTACGGAGACTGCACTACGTATCAGCTTTTAATTGACCACCACAACAGGATTTTCTGTTTTGCAGCCCCAATAGTCCAAACCCAGTCCCCACCTATCAGCCATAGGGTTGGACAACCGCCTCGTAAGGTACAAACCCCCACGGTAGAGGGGATTATTACACTAGTATCGGCACTCTACCCAAACGGAGCATGGGTTCCTGATCGAGGAACGGCTCCGAGACGGTACACGTCCGGTTCATCCGGGTATGCGCCGCCTCGGCCAATCAACCAAAACTTCACTACTCGATCAATACCCGTCCCCCTACCGACACAACAAAACCCGGTAATCCAAAGTTCCCCGGTCCAAAGCCCTGCAATTTCAAGACAAGGCCAGCCTAGGACCCCTTTCTATTCCACCTTCCTAAGAAGTCAGAACCCAAATCCTAGACAGCCCTCCCAAAATACTTATAATGAGGTCTCCCCTCCGACATCCTATAATTAGAGACGAATGGGAAAGAGGGACTCTTACCCTCCCCTCCCAGAAACACTAACTAAGATTTTTAGGGTACTAATGGACACGAATAGTATCTCCCTCCCAGCTGCTAAACCTCCACTCCCTGGGGCCAGCAGACTGCATTACCGTCAATACCACCAACAACATGGTCATACCGTAGAACAATTCATTGTTTCTCAGGATTTTATTTACGATTTAAATGATGACAGACGCCTTGATTGGGCCATGATCAAAAGCCACTTAAACTAGGGCAATTCTCGAGCCTCCAAGCCACTTGGCATATTTACTGACCCATTGCCAGGTCACATCCAAGCATTCACATCTGGAGCCCACATGGTAAATATGGTCAGAAGAGGGAGACAACCATCGCCACAACCAAGCAGTTCAGAAGACCTCACTGACGACAGTCTGTCCGAAGAATCCAAGGAGGAAGGGCAGAACGAGCCCTTCCAGCTGAACCTCGACAACCATGACCTCGCCATACTCTATGGCGAAGAAGAAGATGCAGTTCTCGCCCTGCCCGCAGTCATCAACATCGAGTCAGACGAAAGTGGACTAGAAAACCCAGGAGGAGACGAAGAAGAAGAACCCTTTGAGGAGATCCCCGAAGGAGCTAGCGAAGGACCCGAGGGAGGGGAATGTACGTCGGATGATCTGCATCCGGACGACAATGGGTCCTCCAAGAGTACCGACACTGTCGATGGCCCCCGCCGCCCAATGACCATATCATTCACTGACCAAGACCTCCCGGATCCCAGACTGCGAGTCTACCCCCTACACATCCACGGACGACTACAAATGTTATGGCTAAACAACATCTTCGTGGACCCAGGGTCAGGAATAAACATAATGACATGCTCCACCTACTAAAAGATACCCGGACTAGGCTGTCCTCCCGTCCAACCGGCCCACCATACTATTCAAGCTTTCAACCATACTGGGAATACTCTCCGCGGCCCCGGAACATTCGAGCTATCCGTCGGCCCTCTTATCTGTGAAGTAGCCTGCTTTGTGGCTGACATCGACACAAGGTACCCATTGATGCTAGGGCGACCATGGTTAGACAGCATCCAAGCTATCTGTTCCCCCTGACACCAGTGCCTTCGACTGCCCTTCTTGAGTCATATACTAACAATCTGGGGAGAGGCACGCCTCCAGTATGAGAACGAGAACAATTGGGCGATACATAATATGTTCACACTAGCCCTGCGACCAGGGAACGAGGATGAAAGTGGTAGCCCACCTGGGTCCCCTTATAATGACAACTATCCATCAGAAGAAGCGGCCAGGACCCTGCATCCACCAAGCAATCTTTCCTGCTTCGCACAAAGACTCCGTCCGATGAGGGACAATTGTAGATACCCCAATTTTGACCGTCCAGAGAGAAAGAAATACTTCAAGTAACACCCGGAAATATCCCACAGTTGGACATCAAGTAGAGAACCGAAGTTCAGGAAACCGGAAACCCTAACCCTAGCCCTAACTGGAAACCCTAACCCTAAACCCAAACCCTAACCCTAGCCCTAATCTGGATCATCCTTTCGGCTAAAAATTCTAAGTCAAGACCTAGCCTCTGAAAGTCTAAATCAACACCCCGAATAATACTGTTCGTGTTGGCATAACTTCTTGAAGGTCGGGCAGGCCAAAATAGAGGTCTCTTTCCTTATCATCGATCGAAGTCTTTCCTTCTTCGCACAAAGACTCCGACCGATGAGGGACAATTGTTGATACCCCAATTTTGACCGTCCAGAGAGACATAAATACTTCAAGTAACACCCAGAAATATCCCACAGTTGGACATCAAGTAGAGAACCGAAGTTCAGGAAACCGGAAACCCTAACCCTAGCCCTAACCGGAAACCCTAACCCTAAACCGGAAACCCTAAGTGTAGCCCTAACCGGCAACCCAAACCCTAGCCCTAACCGGAAACCCTAACCCTAAACCCAAACCCTAACCCTAGCCCTAGCCCTAACCTAAACCCCAAAACCCTAACCCTAGCCCTAGCCCTAACCTAAACCCCAAAACCCTAAACCTAGCCCTAAGCTGAAAAACAGAAACCCAAAAACCCTAAGTCCCTGGCTAGGGGCGGCTAGACCTAACTAGCCGCCCCATACCAGGCGGCTAGTTAGCACTAGCCGCCCCCCTGGCCGACTTTGGACCAATCCTCTGGATGGGACATAAAGCAGTATTAAATGCTGATCATTGTGGCGGGTGATGGTCTTTAGCCGCCCTATCTTGGCCGGATCAACCCAAGTAACCGACCCAAGCCACCGCCTCTCAGAGATGGGATGTTTGGCAGGTTATGATAGGGGCGGCTACCAGGAAGTAGCCGCCCCTTCCTGGGCGGCTAGTTAGCACTAGTCGCCCTTCACCTGGTCCTGACAGAAGAACCAGAGAATTAATGAGGGGTCTAATCACACACACTATTAGCCAAGCCACTCTATTACCCCCTGGACATTCCCCTGCCTCTCTTTTACTATAGATAGAGGAGTTCCCAAGCCTTTAAATCCATCACCAATTCCCATCAACAATCCACAACCCACACAATTCACATTCCCTTTCCCCACTAGAAATCCCAAGAGAGAGAGAGAGAGCCCCTTTTGTGAGAGAAATACCCATTTCCCTACATAAAATACCCTCTCATTCCACCCTCCAGAAACCCGGGCTAAACCTAGCTTAGCCCCTGTCCAAAACCAAACCCATTTCCTACCGAAGTTCTGCCCAAACCAGACCAGGCCCCGGACGGCTAAACCCTATTAGCCGCCCCTGACCAGACGGCTTGATCCCACTAGCCGCCCCCTATACACACCCCATTTGCACCCTTATGTCTCAAGACTCCTTTAGTCAAGCCCCGGAAGCAGAATAGGATTACATGTTTTTCACCTCTGTGTACGGTATATCCGTGTCTCAGAGAGGAGACCCCACAAACTCCTCACGTAGGCAATCAAATCCAACCCAACCCTTTTCCTGCTTTTAGAAAAAGTAGGTGGCGATCACACAAACCCTGGAATCCTCTTGAGCCGCTATCGGGCGCCTCAACCAGGAACGACACCCCTCACCCTTCCGAGAAGACGATCCGACCTAGCCCGCCAGGGAACGCATCCGATCTGAATCCCCGAAGAACCCCCACACATGCAAGCACACCCACGCTGTCACGCCCCAGGGCGGCCGTCCCCGAGACGTGGCAATAATATAATATCAGCTATCATAAACAAGAGGTCAACACCGACTCCAATAAACAATACACAAGGCTAATGAAGCAATGACAACTGATAATACAACTGAAAAGCAGAAGCATAAACTATCAATAAGTCTGTAAACCAAAAATATTATTACAGACTCGAATACACAATCACTGTCCTGTGAGAGCCAAGTCTAGCCAATAAAATACAACAAGTGCCACACGCACGAATTACCAATACACAAGACTCTAGGACTGCTGACAGCCTCGCACTCGCCAATCCGCCGGACAGAACGTTTCCACGCACGCAAGACCCCGCCATAGGGAAACTCCAGCTCCACGCCCAACAACGCCCCTGTAAAAGAAACAGTATGCGAGGGGTGAGCTACAAGCTCAGTGAGTGGTCGGAAACCGAACACCACTATAACAATTTAATGTTAAGGCAATTTCCTTTCAAGGAAAGACATGGGTTGAAACCCAATGGATAATAGGGTCACACGGCGGTGCAACCCATCTCACCCACACCCTCACTCCCGAAGGGAGACTCTTGGAACTCTTGGGGAGAGACCATACCGTTTGTCAAGGAGACGCGGAATTACTGGTCTAAACAACACTATTGTGATCATCTACATAGGGATAGTTGTCATCGCTGTTTCTCAACATCAATACTTAACCAGACCCAATAATATGGGAACGGGTGAACAAACAAATGGGTCACGTAGCGACGTGACTCAACACATTCGTCGCCCCGACCCCGAAGGAGAGCTCCAGGGAGACCCGGGGACAAACGAGGGTTAACCATAACACCACGTGTTACTGGTTAACGAGACACAACGCGTCCATCTGCTACGAGGTAGAGATATACTTCGATACCTCAAGCGTCAAAAGTAACAAACCCAGAGAATACTCGATGGGTATTTGGGTCACGTGGCGACGTGACAACAACTCATCCTCACCCTAGCCCCCGGAGGGGTGACTCTAGGGACTTTTGAAACGAACTCAGTTGCTCTACACCCATCGTCATCCGGTAGCCCTCTCCCGGGGAGCCTCTACCTGGTAGCCTCTCCATGACCGCTATCTCTACCATATGGGCGCACCAATAGGTATCATAAATACGTCTGGGAGCACCCCACAGGACAACTACGAACCGGGCAGCTTCAACACGGATCCGACGAAGGGGAGAACGACTTGAAGCCCGAAATATCACTTGGTAGCTCTCTCCCGTGCAGCCTCTACCTGTCGGCCTTCCACGATCAGTACATTCCCTAGATGTGTACCGCGGTACGCATCAGTAGCACCTACAAGTGGTGGCACCCTACAGGACAGCTTCTATGTCGGGTAGCTTCGACTCATGACGATGTCAGGAGGAAGCACCTTGCGTTCGCAATGCGAACCCTATGGGAAAGCCAACTACCCTTGGTACTTACACACATATATCGATGATATCGCATACTCTTGTATTCCCTCACGGAGGCGTCACTCGAACGCGAGGACTATCTCTACACTCGTGTAGAAAAGCCAGGGGCATAACCCAATAAGCGGTTCAGACACACGCCTAGCCCGGGTAGGCCCAAGTTAATGCTGTAGCTATCGGTTTAACAAAGTCGATGCCACGATGAATTCTTCAGAATTCGATACGAATGCATCACTCGGATGTAAGGGGCGATTACATCGCTGGCGTTTTAACTAATAGGGTACGACCCGACCGCGGGTCATACCCTCGCCTATTACGGATAGGCCAAATTAGTTTAGCATGCGCACATATATATATATATATATTAGGAGAATCATAACATGATAATATGTGCCACATGCACAATAATATATATATATATATATATATATATATATATATATATATATATATATATATATATATATATATATATATATATATATATATATATATATTACTATAGGGGTACTCCTTAACATGGATTTACATCATAAACAACAAATCATACAATATGCATACAAGGTATGACCCACTTAAACATGCTTATAAGGCCATAATAAACATTCAATCATGTAAACGATGACTCAAGCAGGCGTTGGATATCACCAACTCCAAGGGGAAGGGTTAAGCGTGATCTCGCGCACTAACCGATGCATACCGATAATCCCAAGCGAACCTGAGTCAAGTAGGAATCATATCTACTTACTCAGTTTACGCAAAGAGGGAGGGCGAGAGAGAGGGAAAGTCTCATCCTCTCCGAAAAGCTGGTCCTAGCTTTGCCCCAACAGATGGGTGCAACAACTACACCATTCCTCCAGTCTAATCGTAAAGGAATATTAGTACGCATCCGGTTATTAACCCAAGGTTTAACATGCTGGATATAATTAATATAGGGGGAGAGGAGTATTACAATACTACCTAAGGCATTCATATTCTATACATCCATACACTCATTCGAAAATAAATGCCCAAAACACAAGGGGCGCATGAAAACACATTTATTCAAACATGAATACATACATAAGCAAGTATAGGGTAGAATAGGGGTTCTACGCAATATACGAGCTATACAACCCTAACATGCAAATATCTAGCATATTTAGGTGTTAAGATGCCCCAAGGACGTGCGGTGCACGACTACGTGCATCGAGCGCGTCCCGAAGTGTTGGATCGAACCACTCACCGATACCCGGATCGACGCGCATCCCATCCGACGAGGTCTGCAAGGTAAGGGTATCAATAGGGGTGAGTATAACCACATACAAACACATAAAAATACTTAAAATAGACTAGAAATGTCAAAGACTCAGATACGCACGCATACGGGATCGCACGCATGCAAGAACGCGCGTACGCACGCATATCCGAGACCCCCGATACCTACCCGAACCCCCGGGCAGCCACACGCGTGGCCCCCGCACTCATACGCACGCATGCGCACACGCGCACGTGGCCTCGCACACCCCCGGCGCACTGCCGCGTGCCCAGGCGCGCTTCCGCGCACGTCCGCGCGCAGACAGCGCGCGCCGCGCGCAGACGCGCGCCTAATCCCGCGCGCACGCACGCGTGCCCCTGCGCGTGCGCACGCGCACTCCCGCGCGACCCAGCGCGCGCCCGCACCCCGCGCGCGCGCTCGTGCGTGCGGACCCGCGCGCCCAGCCTCCAACACCTTCTCCCATGCCCCCCACATGCACCCAAACACAAACACCTCACAAGCAAGCCCTCCCAAGCACCCTTATATGCATAAAAACCACAAAAAGAAGAGGGAAAACTCACCAAAGGAGAGGGGGGAAAGGAAAGGGGGAGGTGTGGGGGCTCATCCGCACGCCCGCAACCACCTCGGCCGCCACCACCACTGCCACCGCCTCAACTTGGGCTTCTCTTCTCTACATGACTTCACTTAGGCATTTTAACAACCATTTAGGGGGCTGAAATCCAAAGGGGAAGGGAAAACAATTGAGGGGGAGGAAGAGAGGAGGGGAAGCAACAACAACAACAACAACCTCAACAACTCACCTTTTTAAACCTCTTCTTCTCCATCACCACCACCTCCTCCACCCAAGCCTTCATCTAGGGCTGGACCAGATCCAAAAGAGGTGAGAAAGTGAGCCAAAGTTGTGCACATTTGGGGTTAAATAAGCAAAGGTTGAGTAAATGACCAAGTCATCCTCGGACTTAAAACCTCTGTGCAGACTTCACTTAAACGACCATAACTTCCTCAATACAGCTCCGAATTGCACGATTCTAGTGGCAGTGGAAAGGTAAGACGATTATCTACAACTTTCATGTTTACAACCAGATCAAATAACCTCTCCGGCTATTTCAAAATCTAGGCTAAACATCTTACAGGGCTGCTGCCGGGATTTCTCAACTTCGGGGTATACATGGAAAAATACCCATAACTTTTGATATACGAATCCAGTTGATCTAATTCCACTTCTATATGGAAGCTATCTCAAAACTGAACATCTCATAATAATATCGGATTTTTATCTCTTCGTCTTGGATTTTTACAAAATCAAATCCGAATTCCAATCCGAAACTGCATAATTCCAAAAACGTTATCAGAATTAAACGAAAATTTTATGGGCAGTACTAAACAGTACCGGGACCCATAATATGCAGTTATATCTTCAATCAGAGTCCTTAAACCCCAGAAGGTAGCTAAAAATCAAAATTTTAGCGACTCCGATCGTAATTAGGACTCTAAATGACACAGGTCTAACACACGCACCGCCGGGATCCTTTCCGAAAGCACCGACACACAGCCTCGGAGGCCTTCCCGACGATACTGACAAATCTGCTGATCACGGTGGGACATCCCTCGTGAAAAACAACAATAGTTAATCCTCTTCTGCCCCCTTTTACAAGCTTGACTAGAATGCTATCAACCCTCTAGGAAGGTTAGAGTTTCCCACCCCTCGAATCAGATCCTCCACTACTTCGCATCACTGCATCATTTACTGCTTTGTAAGCCGCACACCGCTGCGCAATCCTTTACTGCTTTGTAAGCCGCACACAGCTGCGCAATCCTTTATTGCTTTGTAAGCCGCACATCGCTGCGCAATCCTTTACTGCTTTGTAAGCCGCACACCGCTGCGCAATCCTTTACTGCTTTGTAAGCCGCACACCGCTGCGCAATCCTTTACTGCTTTGTAAGCCGCACACCGTTGCGCAATCCTTTATCGCTTTATTTACTGCTTTATATCTGCATTCGTTCCCTTAAATCATTTCACACGCATCATGGAATCCCGCATAGAGGAGGAGATACTAGAGGAAAGAATCCACCAAGAGGGTCAGGCCACGCAATTCCTGACCCATCTAGAGGAAAAGATGGCCAGTCTAGGATACCAATCCGTAGAGGACATGTTTCATGACCTCGCCGACTACCGCCAGGTCAAAACCCTAAGACAGGAGACCCCTGTCGAAACCCCTAAGGCCGTTTCCAAAACCCCGTTCACACCCAGTCACAAGGTCAACCCGAGTGTCTTTTCGTTCCCCCCCCCCTTTCCCCCGCGAATCCAATATTCCCAGCCGTTTCCACCCGAGGCCCTTACCATGCCACCCCAAACTCGGGACCGCTAGGCAGCCGTCCCAGGGGAGAAACACTGGATGAAACCATCCGGAGAATCCTCTCCGAGACTGGTCCCTCAGCCCCCAAGCACATGTCTCTACATAACCTGAGACAAATCCCGTCAGTCCACCTACCAGAGGGATACAAAATCCCCAAATTCCGCCGGTATAACGGTCGTGGAGACCTAGACATTCATTTAACTACCTTTTATCTAGACGCGCGCCCGTTTCTAGATAATCAACCTCTGCTAGTCTTCCTCTTCCAGAAATCATTGGAAGGAGAAGCACTACAATGGTTCTCCACCCTCATTGTAGATCACTTGTCGAATTTCTCTGCTGTAAGCGAGAAATTCTTGGGCCGCTATGGTTACTAGAGGATTAGAACCCCCTCTTTTTCAGATTTAACCGTAGAGAGAATGAGGCCTAGGGAGGAATTCGAACAATACGTGTCTCGGTGGCGCATGCTTGTCCACCGAACCGGCCTGCAACTCACAGAATGTCAAGAAATTGACATGATGTTACAGAGCCTGAGTCCAGAGCTTCGTACGAGCCTTTCGTACGGAGACTGTACTAAGTATCAGCTTCTAATTGACTGCCACAACAGGATTTCCGGTTGTGCAGCCACAGTAGTCCAAACCTCGTCCTCACCTATCAGCCATAGGGTTGGACAACCGCCTCGTAGGGCATAAACCCCCACGGTAGAGGGGATTATTTCACAAGTATCGGCACTCTACCCGAACGGAGCACGAGTTCCTGATCGAGGAACGGCTCCGAGATAGTACACGTCCGGTTCATCCGGGTATGCGCCGCCTCAGCCAATCAACCAAAGCTTCACTACTCGACCAGTACCCGTCCCCGTGTCGATACAACAAAACCCCGCAACCCATGATTCCCCAATCCAGGCCCCCTCAATCCGAAACCAGGACTAAAACCCTTCTATCCTATCTCCCCAAGAACGCAATGCATAACCCCTGGAGAACCCGCGCGCAGCCCCCGTGATAAGGCTGCACCTTCCTCCTTCTACGGCCCAAGATGGTCGAACAGAGGAGTTAACTATCCTCCCCTTCCAGAAACCCTAGGGAACATCTTCAGAGCCATATTGAAGGTCAATGGCATTTCCTTACCCATGGCTAGACCTTCGCCTATCGGTGCTGACCCCACCCGTTTTTGTCAGTATCATCGACATCACGGCCACACCATCGAACAATGCTCCTCGTTTCGAGACATTGTCTACAACCTTGATGAAGAGAGGCGCTTAGACTAGGCCACCATTAGGGGACTCAAAAACAACCTAGTTACAAAGTCCCTAGAAGTCAAGCCGACCCCGGAAACCCCCAGCCCTGTAGAAGCCACAACTGAAGGTCCAAGGCCAGCCACGAGGGCTTCCTTGGAAGAACTAGAGAACCTAAGCTTTGAAAGCGTCTACACCATAAAAACCGCTGACCACGAAGAGCCACCCAGAATCCTCCCAGGCGGCTTAATCCTACCAGCCTCTTCCCCCGTCCTACCAGCCCCTCCCCCATTCTCCCCAGACACACAAAGCTCCCCCTCCCTTAAAAACTCCAACCATTATCCCCCTAACCAGTTAACGAAGGCCTATACCTATCAAAGCAAAGCCCCCGAACCACCATCGACGCACTCATACCACTAGAGCAGGCAGAATTTTCAACGCTGTCCCCTCATATAGACAACCCCTACCTGAAACAGAAACTGAGGAGCCCTGCACTGGAGATAAGATTGACATCCTAGACCAACTCTGAAAAATCCCCGCAAAGATTTCCATTTTAGAGCTAATCGAAATCTCAGAACACCACCAGCAAGCTCTAAGAATGTTCCTAGAAAGAATCCAAGTCAACCCACAAATCTTTACCCTAGGCGTACCAATAGCTCTAGCCACCGCAGGACTAGGGCCCATCATAACCTTTAGACCTAAAGAAGAGGTTCATGACAAGGTCATTAGCATCTCAACCCTATGCATAACAATTAACCTCGAAGGATACTCGGTGGATAAAGTTCTAATTGACACCGGAGCAGGGGTAAACCTCATATCACTACAAACCTTCGAGCACATTAACGGACGCATAACTACACTCTTCGAAACAGACACCCGTATATTCGCCTATGACAAAACGGCTCGTCCAGTTCTAGGCTTTAAAGACTTCTGATTAAAAGTAGGGCCACTAGAAACTAGCACTAAAGCTTACGTCCTAGAAATGGATTCAGATTATAATATGATTCTAGGACGCAAATGGCTAGCATTCATAAAGGGGTCTCCTCTCCCCTACACTAATGTTTGAAATTCCCCTTGGGAGGTCGGATAATCAAAATACAAGGGAATGCGATCAAAGGACCTAAATCGAGGTTCGCCGATAATGAAACCAACGCTGTAAAAACTGGTAACTCAAAACCCATAGAAGCCACCATCCACATCTTAGATTTTCCAGCCGATTGGCTAAATCCCCGGAACACTCTCTCCGTTACCACAGAGACAAGCCACCCTAGACTTGAGAACCCTGACTGGCATATAATGGGGACCATGGGTTACCATCCCGGGGGAACCTTGGGACAAGAAAATGGGATCTTGGACCCCATCGAACTCCCAGCATGGCTAGATAAAAGGGGCATCGGCTCATCCAAGCATCGCTCTAAACTAAAGGAAAGATACGATTGGAGATTGTATGAACATTTCGTAAGAGGGACAATCGTAGAGCCCGCCGAAGAGGTCATACGCCCCTACCCCCTGGACCCTATCCAGGAAAGAGAGCCAGACTATCTCTCTGGCTCCCTAGAATGGCTATTCCCACACCCTGATAAACACCTACTCACACACTCACCGGCAGACGATAAAACACCAGCTAACCTAGCCTCCTTTTCTCGCAGTGCTCAAGCATCGCAACAAAGGAGCGCCAGCTGCTGGAGGAAAGTCGGTTGAAACACTTCCACCAATCCAATAGGTTGTAAATAATAAGTATCTTTTTTGTTCAAAAAAAAAAAAAAACAAAACAAAACAAAAAAAATAGAAACCAAAACCCTAGGTCCCTGTTCGACAATGATGACTTCACCCCGATATGGCACCCCTTTAGCGATGACTCTGATCTCCTGAATAAACTACATCATCTAGCCAGTCAAGCTAAAAGTCCCGACCCTAGTGCCTCGTCCAAAACAATCAAACCTACTAGGAGTCAAATTCCTGACCAGATCATTAGCAGTTTAGAGGGGTATAGCAGGACCATATTAGGTTTAGAAAACTTTGAATCAATAGCGGTTATAGAAGAACCAGACCTAGATAACATAGAGAACCTAGATGATGGTCTAGGGGTCCTCGAAATCTGTGATGAGGACGATGAAGAAAAAGAGGACCTATCTAAAGAATTCAAGCAGAGCCTTCAAAGGTTCGATGAAAAGACAGAAGAAGCAGATGAGAAGATGAAGATAGAGGAGCTAAACCTGGGGCAAAGGCTGACCCCAAAATCATTTCAATTAGTGCAAGACTAAATCACGATGAGAGAGAGGGCCAGGTTAAAATATTACATGAGTATAAAGACGTCTTTGCATGGTCTTACAAGGACATGCCTGGACTCGATACCTCGTTAGTCGAACATCAGTTAATCTTAGAACCAAATGCAAAGCCAGTAAAACAAAAACTGAGACGCCTTCATCCCAAGGTGGCTTTAAAAATCAAAGATGAGGCAGACAAACTCCACCAGGCTAAATTTATCCGGGTAGTATTATACCCAAAGTGGGTAGCAAATATCGTTCCAGTGTCCAAGAAGGATGGGAAGATCCGGATATGCATGGACTTCAGGGACCTCAATCGAGCGTGCCCAAAGGATGACTTCCCACTCCCACATATTGACCTCCTTGTCGACAACACGGCAGGGTATGAGATGCTCTCGTTCATGGATGGCTTTTCTGGATACAACCAGATCCGGCTGGCAGAAAAAGACCAAGAAAAGACTTCTTTTACCACACCCTAGGGAACTTACTGCTACATAGTGATGCCTTTCGGGCTCAAAAATGCAGGTGCAACATATCAAAGGGCTATGACCTCAATATTCCATGATATGATGCACAAACTAGTAGAAGTATATGTGGATGACATATTAGTTAAATCTAGGACTCGAGTAGGACACGCAAACATACTCAGGCAAGTACTACAGAGATGCAGGAAGTATTCACTTAAAATGAATCCAAAGAAATGTCGCTTTGGGGTCTGCTCTGGGAAACTTTTAGGATTCATGGTAAGTAAGCAGGGGATAGAAATAGATCCGACCAAGGCAAAAGCCAACGCCCAAATGCCCCCACCTAAGAACCTAAAAGAATTGAGGGGGCTCGTAGGAAGGTTGCAATTTATTTGGAGATTTATTTCGCAACGTGATGAAAGATGTCGTGCCTTTTACAAACTGTTAAAAGGGGGAGTCAGGTTTAATTGGGATAGTGAATGCCAAAAGGCATTTGATAATTTAAAAAAGTACCTTCTTAATCCCCCAGTCCTTTCAGTCCCAGTACCCGGACGACCCCTGTTCCTCTATATAGCTACAACTAAGGAAGCCATTGGTGCAGTGCTTGCCCAACACGACGACACGGGAAGAAAGGAAAATGCCATTTACTACCTGAGTAAAACCCTGATTGAATACGAAAAAGCCTACCCTCCTACAGAAAAAAACTTGTCTAGCATTAGTATGGGCTTCCCAAAAGTTGCGACATTACTTTCTTGCCCACAAAGTCAAATACTTTGCCAAAATGGACCCAGTAACTGGACACTTAGCCCGATGGCAAGTACAGTTAAACGAGTTTGACATCACGTACGCCACTCAAAAATCCATCAAAGGGCAAGCTATTGCTGACCACCTCGCTCAACTACCCCTCCCTGATTACGAACCAGTAAAAAATGACTTCCCGGACGAAGAAATATTTGCGCTTATTGAAGAAAAGAATAGAGAAACGTGGACGCTATACTTCGATGGAACGGTCAACCAAAAGGGAAAGGGAATAGGAATAGCACTAATCTCCCCCGAAGGCGTCATTATCCCACGAGCGTTTCAGCTTACGTTTAAAGCCACCAACAATATTGCTGAATATGAGTCCCTGATAGCAGGTTTGAAGGCAGCCCTAGCCCTAGGAGCCAAAAATTTAGACATCATTGGGGACTCCCTCTTAGTGATCCGTCAAACTCTTAAAAAATATCAGACTAGAGACCCAAAACTGAAGCCGTACAGAGAACTAGCCATAGTCCTGCTAAAACAATTCCGTGAGGTTACTCACATTTTCATACCCCGGACCGGCAATATTCTTGCAGATTCTCTAGCCCCTTTAGCCTCATCGCTCACCTTCCCCTTATCTAGAACATCTGAAACAGTCACTATCCAAAGTCTGGAAGCACCTGCCACCGAACTCTGTGACTATAAAACTCGAGATCTCCTAAAAAGAACGAAACCAACAAAAATGCTAGTACCACGGAAATCCTAGGCCTTGAACTGGGAGATATGGACGACGGAAATCCCTGGTACTTTGACATCAAGAATTACCTTGAAAATGGTTCGTTCCCAAGCTACGCTACTAGCAACGACCAGAAAATAGTCAATAGGATAGCAGTCAAATACTGCCTCTGAGGGGGAATACTCTTCCGAGCGTCCTTCAATGGAGAACTACTCAGATGCTTGGATGACAAAGAAGCATATACCATTGTAGAAGAAGCTCACTCTAGAGTATGCGGAGGGCACGTCAACGCCCAGATGCTAGCAAAAAGGTACTAAAAATGGGCTACTATTGACCCACGCTTGAAGGGGGTTGCAACAAATATGTTAAGCGTTGTATCCAATGTCAAACTCATGCCAACAAAATACACGCACCAACATCTTCTTTACATCCCATGACTTCACCATGGCCCTTCTCTATGTGGGCATTAGATGTGATAGGACCATTCCGGGACACTATAGAAAACACCACCCAGAAAGCCTTCATCCTCACCGCTACGGAATACTTTACCAAATGGGCTGAAACCGAGTCCTATGTAGTAATTAAAAGCTCTACCCTGGCTCGTTTTGTCCGCACTCACATCCTTGCACGGTTCTGCACCCCAAAGCGATTATAACTGACAATGGTCCCCAGTTCATCTCCCAAGAATTCCAAGACCTATGCAATAAACATCAAATAGAACTTCATCATTCCATGCCATATTATCCACAGGGGAACGGACAAGCAGAAGCCACCAACAAAACCCTGCTCAAAATTATAAAGAAAACGGTAGAAACCCATAAGGCTACCGATTGGCCTGATAAATTGGTAGACGCCCTCTGGGCATACCGAACCTCCATTAGGACACCCACTGGTCAAACCCCCTATTCACTCACGTTTGGAGCCGAAGCAGTAGTGCCCTACGAAATCCTTGTCCCATCCTTAAGAATAGTACTAGAAGAAGACCTCCAAATTGAGGAAAGGAGAGAGGCACTCCTACTACGCCTCGAACTACTGGACGAGAAAAGATTAAAAGCGGCAGACCATGCCCAGGCCTACCAAAGAAGGGTGGCAAGGGCATTTGAAAAGAAGGTAATAAAAAGAAAATTTGAAATCGGGGAATTAGTACTTAAGCAAATCATGCCATCAAGACAGCCTCACCCAAGAGGGAAGTTGCAACCCACATGGGAGGGACCCTATGTGATCACACCCATGCCTATTCCGGGAATGCCTACCGCTTGGTAGATGCCGAAGGAGTCGAGGTTTCAGGTTCGTGGAATGCACTTTATCTAAAGAAATTCCATGCATGAATAGCTTTCAATACTTGAGAATTATTATTCTTTCTTCTTACAATTTTCAGCGTTTAGTACTTGATGATAGAATTATAAGACTCTCAAAGATAAACTCGTATCTATTTGAACACATCTCCGCCAAATCATGCCTCTTCATTCACACACGTATAACTGGACGATCGATTTACCTGATAGAAGAGAAATTGCCTACCCCGTACACTGGGACAATTTAAAACCCCAAAAGCAAAAAAACTTCCCTTATTTCCGCCCCACTCGTATTAACCCTAGGTCAAAATGAGGAGTTATCTAGACCCGGCATATGTCCCAAAACTGGCTCTGACACTATACAAACACTTCTAGAGGGGGCACGAAAAGAATCGGGGTGAAAAACAGAAAAGCCCCCCCGCCCTCAAAATCAAAAAAAAAATCAGGCAATGAGAGGCCAACAAAAGAAAAATAACACCCAAGTGAACGGGTTAAACTCTCCATTTTAGCAGGCTTTCACGTCTTTACGCACGGTATACGCTAGACAACGGCTATACCAGTACAGATCCAAACAACGGATTGTACTTTCCACCCAAAATAAATAAGTGATAAAAAGAAGAAAGCCAGAGGGACCTAGAAAGTACGACATATGCTAGACTGGGATGATTCTAAAATATTGCCTGAAAGGAAGATATTACTCTTACCCCATTCTCCCCCCCCCCTTTTATTTTTTTGCAATGGGATTCTAAATTGGACTATGTCTACCGGGAAAGGCGAAATTTTGACCAAGGGTAGATCATTTCTAGGTTTACAAATTACACACACTCACGTGAGTTCACTTAGAAACTTGCCTATCCAAAGGAAGCTTATCTAACTTGACTCCTGGTACACTCATGGATTTTTCAGCATGTTTAGAATAATAAAATCAAGCATTTGAGAACAATGAACCTAGAAAAACCGGCACCTAAGGCCTATACCTTTTAAATACAACCCTGGTTTGGACATAGGTGACCACAAGGGCTCCTCCACGGGGACTTGATAGTATCTTTTACTTCAGAAAGTCGAAAACATTACCCACTCACGTAAAAAGCCATTGAAGAATTAAAATGCCTACTTATGCCACAATACTTACGCATAAGTTTGCATTTTTCTTTTCCAAAGAACGTAGGCATTCGATTTTCTTGAAATATTAAAATTGACCCCCCGTACCAATAATAAGATTACCCCCACCTACCTTCATTCTACGCCCTTCCGCACATGCTTGAGAGAAAATTGTCCCACTTTCACACGCACTTAAAAGCTTTTCGCTCACGCACTTGGAATCCCTTCCTTGCATACTAAAGCATGGTTTCCCGCACTTTACTTTCTCGCATTTGATTTCACCTTAAGATGGATTGTAGCTCTTGACAATTCAAGCAAGAAAGAGCTCGAAAGTCAGTGCAGGGGCGCAATCCGGACAGATTTAAAACTTGGTCCATGAAAGGATGTTTTTATAGGTCTCGAGAGTCGAAGCAGTCACAAAGGCTTTCAGCAAAAGCAAACAAGAAGCAAAACCAGAAGAATTATTCCAGACAGGGGGCGGCTAAACCTGACTAGCCGCCCCACACTGGGCGGCTGGTTTACACTAGCCGCCCCTGCCCTTTGTTTAGGAAAGTATGCCCCAGGCAGGGGGCGGCTAAACACAACTAGCCGCCCCCCACTGGGCGGCTAGTTTACACTAGCCGCCCCCTCCCTGCTACCCTGAAACCTGCTGTCGGCCCCATTTTTATCAAGTCTTCGTGTCTCCAATACCTATCTAGAACATTCCTTTCCAAAATTGCATACACACATTTCATACACATATACGTTCATAAAACCAATACGTATACACTTCGAAAAACCACCCTGTCTCAAAATCACATGTCCATCCATGAATCAAGCCTATAAAAGCCAAGATTCACCTACACGCACATACGTATCCATAAAAATCCATGCTAAACTAATCTCAACCATGCATACAAAACGAGAAATTAAATTGTCCCACCAAAACCATAAACATAGATTGTTCTTCTAAACCTAAGAGAGTACATAAAAGAGAATCTTTTCCTTCAAAACGCTCCAAGCTCCACAGTCTTGAGCTATACTTCACTAAAATAATCACCTGAGCCAAAAAGAAAAGAAGGAAAGCATGAAATCCTGGCATATATACCATTCTTCTACCTAAAACCAAGACGCAAAGAAGCTATACCTCGGCGTATCGTCATCCACTGGAGGCTGAGTAGGAGGAACATCCTGGCTTGGCTGAGAAGGGAGCGGTGGCTGAGGAGAGGACTGAACCTCTGGAGCATCAGGAGCGGCAGGAGTCTCTCGAACCGAAGACGCGGCCCTCGCATATATCCCACGACTCCGAGACGCTGAAGGACGAGAAGCACGGTTGAAGGTGGCCCCAGTAGCCAAGGAAGCTGAGAGAGAATGGTCAGGCTCAAGCGGAAAGAAGGTCAAGGTCCGCCTCGGTCATGGAGCCCTCTCCAACCAATTTCCCCCTCATAGTCGCCTCCCAGAGATGGACCTACTGCATATCTCTGTCCCTCCTCTCCAATCTCTGTCAGAGGCGACTCTCGGTCCCCCTGGCCCGATCCTCGACAGCCCTCAACCTCTCCTAAAAAACCCGTGCCTATCCAGGCCGCCTTGAGAGAACGAACCAAGTCCCCCATCAAACCTCCAGGGACGCCCGCTGAAGCCTCCAACTCTGACACCCTCATCTGGAGGGAGTCCCTCTCAAGGCCTAGGGTGATGAACCCCTCCTCTCTCAAAGCCATCATGGACCTCAGCCGGTCCGTCTCCTCCTCAGCTCGAGAAGCCCTACCCCTCGCCTGGCCCGGCTCCATCCGTGTGGCCGTCCATTCACTCCGGGCCGCATCTAGCTCCCTCGTCAGCTCGAGCTCTCGCTCGGAAGCCATGGAAGGAGGAGGGGCGGAAGAAGAAGAAGCGCAATCAGCCCTCTCTCCCGACAAAGCATCCACCTGAGCCTCGAGGACCCGAACCTAGTCCTGCAAGCGCCTCCGTTGCATCTGCAACGCCTCTATCTGCCTGGCCCGCGCTTGGAGGTGCTCATTGGCGGTCTTGAGCCTCTTCTCCATCTCATTCAACTCAACCTACAAAACAAATACCATTCAGAAAATATTCAAGCAAGGGAGAACGAGGAAAGGAAAAAGGATTTTCAACTTACATAAGTGTCCGGGATCTCCTCCTCCATCGTCCCGAGGATACCCGCATACTCCTGACGATACCAAGCTAGGTATTCGTCACTTGAAGTCACCTCAGGACGACGCTCCACCAAGACGCCTCGGCCCATCCATCCCGCCACATACGTAGCGTAATTCCTCAGGAGGTTCGTGTCCCGAGGAATCCCAGCCACCGGAATCGAGGGGCACCGCGGTAGAGGATCGGGCACCCACTGATGGTAGCCAAGCTGGCGGACGACCCGGCTGATCGCATGAAACACGACCTCGTTGAAGTAGATCAACCAGACATCTCACGCCAGAGCCCCGGGAACCTCCTACGGATAAGGCCTCCACGTCATCTAAAAAACATCAAAGATAGGAAGAGCGCTTAGTAAAAAGAAAACCAAATACAAGCCAAGGAAACTCGAAGGAAAACTTATACCACTTCCTCCGACAAGGCACGGAAGGCCTCCCGGAATTGGGCGAGGCAGTGCAAGCGGGAAGATCCCCGGGGTTCCCATCTCATAGCCCAAGGGAGGGCATGATCAAACGGAGCCAATGTCGGGCAACCGATGGCGAAGTGTTCATACCCGAAGATCTAGCAAAGCAAGAGGAAAATTATCATGATCAAAAGTGAGCTAAACCAAGAAAAGACATTTACGACTTACACATACCTGAAGAAATGGCGCGAAACCACCAAGATTCTTTCCCCCGGCCCTCTTGACTTTCTTCGAGAGCTCCGCAAAGAGGTGGGCGAGCATCGCCGCTCCCCAGGCATAGTGTCCCATGCCCTCCAGGTCCCTCATCAGCAAAAGGGAGTGAGAGGAAACCTTATCAGAGGCCGTCGAGAAGAGGACCCGGCCGAAGAACCGAGGCCATACTGCCCCGAAAGCCTCCCCAAAGGGATCCGGTTCAGCCTCCACTCCCGCTCCACGAACTCCCATTCCCCGATCAACTCTCGAAACAGCCCCCTATAATCCGTAAGGGTGGCCGCAATCACCGCTTCCCCCAAGACCGGAAGACCGGTGATCCGATGGACGTCCTCAAGGGTAGGGAGGATGAACGTACAAATCTCCGGGTCCCATCTCTCCGCCAATGCCTCCACATATGGGTGATGGACGTGGAACGGCTCAATCAGGAAGAAGGAACGGAAGCCCGCTCCATCCACTAAACTCCTCTCCTCCTGCCCCAAGGCATCGTACCACCGCTTCGTCCCATGTCAAAGAGCCGATATAGGTTTGCTTAATCCTGATTAGCAAAAAGAAATTCCCATACACAAAATCAAAGACAAAAGCATGAAAATAAGAAGTTTAAAACTTAAAGGTTTCCCCTATTTACAAAATCACATACTAACGACAATAATATATCCCACCGTGGTCACCATTTACTCTCGTTCTTGCATCACACTATCATACTTATATACTTTCCCTAAAATCACACTTAAGCATATAGGAAGCACTTGAACCCATGAAATGCATGCGTACAATCTCTCATGCTCTACCACGATCAAGCACATACGAAGACACGCCTTAAAAATTGTATACACATAAAAAGGTATCCCATGCAAGCATACTAACCATGCCATTCACTTCCTTCTAAAAATAGAACAAACATGGATATATATACAAAAATTACCCCCCTTTCCTAGAAATAAACCTATATCGGCATGCTATCCCACCGTGATTACCTTATACACCAAAGCATGCTTTTTAAAAATACACATATACAACCTGTTCATACCACCAAAAGACATGCACATATACCAAATAAAAGCTAAAACTAAAGGGTTAGGAACATACCACTGCCCGTGTGGACCCGGGAGCGTCCACCTCGGCCTCGTCGGGATCGTCCATCCCATCGTCATCCCCCTCCTCCTCATCCTCCTCAAGCACGGCCTCCTCGGCCTCAGCCTCAGCACCCACACCGCTCTGCAGCCCTGGTGCCCATACCCTCGGCCCCAGCCTCATCCCTAACCTCCCTAGTCCCCTCCACTCACCCCGCGCCGGAGATAAACTCCGCAAAAGCCCCCATAGCCCTGCTTTCCTCCTCCTCAGCCCTGGCCTCTGTGGCCTCCCTGTCCAACATCCCGACAAGGGCATCCAACGACGCCCTCACATCCTCACTAACCCCCTCAGCCCCTACCCCCTCAATTGCACCCTCAACCGATCCCCCGACCCCCGAAACCACCTCCTCGACCACCGCCGGTCGATCTCCACGCCTCCTCTTGCGTGTATACCCTATCATACAACTCCAAACCTCCGGGACACCCCCCAAAGGCAAGTCTCCAACCTCACCCGCGCCGATGTCCACCGGCGGCACCTCCACCACACCCACAACTCCTCTCACGGCCTCGACCTCCGGCCTATCGCTCTCCGATGATGAAGAGCTCGGGCTACGCTCTCCACGAGCCACCCGTGGTCGTTTCCCCCTCGAAGCAATCGCCTTCGACCTCGTCATCTTCCTCGGATTGAAAAGAAAAAGTTGAACCCAAAACTAGGGTTTCTAAATCAAGAGAGGAGGACGGATCTAGGTCGAAATGGAGGGAGAGAAGGCAAATAAAATCAGGTTTTTTGTTTTGAAACCGAAGAGAAGAAGAAGAAGAGGGAGAGAAACCGTTTTTAAAAAGTGGAAAGAGAGAGGTTCCCTTTTTTGATTATAAGGGACCCAGTCGGGAGGCGGCTACTTGCCTCTCGGGCGGCTAGTTAGACCTCCCAGTTTCTCTGTTTTCATTTAAAACTCCTTTCCAATCTCTTTTCGACCCTAAATTCCAAGGTTTTTCATACCAAACAGCCATGTATTGGCTTATTTCCAGACACACTTGATGAAACACGACTTTCCTGAAGTTTTGCCGCACTTTCAGTACCGTTCAAATTCGAATTTCTTCAGTTCTGGTTCTTTTCCAGAGTTCTTATCCTTCGGGTGATCCAATTCACCAAATCAACTTTTACTTGCTTTCTGTCGGCGAAATCCCCTCCTTGCTGAGTTTTCCCAAGCACGGGAACGGTAGACACGAGGAAACTGACGCTGGGCTGCTCCGCGCACGATAGCTAAGAACCCCGACCGCGGGTTGGATCACTCACCATTTACTTTTCCCCGCCTTCCACCTGGATCAACCTTTCGGCTAAAAATTCTAAGTCAAGACCTAGCCTCTGACGGTCTAAATCAACTCCCCGAATAGTACTGTTCGTGTTGGCATAACTTCTTGAAGGTCGGGCCGGCCAAAATAGGGGTCTCTTTCCTTATGATCAGTCGAAGACTTTCCTGCTTTGCACAAAGACTCCGTCCGATGAGGGACAATTGTAGATACCCCAATTTTGACCGTCCAGAAAGACAGAAATACTTCAAGTAACACCCGAAAATATCCCACATTTGGACATCTAGTAGAGAACCAAAATTCAGAAAACCGGAAACCCTAGCCCCAGGCACTAACCCCAAACCTAAACCCTAACCGTAACCCAGAAACCCCAGACCCTGCCCCAAACCAGAACCCCACCTAAAAAAGACCCAAAAACCCTGAGTCCCTGGCAAGGGGCGGCTAGACCTAATTAGCCGCCCATACCAGGCGGCTAGCCGCCCCCCTGGCCGACTTTGGACCAGTCCCCTGGATGGGACATAAAGCAGTATTAAATGCTGATCTTTGCGGCGGGTGATGACCTTTAGCCGCCCTACCTTGACCGGAACAACCCAAGTAACCGACCCAAGCCACCGCCTGTCAAGGATGGGACGTTTGGCAGGTTATGATAGGGGCGGCTACCAGGAAGTAGCCGCCCCATCCTGGGCGGCTAGTTAGCACTAGCCGCCCTTCACCTGGTCCTGACAGAAGAACCAGAGAATTAATGAGGGGTCTAATCACATACACTATTAGCCAAGCCACTCCATTACGCCCTGGACATTCCCCTGCCTCTCTTTTACTATAAATAGAGGAGGTCCCAAGCCTTTAAACATAATCAATCCTTACAAACACCAACAATCTCACAAATCCATCAATTCACATCCACCAAATCCCAAGAGAGAGAGAAAGAGAGCCCCCTTTTGTGAGAGAAAAATCCATTCCCTACACAACACCCTCTCATTCCACCCTCCAGAAACCTGGGCTAAACCTAGCTTAGCCTCTCTCCAAGACCAAACCCATTTCCTACCGAAGTTCTGCCCAAACTAGACCAGGCCCCGGATGGCTAAACCCTAGTAGCCGCCCCATATTTGACGGCTGAATCCCACTAGCCTTCCCCCTATCCACACCCCATTCGCACCCCTATGTCCCAAGACTCCTTTAGTCAAGCCCCGGAAGCAGAATAGGATACCTGTTTTTCACCTCTGTGTACGGTATATCCGTGTCTTAGAGTGGAGACCCCACAAACTCCCCCACGTAGGCGATCAAATCCAACCCAACCTTTTCCTGCTTTTAGAAAAAGCAGGTGGCGATCACACAAACCCTGGAATCCTCTTGAGCCACTGTCGGGCGCCTCGACCAGAAATGACGCCTCACCCTTCCGGGAAGACGATCCGACCGAGCCCGCCTAGGCACGCATCCGATCCGAATCCCCTAAGAACCCCCACTCACGCCACACGCGCGCACCCGCGCACCGCCGGATCCTCTCCGACCTCGGAGAATCCGACACCGACAGGAGGGAGTGAAAGAGAGAGGGAGAGCCATCCACGACTACAAGAAGGTTTAAATCAAGAAAATAAAAAATAAAAAGGGTGGTGAACCTAGACTAATCTCACACACACACACACTCGCCAAAACGAAAGCATTACTTAGTCCCTAAGCAATGGGGGGTGAGTTTACCAAAGGTCACCATAACCACCCAAAATATCTAAACACTATTCCACTGAACAAACCAGTAATGACCGAAACCCGGATACGGTTCGGAACTGCATAATTTTTAAAACGTTACCGGAATTCGATTAAATTTTTATGGGTAGTATGGAATGGTACCATGACCCATAATATACAGTTAGATTTTCAATCGGAATTCTCTAGCTCACACAGATAGCTAAAAACCAAAATTTTTGCGGTTCCGATCGAAAAAAGAAATTTCAAAAATGGCTAGAATTGACCGAAAGGTTACCAATATGCCAAAAAGTGACACATATATAACATGCTTCTATTGCTAGCACCTACAAAATGAATTTGGAAGCATAAGCATACAAAGTAGCTAATGATATAGTATTGATTTTCTTATTTAATATAACTTCATTTATCCTATATATAAAAATTAAATGTGGAATGTCCTTGTATTTTAGAGATTTTGATTATGGTTAATTATTTCTTACTGGAATATTGATTTATGCTGGAATTGGAATTGGAATTGGAAATGGAAATGGCATACTGATTGATGTTTGTGATTGAGGCTGCTAATGGAAATGGATGTTCTATTTCATTTCAAGGAATTAATTAAAAGTTTAGGTCCTTATATTTTGTGGCATTGATGTGCCTCTGTAGAAGCGTTTGGTAGTGAGATTACAAAACTGATTTTCTACAAATGCAAACCTGGGTCTACAGGAAGCTGCCTCCTCCCAGCTTTTGAAAGTCTCAGTTTTTGGGTACTGTTTGCCTGAAATTTGTTTACAGGAAGCTGCTACATTAAAACTGTTTACTTACGCAATTGCAGAAACAACTTCTTGTAAATGCGAAAGTTGTTCAATCGTGCAACTAAAAGCTGCTATATCATATTTTGTAGATACAAAATGACATATTTTTAGATCCCCGAATTGTTTTGAATTTTTTTTCAGTATGCTTCCCCGAATTATCCGAACCAAACCTATTGAATTATTGCCGAATCAAGAATTTGTGACTATGGCACCGCAAGAAGCAACTGGGGCACGGGGTCAAAATTATCAAATTTTTTTTTACCAAAGTTGATCTACATATAATAATCACACGCTAACAGAAATTCAAATGAAGGCCGTGGACGGACTAGTGACCGTGAGCTCCCTCTTCACCATGGCCATCTCTTTCATCAATTCCGACCAGTCAGGGAAATCCGAGTCTTGCACTGTGTAGGATTATACCAGCGGGATATCGACTCGTTCAGTGGATTTTTGTCCACCAGCTTTCTTGCATTGGCGCTCAAGGTGCTCATCAGTAGAGTTGTAAAACGGACCGTGCCGGTATGGCATGACATGAAGTATGACACATTAAGAAACATGCCCAACACGTTAAAAGCACGGCACGACACGACACATTAAGATATATGGGCTGTACCGAGCCAGTCTTCTTCTGGCATGTGAGCCGTTTTCGAAACGGTACGATAGACACAACACAACACGACGATTCACAATAGACAGAGCATATAATATGTTAAATAAGTGTTTCATCTCATTGTTTTATATATATAGGAATCGGTTAGTAGCCATTAAATACAAGCTGAGACCCCTTAACCTATATTATATAATGGATAATAGATCTTTTTAGAAATCTTAGTTGTAAACTATTACTTATCATATAGATTCATTAGGACGAATCATTACATAGTAATATCAAGAATTGATCGTGTTAGGCCTGTGTCATTTAGAGTCCTATTTTCGATCGGAGTCGCTAAAATTTTGGTTTTTAGCTACCTGCTGGGACTGGAGGACTCTAATTGAAGATATAACTGCATATTATGGGTCTTGGTACAGTTTAATACTGCCCATAAAATTTTCGTTTAATTCCGATAACGTTTTTGGAATTATACACTTTCGGATTGATATTTGGATTTGATTTTGTTAAAATCCAAGACGAAGAGATAAAAATCCGATATTATTATGAGATGTTAAGTTTGGTGATAGCTTCCATATAGAAGTGGAATTGGATCAACTGGATTCGTATATTAAAAGTTATGGGTATTTTTCCGAGTATACCCCGAAGTTGAGAAATCCAGGCAGCAGCCCTGTAAGATGTTTAGCCTAGATTTTGGAATAGCTGGAGAGGTTATTTGATCTGGGTGTAAACATGAAAGTTGTAGATAATCGTCTTATCTTTCAAATGCCACTGGAATCGTGCAATTCTGAGCTGTATTGAGGAAGTTATGGCCATTTAAGTGAAGGCTGCGCAGAGGTTTTAAGTCCGAGGATGACTTGGTCATTTACTCGACCTTTGCTTATTTAATCCCCAAATGTGCACGACTTTGGGTCTCTCCTCCTCTCTTTTCTGGTCCAGCCCCCCTTTTGTATGTGTTTTGGGTGGAGGAGGTGATGGTGGTGGAGAAGAAGATCAAAAAGGAGTGGAAAAGGTGTGTTTATGTTGTTGTTGTGCTTTGTTATCCTCCCTTCTTAATCCATCTTCCTCAAGCTCCCCCTCATTGTTTTCCCCTCCCCTTTGGACAGCAGCCCCCCATGTGTTTGTTGTAATGCCACATTGAAGAAGAAGAGCAAGGAAGAGGTGGTGGTTGCGGTGGTTGCGGTTGGGGTGGCCGAGGGTGCGCTTGCGAGCCCCTACGCCCCCCTTTCCTTTCCTTTTCCCCCCTCTCCTTTGGTGAGTTTTCCCTCTTCTTTTTGTGGTTCTTATGCATATAAGGAGTGCTTGGTTGTTGGTGGAGGTGGTGATGAAGTCTCCTCTTCCAATGTATTTGAAGGTGTGTTGTTTGTAGGAGGTGCGGGGCGTCGGGGGTGTTGGCGGTGGAGCAACGGTGTGCGGGCATGCCGGAGCCGCGTATGGACCTCCCGCTCTCCTCGGTTGGGTTCAGCCATCTCTTTTGTAGCTGGTGTGCATGCCACATGTTTGTGGGGGTGCTCGCATGCGTGCGGAGTGCGCGGGAAGCGTGCATAAGGTGCTCGCATGCGTGCGGAGTGCGCGGGAAGCGTGCATGAGGTGCTCGCATGCGTGCGGAGTGCGCGGGAAGCGTGCATGAGGTGCTCGAGGGTGTGCTTGACGTTGTTCGATGCGTGCGGAGTGTGCGGGCAGCGTGCACGAGGTGCTCAAGGGCGTGCTTGGCCTTGCCCGATGCGTGCGGAGTGCGTGGGAAGCATGCACGAGGTGCTCGAGGACGTGCTTGACGTTGTTTGATGCGTGCAGGGTGCATGGGCAGCGTGCACGGGGTACTCGAGGGCGTGCTTGCGGTGCTCAGACGCGTTCGGAGTGCTTCGTGGTGTTGAGCAGCTTGTTATAGCCAAATGCAACCATTGGATGATCCTTGGCGGATTGGTATCGGGCTTCGGATTCAACTCGTCGCTCTCTTGCGTTTCGCGAGCCGTGCGCTCGTTAGGTGAGTGGTTCGATCCAACACTTCGGGACGCGCTCGATGCACGTAGTCGTGCACCGCACGTCCTTGGGGCATCTTAACCCCTAAATATGCTAGATATTTGCATGTTAGGGTGTATAGCTCGTATATTGCGTAGAACCCCTATTCTACCCTATACTTGCTTATATATGCATTCATGTTTGAATAAATGTGTTTTCATGTGCCCCTTGTGTTTTGGGCATATATTTTCGAATGAGTGTATGGATGTATAGAATATGCATGCCTTAGGTAGTATTGTAATACTCCTCCCCTATATGAGTAATATCCAGCATGTCAAACCTTGGGTTAATAACCGAATGCGTGCTAATATTTTCCCTTATGATTAGACTGGAGGAATGGTGTAGTTGTTGCACCCATCTGTTGGGGCAAAACTATGACCAGCCTTTCCGGAGAGGATGAGACTTTCCCTCTCTCTCGCCCTCCCTCTTTACGCAAACTGAGTAAGTAGATGTAGTTCCTACTAGACTCAGGTGCGCTTGAGAAAATTAGTATGCACCGATTAGTGCGCGAGATCGCGCTTGACCCTTTCCTCTCAAGTTGGTGATAACCAACGAATGCTATGATATATTTTGTGTGATTGTATGATTATGGCCTTATAAGCATGTTTAAGTGGGTCATACCTTGTATGCATATTGTATGATTTGTTGTTTATGATGTAAATCCATGTTAGGGAGTACCCCTATAGTTATATATATATATATTATTGTGCATGTGGCACATATTATCATGTTATGATTCTCCTTATATATATATATATGCGCATGTTAACTAATTTGGCCTATCCGTAATAGGCGAGGGTATGACCCGCGGTCGGGTCGTACCCTATTAGTTAAAGCGCTAGCGATGTAATCACCCTTGCATCCGAGTGATGCATTCGTATCGAATTCTGAAGAATTCATCGTGGCATCGACTTTGTTAAACCGATAGCTACGGCATTAACTTGGGCCTACCCGTGCTAGGCGTGTGTCTGAACCGCCTATTGGGTTATGCCCCTGGCTTTTCTACATGAGTGTAGAGATAGTCCTCGCGTTCGAGTGACGCCTCCGTGTGGGAATACAAGAGTATTCGATATCATCGATATATGTGTGTAAGTACCAAGGGTAGTTGGCTTTCCCATAGGGTTCGCATTGCGAACGCAAGGTGCTTCCTCCTGACATCGTCATGAGTCGAAGCTACCCGACATAGAAGCTGTCCTGTAGGGTGCCACCACTTGTAGGTGCTACCGATGCGTACCGCGGTACACATCTAGGGAATGTACTGATCGTGGAAGGCCGACAGGTAGAGGCTGCACGGGAGAGAGCTACCAAGTGATATTTCGGGCTTCAAGTCGTTCTCCCCTTCGTCGGATCCGTGTTGAAGCTGCCCGGCTCGTAGTTGTCCTGTGGGGTGCTCCCAGACGTATTTATGACACCTATTGGTGCGCCCATATGGTAGAGATAGCGGTCATGGAGAGGCTACCAGGTAGAGGCTCCCCGGGAGAGGGCTACCGGATGACGATGGGTGTAGAGCAACTGAGTTCGTTTCAAAAGTCCCTAGTCACCCCTCCGGGGGCTAGGGTGAGGATGAGTTGTTGTCACGTCGCCACGTGACCCAAATACCCATCGAGTATACTCTGGGTTTGTTACTTCTGACGCTTGAGGTATCGAAGTATATCTCTACCTCGTAGCAGATGGATGCGTTGTGTCTCGTTAACCAGTAACACGTGGTGTTATGGTTAACCCTCGTTTGTCCCCGGGTCTCTTTGGAGCTCCCCTTCAGGGTCGGGGCGATGAATGTGTTAAGTCACGTCGCTACGTGACCCATTGGTTTGTTCACCCGTTCCCATATTGGTTGGGTCTGGTTAAGTATCGATGTTGAGAGATATCGATAACAACTATCTCTATGTAGATGATCACAATAGTGTTGTTTAGACCAGTAATTCCGCGTCTCCTTGACAAACGGTATGGTCTCTCCCCAAGAGTCCCAAGAGTCTCCCTTCGGGAGTGAGGGTGTGGGTGAGACGGGTTGCACCGCCGTGTGACCCTATTATCCATTGGGTTTCAACCCATGTCTTTCCTTGAAAGGAAATTGCCTTAACATTAAATTGTTATAGTGGTGTTCGGTTTCCGACCACTCACTGAGCTTGTAGCTCACCCCTCGCGTACTGTTTCTTTTACAGGGGCGTTGTTGGGCGTGGAGCTGGAGTTTTCCTATGGCGTGGTCTTGCGTGCGTGGAAACGTTCTGTCCGGCGGATTGGCGAGTGCGAGGCTGTCAGCAGTCCTAGAGTCTTGTGTATTGGTAATTCGTGCGTGTGGCACTTGTTGTATTTTATTGGCTAGACTTGGCTCTCACAGGACAGTGATTGTGTATTCGAGTCTGTAATAATATTTTCGGTTTACAGACTTATTGATAGTTTATGCTTCCGCTTTTCAGTTGTATTATCAGTTGTCATTGCTTCATTAGCCTTGTGTATTGTTTATTGGAGTCATTGTTGACCTCTTGTTTATGATAGCTGATATTATATTATTGCCACGTCTCGGGGACGGCCGCCCTGGGGCGTGACAAAAGTTGGTATCAGAGCCTGGTCCTGTCAGAGCCTAAGTCGAGTCGTATAGATGAGTCGTAGGATTGTTATCCGAGTACTCTGGTTTAGAAGTTTTCTTAGGTTGCTGACATGCCTCCTCGCATCCGTGGACGTGGACGTGGCCACCCCTGGACTCCCCTTAAGTTGTCGACTGGGTCGACTGATCAGGGTCAGTGTTGGGTTCCTTGTTGTGGGACTAAGGCTTGGGAAGGAGTTTCCAGCCCAGTTGTGTCGTTTTGATGGATCGTTGAAATTTCTAAGGTTGGATCGCGTCTCGACTATGGAGCTTCGTTCCCGGACATCGTTATTGCTATTAACCATGGAGTTCGCGTGATGCGCCAGTTTCAAGTGTTGAGGATGTGGTGTGTTGCTCATTAAGGAGTGATGTCTTCTTTCAGTCTTCCTACTCAGGATAAGGGGCCTTGCAGGGTCAGCGTTGAGACCCGGGCTAGGGTACTCCGTGTTCCTTGTTTGGTTGTCGGGATATCCTATATCGGGACCTCATGGGGCCCTCCCAAGGTTCTTTTCCCAGCTAAGGAATACCATTGAAGCATCAAATTGATGATGGATTTTTCCTCACTTGGAAGGTGCGAGAGCGAGTGGTGAAGCATACGATCGGGATTGAATGCGTCCTTTTGCAGCTTAGTGGGCGATAGCTTATGGACTAGGGTTCCATAGCCATATCCGGAGTCGCTTCGATATATCATCGTGCGTTGTAGCGGTCCGGTAGAGGTCAGAGTCCTGTGAGGTGCTCCCTGGGACTATCCACGACGCTTGTTGGTGTGCCCATATAGCAGAGATAGTGGACATGGGAGGCTACCAGGTAGAGACCACACCGGCGGAGTGCTACTGGATGACGTCGAGAGTTCAGACTCCCCGTGATGAATCTGCCCATTGAGTGCATGATGCTGGAGTTCCAATGAGTATAGTTGGGCGACCTATCGGTGACGGCATGTGAAGCACAGTTCGCGGTACTGTCGCGTTTTGCCCCACATGGGTCGTAAATGAGGAGACGCGATGCTAGTGTTCGTGATGGGACTCGACCGCCATATCAGGTAGATGACGTCGCTTGAGGCGTTGTCGGGAATCGACGACCTCCTATTGCGTGTCTTGCGGATTAAGTGCGGTCGAGCGGCTTACCCAGCGTGTAAGGGTCATCATGAGCGTCAGCCATGCTCAAGGAGCAGAATTTGGACTTAATCGTCCCAGGAATTATTTTGATCTCCCCATAAGGGTTGAAGATTAAGTACCTCTTGTCGCGAATTGATGATCTATTTTGACCAGCTTTGGGAGCTAGTGTCTTTCTGTTGATCGATCTTCGCGCAGGGTACCCTATTTGGAGATCCGGGAGTTGGCATTCTTTAGTTGGCCTTTCGTGACCGTTTCAGGCACTACGAATTTTGTGTACTGCCGTCGGGGTAGACGAGTACGCCAGATGCCTACAAGGATCTCGAATATGTTATTGGACCTCCGTGGGCTGTTCTGAGGTAGCCTTCGTTGAGGATGTTGGTTGGCATGCCCTCAGGCGAAGTTGTGGATCGTCGCGATGGAATGCGTTCGTCCATCAAGATTCCTCAGTGGACGTGGGAGTGAGTTATCACGAATCTCGTTGCGGGCTCGTTAAAGTTATGTTCGGGTCGCGACGCCGTCTAGTGATCGTTGACCGATTGACTAAGTCCGCACCTTCCTCCCTATCCAACTAACTGAGTCTCTGGACGCTTCGACGCGGGTTTGAGCCTTCGCGATTGTTCGTCTTCATGGCACTCCGGTCGGCGCTATTTCGGATCGAGACGCGTGTGTTACTTTGAGGTGCTTGCACAGCCTTTGGTAGGCTTTGTCGCGAGCCTTCATTTAAGTATAGCGTTTCATTGCTGATGGACAGCCAGGCAAGAGGACGATTTAGGCCTTGGAGGACATGCTATTTGCCTGCGTGCTCGACTTGGGGCAGTTGAGAGAGGCACCACCCTCTAGGAAGGGGTCTGCCTGTGTAACGACTGCCATTTGAGCACCCAGATGAAATGGAAGAGGCACTCTACGGGCGCGGTTTTATACCTCCCTTGTGTTGGGACGGTTGTAGAGCGCTAGTTGGAGTGGCCGCAAGTTATTTTATTGACCTTGCGGTAGCCGAGATGGTTCGTGCGTGCCTCTGCACCACCCAGAACCGTCGGAAGGGCTACGCAGGTCATCGTCGCCAGGAATTTACCTTCGGGTTGGCGATCAAGTTTTTCTGAAGGTGTCCCGGTTTAAGGGCATCCGTTGTTTCGACGTTCAGGGCGAGCTGAGTCGGCCTTCCATCGGACCGGTTTCCGTCCTTGAGTGGATTAGGGGAGGTGGCTATCATGAAGCCTTGCCCCCGTGGCTGACTCATGCCCGTGACATCATCCCCGTCTCGCAGCTGAGACATTAAGTCCACGATCCTGCTCACATCTTTCAGTTCGAGCGGCTCATCCTTGCGCTGGATTTGTCGTTCGCGAAGCAGTTGATCGAGACCATGGACCAATGCGAGAAGAGGCTCCGCACCAAGACCGTTCCTTCGGCTAAAGTGCGTGGTAGCACCAGTTTGGTGCGAGGACCACTTGGGAGCCAATGGGCTCTATGGGTGACACCTCTACGTTCGGTCTTCCCTTTGGGTTTCCTTAAATTTCGAGGACTAAATTTCCTAAGGGGGGGAGAATGTTAGGCCTGTGTCATTTAGAGTCCTATTTTCGATCGGAGTCGCTAAAATTTTGGTTTTTAGCTACCTGCTGGGACTGGAGGACTCTAATTGAAGATATAACTGCATATTATGGGTCTTGGTACAGTTTAATACTGCCCATAATATGATGGATAAATCCAAAAATTTATTTGTTTACAAAGAATAAGTAGATTTAATTTTTAACCCTGTTCGACCCATTACGGTCGCCCAAAACCTAAAATGACAACCCATTACGGTCGCCCAAAACTTGAAACGGCGACCGAATTCGGTCGAACTGAATCAGTGGGAACAGCCAATCACCGTTTTTTTTTTTTTTTTTTTTAATCAGTGGGATTGGAAAATTGTTTGGTGGGGATAGACGGGCCCTTGATCGAATTGATGAAAGATTTTTTTATTTTAGATCTCTTTCCTTTTGTTCTTGCAATTTCATAATATCATATATCTTTTAGTTCCTGCTATGACTTTAGGTCGTATATACATACCTATATGTATCTATATATCATGCTCCTTATGTAAACTATCTTTTGCCACGCACGAATTGGGACCAATAAGTTTCCAAAAATATTTTTTTGACTAGTCAATAATGACCTTATGTGGATTCGCCTGTATAGGCCGCGGCTAAAATTACAAAAATAAAAGATTGGATGCCGCTTGTGAGTAATCCAAAAAACATGACAGGTATAAGAACTATCAAAGGTACTAAAGAGACAAGAAGAACAACTACTAATTCATCAGCCAAGATATTTCTGAAAACTCAAAAACTAAGTTATGAAGGTTATGTGAAATCTTCTAGGATATTAATTGGTAAAAGGATAGGAGTTGGTTGATTGTACCGAAATAACCCAATCCTTTTTTTGGTAAGAGGTGGGTAAAGCTAAAGCAACAATAGTATTTATAGTATTGGTGGGTGCAATTAATTCCCCGTGAGGTAACTCCATGAGTTTCCAATGTAAAAGAGCATCTGACCAATTCAAAACAAAAATAAATAGAAACATCATTTCAATAAACGAAAGGGCAAAACTATTCTCACTACCCAAGTTACAATTTCCCACTACCCAAAATTATGAAAATGCCATTATTTTTTTATTTTTTTGTCTCCCTTTTCCACTACCCAGTTCGACAGCGTCCAGTCGAAGTGCTCTTCACTGGGACGATAGAGGTCTGTCGAACTGTCAGAATAAGTGTCGACAGAGGCCTTGAAGTGTGTTTCACTAGGACGACAGAGATCTGTCGATCTGTCTGAGCAAGTGTCGACACGGATGTGTCGAACTTTTCAAAACAACAATTTTCTTCTAAGAATCAATCACTTATACAATCATTTAAGTCCTTATGAAAAAAAAATGTCATTTAAGTTATTTAAGTCTTTTTGAAAATCATTTATATACCAAATAGTTACAGGATCACACTTTTTTTTTTATAAAAACGAAATGAAATTCGAAACTAATATACAAACATGTGATGGATACTAGAAAAACTTATTTATTGAACATGCATAAAATGCATACATGACACTACAAGACATTACAGAAATATAAAAAGAAACTTACAATACTGGGGTTGAGAAGGATATCTCCCTCTTCTGCCCTATCTTTTCTATCTTACAAAACACTCTTGGTTCTTACAAAGCACTCTTGGGTTTTGGTGGATTTTTGGTAGAGGGGTTTTGTAGACTTGGTTTTTTGCCGATGCCCTCCTTCGTCTCTCTTGCTTCCTTTATATAGGCAGAGTTTGCGGACTTCAAAGGGTTTGGAGTCCGTGGTCATTCAATTTTGAGTGACATCTTGTCTTCTTCTGGTGTCACTTTTCTTACTTTACGTCTTTTCTTCTTTTCCCATCTTTGTCAGGTGCTCCCGTGACTAGCTTTTTGTAGCGTAATGTTGAACCCGTGAGTTACTAGGGTCTTCTGGATCCTTCTTCCTTTTATATATATATATATATATATATATATATATATATATATATATATTTAACCAGATCCTTCAGCTGGATCATACTCATCTTCAGGAAAATCTGAGGGTATATATATATATATATATATATATATATATATATATATAAGTATAAAAAACAAAAATATCAAACAAATAGTTATTTGGATCAAATAAACAGTAAACATTTCATATAGACAAAAAACATTATTTTCGTTTCTAAACAAGTGGAGTCATTTCTAAACAGACTCCATTTGTTTAGACAAGAAAATAATGTTTTTTTCTATATGAAATGCTTACTGTTTATTTTGTTCAAATAACTCTTTGTTTGATATTTTTGTTTTTTATACTTAAATAAATATATATGTGAATGATTTTCAAAAAGACTTAAATAACTTGAATGACTTAAATGATTCTATAAGTGATTGATTCTTACAAGAAAGTTGTTGTTTTGAAGGGTTCGACATATCCATGTTGACATTTGCTCAGACAGATCGACGAATCTTTATCGTCCTAGTGAAACACACTTTGATTGGGCCTCTATCGACACTTATTCAAACAGTTCGACGTACCTCTGTCGTCCCAGTGAAGAACACTTCTACTGGACGCTGTCGAACTTGGCAGTGGGAAAGGGATTAAAAAAATAAAATAAATAATGTCATTTTCGTAATTTAGGATATTGAGAAAATTAAGTTGGGTAGTGAGTCTATTAGTGCCCTAAAGGAAATATGAGGACCATATTCTTCTCCAATATGTGTTTTACTCAAGTCTCAAAGGAATTCAAGAACATACGCAATACTATTTATGCACGACATGAAAATAGAAGCCTTTGGTTATTTTAAAACATGTGCTATATAGAAATTGTTTCTTGAAACCCAAATCTAATATGGTCAATTTAATTTTCATTTTCATTTTTTTTTCTACTGTAATACCTATAAAAATATGGGTGTGAAATCCTTCTCATGTGTTTATAGACAATTTCATCCTTTCACAATTGACCATTGATTGAAACAATCATTATCCCTACTTGTCAGTCCCAGTCTCAATCAACTCTTCGATTCCTTTGAATACCTGTCAAAACATTCCTTTCCCAAACATGCATACACACATTTTAGACATGTTTATACACAAAACCTGTATCAATACCACGCTATTAGAACTCTGCATCCATCCATAAATCAAAGCTTATAAACATCAAGTTCATTCATTTGCACACACATACGCATTCCTATAGATTAAGAGGGCTTTCTAAGACACTAAACATCCATGCTAAACCATCCATACGAACAAGAAATTAAACTGTCCCACCAAAACCATAAACAAAGAAAGAGTAAGAGAGTCTTCATAAAAAGAATAAGAAAGTGGTAGGTCCACCAAATACTTCAAATCCAAAGTCTTGAGCCGGGCATCGTCGAAATATCACCTAAAACAAAAACAGAAGAAGAAAAGCATGAATTCATCGCATATATACTATTCCTCTACCTAAAACCAAGACACAAAGAAGCTATACCTCGGCGTATCATCAACCCTGGGAGGCCGAATCGAAGGAGGAACGTCCTGGCCTGAAGGAGGTGGCGGCTGAGGAAAGGACTGAACCTCCGGAGCATCGGGTGTCTCTCTAACCGAAGACGCAGCCCTTGCGTATACCCCACGACCCCGAGATAGCCCCTCTCTGCTCTCGGGAAGACCTGAGGCGCTTCATCATCGAAGTTGTCTTCTTCTCCTTCGTCATCTCCTCCGATTTCGCACAAAGAAAGACCTAAAGAAAAACCTAGGGCTTCGAAATCAAGAAGAAAGGGATGATGGAAGGACGAAAACAAAGAATTCAAGGCGAGTTTTTTCCGGTTTGGAACGAAGAAGAAGAAGAAAGGAGGGAAGAGGAACCGTTTTAAAACGTATGGAGAGAGAGAGAGAGGGTCTTTTCGGTTATAAGGGACCCAGTCATGGGGCGGCTACCCGCGAGTAGCCGCCCCCTCTCGGGCGGCTAGTTACAACTAGCCGCCCCTCCCAGTTTTTCTCTTTCACTTAAAAAACCCCTTTCCAATCTTTTCAGCCCTAAATTTCAAGGTTCTCCATACCAAACAGCCATGTATTGGCTTATTTCCAGACATTACTTGATCAAACACGACTTTCTCGAAGTTTTGCAACACGTTCGGTACCATTCAAATTCAAATTTCTTCAGTTCTGGTTCTTTTCCAGAGTTCTTATCCCTCGGATGATCCAACTCACCCAAACTAAACTTTTACTTGCTTTCTGTCGGCGATATCCCCTCCTTGCTGAGTTTTCCCAAGCACGGGAACGGTAGGCACGAGGAAACTGACGCTGGGCTGCTCCGTGCACGATAGCTAAGAACCCCGACTGCGGGTTGGATCACTCACCATTTACTTTTCCCTGCCTTCCTCCTGGATCATCCTCTCGGATAAAAATTCTAAGTCAAGACCTAGCCTCTGATGGTCTAAATCAACTCCCCGAGTAGTACTGCTCGTATTGGCACAACTTCTTGAAGGTCGGGCCGGCCAAAATAGGGGTCTCTTTCCTTATCATCGGTCGAAGTCTTTCATGCTTCGCACAAAGACTCCGTCCGATGAGGGACAATTGTAGATACCCCAATTTTGACCGTCCAGAAAGACAGAAATACTTCAAGTAACACACGGAAATATCCCACAATTGGACACCAATAGAGAACCGAAGGTTCGGTAAACCGGAAACCCTAACCCTAAGCCAAAACCCTAAACCTTCACCAAACCCTAACCCTAAACCAAACCCTAAACCTCCCCCAAACCCTAACCCTAAACCTTGACCAAGCCCTAAACAAAACCCTAGCCCGGACCTAAACCTACCCTAAAAACCAAAAACCCTAAAAAAACCTAAGTCCCTGGAAAGGGGCGGCTAGCCCTAACTAGCCGCCCCTTACTGGGCAGCTAGTTTGCACTAGCCGCCCCCCTAACCGCCCCCTGGCCGACTTTGGACCAGTTCCCTGGATGGGACATAAAGCAGCAATAAATGCTGATCATTGCGGCGGGTCATGACCTTTAGCCGCCCTCTCTTGGCCGGATCAATCCAAGTAACCGACCCAAGCCACCGCTTGTCAGAGATGGGACGTTTGGCAGGTCATGATGGGGGCGGCTACCAGGAAGTAGCCGCCCTTCACCTGGTCTCTGACAGAAGAACCAGAGCATTAATGAGAGGTCCAATCGAAGCCAACCCACTCCATTACCCTCGGGATATTTTCCTACCTCTCTTTTACTATAAATAGAGGAGGTCCCAAGCAATAAACAACATCCACAAAAATCACCAATTCCTCTTCATCACCAATCCACCATCCCCACTTGTTCAAGCCCTACCCCCACTAGAAATCCCAAGAGAGAGAGAGAGAGAGAGAGCCCCTTTTGTGAGAGAAACACCCATTCCCTACATAAAATACCCTCTCATCCCACCCTCCATAAACCCAGGCTAAACCTAGCTTAGCCTCTGCCCAAGACCCCACCCTTTTCCTACCAAAGCCCTGCCCAAATTCCCCCAGACCCTGGACGGCTAACCCTAGCTAGCCGCCCCCTGGCCGACGGCTAAACAAAACTAGCCGCCCCCCTATTCACACCCCATATCAACATCCCTTTGACCCATAACTCCTTTAGTCAAGCCCGGAAGCAGAATATGATTACCTGTTTTTCACCTCTGTGTACGGTATAGCCGTGTCTCAGAGCGGAGACCCCACAAACTCCCCACGTAGGCGATCAAATCCAACCCAAACCCTTTCCTCTTTTTAGAAAAAGCAGGTGGCGATCACAAACCCCCCCCCCCTGAATCCTCCTGAGCCGCTGTCGGGCGCCTCGACCAGGAACGACACCCTCACCCCTTCCGAGAGGACGATCCGACCGAGCCTGCCAGGGCACGCATCCGATCCGAATCCCTGAAGAACCCCCACACACGCGGATTTTCTCGACACCGACAAATTCTGGCGATCACGGTGGGACCTCCCTCGTGAAAAACAACAAAAGGTAATCCTCTTCTGCCCCCCTTTTACAAGCTTGACTAGAATGCTATCAACCCTCTAGGAAGGTTAGAGTTTCTCACTCCTTGAATTAAATCCTCTTCTACTGTGCATTATAACATCCTTTATTGCTTTGTAAGCCGCACACAGCTGCGCAATCCTTTACTGCTTTCGTAAGTCGCATACAGCTGCGCAATCCTTTACTGCTTTCGTAAGTCGCACACAGCTGCGCAATCCTTTACTGCTTTCGTAAGTCACACATAGCTGCGCAATCCTTTACTGCTTTATTTACTGCTTTCAATCTGCATTCATCCCCCCACTCTACGTCATGGAATCCCACATAGAAGAGGAAATATTAGAGGAAAGGAATCACAAAGAGGGTCAGGCCACACAGTTCCTGACCCATCTAGAGGAAAGAATGGCTAGTCTAGGGTACCAGACGGTAGAGGACATGTTTCATGACCACGCTGACTACCGTCATACCAAGACCTCAAGACAGGAAACCCCTGTCGAAACCCCTAAACCCATTCCCAAAACCCCATTCACACCCAGTCACTCGGTCAACCCGAGCGTCTTCTCATTCACCCCCCTTTCCCCCGCGAATCCAAAATTCCCAGTTGTTTCCACCCCAGGCCCTTACCAGGCCACCCCAAACCCGGGACCGATAGGCAGCCCTCCCCGGGGAGAAACACTGGACGATACCATCCGGAGAATTCTCTCCGAGACTGGTCCCTCAGCCCCCAAACACATGTCTCTACATAACTCGAGACAAATCCCGTCAGTCCACCTACCGGAGGGATTCAAAGTCCCCAAATTCCGCCGGTACAACGGTCGTGGAGACCCAGACATTCATTTAATTGCCTTTTATCTAGACGCACGCCCGTTTCTAGATAATCAACCTCTACTAGTCTTCCTCTTCCAGAAATCATTGGAAGGAGAAGCACTACAATGGTTCTCCACCCTCCCTATAGATCACTTGTCGAATTTCTCGGCTGTAAGCGAGAAATTCTTGGGCCGCTACGGTTACCAGAGGATTAGGACCCCCTCTATTTCAGATTTAACCGTAGAGAGAATGAGGCCTAGGGAGGAATTCGAACAATACGTGTCTCGGTGGCGCACCCTTGTCCACCGAACCGGCCTGCAACTCACAGAATGTCAAGAAATTGACATGATGTTACAGAGCCTGAGTCCAGAGCTCCGTACGAGCCTTTCGTACGGAGACTGCACTACGTATCAGCTTCTGATTGACCGCCACAACAGGATTTTCCGTTGTGCAGCCCCAGTAGTCCAAACCCAGTCCCCACCTATCAGCCATAGGGTTGGACAACCGCCTCGTAAGGCGCAAACCCCCACGGTAGAGGGGATCATTAGCCAAGTATCGGCACTCTACCCGAACGGAGCGCGAGTTCCTGACCGAGGAACAGCTCCGAGACAGTACACGCCCGGTTCATCCGGATATGCGCCGCCTCGGCAAGCTAATCAAAATTTTACTCCTCGATCGATACCCACCCCCGTGCCGACACGACTAAGTCCTATATTCCAAGACTTTATAAATCAGATCTCCGTACGTACAGATCCTGCGACGAATATTGGGAAGCAAAAAATAGAACCTACTATACAACCCCTGATGGAAGAACCAGAAGACCTGCCTAGGATCATTCCGGGTGGCCTGATCCTTCCGACACCTTCCCCAATACACCCAAACCCTACCAAACCCCTCCCCCTATACACAGAACAAATATCCGAGCCCATTCTAGTTCATCCCATGAAGGGAGGTCCCATCCAACCATTGAACCATTTCTCCCATACACAACCTAGTCAGTCCTTCGGCAACAAAGCCAGAGTTCTTCCTGCCTGTCCCCCTACTCCACCAGGGACACAAGCCTTTGTTCCCCATCAACTACCCCAAAGAAAATACGCCGCTATTCCTCCCCCATCGACCTATGAGTCCCCAACATCTGAAATTATTGAATCCGCAGAATGTCCCAAGCAGGATTCTGACGATGATGAAGAGTTTTTGGACGGAGAACTATCGGAACCCTTTTACCCTTCCCGAACACAACCTGAATCCATCATCCAAACCTTACAACAGATTAAATCTGAATACCCCTTGTCTCTACCTGTTCAAGATCAAATCATATCAATGCCCGTCAAACCCATCATGGTCATCTCAAATAACTCACCTTCTGACTCATCAGATTCTGAGACTGATCCAGATCCGATTCAACCAAATGTGTATGTTCCAAAATCAGAACCACTCATATTTAAAAATGCACAATTTGAGGGAGCAGTCAAGCCATCCAAATTACCGGACTTGCCATCTCATCTACCTAAGGAGCCCTTTCCTTCAGATTCCCCCGCCATATCCAAATCAATTATTCCGTATATGGTCCACAATCCCCTGATTACTCCAGTTAAAGAATCCTCACCCTCACCATCATTAGAGCTCAACATTATGGTGAATCGCGCTCCCTTGCACCGGTTCATTCAATAGTTGTCCATACGACTTGCTTTTTCATATCCGCATCTTTGTTGATTGAACCCCCTTTGAGGAAAGATTCTCTTCCTGCTAAGGGCCTATGGCAGATCAAGCGCCACTTGCATTTTCAACAACATTTAGGCTTTGATATTATGATAGATGCTGTTAGAATAGACGCTGAACAACAGTGGTTGAGAAGGCGTCAAACGCGCTTCAAGATAGAGGAGAACGAATACACAACCAATGATACATCAGAAAATTCAAGTATCATTCCCCTAAAGATCCTGCAATTTGAGCCTCCATAGAAGACTCACCTTGCACCATCATTTCCTGGAGGTCACCCTTCAGTGCTATATATTATCTTTTACCTACTTTTCCATTTCCAAATGCTTCACATGCTTTCACAAACCAAAAAAAAAAAAAAAACACTAGGAGAAAGACGAGAAAAGATTAAGAGCAGCAGACCATGCCCAGGCCTACCAAAGAAGGGTGGCAAGGGCATTTGAAAAGAAGGTGATAAAAAGAAAATTCGAAAACGAGGAATTAGTACTTAAGCAAATCATGCCATCAAGACAGCCTCACCCGAGAGGAAAGCTGCAACCCACATGGGAGGGACCCTATGTGATCACCCATTCCTATTCCGGGAATGCCTACCGCCTGGTAGATGCCGAAGGAGTCGAGTTTCCAGGTTCGTGGAATGCACTTTATCTGAAGAAATTCCATGCATAAAAAGCTTTCAATACTTAAGAACTATTATTCTTCCTTCCTGCGATTTCCAGCGTTTAGTACTTGATAATAGAATTGTAAGACTCTCAAAGATAAACTGGTATCTATTTAAACACGTTTCCGCCAAATCATGTCATTCCCATCACACACGTATAACTGGACTAGATTCGCCTGATAGAAGAAAAATTGCCTACCCCGTGGACTGGGAAAATTTAAAAACTCCCCAAAGCAAAATATCCCTTATTTCCGCCCCGCTCGTATTAACCCTAGGTCAAAATGAGGAGTTACCCGGACCTAGCATATGTCCCAAAAACTGGCTCTGGCACTATATAAACACTTCTAGAGGGGAAGCATGAAAAGAATCGGGGTGAAAAACAGAAGAGCCCCCCCCTCAACTCGAAAAAAAAAAAGAGAAAGTCCGGCAAGGAGAGGCCAAACACCCAAGTGAACGGGTTAAACTCTCTATTTAGCAGGCTTTCACGCCTTTACGCACGGTATACGCTAAACAACGGCTATACCAGTACAGATCCAGACAACGGACTGTACCTTTCCACCCAAAAATAAAGAAGTGGTAAAAAGAAGAAAGCCAGAGGGACCTAGGAAGTAAGACATGTGCTAGACTGGGACAATTCTTTAATATTGCCCGAAAGGAAGATATTCCTCTTACCTCATTCACCCTCTCCCCTTTTTATTTTTTTTGCAATGGGGGTCCAAAATTGAGCTATGTCCACTGGGAAAGGCGAAATTTTGACCAAGGGCAGATCACGTCCAGGTTTACACCTACACACACGCTCACACGAGTTCACTTAGAAACTTGCCTATCCAAAAGGAAGCTTATTTGACTTGACTCTTGGTACATTCATGGATTTTTCAGCATGTTTAGAATAATACGATTAAGCATTTGAGAACCATGAACCTAGGAAAATCGACACCTAAGGCCTATACCTCTCAAATACAATCCTGGTTTGGACATAAGTGACCACAAGGGCTCCTCCACGGGGACTTGATGGTGTCTTTTACTTATGAAAATCAAGAACATTGCCCTCTCACTAAAAAGTCATTGAAGAACTAAAATGCCCCCTTATGCCACTTATACTAACGCATAAGCTCGCATTTTCCTTTTCCAAAACACCTTGGCATCTGATTTTCTTGAAACATTAAAGTTAACCCCCCCCCCCCCCGAATATTAGAATTATCCCCACTCATATGGGAATTGTCCCCACAAAATTCAAAATTATCCCCACTCATGTGAGAATTGTCCCCACTCACCTCATGCCCTTCCGCACATGCGTAAGAAGAAATTGTCCCCAACTCCTACACATAAGTTCTTCTTCACTCACGCACTTGGAATCCCTTCCTTGCGCACTAAAGCCTGGTCTCCCGCACTTTACTTTCTCGCATTTACATTTCCATTCCGCCTTAAGATGGATTGTAGCCCTTGACGATTCAAGCAAGAAGGACTCGAAAGTCAGTGCAGGGGCGCAATCTGGACGGATTTAACACTTGGTCCATGGAAAGAATGTTTTTGTAGGTCTCAGAGGATAAAGCACTCAGGAGGACTTTCAGCAGCAGCAGACAAGAAGCAGAACCAGAAGATTAGTCCCAGGCAAGGGGCGGCTAAACCCGACTAGCCGCCCCGCAATGGACGGCTAGTTTGAACTAGCCGCCCCTGCTCCCCTGCCTCTCTTGTCCAGGTAAAAACCCCAGGCAAGGGGCGGCTAAATGCAAGTAGCCGCCCCTCACTGGGCGGCTAAACGCAACTAGCCGCCCCTCACCTGCTACCCCATCTGCCCTGTCAGTTCCAGTCTCAATCAACTCTTCGACTCCTTTGAATACCTGTTAAAACATTCCTTTCCCAAACATGCATACACACATTTTAGACATGTTTATACACAAAACCTGTATCAATACCACGCTATTAGAACTCTGCATCCATCCATAAATCAAAGCTTATAAACATCAAGTTCATTCATTTGCACACACATACACATTCCTATAGATTAAGAGGGCTTTCTAAGACACTAAACATCCATGCTAAACCATCCATACGAACAAGAAATTAAACTGTCCCACCAAAACCATAAACAAAGAAAGAGTAAGAGAGTCTTCATAAAAAGAATAAGAAAGTGGTAGGTCCACCAAATACTTCAAATCCAAAGTCTTGAGCCGGGCATCGTCGAAATATCACCTAAAACAAAAACAGAAGAAGAAAAGCATGAATTCATCGCATATATACTATTCCTCTACCTAAAACCAAGACACAAAGAAGCTATACCTCGGCGTATCATCATCCCCGGGAGGCCGAATCGAAGGAGGAACGTCCTGGCCTGAAAAAGGTGGCGGCTGAGGAAAGGACTGAACCTCCGGAGCATCGGGAGTCTCTCTAACCGAAGACGCAGCCCTTGCGTATACCCCACGACCCCGAGATAGCCCCTCTCTGCTCTCAGGAAGACCTGAGGCGCTTCATCATCGAAGTTGTCTTCTTCTCCTTCGTCATCTCCTCCGATTTCGCACAAAGAAAGACCTAAAGAAAAACCTAGGGCTTCGAAATCAAGAAGAAAGGGATGATGGAAGGACGAAAACAAAGAATTCAAGGCGAGTTTTTTCCGGTTTGGAACGAAGAAGAAGAAGAAAGGAGGGAAGAGGAACCGTTTTAAAACGTATGGAGAGAGAGAGAGAGGGTCTTTTCGGTTATAAGGGACCCAGTCATGGGGCGGCTACCCGCGATTAGCCGCCCCCTCTCGGGCGGCTAGTTACAACTAGCCGCCCCTCCCAGTTTTTCTCTTTCACTTAAAAAACCCCTTTCCAATCTTTTCAGCCCTAAATTTCAAGGTTCTCCATACCAAACAGCCATGTATTGGCTTATTTCCAGACATTACTTGATCAAACACGACTTTCTCGAAGTTTTGCAACACGTTCAGTACCATTCAAATTCAAATTTCTTCAGTTCTGGTTCTTTTCCAGAGTTCTTATCCCTCGGATGATCCAACTCACCCAAACTAAACTTTTACTTGCTTTCTGTCGGCGATATCCCCTCCTTGCTGAGTTTTCCCAAGCACGGGAACGGTAGGCACGAGGAAACTGACGCTGGGCTGCTCCGTGCACGATAGCTAAGAACCCCGACTGCGGGTTGGATCACTCACCATTTACTTTTCCCTGCCTTCCGCCTGGATCATCCTCTCGGATAAAAATTCTAAGTCAAGACCTAGCCTCTGATGGTCTAAATCAACTCCCCGAGTAGTACTGCTCGTATTGGCACAACTCCTTGAAGGTCGGGCCGGCCAAAATAGGGGTCTCTTTCCTTATCATCGGTCGAAGTCTTTCATGCTTCGCACAAAGACTCCGTCCGATGAGGGACAATTGTAGATACCCCAATTTTGACCGTCCAGAAAGACAGAAATACTTCAAGTAACACACGGAAATATCCCACAATTGGACACCAATAGAGAACCGAAGGTTCGGTAAACCGGAAACCCTAACCCTAAGCCAAAACCCTAAACCTTCACCAAACCCTAACCCTAAACCAAACCCTAAACCTTCCCCAAACCCTAACCCTAAACCTTGACCAAGCCCTAAACCAAACCCTAGCCCGGACCTAAACCTACCCTAAAAACCAAAAACCCTAAAAAAACCTAAGTCCCTGGAAAGGGGCAGCTAGCCCTAACTAGCCGCCCCTTACTGGGCGGCTAGTTTGCACTAGCCGCCCCCCTAACCGCCCCCTGGCTGACTTTGGACCAGTTCCCTGGATGGGACATAAAGCAGCAATAAATGCTGATCATTGCGGCAGGACGTGACCTTTAGCCGCCCTCTCTTGGCCGGATCAATCCAAGTAACCGACCCAAGCCACCGCTTGTCAGAGATGGGACGTTTGGCAGGTTATGATGGGGGCGGCTACCAGGAAGTAGCCGCCCCATCCCGAGCGGCTAGTTAGCACTAGCCGCCCTTCACCTGGTCTCTGACAGAAGAACCAGAGCATTAATGAGAGGTCCAATCAAAGCCAACCCACTCCATTACCCTCGGGATATTTTCCTACCTCTCTTTTACTATAAATAGAGGAGGTCCCAAGCAATAAACAACATCCACAAAAATCACCAATTCCTCTTCATCACCAATCCACCATCCCCACTTGTTCAAGCCCTTCCCCCACAAGAAATCCCAAGAGAGAGAGAGAGAGAGAGCCCCTTTTGTGAGAGAAACACCCATTCCCTACATAAAATACCCTCTCATCCCACCCTCCATAAACCCAGGCTAAACCTAGCTTAGCCTCTGCCCAAGACCCCACCCTTTTCCTACCAAAGCCCTGCCCAAATTCCCCCAGACCCTGGACGGCTAACCCTAGCTAGCCGCCCCCTGGCCGACGGCTAAGCACAACTAGCCGCCCCCCTATTCACACCCCATATCAACATCCCTTTGACCCATAACTCCTTTAGTCAGGCCCGGAAGCAGAATAGGATTACCTGTTTTTCACCTCTGTGTACGGTATAGCCGTGTCTCAGAGCGGAGACCCCACAAACTCCCCACGTAGGCGATCAAATCCAACCCAAACCCTTTCCTGTTTTTAGAAAAAGCAGGTGGCGATCACAAACCCCCCCCCTGAATCCTCTTGAGACGCTGTCGGGCGCCTCGACCAGGAACGACACCCTCACCCCTTCCGAGAGGACGATTCGACCGAGCCCGCCAGGGCACGCATCCGATCCGAATCCCCGAAGAACCCCCACACACGCGGATTTTCTCTTCACCGACAAATTCTGGCGATCACGGTGGGACCTCCCTCGTGAAAAACAACAAAAGGTAATCCTCTTCTGCCCCCCTTTTACAAGCTTGACTAGAATGCTATCAACCCTCTAGGAAGGTTAGAGTTTCTCACTCCTTGAATTAAATCCTCTTCTACTGTGCATTATAACATCCTTTATTGCTTTGTAAGCCGCACACAGCTGCGCAATCCTTTACTGCTTTCGTAAGTCGCACATAGCTGCGCAATCCTTTACTGCTTTCGTAAGTCGCACACAGCTGCGCAATCCTTTACTGCTTTATTTACTGCTTTCAATCTGCATTCATCCCCCCACTCTACGTCATGGAATCCCACATAGAAGAGGAAATATTAGAGGAAATGAATCACCAAGAGGGTCAGGCCACACAGTTCCTGACCCATCTAGAGGAAAGAATGGCTAGTCTAGGGTACCAGACGGTAGAGGACATGTTTCATGACCTCGCTGACTACCGTCATACCAAGACCTCAAGACAGGAAACCCCTGTCGAAACCCCTAAACCCATTCCCAAAACCCCATTCACACCCAGTCACTCGGTCAACCCGAGCGTCTTCTCATTCACCCCCCTTTCCCCCGCGAATCCAAATTTCCCAGTTGTTTCCACCCCAGGCCCTTACCAGGCCAACCCAAACCCGGGACCACTTGGCAGCCCTCCCCGGGGAGAAACACTGGACGATACCATCCGGAGAATTCTCTCCGAGACTGGTCCCTCAGCCCCCAAACACATGTCTCTACATAACCCAAGATACTTTGGTTGAAATTTGGTGAGATTCGGAGTTTAGGAAATTATATTAAGCCCAGGGATCTGGTTGCAAATCTAGAATACCTTTTAAGGGGTCGTTTTGTAATTTTGGTAAACCCCTTTAAATAACATGTTTGGGTCAGGGTTTTCATCCAAATCTCATAAGGTAAGAAGGGTGGTGATGACCTAACCTTAGATGAAGATGGTGGGTGGTGTAACCGGATATAAGGTGAGATATCATTCCCTATTGATTTTGTTGTTTAGTGTTTTTATTTATTTTTGTTAGCATATGATCGTGTCGATCAATTGTTTGGAAAAGAAGTTTGATGGATTAGAGTTAGGGTTTGATCGATTTTAATTAGTTGATTATTTTATTATATTTCGATGGATCTTGGAGGATTTCTTAAGATCAAAATAGATTTAGGAATTTTTAGTTTTAAATCCCCGTAAACTATAGGATTTAGCGATCGATCCCTCACTTCTTCATATTTAGGTTTTAGTCCCTACATTTAAATGATAATTTAGAAATAGGTCCCTCCCAGGGACTAAAAAGCAAATTAAATAATTTAGGAATAGGTCCCTCCCAAGGACTAAAATGAAACATATCATTTAAATGTAGTGACTAAAACCTAAATATGAAGAAGTGAGGGATCGATAACTAAATCCTATAGTTTACGGGGACTTAAAACTAAAAATCACTTAGGTTTATTGGTTTTGGGATTTAATTTGATAATTTTATTGATCTTGACAACTTAAAATTGGATCGTAAATCAATTAATTTGGTCTAGTGAGATCAATGAATATTAAATGGATATTATTATTATTTGGATGTAAATTGATTGGATTGAGTTATTCGATCATTGGAATTATAGTTGAGCCTTATTGAATTTGTCTAAATATTTATTCGAGGATTGATCGATTATATGGGTCTTATGGAAGAAATGGATATTGATTTTCGGATCTTTGGGAGTATATGAAAATTTTAATATTTATTCGGAGTTGCGGATTGTAAGTCTATTAGGTATGGGCGTTTAAGATTATTGGGCTTAGTGTTATTGTAAGTTGGTTGTCAGTGATTTGAGTCATAATTGAATTGTTTCTGATTTATTATTGTATAATTGTTATGCTAGGTTATCCGTGTGCGAGTGTGTAGTGTTCATGCACATGCATCGATTTGTATTGCATGGACTGGAGGTGAGTGGATGTCTCCGTATTATTTGAAAATCACAATATATGTATATATTTCGGCATCATGTTATTTTACAATTATGAAATATATCTTGTATGAAGCATATATGTTGATATTTTGGATACAACGTATGCATTGAAAATTATGGGTGAGGAGGATATTTTCCCCTCACAGTTAGATTTATATTTCGCAGGATCCAGAACTTCAAAGAAAATTGGGTAAAAGGGTTTTTTGGTGGTAAGGTTATATGGAAACGGGATTTTTTGGTGGGGGGGGGGGGGGGAGAGTGTGCCTGGCTGTTGGAAGTAACAGTGTTGCTACTTCTCAACTTTCAACTTATCGATTACCTTCGGTTAGTAATCTCTAAATTGATCTCTCCTCCCAAGAGTGCTGTCGCGCGACCGCTTTTATAGGCTGCCTACGTACCCGCTTGGGGATCAAGTCTCACGTAGTTCTACTGGTTACTCTGTAACCGTTTTCCCACTAACTGGTAGTGGGCTATTTCTTAGGAAAACGTTCCCTGCATTTACTTTCCACGTCGCCCTTATTACCCACGTTCTGTGAGTAATGAGCCTTGAATGCTGCTGTGGCAGTTACATACGTTCACGGTTCTTTGACCATTTCGGGATCTGCTCGGGGACTCTTGATATGCGTAACGTCGATGGATAACAAGGTCACCCGACCAGACCCACCGTCCAGTCGTGCCTCAGTTTGTCTGTACCAGAGTGATAAGGTCGCTCGACTAGACTTGTCGTCTAGTCGTGCCTTACTTCGCACGTGAGTGATAAGATCACCCGACTAGACCTGTCGTTTAGTCGTGCCTTAGATCACTCGATGGATAAGGTCGCCCGACTAGACCTGCCGTCTAGTCGTGCCTTAGATCGCTCGTATCCGAGGAGTAAGGTCGAACGACCGGACCTATTGTCTGGTCATGCCTTGGACTACCCGTGATGATCCCTTTCGCTTTACGGACTGATTGACCGTATGACTAGATCCTTCTGCCTAGTCGAGTCGACTTGCCAGGTGACATCATTATAACGTCATCTTTCGTAGACTGGGCATGATGGGCTTTCTGCCGTGCGGTCCATGTCTCACCATTCTGCTTTATCATGACACATGTCCTGATGCAGATTTTTACCTCCACAAATACCCCATCTCCTGTTCTTTTGAAGTGTCGTGAGAGCAGGAGATATGAGGAAATCCGGTCGCCCTTCATCCTTCTTCAGGAGTCAAAGATCTGGTCGCCTGACCCCTCGGGATTCTCTGCTCTGTTACGAATTTAGCGGCTGACTTGTCGAGTCAGCTCTTAATGCCACGTGGCTTCCCACGTCTTTCTTCGATTACCCGAATGTCTGCACCCCTTAGGGTTTCGTGAAAACGCCTTTTTCAAAGCATTAATTATCCCTCAGTATCTGCAGCGAATTATTGCTGCCACCTTTTCGAAGCGTCACCCATGCCCTATTTAAAGGCCAAAGTGGGAAGCATTTCTCATCCCACCTCATCTTCTTCCTTTTGAAGCTTTTGTTCCCTCTGACAATGGCGGACACTGCTCCTGTCTCAGTCCTTCATAAGGAGTTAGGGATTTATTCTATCTTTTCAGTTGATGAGTTGTCTAAGGATGAGATCCCCACCCTTACTCTTGACTTTGTCCTCCTCCATCCAAGTTATTTCAAGGATGGAGGTCTTTCTCTGCCCTTACCATGCTTGATAGCTGAATTTCTTGACTTTTTTTTGTCTTCACCCCATCTTGGTCGTCCCCAACGTATACCGCATCCTGATGTGCCTGGTGGAGTTGGGAAAGATGATGGGGGCTGAGTTGGGCATGTCGGACAACCGGTGGATTTACCAGATCAAGGGCTCGATTTCGGGGCGCTCTCCGTCTTTTTATATCACCCGTCGTGCCGGGACATCAGAATTGGTACTCGGCATGTATCGGGGGGATATTTATGACTGGGAGGGCCGTCGGGTTCTGGTTCGGGGTCCATGGATGTCAGTTGGTTGGGATATTTTCCAACGCCACTTGTGTCGTCCCCGGAGGTCGATGGTGGATACCCCCAGGCCGGTGGTCGAGGAGGTGAATATGGGCGCCATCTCCGAAGTGATGGAGTATCCTGATCGATCGTTGTGGGTGCTTCTCGGATTGGAGGAACCGAGACGAGCTCCTCCAGTTGCAACCTCTCCTGCCGGTGTGGTTGAGCCGTTGGGGGGTCAGGGTTCGGTTCATCCTTCTCCCAGACTGCGTCTTGGAGCGAGGCGGCGCTCTCAAAGGCTCCTTCGGTTGGGTTCTGGATCATGTTCCACTACCCAACCGGTGGGTCTGACATCGACGCCTTCTCCTGACTCACAAACCCCATCCCTCGTTGTTCGATGATCCTCCTCTTCCGCTTCTACTTCTTCCTCTTCTTCTCAATCCTTTCCGTCTTCTGCGGTGCCTGTTAATGGTAAGGGCATTGCCCTTAGCCCTCGCCGTATGGAGATTGACCCTCCCCCGACAATGTCGCCTGTAGACTTGGGTGTTGGGGCAAATGCTGCTCCAATGCCTGAAGAACGTTTGCACGGGGTCCTTCTCCCCTCTAGTCATCCTTCAAGGAACTTACAAGCCTCAGTTCTGTAGATACCCCAATTTTGACAGTCCAGAGAGACAGAAATACTTCAAGTAACACACGGAAATATCCCACAAGTGGACACCCATAGAGAACCAAGGATTCGGTAAACCGGAAACCAAACCCTAGCCTTGACCTAAACCACAAACCTAAACCAAAACCTAAACCCTAACCCTAAGCCAAAACCCCAAACCCTAGCCTTGACCCAAAACCAAAAACCCTAACCCTAGCCTTAACCTAAACCAAAACCTAAACCCTAACCCTAAGCCAAAACCCCAAACCCTAGCCCAAACCCTAACCCTAAACCAAACCCTAGCCCGGACCTAAACCTAAACCAACCCTAAAACTGAAACCTTAAAAAACCCAAGTCCCTGGAAAGGGGCGGCTAGCCCTAACTAGCCGCCCCTTACTGGGCGGCTAGTCAACCGCCCCCTGGCCGACTTTGGACCAGTCCCCTGGATGGGACATAAAGCAGCAATAAATGCTGATCATTGCGACGGGTCATGACCTTTAGCCGCCCTCTCTTGGCCGGATCAATCCAAGTAACCGACCCAAGCCACCGCTTGTCAGAGATGGGACGTTTGGCAGGTCATGATGGGGGCGGCTACCATAAAGTAGCCCGGGCGGCTAGTTGGAACTAGCCGCCCTTCACCTGGTCTCTGATAGAAAAACCAGAGAATTAATGAGGGGTCTAATCGAAGCCAACCCACTCCATTACCCTCAGGATATTTTCCTACCTCTCTTTTACTATAAATAGAGGGGTCCCAAGCCCAAATACAACATCACCAAGTAATCCACAACATCAAAAACTCACAAACCCACTTGTCCAACCTTCCCCCACTTGAAATCCCAAGAGAGAGAGAGAGAGAGAGAGCCCCTTTTGTGAGAGAAACACCATTCCCTACATAAAATACCCTCTCATCCCACCCTCCATAAACCCAGGCTAAACCTAGCTTAGCCTCTGCCCAAGACCCCACCCTTTTCCTACCAAACCCCTGCCCAAATCCCCCCAGACCCTGGACGGCTAACCCTACCTAGCCGCCCCAATCCAGACGGCTCAAACCCACTAGCCGCCCCACACTTACACACCACCCACACTCCCTTTGTCCCAAGACTCCTTTAGTCAAGCCCCGGAAGCAGAATAGGATTACCAGTTTTTCACCTCTGTGTACGGTATATCCGTGTCTCAGAGCGGAGACCCCACAAACTCCCCACGTAGGCGATCAAATCTGACCCAAACCCTTTCCTGTTTTTAGAAAAAGCAGGTGACAATCACAAAACCCCTTGAATCCTCTTGAGCCGCTGTCGGGCGCCTCAACCAGGAACGACACCCTCACCCCTTCCGGGAAGACGATCCGACCGAGCCCGCCGGGGCACGCATCCGATCCGAATCCCTGAAGAACCCCCACACACGCGGATTTTTTGACATCGACAAGTTCGTGCCGCTGCCATCTCCATAGATCATCAGCTGCGTCCTCTTCACGAAGCTTGTGAGGGTGATGAAGCAGATCGTCTTTCGGACTTCGCCAGTGGATATCGTCTGGGCTATTCTGACCACTCGTGTGGTTTTCGAGAGATGAGCAACGAAGAGCTGCCCACGCTGTTTCATGCGGCATGGGAGAAGAGACTTCGAGGAGTGGACCGAGCAGAAGATATGACAGAAGATTGAATTTGCCTTGTAAATTTTTTTTTTGTGAATCTTTATCCATCAAATGAATAAAAAATTACTTTTTCAGTTCAATCTTGTTCATATCATTACTCGTCTGCCCTTTCAATAAAAATTTAACTTCTCTCAGCACCCCCTTGTATGTATGCTATAGTGAGATACTTGGTCGTTAAAGCGATCAACACTGACGTGTTTTTTGAGTAATGCATACGAGTAGACTTCACGATCAGACTTCCCGAATTGTTTTCGTCGACCTGAAGTGACGTAACCTTCGTGACACGCAAGGATATAGTAATTAAATTGCTTGCCATGTCTCTGAAACCGTCGCTTCGCCTTTTGCGCCAGCTGTGCCTAGATTTTTGCAGAAGATTTCGACGAAAAATCTTTCCACGATTTCGATCTTCGCGCTCCTTCATGATGGGGGGGGTTTCGAGGAGATGCTTCCATCCCATAAAAACCCTCCTACTTCGAGACAATAGAGGGGCACTGCAATCTGAAGAAAATAATACCTCCTCTCGATTCGTCCTTAGTCCTTCTTCTTTCAAGATTTCCACCATGTCGATGGATATAGCTCAGAGGTTGCGGTCCACCTTGTCCATCCCAGACTCCACCAACATCTCCCCAACGCCCTTCAAATTTTTTGAAGATGTGAAAGATGCTGCACCGGAGAAGCTGTACATGTATCCTTCCCAGATGCTGAGGAGTGCTCTCTCCTTCCCTCTCCCTGAGCTGGTAAAGGATTTCATGCGTCGGTTCAGGCTTCACCCTCTTCAGTGCTCCCCCAATTTATTGAGGGTGCTAATGTGTGTCGTCATGATCAACTGCGAGATGCAGCTTGATCTTGGTGCCGACGACATCTTTCACTTGTACGATCTCCGAAAGACGGAGCATGCGTACTATCTTCGTGCTAGGACCAACGCCACCCCTCTTGTGGAAAAACTCCCATCTTCCGATAGCGGATGGTGAGATGAGACTTTTGTGCAGCTGACTGGTCTCTGGGTGCTTCCACTCCCCATGGTGGACGGGAAGGCGACCGTCCCATACCGATTTCGCCCTACTGCCTCGATAAGTATTGAACCAGTGAATTTGCAATTCTTTCGGATCGAATCAGGCTGATCGCTCTTCTATCCTCCTTGTAGATGAGTCAGAGAAAAGGACTCCCGACCTGTCTTTGGTCAAGCTCGACCAGATTGCTCGAGCTCAGTTTCTTTCGGATAGGGATTTCTGAAAAATCCTTAGCCTTCCGCCTCTCAGAGCTGGTGGCTCTTCTTCGAGGGCTGTCGGCTCCGATGCTCCCTCTGCCTCGATCCCCTCCATGGTTGAAGAGGTGGCAGAACGTTCTACTGCTGCCAAGGGCATGTCGGCATCCAGAAAGCGGCCGAGGCTACCGCTTATTTCAAAGTCCCACACCAAAGTTTCACGACGCGGCTCATCGCCTGATGAAACAGGTATGACAACTTGGGTCAAAAATCCTGGTCTTACAGCGCCATCTTCCTCTGTCCCCGGTGGCGATTTGCTCTCAGCCGTTGTTGAGGTGGTGGATGCAGGGTCCCTTTCGTCAACTCGGGGAGCCGGACATCCATCCAGTTCGCTGGTTCAGCGCGCGCTGGAGATGGTGATGATCCCTTCTTCGCCGGAGGTGGTTGTGATCGACGTTTCCGCAATCCGACGATCCAGCCGATGTGGGGATACCCCCAGTCGCTCAGACTGTAAAGGAGGCGTCCTTGGTTGGTTCTGGTACAGGGGGATACCCCCAGTCGCTTCAACTGCAGCGGGGATACTCCTAGTGGTAGGCGCTGGGCCCCTCCGTGCGAATGACTCGGATATGTCTGCTGCTCCGTTGGCTCTGACCTCCGTCCCTGCGACATCAGCTGGTACTTCCTCCAGAGATCCTTTTGCCGACCGCGCCAGCAGGGAATATGTTAGTGCTCGGCTTAAGGGCTGCCTTCTTGAGGATGATCTGGTGTGCGCACGTCGGGCTACCACGGACGCACTTTTTGCTCGGCTCGGTTTGAGCCTTTACAATGTGAGTAGCCCGAGCCTCCTTCTTCATAGGTTTCTTTCTTCAAGGTACTGAACAATTTTCCTTCAGAATTCCGTCATCCGGCAAGTGCTGGGCGAGCATAGCTCGGAAATCGTGAAGCTTGAGGACCTGCTGAAGTCGAACCTGTCGGTATCGTCGGGAAGGCCTCCGAGGCTGTGAGTCGGTGCTGTCGGAAAGGATCCCGGTGGTGCGCGGGTGCGCGCGTGTGTGTGGGGGTTCTTCGGGGATTCGGATCGGATGCGTGCCCTGGCGGGCTCGGTCGGTTCGTTTTCTCGGAAGGGCGAGGGGTGTCGTTCCTGGTTGAGGCGCCCGATAGCGGCTCAAGAGGATTCTAGGTTTTGTGTGATCGCCACCTACTTTTTCTAAAAGCAGGAAAAGGGTCGGGTTGGATTTGATCGCCTACGTGGGGAGTTTGTGGGGTCTCCGCACGGAGACACGGATATACCGTACATAGAGGTGAAAAATAGGTAATCCTATTCTGCTTCCGGGGCTTGACTAAAGGAGTCTTGGGACATAGGGGTGCAAATGGGGTGTGTATAGGGGGCGGCTAGTGGGATCAAGCCGTCTGGTCAGGGGCGGCTAATAGGGTTTAGCCGTCCGGGGCCTGGTCTGGTTTGGGCAGAACTTCGATAGGAAATGGGTTTGGTTTTGGACAGGGGCTAAGCTAGGTTTAGCCCGGGTTTTTGGAGGGTGGAATGAGAGGGTATTTTATGTAGGGAAATGGGTATTTCTCTCACAAAAGGGGCTCTCTCTCTCTCTTGGGATTTCTAGTGGGGAAAGGGAATGTGAATTGTGGGTTGTGGATTGTTGATGTGAATTGGTGATGGGTTTAAAGGCTTGGGACCTCCTCTATTTATAGTAAAAGAGAGGCAGGGGAATGTCCAGGGGGTAATAGGGTGGCTTGGCTAATAGTGTGTGTGATTAGACCCCTCATTAATTCTCTGGTTCTTCTGTCAGGACCAGGTGAAGGGCGGCTAGTGCTAACTAGCCGCCCAGGATGGGGCGGCTACCAGGAAGTAGCCGCCCCTATCATAACCTGCCAAACGTCCTATCTCTGACAGACAGTGGCATGGGTCGGTTACTTGGGTTGATCCGGCCGAGTTAGGGCGACTAAAGGTCATCACCCGTCGCAATGATCAGCATTTAATACTGCTTTATGTCCCATCCAGGGGACTGCTCCTGTCACGCCCCAGAGCGGCCGTCTCCGAGACATGGCAAATATATAATATCAGAAATCCATACACGAGGTCAATAAAAGACTCTACTCAATCATCAAAGGTACTTAAAACATTTAACAAGGAAGCTGACATGATATATAAACATATGACGGAAGCTTAAAATGACTTAGTCTGTAATTTAAAGACATATTACAGACCGGAACACATAATCAACTGTCCTGTGAGAGCCAATATACAACAAAGACATCAAACACCAGTACTGTGCTTAAGCACGAGTAGCAATACATACAAGGAAACGGGGGATGCTGATGGCCTCTCTCACTCGCAGATCCAAAACACGTGCGCTGCTCTGCTACGGTACTGCGCCTATGGAAGCTCCACCTTCAGGTCCGGCTCAGCGACAACTGGAGGAAAACATATGCGAGGGGTGAGCCACACGCTCAGTGAATGGTACGATCCATGCATCACAACACATATTAATCTTTCAAGCATTCAAGTCTCAATAATCGAAACAACAACTTAAGTTGGCGGTTGGGCGTCAACCCAAACCTACCACACCATATTAAATATTCTGAGTGTTTGGGGTTCCAACAGAAGGAACAGTCACTTAAGTCCTTGGGTCGGGTCTCAACCCAACCCACTACTCCCTCACCCTCACCCTCACCCTCACCCTTAGGTGACATAGGACTATTGGGGAAAAAGGTCAACTGGTCTACACCTTTCGTCTTCCGATAGCCCTCTGCCGAGTAGCCTCGACCTGGTATCCTCCCATGACCTCTACCTCTACCGTATGGGCGCACCACCCGGCGTCATGAATAGCGTCTGGGAGAGCCTAGCAGGACAACTAAACCCGAGTAGCTTCGACACGGAAGCGACGAAGGGGAGAGCACTTGACATACGCGGTTTGATCCTCATGGATCCGTCGTCGATAAGGTTACGAATTCTCATGAATTCCCACCAGAGCGCATAACTCAGATGCGGGGAAGACAGATGATTCGTAATGTCGATGCCACAGTATGACCCATCAGAGGTCATACACTTGCTTAATCTTATTAAGCAAGGTTCATGGCCTCTATATATACATAAGATATGTCTAGAGATATAATATACAACACATAATTAATTACACAAAGAATTAATCAAGGAAGCATACAAGTAATGCTATAACAAGATTATAATATTGTTTAAGGCATGCTTGGGCTCATATGTATAACACATGGATGTAATACTCTAGTATACAACTCTAACATGATAAAAAATATTTAAGGTCACTACCGTATTCATGCCTTATACTCATGCATACATGTAAATACTAACACACGAATAACCTAGCCTGGGACACAATATATAGACAAGTATGGGTCCCTACACATGGTACTAGGGTGTATGATCCTAACATATTGAGTCTTAGTATGACATGGATGCAACCTAGCAAGATAAGCAATAACATGCACACTTAAGAAGGCTAATATGTGGTTACGGTGCCCCAGGGGAGGGCAATGCACGTCTACGTGCATCGAACACCTCCCGACTGGGTTGGATTGACCCACTCACCGTAAACCGGGTCGTCGTGGGACCGCTCGCCAAGATCTGCAAGACAAGGCATCCAAATAGGTGAGTAAAATCCACATAAAGACACTTAAAACAACAAAAAATACCAAGGACTTGGATATGCACGCATACGGGCTCGCACGCATGCGAGTACGCATGTACGCGCACATGTCCGAGTGCCCCGACACCTACCCGAGCCCCCGGGCAGCCAGACGCATGGCCCCCGCACGCGTACGCACGCGCAAGCACGCGCGCACGCGCCCCCGCGCTCGATGGCGCACTGACCTGCGCCTCCGGACGCGCTGCCCGCACGTCCAGCCCCTCGCCGCGCACCCGGACGCGCACTCGCGCGCCCAGACGCGCAGCTCGCGCACGCGTGCACGCTCGCGCGCGCTCCCGCGCAAAGTGCGCGACACTGTGCCTCGCACGTTTCCCCCCCCCCCCCCCCCCCGCGCGCCTGCGCCCACGCGCACGCGCAGCGCGCGTCTGCACGCTCGCCAGGTCCGTCAGGGCCTCTCCTGCGTGCATCTCTGCGCGCGCACGCGCGCGGATGGACCCGCGCGCGTGCCCAGGGCTGTCAAGCCCCCCTTTTGCCCTCTCCACTCACCCCTAACTCAAACACCTAGCATGCATGACTCCCTAACAGCCCCTAACACTTGAAAACCAAAAGGAAAGGAGGGAAAAGGCTTACCAATGGAGGGGGAAGGGAGAATGGGAGGTTTGGACCCCTCCGGTGCCTCGGCACAACCTCAACCACTACCACCACCACTCTAGCCCCTCCACCAGCCCTCCTTGGCTGGAAATCAGTGGACAAAAGGGGGGTTTTAAAGGGAGCTAAAGAGAGGGAATCAACACAACACCACATACACACACACACACACACACACACACCTTGTTTTTCCTTCCTTGCCTTCTCTTCCACTTCTTCACACACACATGGAAAGAAAAGAAAGAAAAACAAAAGAGGGGCGTGAGAAATGCAATCCACGACTACAAATGGGGAGGGAGAGAGAGAGAGAGAGAGAGAGAGAGAGAGAGAGAGAGAGAGAGAGAGCAATCAATGCTCAAAAAGGTGGTGGTTGGGGTTTGACCTAGGTCAACCCAACCACACAAAAAGACAAAGCCCATTGACTAGTCAAGAGTCATCTTTGACTAGTCAAGGTCTTCTTTGACTTGGTCCAAGTCCCCCCCTTGACTTGGTCAAGGTCTTCTCTCTTTGACTTTCCCAAATTTGACCAAAATCCGGATACGATTCGGAACTGCATAATTTTCTAAAATGTAATCGGAATTCGATGAAAAATTTATGGGTGGTATAAAATGGTACCAGTTCTATAATCCGCAGTCAGATTTTCAATCGGAGTTTTCTAGCTCCCGCAGATGGCTAAAAGCCAAAATCTTAGCAGTTCCGATCGAAAAAAGAAAATTTCAAAAATGGCCAGAATTGACCCAAAGGTTACCCATAGGCTAAAAAGTGACACATATATAACAGCTCCAAAGTCGGCCAGGGGTGGCTAGTGTTAACTAGCCACCTGGTATGGGGCGGCTAGTTAGGTCTAGCCACCCCTAGCCAGGGACTTAGGGTTTTCGGGTTTCTGATTTTCTGGTTTTTTAGCTTAGGGCTAGGGTTAGGGTTTTGAGGTTCAGGTTAGGGCTAGGGCTAGGGTTAGGGTTTGGGTTTAGGGTTAGGGTTTCCGGTTACGGCTAGGGTTAGGGTTTCTGGTTTCCTGAACTTCGGTTCTCTATTTAGATGTCCAAATGTGGGTAATTTCTGGGTGTTACTTGAAGTATTTCTGTTTCTCTGGACGGTCAAAATTGGGGTATCTACAATTGTCCCTCATCGGACGGAGTCTTTGTGTGAAGCAGGAAAGACTTCGACCGATGATAAGGAAAAAGACCCCTATTTTGGCCGGCCCGACCTTCAAGAAGTTATGCCGACACGAACAGTACTATTCAGGGAGTTGATTTAGACTGTCAGAGGCTAGGTCTTGACTTAGAATTTTTAGCCGAAAGGATGATCCAGGTGGAAGGCAGGGAAAAGTAAATGGTGAGTGATCCAACCCGCGGTCGGGGTTCTTAGATAGCGTGCGCGGAGCAGCCCAGCGTCAGTTTCCTCGTGCCTACCGTTCCCGTGCTTGGGAAAACTCAGTAAGGAGGGGATATCGCCGACAGAAAGCAGGTAAAAGTTTGATTTGGTGAATTGGATCATCCGAAGGATAAGAACTCTGGAAAAGAACCAGAACTGAATAAATTTGAATTTGAACGGTACTAAAAGTGTGGCAAAGCTTTGGGAAAGTCGTGTTTGATCAAGTAGTGTCTGGAAATAAGCCAATACATGGCTGTTTGGTATGGAAAACCTAAAAATTTAGGGCTGAAAAGAGATTGGAAAGGGGTTTTAAGTGAAAGTAGAAAACTGGGAGGGGCGGCTAGTTCTAACTAGCCGCCCGAGAGGGGGCGGCTACTCATGAGTAGTCGCCTCCCGACTGGGTCCCTTATAATCCGAAAGGGACCCTCTCTCTTCCCACTTTTTCAAAAAACGGTTTCTCTCCCTCTTCTTCTTCTTCTCTTCGGTTTTAAAACTCAAAAACCCTGATTCCTTTTGCCTTCTCTTCCTCCATTTCGTCCTTAATCCTCTCTCTTTCTCTTGATTTCAAAACCCTAGTTTGGGTTCTCCTTTTTCTTTTTCAAACCGAGGAGATGACGAGGTCGAAGGCGATTGCTTCGAGGGGAAACGACCACAGGTGGCTCATGGAAAGCGTAGCCCGAGCTCTTCATCATCGGAGAGCGATAGGCCGGAGGTCGAGATCGTGGGGGAAGCTATGGGTGTGGCGGAGGTGCCGCCGGTGGATATCGGCGCGGGTGAGATTGGAGACTTGTTTTTGGGGACTACCCCGGAGGTTGGGAGTAGCATGATAGGGTATACATGCAAGAGGAGGCGTGGGGATCGACCGGCGGTGGTCGAGGGGGTGGTTTCGGGGGTCGGGGGATCGATTGAGGGTGCAATTGAGGGGACAGGGGCTGATGGGGTTAGTGAGGAAGTGAGGGCGTCGTTGGATGCCCTTGTTGGGATGTTGGATAGGGAGGCCACAGAGGCCAGGGCTGAAGTGGAGGAAATTAGGGCTATGGGGGCTTTTACGGAGTTTATCTCCGGCGCGTGGAGAGTGGAGGGGACATGAGAGGTTAGGGGTGAGGCCGAGGAGGCCGAGGGTACGGGCACCGGGGCTGCAGAGGCCGGTGTGGGCATGGAGGCTGAGGCCGAGGAGGCCGTGTTTGAGGAGGATGAAGAGGAGGGGGATGACGACGGGATGGACGATCCTGACGAGGCCGAGGTGGACGCTCCTGGGTCTATACGGGCCGTGGTATGTTCCTAACCTTTTAGTCTTAGCCTTTTTATTTTTGGTGCGTACGCATGTGTTTTGGTGGTATGAACAGGTGACTAGTGTATAATACTTTGTATATGCGTGTTTTGATAGGCATGCTTGTGTATAAGTTTAATAACGGTGGGATGTGTAAGCATGTTGTATGTTGACATGGGTTTGTTTTTTATGAAGTGGGATAATTTTTCATACGTATATCCAATTTTGTTATATGCCTATATAGGAAAGGAAAGGGTACGGCTTAGTATGCTTGTATGTGTGGTTTTGCATGTATACAATCTTTGAAGTATATTTTTATACGTATTTGACCACGGTGGAGTAAGAGTGAATATGAAAGGGTGTGCATGCATTTTTATGGGTCTAAGTTCCTTCATATGCTTAGTTCGTGGAAAGTATATATAAGCATGATAAGCGGTATTTTGAAAATGAAGCATACGAGTAATGACCACAGTGGGATAAGAGGGTAAAGCATGTGATCTTATAGGTATGTTTTGCAAATAAAGGAGGGTAAATTTTCGTATGAAGTCTCATATTTCATGCCCTTTTTGTTCTTTTAGATTTTAATGTGTAGGATTTTTATTGTGCTAAGCATGGTTTCTAGAAAATGAGTTCGTTTAGACTTGGATCCTTACCTCTCGATCGCTTTGGACTAACCAATTTTCATTTGTTTTGTAGCGGCCGAATCGCATCCGGGCCCTTTGGCATGGGACGAAGCGGTGGTATGACGCTTTGGGGTAGGAGGAGAGGAGTTTAGTGGATGGAGCGGGCTTCCGTTCCTTCTTTCTGATTGAGCCGTTCCACGTCCATCGCCCATATGTGGAGGCATTGGCGGAGAGATGGGACCCGGAGAGTTGCACGTTCATCCTCCCTACTGGCGCCGTTATGCCGACCCTTGAGGACGTCCATCGGATCACTGGCCTTCCGGTCTTGGGGGAAGCGGTGATTGCGGCTACCCTTGCGGATTATAGGGGGCTGTTTCGAGAGTTGATCGGGGAATGGGAGTTCATGGAGCGGGAGTGGACGCTGAACTGGATCCCTTTGGGGAGGCTTTCGGGGCAGTATGGCCTTGGTTCCTTTACGGAGCGTCAGAAGGGTGAAGCTGCAGCTAGCTTCGAGAGGAAGCGGGCGATGATCGAGGCGAGAGAGGCGGCCGCGTGCCCACAGAGGGCACGGAGGGAGTTGAGGGCGTTCTTTCTTTACTTCTTCGGCCGGGAACTCTTCTCGACGGCCTCTGATAAGGTTTCCTCTCACTCTCTTTTGATGATGAGGGACCTGGAGGGCATGGGACACTATGCTTGGGGAGCGGCGATGCTCGCCCATCTCTTCACGGAGCTCTCGAAGAAAGTCAAGAGGGCCGGGGGAAAGAATCTTGGTGGTTTCGCACCATTTCTTCAGGTATGTGTAAGTGATAAATGTCTTTTCTTGGTTTAGCTCACTTTTGGTCATGATAATTTCCCTCTTGCTTTGCTAGATCTTCGGGTACGAGTACTTTGCCATTGACCGCCCGACTTTGGCTCCGTTTGATCATGTCCTCCCTTGGGCTATGAGATGGGAACCCCGGGGATCTTCCTGCTTGCACCGCCTCGCCCAATTCTGGGAGGCCTTACGCGCCTTGTCGGAGGAAGAGGTATAAGTTTTCCTTCGAGTTTCCTTGGCTTGTTTTTTGATTTTCTTTTGACTAAGCGCTCTTCCTATCTTTGACGTTTTTTAGATGACGTGGAGGCCTTATCCGGAGGAGGTTCCTGAGGCTCTAGCGCGAGACGTCTGGTTGATCTACTTCAACGAGGTCGTGTTTCATGCGATCAGCCGGGTCGTCCGTCAGCTTGGCTATCATCAGTGGGTACCCGATCCTCTGCCGCGGCGCCCCTAGATTCTGGTGGCTGGGATTCCTCGGGACACGAACCTCATGAGGAATTACGCTACGTATGTGGCGGGATGGATGGGCCGAGGCGTCTTGGTGGAGTGTCGTCCTGAGGTGACTTCGAGTGACGAATACCTGGATTGGTATCGTCAGGAGTATGCGGGTATCCTCGGGACGATGGAGGAGGAGATCCCGGACGCTTATGTAAGTTGAAAATCCTTTTTCCTTTCCTCGTTCTCCCTGGCTTGAATATTTTCTGAATGGTATTTATTTTGTAGGTTGTGTTGAATGAGATGGAGAAGAGCACCTCCAAATGCGGGCCAGGCAGATAGAGGCGTTGCGGGTGCAACGGAGACGCTTGCAGGACCAGGTCCGGGTCCTCGAGGCTCAAGTGGATGCTCTGTCGAGAGCGAGAGCCGATGGTGCTTCTTCTTCTTCCGCCCCTCCTCCTTCCATGGTTTCCGAGCGAGAGCTCGAGTTGACGAGGGAGCTAGATGCGGCCTGGAGTGAATTGACGGCCACACGGATGGAGCTGGGCCAGGCGAGGCGAGGGTAGGGCTTCTCGAGCTGAGGAGGAGACGGACCGGCTGAGGTCCATGATGGCTTTGAGAGAGGAGGGGTTCATCACCCTAAGCCGTGAGAGGGACTCCCTCCAGATGAGGGTGTCGGAGTTGGAGGCTTCAGCGGGCGTCCCTGGAGGTTTGATGGGGGACTTGATTCGTTCTCTCCAGGCGGCTGGGGATAGGGATCGGGAGGCGCTGAGGGCATCAAAGGCGAGGGCACGGGATTTGGAGGAGAGGTTGAGGGCTGTCGAGGATCAGGCCAGGGGGACAAAGAGTCGCCTCCGATAGAGATTGGAGAGGAGAGGCAGAGATATGCAGCATGTCCATCTCTGGGAGGCGACTATGAGGGGGAAATTGGTTGGAGGGGGCTCCATGACCGAAGCGGAGCTTGACCTTCTTTCGCTTGAGCCTGACCATTCTCTCTCAGCTTCCTTGGCTACCGGGGCTACCTTCAGCCGTGCTTCTCGTCCTTCGGTGTCTCGGAGTTGTGGGATATATGCGAGGGCCGCGTCTTCGGTTCGAGAGACTCCGGCCGCTCCTGATGCTCCAGAGGTTCAGTCCTCTCCTCAGCCACTGCTCCCTTCTCAGCCAAGCCAGGATGTTCCAAGGTATAGCTTCTTTGTGTCTTGGTTTTAGGTAGAAGAATGGTATATATGCGAGGAATTCATGCTTTTCTCTTTTGTTTTGACTCAGGTGATATTCTGGTGGAGTATAGCTCAAGACTTCGAAGTTTTGAAGCTCTCGGTGGACCCTATGTCTTCCTTCATCTTTCATAAAGATTTTCTTTTATGCACTCTTTTAGGTTTAGAAGAACAATCTACGTTTTGGGTGGGACAATTTTATAATTCTCCTTTGTACGCATGGTTTGGAGTAGCTAGCATGGATGTTTGGGAATTTAAAGAGCTCCCTTTATTTAGAAAAATGCGTATTTCATGGATGGGTGAATTTGGTGTTTTTGTACATTTAATTCATGGATGGGTGTAGGATTTTGATATGTAATTGTTTTAGCATGGTATCTATACATGTTTTGTGTATGAATATGTGCATGAAATGTGTACATGCAAGGTTTGGAAAGAACTGATCTTAATAGGTAAAGAAGTGTTGAAGAGTTGATTGGATATGGACTGACATAGCTGAAATAGGTGCAGGCAAGTGGCGGCCAGTGTAAACTAGCCGCCCAGTGAGGGGCGGCTAGTTGTGTTTAGCCACCCCCTGCCTGGGGCATGCTTACCTGAAACAAAGGGCAGGGGCGGCTAGTATAAACTAACCGTCCAAAGGGAGGCGGCTAGTCGGGTCTAGCCGCCCCCTACCTGGGGCAGTCTGGTTCTGCTGCTCCTGTTTGCTGCTGCTGCTGAAAGCCTTTGTGACCGTTTCAACCTTCGTGACCTATAAAAACATCCCTTCCATGGACCAAGTGTGAAATCTGTCCGGATTGCGCCCCTGCACTGACTTTCGAGCCCTTCTTGCTTGAATTGTCAAGGGCTACAATCCATCTTAAGGTAAAATGAAAAATCGAATGCGAGAAAGTAAAGTGTGGGAAAGCATGCTTTAGTATGCAAGGAAGGGATTCCAAGTGCGTGAGCGAAAAACTTTTAAGTGCGTGTGAAAGTGGGACAATTTTCTCTCAAGCATGTGCGAAAGGACGTAGAACGAAGGTAGGTGGGGGTAATCTTATCATTGGTAGGGGGTTCAATTTTAACATTTCAAGAAAATCGAATGCCTACGTGCTTTGGAAAAGAAAAATACGAACTTATGCGTAAGTATTGTGGCATAAGTGGGCATTTTAATTCTTCAATGGCTTTTTACGTGAGTGGGTAATGTTTTCGACTTTCTGAAGTAAAAGATACCATCAAATCCCCGTGGAGGAGCCTTGTGGTCACCTATGTCCAAACCAGGTTTGTATTTGAAAGGCATAGGCCTTAGGTGCCGGTTTTTCTAGGTTCATGGTTCTCAAATGCTTGATCGTATTATTCTAAACATGCTGAAAAATCCATGAGTGTACCAGGAGTCAAGCTAGATAAGCTTCCTTTGGATAGGAAAGTTTCTAAGTGAACTCACGTGAGTGTGTGTAATTTGTAAACCTGGAAATGATCTACCCTTGGTTGAAATTTCGCCTTTCCCGGTAGACATAGTCCAATTTTGAATCCCATTGCGAAAAAATAAAAGGGGGGGAGAATGGGGTAAGAGTAATATCTTCCTTTTGGGCAGTATTTTAGAATTGTCCCAGTCTAGCATATGTCCTACTTTCTAGGTCCCTCTCGCTTTCTTCTTTTTACCACTTCTTTATTTTTGGATGGAAAGTACAGTCCGTTGTTTGGATCTATAATGGTATAGCCGTTGTCTAGCGTATACCGTGTGTAAAGGCGTGAAAGCCCGTTAAATAGAGAGTTTAACCCGTTCACTTGAGTGTTATTTTTCTTTTGTTGGCCTCTCATTGCCTGATTTTTTTTTATTTGAGGGGGGGGGCTCTTCTGTTTTTCACCCCGATTCTTTTCATGCTTCCCCTTTAGAAGTGTTTGTATAGTGCCAGAGCCAGTTTTTAGACATATACCAGGTCTAGGTAACTCCTCATTTTGACCTAGGGTTAATATGAGTGGGGCGAAAATAAGGGAGGTTTTGCTTTGGGGGTTTTAAATTGTCCTAGTCTACGGGGTAGGCAATTTCTCTTCCATCTGGTAAATCGATCGTCCAGTTATACGTGTGTGAATGAAGAGGCATGATTTGGCGGAGATGTGTTCAAATTGATACAAGTTTATCTTTGAGAGTCTTATAGTTCTATCATCAAGTACTAAACACTGGAAATTGCAGGAAGAAAGAATAATAGTTCTCAAGTATTGAAAGCTACCCATGCATGGAATTTCTTTAGATAAAGTGCATTTCACGAACCTGAAACCTCGACTCCTACGGCATCTACCAAGCGATAGGCATTCCCGGAATAGGCATGGGTGATCACATAGGGTCCCTCCCATGTGGGTTGCAACTTCCCTCTTGGGTGAGGCTGTCTTGATGGCATGATTTGCTTAAGTACTAATTCTCTGATTTCAAAATTTCTTTTTATTACCTTCTTTTCAAATGCCCTTGCCACCCTTCTTTGGTAGGCTTGGGCATGGTCTGCCGCTCTTTTCTCGTCTGGTAGTTCTCTCTTTTTGGTATTTTTTTTTTTTATATTTTATGTTTTTGAAAGTGTGGAAACAATGCATACTTATGATTTTGAAAAGGCCTGTGTTGGCGAATAGAGATGTCTTTTTTGGAAAAAGAATGGAGATAGAGTTTTGAAAACGATTTTGTTTTTAGAAGAAATGTATGGAAAGACAGTTTGTAAAACGTTTTTGGCGGAAATCATGGAAATATGGTTTTGTTAAACATTTAGTTTTGAAGAAGCGCAGATTTGGAAAACATTTTTGTCGTAAAAAGAGTGTGGAAATGTAGTTTGCAAATATTTTCGTTGTTTTGGTAAACAGGTAGAGAAAGTTTGGGAAAGTGCTTTTATTTTTGTTTGGAAGTACGGAAATACTGTTTTGTAAAACTTTTGTTTTGGAGGAGAGTGTGGAAAACATCTTTTGGAAAAACATTTTTTTTAAGAAGATTGGAAGTAAAGCTGGAAACAAGTATGTTCAGAGTTGGGGAATGAAAACTGATTAGCATGTATTTTTTTTTTTTTTGGTTTCTTTTTTTTTGTTTTGGAAAGCAGGCAAACAAATATGTATAGGGTGGTGAAAGCGAAAGCTGGTAAACAAATATGTATAGGGTGGTGAAAGCGAAAGCTGGTAAACAAATATTTTGATCTTTTGATTTTTGGAAAAAAGGTTGTAAACATGTACAGGATATGAAAGCGAAAGCTGGTAAACAAATATTTTTTTATTTTGATTTTTTTTTAGAAAAAGCTGTAAACAAATATGTACAGGATATGAAAGCTTAAGCGGGGGGATCAGTACCTGGTTCTTGGATTCGTATTGTTTCCTCGAGTCGGCTTCGCTTGGCCGGCCGGCTGATGTCCGGTGGGGGTCCTCTATTCCCGAACTCTTCTTCCCTGAGTCTCTTCAAGGGCCTTCCTTGATGGAGTAGTTCTTCATCGGTGGAGCCTGGCTGCCAACATGCGAACACCACTAGCCGGATGCGCATGGCACAGACGCTCCAGTTCCGGGCCCGTGTCTCGTTAAAGCGTGCTTCTCCCCATATGGATACTACTTTCCCGCGGTACGGGAAGCGAAGACATTGGTGTCGGGTGGATGAGACGGCTTCAATGCTGTTGAGCCATGTCCTCCCAACAATCAGAGGGTGGGGTGATTGAATGTTCATTACCATGCAGTTGACGATGGTGGAGACCGGGCCGATCTTTAGTGGGAGCGTGACCAGTCCGCAAGTGTTCTTGCGCGTGCTATCGAAGGCATAAATTTATTCGTCTAAGGGCTCCAATCTGGGAACCCAGCCTTCTAGCTTTTGGTAGGCGAATATGTAAGAACGTTAGTTTCTGCTCCCGTATCGATGAGAATGTGCCAGAATTCCCTCCCTCCAAGTATGGCAGTGATCGCGAGGGGTGCAGAGCATGCTCCGGCTTTTGCGACTTCATGGGGGAGAAAGGTGATCGAGTTGGGCTCCGTAAGATCGCTTGGTGGATGCAGGGTCCTGGCTGTTTCTTCTGAGGGATAGTTGTTGTCGTAAGGGGACCCAGGTGGACTACCACCTTCATCCTCATTCCCCGGTCGCAGGGCTAGTGTGAACATATTATGTATCACCCAGTTGTTCTCATTCTCGTACTGGTGGCGCGCCTCTCCCCAGATTGTCAGGATCTGACTCAAGAAGGGCAGTCGAAGGCATTGGTGCCGGGGGGAACAGATAGCTTGTATGTTGTCTAACCATGGTCGCCCCAACATCAATGGGTACCTTGTGTCGATGTCGGCCACGAAGCAGGCTACTTCACAGATAAGAGGGCCGACGGACAGCTTGAATTTTCCAGGGCCGCGAAGAGTCTTCCCGGTATGGTTGAAAGCTTGAATAGTATGGTGGGCCGGTTGGACGGGAGGACGGCCTAGTCCGGGTATCTTTTGGTAAGTGGAGCACGTCATTATGTTCATTCCTGATCCTGGATCCACGGAGATGTTGTTCAGCCACAACATTTGAAGTCGTCCGGGGAAGTGTGGGGGTAGACTCGCAGTCTGGGATCCGGGGGTCTTGGTCAGTGAACGAAATGGTCATTGGGTGGCGGGGGCCGTCGACAGTGTCGGTACTCTTGCATATCATCCGTCGTACATTCCACTCCTTCGGGTCCTTCGCTAGCTCCTTCGGGGATCTCCTCAAATGGCTCTTCTTCTTCGTCTCCTCCCGGGTTTTCTAGTCCGCTTTCGTCGGACTCGATGTTGATGACTGCGGGAAGGGCGAGAACTGCATCTCCTTCTTCGCCATAGAGTATGGCAAGGTCATGATTGTCGAGGTTAAGCTGGAAGGGCTCGTTCTGCTCTTCCTCCTCGGATTCTTCGGATAGACTGTCGTCAGTGACGTCTTCTGAACTGCTTGGTTGTGGTGATGGTTGTCTCCCTCTTCTAACCATGTTTACCATGTGGGTTCCAGATGTGGATGCTTGGTTGTGACCTGGCAATGGGTCAGTAAAAATGCCAAGTGGCTTGGAGGCTTGAGAATTACCCTGGTTTAAGTGGCTTTTGATCATGGCCCAATCAAGGCGCCTGTCATCATTTAAATCGTAAATAAAATCCTGAAAAACAATGCATTGTTCTACAGTATGACCATGTTGTTGGTGGTATTGACAGTAACACAGTCTGCTGGCCCCGGGGAGTGGAGGTTTAGCAGCTGGGAGGGAGATACTATTTGTGTCCATTAGTACCCTAAAAATCCTAGTTAGTGTTTCTGGGAGGGGAGGGTAAGAGTCTCTATTTCCCATTCGTCTCTGATCATAGGATGTTGGAGGGGAGACCTCATTATAAGTATCTTGGGTGGGCTGCCTAGGATTTAGGTTCTGACTTCTTAGGAAGTTGGAATAAAAAGGGGTCCTAGGCTGGCCTTGTCTTGAGATTACAGGGCTTTGGACCAGGGAATTTTGGATTACCGGGTTTTGTTGTGTCAGCACGGGGACGGGTACTGATCGAGTAGTGAAGTTTTGGTTGATTGGCCGAGGCGGCGCATATCCGGATGAACCTGACGTGTACTGTCTCGGAGCCGTTCCTCGATCAGGAACTCGTGCTCCGTTCGGGTAGAGTGCTGATACTTGGGTAATAATCTCCTCTACCGTGGGGGTTTGTGCCTTACGAGGCGGTTTTCCAACCCTATGGCTGATAGGTGGGGACTGGGTTTCGACTATTGGGGCTGCACAACAGGAAATCCTGTTGTGGCGGTCAATTAGAAGCTGATACGTAATACAGTCTCCATACGAAAGGCTCGTACGAAGCTCTGGACTCAGGCTCTGTAACATCATGTCAATTTCTTGACATTCTGTGAGTTGCAGGCCGGTTCGGTGGACAAGCGTGCGCCACCGAGATACGTATTGTTCGAATTCCTCCCTAGGCCTCATTCTCTCTACGGTTAAATCTGAAATAGAGGGGGTTCTAATCCTCTGGTAACCATAGCGGCCCAAGAATTTCTCGCTTACAGCGTAGAAATTCGACAAGTGATCTACAGGGAGGGTGGAGAATCATTGTAGTGCTTCTCCTTCCAATGATTTCTGGAAGAGGAAGACTAGCAGAGGTTGATTATCTAGAAACGGGCGCGCGTCTAGATAAAAGGCAGTTAAATGAATGTCTGGGTCTCCACGACCGTTATACCGGCGGAATTTGGGGATTTTGAATCCCTCCGGTAGGTGGACTGACGGGATTTGTCTCAGGTTGTGTAGAGACATATGCTTGGGGGCTGAGAGACCAGTTTCGGAGAGGATTCTCTGGATGGTTTCATCTAGTGTTTCTCCCCTGGGAGGGCTGCCTAGCGGTCCTGAGTTTGGGGTGGCCTGGTAAGGGCCTGGGGTGGAAACGGCTGGGAATATTGGATTCGCGGGGGAAAGAGGGGTGAACGAAAAGACACTCGGGTTGACCGAGTGACTGGGTGTGAACGGGACTTTGGGAACGGCCTTAGGGGTTTCGACAGGGGCCTCCTGTCTTAGGGCTTTGACCTGGCGGTAGTCGGCGAGGTCATGAAACATGTCCTCTACGGATTGGTATCCTAGACTGGCCATCTTTTCCTCTAGATGGGTCAGGAATAGCGTGGCCTGACCCTCTTGGTGGATTCTTTCCTCTAGTATCTCCTCCTCTATGCGGGATTCCATGATGCGTGTGAAATGATTTAAGGGAACGAATGCAGATATAAAGCAGTAAATGAAACGGTAAAGGATTGTGCAACGGTGTGCGGCTTACAAAGCAGTAAAGGATGCTGTGATGTGAATTAGAGGAGGAACTGATTCGAGGGGTGGGAAACTCTAACCATCCTAGAGGATTGATAGCATTCTAGTCAAGCTTGTAAAAGGGTGCACAAGAGGATTACCTTTTGTTGTTTTTCACGAGGGAGGTCCCACCGTGATCGCTAAATTTGTCGGTATCGTTGGGAAGGCCTCCGAGGCTATGTGTCGGTGCTGTCGAAAGGATCCCGGCGGTGCGCAGGTGCGCGTGCGTGTGTGGGGGTTCTTCGGGGATTCGGATCGGATGCGTGCCCTGGCGGGCTCGGTCGGATCGTCTTCTCGGAAGGGTGAGGGGTGTCGTTCCTGGTTGAGGCCCGATAGCGGCTCAAGAGGATTCTAGGGTATGTGTGATCGCCACCTACTTTTTCTAAAAGCAGGAAAAGGGTCAAGTTGGATTTGATCGCCTACGTGGGGAGTTTGTGGGGTCTCCGCTCTGAGACACGGATATACCGTACACAGAGGTGAAAAGCAGGTAATTCTATTCTTCTTCCGGGGCTTGACTAAAGGAGTCTTGGGACATAGGGGTGCAAATGGGGTGTGTATAGGGGGCGGCTAGTGGGATCAAGCCGTCTGGTCAGGGGCGGCTAATAGGGTTTAGCCGTTCGGGGCCTGGTGTGGTTTGGGCAGAACTTCGGTAGGAAATGGGTTTGGTTTTGGACAGGAGCTAAGCTAGGTTTAGCCCGGGTTTCTGGAGGGTGGAATGAGAGGGTATTTTATGTAGGGAAATGAGTATTTCTCTCACAAAAGGGGCTCTCTCTCTCTCTTGGGATTTCTAGTGGGGAAAGGGAATGTGAATTGTGGGTTGTGGATTGTTGATGTGAATTGGTGATGGGTTTAAAGGCTTGGGACCTCCTCTATTTATAATAAAAGAGAGGCAGGGGAATGTCCAGGGGTTAATAGAGTGGCTGGCTAATAGTGTGTGTGATTAGACCCCTCATTAATTCTCTGGTTCTTCTGTCAGGACCAGGTGAAGGGCGGCTAGTGCTAACTAGCCGCCCAGGATGGGGCGGCTACCAGGAAGTAGCCGCCCCTATCATAACCTGCCAAACGTCCTATCTCTGACAGGCGGTGGCTTGGGTCGGTTACTTGGTTGATCCGGCCGAGTTAGGGCGACTAAAGGTCATCACCCGCCGCAATGATCAGCATTTAATACTGCTTTATGTCCCATCCAGGGGACTGCTCCAAAGTTGGCCAGGGGGGCGGCTAGTGTTAACTAGCCACCTGGTATGGGGCGGCTAGTTAGGTCTAGCCACCCCTAGCCAGGGACTTAGGGTTTTCGGGTTTCTGATTTTCTGGTTTTTTTCGAGTTGTAGTCGTGTCTCCTTCCAGCACTTCTGTTGGCCCCGTGGCCTAGATCAGGGCCTAAGCCTCTCTTTGTAGAGAACATTTTTTTTGTAAACAACTTGTCCTCATATTTGCTTAATTGTCTTCTGATTGATTTAGAATATTTGGAGTGCTTGGGTCGTGAGGGTCATCACCCTTTCAGAATTTAAGCCTAGGGGCTAATTCTGTTCACCCTTCTATGTGACATCCATATTCTGGTCGTATGGCCTGAGCCCGTTTAGACCATGTAAATCTTTTGATCGCTGGGCACGCTGGTCGTATGGCTTGAGCCCGTTTAGACTTTGGAAATCTTTCAATCGCCGGTCGTATGGCCTTAGCCCGTTTAGTCCTTTGAAATCCTTTGATTGCTGTCGTATGGCCTGAGCCTGTTTAGACCTTGGAAATCTTTTGATAGCTGGTCGTATGGCCTGAGCCCGTTTAGACCTTACGAGCCTCTGGTAGTTTGCGAATCTCTTTTGGTTCCACCCTTATCGTACAAGGATATCTCGTGCTCCTGATGCTGCAACGATGGTGGAGTGCTCGGAACGAGGAGGCCTGGACCCTTTCAGAATTTAAGCCCTGGGGCTAATTCTGTTCGTTCCTACCGCGCGACCTCTGAATGTTGGTGGCCTTGGCCCGTTTAGACCTTGTGAGCATAGCGGAAGCTTACTTCGAACGACCTCACCTTTGTGAGTGTAACCTATGGTTCGGTTGGTGATCTCCGCTTGACCGTTCACTTGAGGGTAGCGAGGGTAGGAGAAAAGATGTTTTATCTCTAGCTCCTCGCAAAATTCCCTGATCGTAGCATTGTCAAATTGCGTCCCGTTGTTAGAGATTATAGCATTCGGTACCCCGAATCGACATACAATCTCTTTCCAAAGGAAACCCCGCACTTCAGTGTCGCGGATTCTAGCCAGGGCCACAGCCTCCACCCACTTGGTGAAGTAGTCGGTGTAGACATGGAGGACCCTTTTCTGTGATGGTGCGGCATGGGTGCGAATGGCCAAGGACTCGACAGGGTATTCAAGTCCCCTGCCGGTCGGTGGATCAACGGGCCGAACCGCTGGCACTTGTCGCACTTTCTGACCAACTTAAGTGCATCTTTTGCCAGGGTGGGCCAGAAGCATCCTGCGGTCAATACGCGTTTTGCCAAAGACCTCGAGGCCGTATGGCAACCGCATATTCCAGAATGCAATTCATCTAACACTTTTTGAGCCTCGTCGATGGTGATGCATCTGAGGAGCGGACCTTTGAAGCTTTGTTTGTACAGCACCCCTTGTTCGGAGATCATGAAAAAAGCTGATCGGGTTCTAATCTTTCTGGCTTCTTCTTTGTCCGTCGGGAGGTGTCCGTTCTTCAAGAACGACAGTATGGGGTCCATCCAGGTCGTTCCTGGGGTTCTGACTCCATCGCCATAACTTGCTTGAGGTGAGCGATGCTTGGTTCTGCCAAGAATTCGATCCTGATTTCCCGAGACGGTCTTCCTTCTAGGGCGCTCGCCAGATTTGCCAGGGCGTCAGCTTGAGCGTTGTGATCACGATCGATGGCGCAGATCTCACAGTGGTCGATCCGTGCGAGCAGAGTACGTGCGTGGCTTTGATAGGCCGCCATGCGATCGTCCTTCGTTTGGTACTCTCCTGTGCTCTGACACACCACTAGTTGGGAATCGCTGTAGCTTGACAATTTTTTGATGCCAAGGTCTACCGCGAATTCCAAGCCAACGATGAGAGCCTCATATTCGGCCTCATTGTTGGAAGCTTCGAATCCCAGATTGATCGCGTGCTTGAAGAGGAATCCGTTTTCACGGGTGTCAGGTCCTGACCCTTTTCGGTTGGATGCTCCATCAACATGGAGTGACCAAGAAATGGGTCTGCAGTCAGAGATGGCATAGATTTGTTGTTCTTCGGGTGTCAGGTCGGCAACGATGTCGGCAATCATCTGTCCCTTGATGGCGTTTTTCGGCCGATAGTGTATGTCAAAAGCTGACAGCTCCACTGCCCATTTTAGCAGTCGACCCGCAACGTCTACCTTTCTCAACACGAGTTTTGAGAGGCGAGCCGGTGACGACATGTATCAAGTGGGCCTGAAAGTAGTGGCATAGTTTTCGAGCAGAAACAAGTAAGGCAAACACAAGTTTCTCAATACGGAAGTACCTGATTTCTACTCCGCTGAGTGTTTTACTGGCGTAGTACACAACTCTCTGCCCGTGGTCAATGTCCTTCAATAGTGCTGAGCTCACGGCATGCTCGGATGCCGCGATGTAGAGGAGTAGGACGTCTACTACGGATGGACTCACCAGAAGTGGTGGTGTGCTGAGGTACTTCTTGACTTCTTCGAACGCTTTCTGACATTCTGGCGTCAATTCAAACTTTGAGCTTTCCGCAGCAATTGGAAGAATGGCTGGCACCGGCAGGTGGCCCTGGAGATGAACCGGTTGAGCGCGGCTAATTTCCCAACCAATTTTTGTACATCTTTCCTGCTCCGAGGTGGCTCCATCTCCATGATCGCCTTGATCTGGTCAAGGTTGGCCTCGATCCCTCGCTGTGTCGTCAAATACCCTAGAAACTTGCCTGACGTGACTCTGAATGAGCACTTGGTGGCGTTCAGTTTGAGGCGATACTTTCGCAACACGGCGAAAACTTCTTTGAGGTGTATCAGGTGGTCACCCCGATTTGCATTTTTGACTATCATCTCATCGATGTAGACTTCCACAGTCTTTCCGATCTAGTGCCGGAAGACTCATGTAACCAGCCTCTGGTATGTAACTCCAGCGTTTTTCAACCCGAATGGCATTACTTTATAGCAACAAATGTCAATGGGTGTTATGAACGCCGTTTTCTCCTGGTCGGGCTCGTACATCGGGATAACGAGTCCACCAGCTGGTCGATCTTCGGCAGTGAAAAGGTATCCTTTGGGCACGCGCTGTTCAGTCGGTGAAGTCCACACAAACTCGCCATTTCTTATTCTTCTTGGGGACCACCACTGTATTGGCTAGCCATTCAGGGTATCACACATCGCGGATAAACCCAGCGGTCAGAAGTTTGTTGACCTCGTCTTGTACCGCCTCGGCATGGATCGTAGCCATTCGTATCTACTTCTGTCGGACTGGACGAACGGTCAGAGAGATGAACAGTCGGTGGCTTGCCACCTCGAGATCGATCCCAGGCATGTCCTGTGATCTCCTAGCAAATACATCGTTGTTTTCCACGAGGAGGTCGAGTACACTACAAGAAATATGGGCATTAGCTGCGAAATATTTCGTAGCAAAAACCGCAAACTTCGTAGCTAAAACTCTTTCTCGACGAAACATGTTCGTTGCAATTATCATTGCGAAAGCATCGTAATAGATTCCCTTTTCCTACGAAATTTTATTTTCGTAGCAAAAGTATACATTTTGCTACGAAATTATTTCGTAGAAAAAGGTATATTTTCGTAGCAAAAGAACATACATGGCTACAAAATAATTTTTGCAGCAAAAGGATACCTTTGGCTACAAATATTATTTCGTAGCAAAAGGTGATTTTTGGCGATGACATTAATTTCATTGCAACAGATGACTTTTTGCTACGAAATAATTGCGTCGAAAAAATTATCTTTTGCTACAAAAACAAATTTTCGCAGCAAAAGACAATTTTGCTACGAAATTATTTCGCAGCTAAAAGTGTATAAATTTAATTAAAAAAATACAAACCTTTGCCTGTGAAAGATTTCGCAGGGAAAGGTCACATTTTCTAGACAAGACCATTTTTTTCATTTTCTAAAATTTTAATATGACAATTAAATATTTAATGATAACAATGATAATAAAAACAATCCAATTTTTCTTGATTGTATAGCAACCTGGACTCCCCTATGTGAAGGCACTTAAACGAGGTGGCGATTGAAGATTTCCAGACCCTACGATTTATAATTAAATCGCATCGGTAGATTCCCACCCTTGATTAAAAATAGAACAATCTGATATATTTTTTACCATTAAGAGAGGACAAGAACATGATTCCATGAAGTACAAGTTTTTTTAAAGGAATATGGAATCATACTAAACTTGTTCGGATTTGAATATATTCCAATTGCATCGTCTTAAATTGATTCATTTTGAATCGTGACTTGCATTATCCGTACTTGTATATGACAGGACTTATACTCCTTGCATTCCTAAATGATGCTCCTAGACTGCTCAGAACTGGTTCTAACATGACCATTCATATTCTTGTTGCAATCCTTTATAGTTCTGTAAGGTCACAGTAATCATTTTTCATTCAAGGGACAAATGGGAACACATCTCTAATATTGTTGCAAATATTAAAGAGAAGTTGGTGGCAAGAAGCCTAATGAATAGGGGCATTTGCTGACTGAGCCAGAGGCACTGTGGGCAAGGGTCACTAGAGCATAGTACAAAGGTTGCAGCAGAAATTTTCAGGTGGAAGGAGACAATGAAAACTGAAGAGCCATTTTAAAAGAGGACAACTTTTAAGTGGCCAATCAGTTAGGATGGAAAAGTGAAGATGTGATATTGTTTGCAATTTTGCAAGATCAGTTAGGGTGGTCTCAGAGAGATAGGACAAGATTTCTAATGCATACATAAAAATACTATTTGGGCCCTAGATTAAGATGGAATCTAGACTAGATGATCGAGGTAGGGATGAAAATCTGAGGAAGAAGGGAGAAGGTTTGTTGGTCCAAAATAAAAGGCAATTCACTATAAAAATTTCTTATTGTTAGACAATGAGGAATAGGCAGCTAAACTGTAGATCACCTTTGTTATGATATAATCAGGCTAGCCTATGATAAGACCTAGGTAGGTCTGACTTGGGGTGGAGGACTTCCTGCCACATTGAACTTTTGTGTCTAGAAGCAAAAGATTGCCAAAAAAAACTGCCAGTCATGAAGTTGAACATAGCTTATTGTTCTCCCTGCAAATACTAATATTTTAATTATGCATGTTCTCATTTGATATCCAATCTGTATGAAATTCTACTACTATTTGTTCTCTTGTTCATCGATGTAAAAAAAGATTTCATACTGGAAATAATAACAGCAGTAACTAGAAAAACCCAATAACATATTGGAAAACATAAGACAAATACCAGGGGAATACGAGCATCCAAATTCATGATCTGCTTCCCGTTCCTTCAGGCATCCAGAATCTCTCTTCCTCTTCTCTACCCACAATCAACTCCAATCAGGTACAATTGCACAATCCCTCTCAAATGAGCTTTTGCTCCCTTTTGTGTGCGGTATTGGTTGGCAAGCATATATCATGGTTGGACACCGGCTAGTTCATGTTCCCGCACCATGTGAGAAAAAAAAGCACAAGGTTGCTTACTATCTACTTTTAGGCATGATTTTATAATCATCTTCAATCGTTGCTTAAGTTGATGAAGGAAAAGGAAAGAAAATATACGCACCAAGGCCAATGGCATCTGTGCTTTTCATGATACGCAACAGCTTATAGAAATTGATGAACATCTTGTCAGGAACCAAGTAGAAAAAACTGAGTTGCTCTTCACCAATTGAACAATGTAATAAAAACAATCACTAAACCAAATACAAGTACATCAAACGAGAAGAACAAAAACCATCTTCAATCCATCGACAAACAATAATATAAAAAAAAACCTTCTTGTTCGAGATATTAATGCAATGCAACTCCAAGAGAAAAAAGCATAAATCGCTACTTCAAAAAAGTGGAAGAAACCCCAAACCCACTCAATCAATAGAGAAACCCCTCTCCCCATAGCTACCCCAACCAAAGCCTAAAACACACATTGAATCATCAATCCCGATGTTATTTTTTCTAATATTTTGTTCCAAGTTCTTGCTATAAAACCCCTAAAATTCGAGATCAAACCCTAAAAAAAACTCAGATCAATAAACACAAAAAAAAAACTTCAGATCAATAGCCAAACCCTAAAAAAAACTCAGATCAATAAACACTAAAAAAACATAACAGATCTAAAAAAATCTCAGATCAAAAACACAATCAAAGAAGAGAAGAAGTAGATATAGATCGAGAGACAGAGAGACCTTTCAATGTAACTGTTCTTTCTGATAGTCCCCACGAGGTTGTTCGGCAAAGGTGGTGAGGCAGAGGAATGGAGGCAGCAAGGCGGAGAGACTGAGGCGGCGGCGAGGCTGAGGCGATGGTGATCGGTGTTTTAGGTGAAGGTTGTTTGGAGAGGCAGAGAGAGTGTGAGTTGGGTTATTTAGGTTTTAGGGATTTTAAGGTTGAAGATCCTATTAGGGATTTCAAACCCTACATGAAATCGGTTCTTTCAGTCTTTTATTTCAGAACAAGAGGGGTTGGGTCACTAACAAGTCAGGTTGGGTCTCTCATTAATTTATTATTATTTTTTTAATAGAACTTCATTTTCAATCTCAGTTCTAATTTATATGTATTTTAAATTTTTTTAAAATAATATATATAATGTAATGAGATATATTTATAAAAAATGTAGTGTATGGATGCATTTATAGAAAATGTAAAAAATTATATCGCAACATATACTTTATTAACATGAGCATATGCTATAATACAATCTCTCTCTATCGCTCTACAATCAATGGACTCCCACATAATCAATACTGAAATCGTCGGAACATGATTTTTTTGTATTATTAAAGTTGTATGGCTTTTTATAGTGTTTTTTAATAAATTAATGACATTTGTTTGTCTACTAATAGTTGCATATGAATTTTCTTCTGAGATATATTGTTGACATTGTTATGATAAAATTGCAATTAAATTTTTAATGAAAATTCTAGATCATGACTTTCATGTCCAAATCAGAAGAACACATTTTACAGAAATAGAATTACATGAATTGTCATGAAAATTCTAGTTCCTTGAAGTACACTTCATCCTCTAGAAGGCAATTTAATATAAATTCCTAACAAAACACTAATCGGTTCAACGATCGGTGTTTATTTGGTTAAAAATAAACACCAATAGCTGAAAGGTTTTAATATAAGATGCTTATTTTTCTCATATTCACCCTTTTATTCACAATGGGTTTGTTTTGATTCTCTGCTGTTCTGGTGCAATTTCTTAAATAAAGTATGATTGTTTGGATTCTCTGTACATTTCCCCAATTAAAAAATACAAATCACAATTACCAATAAATAAATAAATAATTTGGTTTGGGCTTTGGGTTTGACTTTTTATAAATTTTTGTTATATATTGTTTGTGCTTGCTCCTAATAGATACACATTATATATATAAATGATAACTAAAAATATAATGTAACATTGGGCTCATTAAAGACAAGAATAAATGAATTGTATATAATGTCAAAATGAATATACTTAATTTTGATATCAACAAACCTTAATCAATTACATAATATCCTTTGGAAAGGACTTCATCAAGCATATGTATAATCCAAATTAAAATGTCCTTTTGAATATTTATTTATAAACATAATTAATATACCGAATCATCTAATTTAATGATGGACTACTGTGAAAAAAAAGCATAAATCTATATCAAATATACTAATTTTTATCCATTCTTTCTCCTCATACGTACATAAATAAAGAAAAATATATATGAAAAAATAACCATGTTCTTTGTCAAGTACAATAAATAATGTTTTAATTTCATTATTTATGTTTGAAACCAAATTATAGAAAGAATTTATAGCCAAAATGATCTCAGTCGAATAGTGATACGATATATTTTAATTTTGTAAAAAATTAAATTTTTTGAAAATCCCTAAATATTGTAAATGAAATTTATTTTCGTACCAAAAGGTCGATAGTTCGCAGCTAAAATTCTGCTCTTTCGCTACGAAATATAATTTCGTAGCTAAAAGTTATATATTTTGCTACGAAAATGTATTTCGCAGCAAAAAATTACATGTACTGCTACAAAATATCATTTCGCAGCTACAAAATGATATATTTTGCTACGAAATTCTTTTTCGCAGCTAAAGATTATAGCTTTTGCTACGCAATTATGATTTTCGCAGGGAAATGTTATACCATTTGCAACGAAATCGAATTTCGTAGAAAAAGTTAAAACTATTCCCTACGAATGAATTTTTCGCAGTTAATAGTTTCTTTTAGCTACGAAATTAAATTTCGCAGCTAAAGATTCGTAGCTAATGCTCAAATTTGTTATAGTGGTATCGCCTGCCTCTCTTTTGTAGAGAGCAGACTCCCTATGAGGAAGTACTTTTCGGGGTCAAGCGGATCTATCGGGACCTGCTCCAGGTCTTCCAAGACCCTCTCTTCAGGACTGGGCCAGCGCTCATCAGCTTTGACCCCATCCTGAAGTAATTGCTACCTCTTCGGGTGGATTTCCCCTTCTTCAGTTAGCTCCTCTACCTCTGGCAGGGCTGACTTTCCAGCCATCGCCGACATGTAACAACGCTTTGCGGCCACCTGATCACCTCGTATTTCCATTATCCCCTGTTCCGTGGGGAAACAGTGACGTTGGTGATAGGTGGATGGAATTTCTTTCATCGCCGCAAGCCAGGACCGCCCAATGATCGCGTTATACGGGATGGGAGGTCCATGACTGTGTAGTCCGTCATAGCCGTCTGATTTCCTGCTCAGACGGGTAGTGTGATGCGGCCAGCGGGGACGACTCGCGCTTCTTTAAATGCGACCAAGGGGTCTTTTGTTGGATGTAGGTCTGCGCCCTTCAGTCCTATCCGAAGGAATGGCTTCATGAAAAGGATATCGGCCAAGCTCCCGATGTCTACAAGGATCCTTTTCACGTCAAAGTTAGAGATGCATAAGGTAATTACTAGGACATCCAAATGTGGGGCTTGGGCTCCTTCCAGGTCGGTGTCAGAAAAAGTGATGACGCTGTTGTCATCCCCTCGAGGCCTTTTAACGACATGCTTTGGCTCCTGGTTGATCTGCATCATCTCGAATGACACCTGCATCTTCGTAGGACCCTTTCGAGCACTTTTTGGCGAGGTGAAATGAGGAACTCCCCCGAATATGACATCGATGACCCCAACACCAGTGTTGGGGCCAATATTTGTCACATGTTGAGCGTTGGGTTTTGGGGCGATCTCGCTGGAGCGTACTCTTCAAGTGGCCCTTTCAGATTTGATCTTCTAAAAACACTCGGAGGATTCGGCAACCGTCTGTGGTGTGGCCGACGCTCTTATGGTAGTCGCAGCGCAAGTTCTGATCTCACCTTGACTCGTCACTCTTCAAGGGAGCTGGCCACCTGAACCAAGGTTGCCCTTGGATTTTAGAGAGAATTTGAGATGGGGGAATCTTGAAAAACATTCCCTACCCTTCGCGTACTTCGTTGGTCGAAGTACCTGGTCACCTGTTCCTTTCGCCGCGCTGCTCCTTCGGGCGAAACTCTCGAGTGGATCTGTTTGGAGGAGAGGTAGAAACGGGAGTTGGCTTGGAAGTCGTAATTACCTGCTTCAGAAATTTGGATTCCTCCTCCACTTTGGCGTACTTTTCAGCACGCCCCATCAGGTCCCTCAAGTCAGGAGGAGTGCGCTTGATGAGCGATTTTTTGAGGCCGTTTTCCGGTCAGTAAGCCATTCCGGAAAGCCATGACCGTAGCATCCTCGTTGCAGTCCTCCACTTCAAACTTCAGTATACGAAAAACAATCGACATATCGTCAAATCGTCTCCCCCGTATTCATCCGGACCTTCATGAGATCCCCCAAATCTTTCTTCCTCCACCGGCTACAGATGAAGTGCTCGGCGAATATGGTTTTGAGCTCTTCAAAAGTTCTGATCGTTGCGGGTGGAAGAAGATGGAACCAAGTCAATGCGGCCTCTTCTAGACTAGAGGGGAAGAGGTGGCACATCAACCCATCATACAGCTCGTAAAGTGCCATGGAGTGACGAAATGCCAGGATGTGGTCATAGGGATCCGTCGTGCCGTTGTACATCTTGAATTTGGGTTGAACAAACCTGTGTGGTAAACGTTCTCTGAGGACCTCTGCGCTAAACGGGGATGTGAATCCTCGTAGCGCGTGATCCGCCATTTTCTGACTAGAAAAGAGGTGCACTTCGGAGCGCAAAGTGTGGCGGGGCAATGTGACCATCCCCCTGGCGGGCTGACGGGGAGGTGAATCACGCTGGTTTCTACCGGATGTTTCGCGCAGAGCAGACCGCTCCTAGTGTGCTTGTCTACGTGAAGTTTCCCTTCGGGCGGATCGTTCTGTGTGGGGAGAACGACCACGCCTTTGATCTTCGTGAGGTGGGCGGCCCACCTGCGGAGTACGTGAACGCCGCTGTTGTCTCTGATTGGAGGAAGAAGTACTCCCTTCTGAAACTTCAATGTTAGCTTGCAGAAGTGCCGGAACTGGTGGGTGAGCTTCTTCCAATACCGATGGCCTTTGATGCCCGTTCGTGTGGAACTGCTGCATCGAAGCTTTGAACATCTGTTGCATTGATTCTTGCAACCGGATGAACAGGTTCTCCTGTGAACCTTCCATCGCCTGCATGAGATCCTGAACTTGGCTTGTCAAGGTTCCAGGTGAGCCGCCTCCAGCGTGAACTTGAGGGTTACCCCTAGTGTTAGGTGGATGGATACTTCCATCCTGCAGACCTCATCCGGGGATGTCATTTTGATCAACATTGTGAGCTCTCAGCTTTTTGTTCCAGAGTCCCACAGACGGCGCTAAACTGAGGAGGATATTTTCCCCTCACAGTTAGATTTGTATTTCGCAGGATCTGGAACTTCAAAGAATATTGGGTAAAAGAGTTTTTTGGTGATAAGGTTATATGGAAACGGGATTTTTTGGTGGGGGGGAGAGACTGTGCCTGGCTGTTGGAAGTAACATTGTTTCTACTTCTCAACTTTCAACTTATCGATTACCTTCGGTAGTAATATCTAAATTGATCTCTCCTCCCAAGAGTGCTGTCGCGCGACCGCTTTTATAGGCTGCCTACGTACCCGCTTGGGGATCAAGTCTCACGTAGTTCAACTGGTTACTCTGTAATCGTTTTCCCACTAACTGGTAGTGGGCTATTTCTTAGGGAAACGTTCCCTGCATTTACTTTCCACGTCGCCCTTATTACCCACGTTCTGTGAGTAATGAGCCTTGAATGCTGCTGTGGCAGTTACATACGTTCACGGTTCTTTGACCGTTTCAGGATCTGCTTGGGGACTCTTGATATGCGTAACGCCGATGGATAACAAGGTCACCCAACCAGACCCACCATCCAGTCGTGCCTCAGTTTGTCTGTACCAGAGCGATAAGGTCGCCTGAATAGACCTGTCGTCTAGTCGTGTCTTACTTCGCACGTGAGTGATAAGGTCGCCCGACTAGACTGTCATTAGTCGTGCCTTAAATCACTCGAGGGATAAGGTCGCCCGACTAGACCTGCCGTCTAGTCGTGCCTTAGATCGCTCGTATCTGAGGAGTAAGGTCGAACGACCGGACCTGTCATCTGGTCGTGCCTTGGACTACCCGTGATGATCCCTTTCGCTTTACGGACTGATCGACCGTATGACTAGATCCTCTAGCCTAGTCGAGTCGACTTGCTAGGTGACGTCATTGTAACGTCATCTTTCGTAGACTGGGCATGATGGGCTTTCTGCCGTGCGGCCCATGTCTCGCCATTCTGCTTTATCATGACACGTGTCCTGGTGTAGATTTTTACCTCCACAATGGGATCTACAAAAAATTGTCGCATGTTGTATACTTGAAAGAATAAGTAGTTTTGATTATGCATGCATTAAATCGTCTAGGTGGCTCAGTATAGGTGGTTGCGGTCTAAATTTTGACCCAAATCTAGGTGGCTATGTCTACGTGGCCCGATTTACAAAGTGATATATCTGTGGCTAGGTGTCGTGGAAAGCGGGCATGCGTGTTCGTTGCACTCATATACATCATACAATTTGAATTCATGAGAAGATTTTTATGACATCACATTTTATTTGAAAAACAAATGCTATTATATCCTTGTATGTTTTAAATGGTTTCTTTATTATAAGAGTTCCATTAAATTATTACAATTATTTCATAGACACTTTATAACTGATTGTTTTAAATTACAATATATTATTGGGACACTTGTATCATTCACTGAGCGCATGGTAGCTCACCTCTCATTCTCCCAAACTTTCAGATTTAAAGACTTAGATTGGTCGATTTCATGTAGTTGCGAACGGGATCGTGGGTGTGAGAACGTTAGACTTGCTTGGTCGAAGGACATCATAAATTTCATTTGGCATGTAATTGACCCATCTTCCTAGTAACCATGTTTATGTCTGATTGTATATTTTTGTATAAGTTATATCCAGATCAAATTGGAAGTATTGTGGAATCTTTGATGTTTTATTATTCTCAAGAATAAAGTTTATCTTTGCGTTATTTTATTATATATCTGAAAAAAGGATAAAAGGAAAAAATAGAATTATGAGAATCGAGGAATTAAGTTAATGCAACCGGATTTCACGCTTCAAAACAGAGTCGTGGATTCGGGGGTGTTACATTGCAGGGCATATCGTTGGGAGGAGGGTCTGTCAACGTCACAACGTAGGCGTCCCAGACTGGCAGCAAGGGATGTGCACGTGGGCCGATACCCCATCTACCTTGCGGCGCACCCGGGCTCTTTCCTTTCCTCTTTTCCTTTTTTGATAGAGTATCTTTGTAGCTCTCTCTCTTCCCCCCAAGTTTCGTACCTGTATTAATCTCTTTTAGTAATGAAATCGATTGGTGGTGAGTGTCTACCTTTTTCAAAAAAAAAGAAGATTAGTTGGTCTCCTCCTCACTCTCTTTTGTCATCTTGAACATAAATTGTGCATTCTCAATTGGATATTGGTTTGGATTGAAAAACATGTATAGATTTAGGATTTTACATTCTTGAATTTATTTGTTTATGTTTTAGATTAAGCTAGGATTTTTTAGTGGATTGTACGAAAGATTTATGGAAACTGAATTATTACTTTTATTAAGTGTAGATAAAAAAAACATAATTCTATTGCGCAATCTACTAATTTGATTCAAATTTTATTGGTTTATTATAATGAATTTGAGTATGATATAACTTTGGTCATAATCATGATTATCTTAGTATGTAGCCGATCAGCTGCAACCCTCGTTTCAACAGATCCGATTGCTTCTACTCGTGGTCTAGAAGAGCGATTGAAGATTGGATACCATATGGAAAATCTTGTTAGGTAAAATAAACTTCATGTTCTACATGGTTTTAATATGTTAGTTCTCAGATGATTCATCCATTTTGACATCTTATGGGACCAGTGACCAAACAATAAGTCGAAGAACTCTACTTTAACATTGTATTACTATTTCTTCTATATGGTTTGATAAGTTTTGATGCGTCTATCTTAGTTGAAAATGCAACATAGAATTATTTTATATTACGATAAAAAAAATTATGATTTTTTTTATTTTTAAGGCCCCATAAACCATAGGATTTAGTGATCGATCCCTAACTTCTTCATATTTTGGTTTAAGTCCCCAGATTTAAAGGATATATTATTTTTTAGTCTCTGGGAGGCACTTATCCCTAAATTATTTGATTTTCTTTTAAGCAGGTTGTATGTATGGTGCCTAATTTATTGCTCCATTGCCAAGTTTATTGGGAGCACTTATAAAAAAAATCTCCTATAATAATGTAATTAACTAATATTTATGTGATGGAATGTAATATTTGTCTAAATTGTTTTTCAAATAATGGAACATTTATATTAGAGAAGTGTTTATCGAATTTTTTTTTAACATTGGCAATCAGCACTTAGCATAGACCTATTACACACTAATTTAGATCATATTTTATTTAAACGAATAAAAGGGCTATATAAAAAATGCATTGTGTGTAAAACATTATTTACTTTTCTTCTTTTGTAGTCTTATTTTTGGTGTAATGTGTATATCTGTATTATGTTTTATTTTATATGTGATATTTGATCTAAACATCATATATGATAAATTTTCTTATACAACGCACATGTACATCAACTTGTGTGTATATATATATAGAAAAAAGATACACGTCATCCCATTGCACTTCTAATTGCAGTACATCCCGTTTTTCTTTGTACCAATCCATGAAAAACATTCACTTGACATGTTTATCCTTCGCAATTCCTGAAAATTCATTCCTATCCTAAATGACATTTTGTTTGACATATTTACCTTTTCAAATTCTTGAAAATCTAACTCTCTATTCCATATGAGCATTCATTAAATGATTTATCACATATATCTTGTTTGGTTATGCTTCTTTGAAATATTTATAAATGGTACATATCATTATAATATAAAATGGTACATTATTAAATATAACATATTATTGGCCATTATTGAAGAACATATATGTATTAAAATGATATTTAAATTATATTGAGACATGATTATATTAGTCAATACTGAAAAACACTATTCAAAATTATTCGTAATATATTTCATTTAATGTTTTTTGCTACGCACTTTCTTCATTGTCTGCTACGTACATTGTTGTTCGCTTAAAGCTTTTGATTTTCTTATCTATAGTAGGACATGAGAAATGAATGTATGAGCATTTGATTTTTCCATATGAACCGTTCTGATTTCATGAGGATGCCATATTAGAGGATTCATATGTCATCTTTTCTCAGGTCTTAATTATTCTGTCCTCTTTTATTTTGTTTGGATGCTCAAAATAGATTTACATGTTATTAGAGGATTCGTATGTCATCCTTTCACAATTGACCTTTGCTTGAGAGCAGAATCGTTATCCATACTTGTAAGAAATGATGTTGAAGTCCCCTACTTTTTGTAGTCTGCACTGAAGAGTGAAGACTATTTTTCATATCTAGATATTCATGAATTTGAAAGAAATCACAAGGAATTAATCATATTATGTTGACAATAAGAACTGGTTACATACACTAGAATCCCCCAATTTGTTGCATGATTGTTAACATTCTATATTCAAAACAGAATTCAACATTATACGCTGGTTTGCATCCTTGAACCAATCCTTACAACTACCTCAGGCCATATCGAATCCTTGCATTCTCAACTGTAGATAGAATTTTGTTTACAGGAGCAAATATCGAGTCCTACGATCACACAATGAAGAAAGTGCATCTACATCGATCTGTTAAGAGATGATTCGATTAAAACACTTGAGAATGAGATCCCTCCATGACATATTAAGATCACCCTTGGACTGCTTTCTTTGTATCTCTGCATGTTTCAAAATCATTATCAATTATTAGACTTGTACAATTGATCTACGAGCACTAAATATTATGCTAGAGAAAAAAAATCACATGCATAGTGTCAGTGGTTCTTGACATTATACAAATAAGCAATGGCATATCCAACATTTGATGACCCTTATCCTAGTAGTATAAAATGGACATAGAAATACCTGTTTTGTTTTTCTTTCATAAAATTAAGCACGCCAAGTTTGCTCTCGATGCATGGGAGATGGAGTTACACAATGAGAAATGGTCTGTCTGCTAATAATGTATTGCTCATTTGGACATGAACATTGCTTTGACACAATGGACATAGCCCTGTAACCCATGAGAATAAGAAAAGAGATTATGAGAAAGTAATCATCATTTTTTTATTTTTCCTTTTCCCTCTCAACATGGAAAAGGGGAGGAGAATGATTGATATATGTAGATGAGGTTTAATTGGAATAATAGACTTCATGGGTATGATTCTTGGATTGATCATCCCAAAAGAAATTAAATGGAGTAAAGAAAAACATAAAAAACTTAGACAATGGAAAATCAGGGAAATTTGTATCTTCTAAACCACACAAAGAAAAAAAATCAAAGCATTATTTTTTTTTAAAAGAGAGAAACAAGTACAGAAGAAAGAAAGCAGTGGATGGTGGAAAGAGAGAAAGCAGAGACCTCCTTTTATAGTGGTAAGAGAGGTATAATATTGAAGGACAAAATTTAATCTTGACATCTTATAAGATTTCACTCATTATTGGTAATAAAAATTGGATTCATGTAGAAACACAATTAATGAGACAAATGTTTCTAAAAAGTTATTGTACAGCTATGATTTTTACCTGATTCTGCATATTAATTCGTAATCAGATATGTACAGCCCTCAATTATCTAAAAATAAAATTAGTGTCATTTTTTTATAATCCACAAATGATTTTAAAAAAAGGAAAATGACTAAAAAAATATCATAACATTTTGAAATACCCAAATCAGTCATTTTTTAAAATTATACCTAAAAAAGTCTCATTTCACAGTTTTAAAAACACAAAAGACTAATCTTCCTTTATCTAATTAAATCTTTAATATCCCTATTTATTCCACACTAAAAACCTATTTTTCCTACAAAACAACAATATCTCTATACATGATAAAAATAAATCATTTTAGAGGTTTTGTTATAACATATCATACTGTATATATATTTTACATGATATTATTTATCATTTTTCATTGTGTATAATCATAATATGTAATTTAAATATATGTTGTACCCTAATACAACATATGATATTTTAATATTTTAAATCTTTATTCACATTTTTTATTTTTAGCTATTTATTATGATATCATTAGTACATATACATTTTAAAAAAAATCAACATTTAATGGAGTTCATCATAAAAATTCAAATTATATTAGTACATATTTCATAAAATCCATCTAATCACAAATAATTTACGATAAAAAAAATTGATCTACATGAAAATGTGTAAAATACATTAATAAAATTAAGAGGATGAAATATTTTAACAAAGCTAAGAGATGTGGAATGTATTAAGGATTTAATTACATAAGAGTAGATTAGTCTTTTGTGTTTTTTAAATTGTAAAATGAGACTTTTTATGTATAATTTTAAAAAGTGGTTGATTTTGGTATTTCTAACTTTTGGGAGACTTTTTTTAGTCATTTTCCCTTTTAAAAAATTATAAGATTGATATGATCAAGCTAATCAATATGGAACCATCACCATCATCATCATATTTTATGTTTTTCCTTGAATGATCTTTGATCTTCCCAGATCAGTCTGGACGAAGACCGGTTTCACATTGCGGGTAAGTGCAGAGACCATGTTGGCGTGGAGGTCTGAATGTGTAGATCTTTTCTAAAGCTCTCCAAGTCTTAAGCGTGGTCACTTTTGTTTCCTTGTTTTCTATTTTAATGTTTTTTTTCTATTTTCTTTTAGGTAGCATTTGATTACGTAATTGTGCAGTGTTTACGATTATAGGAAGCTATTTGTACAATCGTACAACCAAACTGTTTTACAATCGCATCTTCCTGCACACATATTTCAGGCAAATAGTGCCAAAAAACTGCGATTTGAGAAAGCGGGGGGGGGGGGGGGAACAGTTTTCTGCAAAATCGGTTTGGTTGCAATCGTGCAACCAAACAATTTTATAATCGCAGCTTCATGCACACATATTTCAGGCAAATAATGTCTAAAAACTGCGATTTGAGAAAGCTGGGGGGGAGACAGTTTTCTGCAGAATCAGTTTTAAACTCAGCAATCGCAGAAAATCAGTTTTGCAATCACATTACCAAATGCTACTTTACCCTCATTCAAACTGTGTCTATTGTGATTTTGAGTGGAATGGATACTCGCCTACAATTTCGCTCAAAAAGAATCTTAAAAATGATATCACCAATGATCACAAAATTAGTTAATTTTTAGGTCACTAGATCAAACCCTCTTTAAAAATTAGTTGGGCCAAATGATCTACTGATTTTGGCAAGTTCAAGGAAAGCCAGAACATCCAATTTTTTTAAAAGAAAAAATGATACACTATCGATTAACTTTATAATCCAAAATGCAGATTACACGCATTTTTTTTTAATTATATGTTTCATCGATAAGATATGTATATTTATAAAGTATAAAATATATACTCCAATTAACTTAAAGATATTAATTATAGAAATGTGTAAATATTTTGACGAGGTATAAACCTTAATACAGTGAATAGATGATGCTAACAGAATATATATATGATTGCATTTAAAACTGTAAAAATGATTGAGTGTAATAGAATTATTTTAAAAGAAAATTTTAAACCATAAAAGGAAATAAAAGAATGTCATTTAAAGGAAGCGGTAACTTATTAAGGAAAAGCAATTTATTGGGATATCTCGATATTTATTAATAATTCAATAGGATATCAACAAATTAATGTCACATGAGTGATTGTTCTACAAATGCTTTATGAGGTACATCAAATAAGAAGTTAGGGCTGCAACTCGGGCGGGTTGGGTTCGGGTTGACCCCAACCCGAACCCAACCCGAATTCCAAACGACCCAACCCTAACCCGACCCAACCCGATTTTCAACCCGAATTGGACCAACCCGAACCCAACCCGAAATTAAATAAACCAACCCGACCCAACCCGACTTAACCCGAATTGGACCAACCCGACCCCAACCCGATTTTCAACCCGAATTGAACCAACTCGACCCAACCCGAATTTCTAACATGATGTGTAAATTAAATAAATCAACCCCACCCAACCCATAAGATTAGCTAGGTTTACCTAAAATTTGGACTACCCATATTAGAAGTTACAAAATAAATGGCCATGATTTTTTTTAAATATTAATTTACGGGTTCGGGTTGGGTCGGGTTGGGTCGGAGGCCAACCCGAACCCAACCCGATTTGTGACCCAACCCGATTTGGCCAACCCGAACCCGATTTGATCAACCCAACCCATGTAAAAATCGGGTTCAACCCGTCGGGTTCGGGTTCAACCCGACCCAAGTTGCAGCCCTATAAGAAGTACAGCTATACACCAAAAATAAAAAATAAAAAATTAAGCTATGGGAATCTGAATTGCCATCACATTTGTCATGGAATTAATTATTTTCAAGCCCACTTCTTCTACACTCCGTAAAAACAGAAGTCATTGATTATTTGAAAACATGTGCTAAAAACTGATTCTCCTGAGACCCAAATCTAATAAGGTCAATTTAATGGTCATTTTTATTTTTTCTATTGTATCTAAATATATTATGAGCTGTAATTCCTTCTCGCATGTTTAAGTCTGAATTTTTTTTAATGAAAGATAAATATTTGTTGCCCGATTAATTACTTAGCATCTGATTACAAACTCTGATTAGAGAAGCTCGAGCATACCACGAGAATTCTTTTTCACGAATTTATTGCTGCATGTTGCAGGTAAAATTTCTCTTTATATGGAATCTATTAAGATTGAGTTCCTGCAAATGAGAAATTTTTATTCTAAATTATAATTACTAAACATGTTCTAAATGCTTTCTCTAATCAAATATCAAATATATGTGTATATTATGCTAGACAAATATGCACTTAATTAGAAAAAATCCTAAAATATGTATATAAATTTTTTGAACATATACTCCATAATGTATGTAATATTTCATTAAACATATATACATCTTTTAAAAAAATACATTGGAAACGAGAATGATTGTTTGTGACTCCTTTCAAGCTTTGGATTAGATATGTATCACAAGTCAAAAGAAATTAAATACTGCTATTTTCAATAAAGGCAATGGCCTACAATAAGCCTATCAATTCTCCGAAAAAATATTTGTATCCGATCCGAATCCGTATCCGAAAATACAGAAAATATCCGATATCCGAAAAATCCGTATCCGTATCCAAAAAAATTATCCGTATCGAAAATTTTCGGATCAGATACGGATATGCATGTATCCGATCCGAACAATATCCGTATCCGACAAGTTATTTTAATAATTTTTTATTAATATATTATGAGGTTTATTTTCAACCCTCGGATGAAAATCAAAGGGTCAATAGGGCAACACACTTATTAGGGTTTCATGACCAAAGAAACACAAAAATTTCGCCGACTCTCTCTGCTTCTCTCTCATTCTCTTCTCTGCTTCTCTTTGACAAAATACAACACACAATTAGGGTTTAGGTTTATTCTCTCTCTGCGGTTCTCCTAGTCTCTCCTCGAGCTTCTCTCTCTGCTGCTCTCTCGTTCTCTCCACACATAGACACTCGCCGATTTTCAATGCCACGAAGAGAGGGGCTTTCATGGTCACGAAGAGAGGGGTTTTCACGGCCACGAAGAGACGGTTTCTGATGCTCGGCTGCTCGATCCGAGGCTCTTCAGTTTCGGATCTCGCAAGGGTTTGGTGAGGTTGCAAGAGTTTCATGTGACGAAGTCATGACAGATTATCATTTTTTGTATACTCATTTGGCCTTTTGTTATATGGATTTCTCTTCAAGAGTTTTATTTGAAGTTCCTCTTTAGATTTTGTGTTTCAGGTATCTCTTATAAACCATTGATCAAATCTGAATGATTCATATGATATTAGTGTGATTTAAATCCGGATCTGATATGTGTTTGTTCTTGGGTTTTAATTCAACATTTGGTATCAAATCCAAAACACACACATTTGGATTTGATTTGGGTTTTTTTGGTTTGAGATTTTTTTCATTTGAAAGGATTTACATGTATTGATTTCAGATGTAAGTTTAGTTTTATTTGAGATTTGTAGGAACCTTATTTTGATTTAAATCATTTGTTTAATGTATACATGCTCAAATCATGTTTGATTCAAAGATAAAATCTGATTATATGTTATTTATAAATTTTGGATATTTCGGATAATTATCCGAATCCGAAGGTTCGGATCGGATACGGATATCGATTTTTAATATCCGTCGGATACGAATACGGATATTTATATATTTTTTCAGATACGGATATGGATATATACAGATCCGCTCTGTATCTGTCCGATTGACAGGCCTAACCTACCGTATGTGATTTAGGTAGGAAAAAAAAACAGTGAATGCAACTGGCATCACTATATATATATTATATGTACTGTTCAATATTAATATTATACAGGGACTAGCCCATGATGTTCATCAGACAGTGTGAACAATGGAACTAGAAAGACTGCAGACCGTTGTTGGTTTTTGTCATATTAAAAGCATTGAAGGTGTCATTCACACATACACACATTATTCTATACGAGATCACATTGCTGAAGTAGAATAATCCGCACATCATATTTGAATTTACAAGTTGAGAGTCGCACAATTAAGTTCTGGCAAAGCATAGAAGACCGTTTGGATCCTTGGGCTATGTGTGAATCCCCCCTCAAAAATTTTAGAATATCAGTTGATTTTTGTAAAAATAGTAAAATTCATATAATAATGTATATGTATATTTATTTTAAAAAAAAAGAAATATATGTTCCAATGATATTTTTTTGATTATATGAAGAATTTTCATTGAGATATATATCTTTTTAATGAGATATATGTCTCGTGGAATAACTATCGAGGCACACGAGACTGTAGACGGGATTGCAATGAGGATTGTATGTAAATAATGCTCATATATACTATTCCATTCTTTTTCTTTTTCTTTTTGGGAAATAAATCTATTTCCCATGATTAATAGATAACAACCCCTTAATTCCATGCAATGGATACTTGAGATTCATCCAGCTTTAATAAACTCATATACTAATTCATGTTAGCTACGTCTAACTCTTATTCAGTTATTCTAGGTTAATTAATGTGCATTGGTAGAACTTGTTCCATTTTTAACCCAAATTTTCGTTCAATTCCCTCAGCACATGCATGCATTCATTTATAAGGAATATGCATTCTAAAAATGAATGCATATCTTGTTATTTTTTGAAAGATAAAAAATAAAAATTAAAAGTAGAATTGCTAAAATAAAAGTTGAGATTAAAAAATAAGATTGCTTTCATCAGCCCTCGTTCCCCTCTCATCCATCAAAATCATTTTAATGAAATAACTTTTAACTTCTGCCGAGCCCTACTTTTAAGCTAGTTTATCACTCAACCTGGTTTTAGGAACATGAGTTGATTACTATAAATCATATATATTTGAAAAATGACTTTCAGAATGCATGTTTTTCATACTTCCTAAAATTAGTTTTAAAATAAAATTTATGATTGAAAAACATATTAGAGTTAAGGTTTGTTTGTTTCTATGTAAAAATCCCTGAAAACTATAGTTTTCAGGAAAAAGTAGTTACATAGGGATGTTTGATAGCTTTAAAAAAAACCGGTTATGGAAAATTATTTCTTTAATTGCTTTCAAATCATGATTTTAGCATTTGCCTTGAGGGGTTCGTACGCCGTTTCCCAGAGATCCAGAACTCCATATATTAGAACTTTTCAAAAGTTTTATCAACCTTCTTTTTATTTTAATATTATAAATATAAATATTTTAAAATCAATTTATTTTAATATCTAAAAGATGTAAAAATACATTTCATTTAATTAGATGATATTTTCTAAAATTCAAAATTATTATTTACAATTTAATATAAATGTTTCATACAAATTCAAAATTTGAATGACTAATATAACTACGTCCTATGATTTTATAATCAATTTAATATATATTTGAAATTATATGGAACCCATCCGGTTGTTAGATTTGAAAATAAAAGATAGAACCCTAAAAATATCTTGATTTAATTAAATCTTAATAGATTTTTTATAGTCATTTGAAATTATATGTAGCCCGCGCGGGCCTCCTACTATGCGGTTTATAGAGTCATTTTGATTTTTAACTATGTTTTAGATATTAATGTATGTTTTTAAATTCACTTTTTATTTTTATATGTGATAGATTTAGATATTATTATAATAGGTATATATAATATTCAACTGATTTAGAAAGATTATTATTATTAAATGATAGTCAGTTATTTTATTTATTTGCATTCATTAAATATTCATTAAAATATTTATAAAAAAATTACTCATTTTTTATTACTCTAATATAGATATAAATTTCAAGTATAAATAATAGTAAGGGTGTTTGAAACATTTAAATCAAATTCCTTATCATTTTCGATATATGAACCAAACATCTTAAAATGATTATTTGGATAAATCCATTAGCGAACCAAATAGTTTGATAGAATCATAATTTCTGGTAAACTAATTTCATAAAAAAAAATGACATGAACCAAATGAGCCCTTATAATTTCAATACAACTAAATGCCGGAAATAAATTTCATTTTCCAGGAAAATTTTTTCCTTGTAAAATAAGATCCTTAGAAAATCAAACTACATGAAACCAAACGGACTCTTAGTTTTGACTGCATCCCCTCTAGGGATGGTAGTGGGACGGGATAAACGGAAAACCCGCCCCGACCCGACCCAACCCCATTAGAACTGGTTTAATCCTCTAAATGTCAAACTCAAACCTGACATGCCCCAACCCGATGATGATATGGGATGAAATAATAAAATCTGTCACAGGTTTAAAACGAAATAATAAAATTCGTCGTATGTTTGAAACGGGTTTCAAACAAAATTTTATTGGCATGTTTGAAGTTGAGATCGATTAAACACGCCCGTTGCCATCCCTCTTAATTGTCTTAAAAAGTACAGAACATGGTTAAAAAGTACAGAACATGGTGGTCTTTAGTTTTCTCACAATGACATTCGATTACAGAAACAAGAGGATGGTAAAATATTGTCAGTACTGACAGTAAATAAAGCTTGACTTTTAATTTATTCATTTAATATTTTGAGCCTCATCGTTGTCAGCTGACCTTAGTGGGAATTCGAGCTGTAAAACCACGTGAAAGAAAACGAGAATTGCAAGGTTCAACTTCAACACTAACCTTTGCCTTTTCTCAATGCTTCAGCAATAACAACAATAATAATTAATATGAATATGGGGCCCTGAATAAACCAACCCACATTCCTCAACACGTACTCCAACTGTTTTTTTTTTTTGTGTTTTTTTTTATCTTCCATAGAAAGTTTTGGATTCATGGAAGACTTTGGATCATCTTTGCACGTGAATTAAAAGAGGAACAGTTGGATCTTAATTAATTAGAAGCTACCATGTCAGATCCAATTGTACAATATTCACTAGCTAGATCAATAATTGACTGTGATGATAGTTCATGTGAAGCAGTAAGCATGTGCCTATATGTTCAGTTAAAGTCACGGGAGAAATGAACAATTTAGTCAATTAATATTATTTGTTGATGTTGCGTTTTTTTTGTTACAATCTAGTTAGGACAATGAATTTACATATTTTTTTCTAATGTAAATACTGCAGACATAAACCTATGCCATGACCTAATTGTGGTAAATTTTGTTGTCAACAATTAAGTCATGGTTCAAAATAGTTGTAAATAAATCTATCTTAATGAAGGAGACTCAAGTGCTTATAATTTCACCACTTACCTAATAAAAAATCAAAAGCAGTGAATATCCTAGTTTTAATTATTTAGTAGTTATTTTTTGTGTATTATTGATTAGAACCTCAACAATTATGGTCAATTTGATAACTTAGTCCATGGGTCTAATAAATTCGATTAGAGTGAGTAATGAAGAAAAATTTATCTGAGATGTTCAAGATTAACCACAACAATAGAACATTTTAAATGTCATTTACTGGGGTGTTTTAGTGGAAAGAGAATATGAATAAATGCAAGTTGGCATTTACTGTGTGGCTATATATCCAAAAGAACTTCTTACCCGTAATAAATATCTTGCTGTAGTGGAGATGACGCTGATGGGTCGGGGCATATGTGATGGATTATGTTACATTAAGCCCATGTTTGGATACAGAATAAGGGTTATTCTAGGATATTCAGTTATATCCGCATAGGTGGGCATAGCGGTAAATAAGTGATTTTTTGTTTGGCTATGTTTTGAATTAATATGGTTGGGAAACATAGTAATAAAAATTTTGTTGTGTAGATAAAATATTAATAAAATGTCAATAATGATTTATAAAATGTGAAAAAATGATAATAATTCATGTGACATGTGATTCATAAGAGGTGATAACGATTGATTTGACAATGAACCCAAATATTTTTTGTGTGGAATAACTTGAAATAACTTTAATTATAAGAATTGACTGTAATCCATATACCACTTTGTATCAGTTTATCATCGTATATGTTATCACATGATATTACTGCACTCAAATACTAAAAATTACATATTCTAGGTTATTTTTTGTGGTCTATTTAGTATCCAAATGAGGGCTAAAAGTTCATTTGCACATTAATTTTACAGTCAAATAATCATTATCTTTATAAATTCTATTATCTTTAATAAGCTTGCAAGGCTGCCACCTAACTTCTGTTACATGAAATAATTCAAATTCTTTATGCTCGAACTCCAACATGCACCATTCACAATATCATTTTGTGAATCACATGAAACTTAGTACCTAGCTAGGTTACATGGGTGCCACCCTGTGACCTTAGATACTTGTGAATTATCTTCACATTAATGATTGGTATCCTAGGAGTAGGCCTTATCTGACCTGGCCGGATAACTGCAGCAGAAAGTATTAAAATATTACCAAATTAAGTTGTAGATAAGGAGGAAGAGGAGATCATCATGTGCTGATGTTTGAGCCTCCTTGAGAGACAGGGGGGTCTTCACTGTAAAGTCAGAGCACAGAAGCTTATAATGCACTCTTCATTGATCACATCACATGAATTCTTCGACATCACTGGTACGTTTTTTTGTCCGCTTGAGACTGCGCAGGCACCTGCTATAATGTCTTGCGGGGCAGATTTAGTCACAATGACGTGCAGTTTTGGCCAAGATTGGACGGTCTGATGATTATGATTGCCGTTGGGGGTTGGATTTTAAGGCTTAAGTCTGGGTGCGGGACAGTGTAGCAGGCGGGGTCACGTGGGTCACATGCAGGAGCACATGCAAGCATGAGCGAATGTTTCGAATGAAAAAAAAGGCGCCTCTTTTGGTGGGCGCCAAAGCTGAACAGTTCAAAAAATTTAGCAAAAATTACATGAATGATGGATTCTTTTAATGAAGAGTGATACCCCAACCTTAAAAATCACTCCATAACTTTGCATTTATATGAGATTTTATTTTAGTGTTGTTATTTGTTAAAGTATATGTAACTTTTGAATAATTGTATATGATTTGAAGATTATGTACGATTTTTAAAATTGAGTGTAGTGTATCAAAGCTTGACTTTTAAATCCAGATCGTTCACCTTATGAGTTTCATTTATTTCTATGTATAAGGTTCGGACAATTGACATTTTTTTTTATAATTATTAAAAAGTAGGTGACAAAGATAATTGATTATTTTTTCTAGTCAATGTTATCTTTCTCAATGAATTTGGTAAAACATGCTAAGACGGATATAAACTTATTAGCAAACAATGATATTGTATTGAAACATTAATAACAGGTCAAATCTCATGATAATTGAAGTTGCAAGGGAAATGTGAGAAATTTTCAAATTGAATCCCATCAAGAATCCATCTCACCAAGACTCCCTTATCCCTTAATTAATAGAAGACTTATCCATGACCAAAATTGTTAAAGCCGCAAGCAACACCGTTTTTTGCCCCACTTTAAACATTTGGAATATACAGACAATTTTAGAGGACAAATATGAATGTTATGTACTTATATATGAAAACTCTAATAATCACAAAATTGTTGCGTGTAAGTCTTTTATGAAATTGTTACGAACGACCACCACCACCACTCCAATTTTTAGCAATCCAAACAAACAAAATTAAACAAAACCCCCCACCAAGTACCAAACCATACAGAGTCAATAGTTCTATATACTGGTCAAACCACCCTATACTTGGCCCCCCCCCCCCCCCCCCCTCCCCTTTCAGTATATGATATGAAACCATTATGAACCCACCACTGCCACGACCACCTACTACAGTTCTCATAGGCCTGATCCAGGAATAAAAAGGTGTCAATTTCAGTTTCAGGACTCCTATTGGAACCTCTGAGGGGGCATTATTGAAAAAAAGAATCTCACTGGGTTTATTCCCCAAAAAAGGGACCACAGATTAAAGAACGACCGTGACATAAGTGAAGTGACATCTCTCAGAGGGCAACTCATGCAAAATAAAGCATTGGAAATGGTGGGGTCCATCGCTTTTTTAAAAAAAAGAAGAAAAAAAAAACCACCACAGATAAAGACCCTTGATTGGGAAACTTGAACGGTCGATCGTGGAGGAGGCCACGTCGGCTTCCATTTAAGACGTATGGACGGTTGTGATGTCCTAGTCTGCCGTCCATCTTGTTGAACCTAGCTATCACTTGCTGTTGACATTGTATCTTTTCAAATTGTATGTATTCAAATGTGACAAAATTATTTCAATCTCACGTATTAATCATTAAAAACTATTCAAGAATACTTGCCCCATCAAGTGTTAAATTATGACAATGTGCTTCTTATTTGAAACTGATTATATCTGATTGGATTAGTTGTTTGCAAGACATTTGGTATAATATCTATTTACCTTGGTCAAAATAAAAATAAAGTTTAATTAAGTGTTTAAAATATTCGTATCAATGTTAATGTATCCATCCCATTTATATGATGGTATATGGTATAACAAGACCCCCCCCCCCCCTAGAATAGGTGCAATTCACTTTGAGGTCCCATTTGGAAAACGCAGATTTATTTTCAACAATTAACTCTTCAATCTTTATTTTATATTTTTAAACTAAAAAAAATTTAGCAATTGAAAAATTAAAAAAACAATGTTGTTAAAAAATTAAAATTAAAATACATGGTTTTAACAATCCTAGCATTTTAACCTAGGTAGGCTAAAGCAAAATGAATAAAAATAAAAAAAAAAGAATAACTTCACAACTAAGCACTACTCTTTTCATCACTTCCTTTTGAATGTACAATGTGAGCCACTCAACACAAAAAAAAAAAAAGAAAAAAAAAAAGAAGTAAACAATAAATACATTGATCTTTGACTACCAAATCAAACAATTCACTCCCCCCCCTCCACCACCCCCTTTTGTGAGCCTTGCATTCATTATGTTCACCCTTTTTCCTCAACCAATTCCCTTGCATTCATTATGTTCACCCCATTTCCTCAACCAATTCACTCTCCCACTGTAAAAAAAAACTTATGATGAAATTTTACACTTTTCACACCTCCCCCTCATCAAATTCACACTCCGGCAACCTTCCCCGCCTTCGCAGATGGCACCTTCTCCTCCATAAACCTCAAAACATCCCCCATCGAAGGCCTCAGACTCGGCTGCTCCCCAACGCACATCGCGGCCAACGAACCCATGGCGACGACCTCCTCTGAATCGAATTGCCCGCCCAACCTCTCATCCTTCATCGCCACCGCCTTCGCGCTGTCTTCGATCATAGGCGCGGCCACCGAAGCGATCATCCGCTCGTCCTCGTACGCCTCGCGCCCCATCAAAAGCTCGAGAACGATCACGCCGAAGCTGTAGACGTCGCTCTTCTTCGACATTAGGCCCGTGCGGACGTAATGCGGGTCGACGTACCCGGGCGAGCCCATCATGACGGAGCGGTTGGTGACGGCGGAGGAGAACCCCATCTTGGCGGACCCGAAGTCGCATAGCTTGGGTTTGAATCGGTGGTCGAGGAGGATGTTGTTCGAGGTCACATCGCCGTGGACGATGTACGGGTTCTGGTTCTCGTGGAGGTGTTGGAGCGCGCGCGCGAGGTCGTACGCGATCCACGTGCGTTGGTTCCATGTGAGGGGGTTTGGGTTGCTGTGGAGGTGGTCGTGGAGGCTCCCGTTCGGGACGTATTCGAACACGAGAACGCCTTCTTCTGTGAATTGAATTCGAGCGAGGGACCCAATTCAGGATTTGTTGAAACTTTGTGATTCAAATAGACGTTTTTGATGATTCTAATGGTACCCATTACAGAGCAGACTCTGAAAACCCATTTTTTTAAACAACTAAAATCTTTCATGAAACAATCAACGATCAAGAAATTCAGAATTTGTTGAAAAGATTCAAACTTTGCGATTCAAATAGACATTTTTTTATGGTTTTATGGTACCCATTACAGAGAAGACTTTGAATTCAAGGAAATCAAATCTGAATTTTGTTAAAGCACACATATTACTTTAAAGTTTTGAAAACCTTTTTTTTTTTTTTTTGGATAAAAAAAAACAAAGGAACTGAAGAAACACCAACCTCTCTCATCGCAGTATCCGATGAACCTCGCAATGTTCGTGTGAGAAACATGAAGCACAATCTCGAGCTCCTCCTTGAACGCCCTGTGAAGCCTCTCGCTGTTCCGGTGGACCTTGACCGCCCCGAGTGACTCGTCGGGGAACCTCGCGAGGTAAACCGTACTGAACCCACCTTCACCGATCACGGCCGATGAAAACCCAGACGTCATCCTCTCAATCTCCTCCCACTTGAACCTCCTCGCGACACCCACCTCGCCCTTCAATGGCGTCTCCTCCTTCGACGCCCCGCTCTCTGGGTCTCCAACCCGATCAGATCTCCTCCTGAGGAACTTGTAGTACACTATGAAGAAGACCCACACGAGGAGGAACGCGAGAACACCCAAAACGATCAGAACCATTTGAGAAGCTCCGATTTTGGCGGCCATCTTTGGGTTCTTTTGCGATGTCTGATGGGAGCGTTGACTATAACATGCTCTCACGCTCTCGCGAAGACAGATTGGTATTTATAAAGGTCGCACAGAATTTTGAAATGAATCAGCAGTAACTGATTCAGATTGTACAGTGGGAGGGGGAGAATGAACATTATTGAATGATGGGACCAACTAAGTTTTTTTTTATTTATTAATGTTTTTATGTCATCATACTAGCTCAAAATCTGATCGTCTAAATAAGATTGGATGGTTGTGATTTAGTCTGACTCGTCAAACATTGGGGACTGGAGACAGCTAATCAATAATTTATATATATACAGGAAAAATGTGATCATCTTGGTTTTCCAATCACGGGGGACTCACACCATTCAAAATTTTTATACTTTGGGGGTTAAAAGAGGTTTTGGGGAATTAATTTAAATTTTGGGGTTTGGAAATTTTTTGAGTGGTTGGATTGATGTCACCTTCTGAGCATAAAACACAAAAGAATTGTTTGGTTATGGTCCAAATGAAAGGTGACGTCTCAGCCAATTTGGGGTTTTGGATTATAATTATAAAGTTGAAATGAATTGTATATACACGTACATAACAGTAGGTATAATTTGTGCTTTCAATCAAGTTGTTGCATTTCTTTGTGTTTTGATTCAAAGTAAAGTCTGATCTAAGAGCAACAAGGTTCTCCATAAAAAAAAAACTTGCTATCGAGATCAGAATGATTGATTTCTAGATATTCGGATCATCCGATTTTAATCATCAGTTTCGTCGATCCAACTAGAGTAACCTACATGAAAAAATTCCTATGATCCACCTGATTGATTGATGACATGTACTCAATATAAAAGTTAAAATAACACATAATCCAACAAATCATCTATTCATAAATCAAATAATAAATAAAATAAAACTCAATTATATAAGAATAAAAAGTAAATAAATAAGCAAAATTTAAAAAAAAAACGCAAAATCAAAGAAATTAATTGATAATTGTCTAAGAATATTTAAATGTTACAAAAGCCTATAATTAAGTAAACATTTATCATTTCATATATTGAAAATGTGATGTTATTCACATATAATCACAATTGCTAGCTTGGATGAATTGATGATATTCGTCTGTGGGCACAAGAGCCGAGAACAGCAGGCCCCAAATTTAATAAAATGCATTTGAATAAGTAAGCCATTTATGTGAATAAGTAATTTCCATTAGTAGTCTTCAAATATTTATTTCAGTATCTTCTACGCTATTTGATGTTATCATATTCATTGATTTCAATTATTTATTTGAATGCCTATAAAATTTAGCAGAGTAAAAAATTTGTGATAAACCTATGATTGACCTTATACCAAGTAGATTATGATGTGTTGATGGAGCATTTGAACATATTAATATGTTTATTTAACAAGCTGTGGATTAAATTAGTTAGGTCGTGTGAGAGATATGCTCAACCTAACAAAGAAACTTAACACCTTCTTTGAAGGTGACAAACCATTATAAAATGTAAAATATATATATATATATAAAAAACATTGAACATGAGAAAAACATAGTTGAATTCTGTGGTTCTATGTGCAAGTAACTGGTCATGGATTAGGTTTGTGTGATGAGATTATAATTGAGGCATGACAAATAAAAAAGGCTAAAAAGTGGCTGACATGAGGAATGAGTGAAGAAGATGTTGGGAAGGTAAATCGCAGAAGTCAACAACAAATATGAGATCGAACACAAGAACGAAGCATCACATCACACGAAAAACACAAGATATACGTGGTTCGGCCTATGCCTACATCCACGGGTAAAAAACAGATAATCCACTTTGATAGTTGAGATACATTAAGAGATTCACAAACTCTCTCAAGTAGTTACCCACTCTTAGAACCCTCTCAATCTTCCCTTAGGATCTCTACATTGTATTATGTCTTGTCTTGTCATATTACCCTAGAAGATATTTATAGAGATAAATAACTTCTTCCCCGAGTAATCTCCCAATTAATAAATAAATATTGTTTCCATTAATTACGAGATATTCACTCTCCTAATTAACAAAAAAATATTGTTTCCATTAAATAGGAGATACTCACTCTCCTAATTAACAAACAAATATTGTTTCCTATTTTAGGAGATTCACTTTAAATATTAATTAAGATCAAATTTTAAATAATATTCTACTCATTAGGTGGCCAACCTAATATGGTTTCATCATGACCATCCGATGTGATACACCGGATCGAGACATAATCCCAACAAATCTCTACCTTAGCTCGTATCCGGTACGCTCGGACTTCCTCGAACCCCTTAGAAGATTTCCGTTGATGTCCCCACCTTGCCCCATGTCGTCCTTGAAGCACGACCACGCGAGCAACCATGCACCTCCACCTGCAATCAAGTGGTCTTCGACTTCCTTGAGCTACACCAGTTTTCAAGTCGCTATCACGAGTCTCTTTGTGCACTATACCCGCTCCGCAGAACTGCACCTTGAATGAATTTTAGGAATTTCTTCCTCCAGACGTCTACACCGCCCAATCTTGTTGGATCCATAAGCATGCGCTCGCCTTATCATGGATCAACCCCTGAATCAGACTCAGTAATCGCGCATCCCCAAATCAATGCCATGACTTGATTTCACATGCACCACACTCCTCGTGGATTTTTAAAGAAGATCTGGATCTTACCTCCATCTTAAACATGCCACACCGCGCTCGTGAGATGACTGGACTCGCTCTTTTAACCGAACTACATGGGGCAGCTCCTCCCATACCCGGTACAGAACGCATTAAACCGTGTTGCACTATTCCATCTTCTTCTGTACGAACTCCGCACCCATGCTTCACGTGATTCACCCACATGCCTCCGCGTGTCATTGCGAACTTTGCATCCCGAGCGTCTCTGTTTCTCGGTGGATCTTGGACCCGCAACAAATTGGTATCGTCATTGCACACCTGAATAAATGTGTCGCTTCCACCACCGAGAGCTCCTTGCAACCCTGCATGATTTTTTTTCTTCTTCTTCGCGTGAAACCATGTATGACACACCGTTGTTGGGATTTCCAACAATACATTTGTCGATGGTATGAATTCATCGACCCGTGTCGTCATTGATCCTCGTTCTTCAAATCTCGTCCTCCTAGGTCAAAACCTGGAGCTCTGATACCACTGTTGGGAAGGTAAATCGCGGAAGCCAACAACAAACACGAGATCGAACACAAGAACGAAACATTACATCACACGAAGAACACAAGATATACGTGGTTCGGCCTATGCCTACATCCACGGGGCAAAAAACAGATAATTCACTTTGATAGTTGAGATACATTAAGAGACTCACAAACTCTCTCAAGGAGTTACCTTCTCTTAGAACCCTCTCAATCTTACCCTTAGGATCTCTACATTGTATTATGCCTTGTCTTGCCATAAAACCCTAGAAAATATTTATAGAGATAAATAACTTCTTCCCGAGTAAGCTCCCAATTAATAAACAAATATTGTTTCCATTAATTAGGAGATATCCACTCTCCTAATTAACAAACAAATATTCGTTTCCATTAATTAGGAGATATTCACTCTCCTAATTAATAAACAAATATTGTTTCTTATTTTAGGAGATTCACTTTAAATATTAATTAAGATCAAATCTTAAATAATATTCTACTCATTAGTTGCCCAACCTAATATGGTTTTATCATGGCCATCCGATGTGATACACCGGATCGAGACATAATCCCAACAAATCTCTACCTTGGCTCGTATCCGGTACGCTCGGACTTCCTCGAACCCCTTAGAAGATTTCCGTTGATATCTCCACCTTGCTCCATGTCGTCCTTGAAGCACGACCACGCGAGCAACCATGCACCTCCACCTGCAATCAAGTGGTCTTCGACTTCCTTGAGTTACACCAGTTTTCAAGTTGCTATCACGAGTCTCTTTATGCACTATACCCGCTCCGCAGAATTGCACCTTGAATGGATTTTAGGAATTTCTTCCTCCGGACGTCTGCACCGCGCAATCTTGCTGGATCCATAAGCCTGCAGCTAACCTTATCATGGATCAACCCATGAATCAGACTCAGTAATCGCGCATCCTTAAATCAATGCCATGACTTGATTTCACATGCAACACACTCCTCGTGGATTTTTGAAGAAGATCTGGATCTTACCTCCATCTTAAACATGCCACACCGCGCTCGTGAGATGACTGGACTCGCTCTTTTAACCGAACTACATGGGGCAGCTCCTCCCATACCCGGTTTAGAACGCATTAAACCGTGTTGCACTATTCCATCTTCTTCTGTACGAACTCCGCACCCACACTTCACGTGATTCACCCACATGCCTCCGCGTGTCACTGCGAACTTTGCATTCCGAGCATCTCTGTTTCTCGGTGGATCTTGGACCCGCAACAAATTGGTATCATCATTGCACACCTGAATAAATGTGTCGCTTCCACCACCGAGAGCTCCTTGCAACCCTGCATGATTTTTTTTCTTCTTCTTCGCGTGAAACCACGTACGACACACCGTTGTTGGGATTTCCAACAATACATTTGTCGATTGTATGAATTCATCGACCCGTGTCGTCATTGATCCTCATTCTTCAAATCTCGTCCTCCTAGGTCAAAACCTAGAGCTCTGATACTACTGTTGGGAAGGTAAATCGCGGAAGCCAACAACAAACACGAGATCAAACACAAGAACGAAACATCACATCACACGAAAAACACAAGATATCCGTGATTCGGCCTATGCCTACATCCACGGGGTAAAAAACAAATAATCCACTTTGATAGTTGAGATACATTAAGAGACTCACAAACTCCCTTAAGGAGTTACCCTCTCTTAGAACCCTCTCGATCTTCCCTTAGGATCTCTACATTGTATTATGCCTTGTCTTGCCATAAAACCCTAGAAGATATTTATAGAGATAAATAACTTCTTCCCCGAGTAAGCTCCCAATTAATAAACAAATATTGTTTCCATTAAGTAGTAGATATCCACTCTCCTAATTAACAAAAAAATTTTATTTCCATTAATTAGGAGATATTCACTCTCCTAATTAATAAAATAATATTGTTTCTTATTTTAGGAGATTCACTTTAAATATTAATTAAGATCAAATCTTAAATAATATTCTACTCATTAGGTGCCCAACCTAATATGGTTTCATCATGGCCATCCGATGTGATACACCGGATCGAGACATAATCCCAACAAATCTCTACCTTGGCTCGTATCCGGTACGCTCGGACTTCCTCGAACCCCTTAGAATATTTTCGTTGATGTCTCCACCTTGCTCCATGTCGTCCTTGAAGCACGACCACGCGAGCAACCATGCACCTCCACCTGCAATCAAGTGGTCTTCGACTTCCTTGAGCTACACCAGTTTTCAAGTCGCTATCACGAGTCTCTTTGTGCACTATACCAGCTCCGCAGAACTGCACCTTGAATGGATTTTAGGAATTTCTTCCTCCGGACGTCTGCACCGCCCAATCTTGTTGGATCCATAAGCATGCGCTCGCCTTATCATGGATCAACCCCTGAATCAGACTCAGTAATCGCGCACATCCTCAAATCAATGCCATGACTTGATTTCACATGCACCACGCTCCTCGTGGATTTCTGAAGAAGATCTGGATCTTACCTCCATCTTAAACATGCCACACCGCGCTCGTGAGATGACTGGACTCGCTCTTTTAACCGAACTACATGGGGCAGCTCCTCCCATACCCGGTTCAGAACGCATTAAACCGTGTTGCGCTATTCCATCTTCTTCTGTACGAACTCCGCACCCACGCTTCACGTGATTCACCCACATGCCTCCGCATGTCACTGCGAACTTTGCATCCCGAGCGCCTATGTTTCTCGGTGGATCTTGGACCCGCAACAAATTGGTATCGTCATTGCACACCTGAATAAATGTGCCACTTCCACCACCGAGAGCTCCTTCCAACCTTGCATGATTTTTTTTCTTCTTCTTCGCGTGAAACCATGTACGACACACCGTTGTTGGGATTTCCAACAATACATTTGTCGATGGTATGAATTCATCGACCCTTGTCGTCATTGATCCTCGTTCTTCAAATCTCGTCCTCCTAGGTCAAAACCTGGAGCTCTGATACCACTGTTGGGAAGGTAAATCGTGGAAGCCAACAACAAACACGAGATCGAACACAAGAACGAAACATTACATCACACGAAGAACACAAGATATACATGGTTCGGCCCATGCCTACATCCACGGGGCAAAAAACAGATAATTCACTTTGATAGTTGAGATACATTAAGAGACTCACAAACTCTCTCAAGGAGTTACCTTCTCTTAGAACCCTCTCAATCTACCCTTAGGATCTCTACATTGTATTATGCCTTGTCTTGCCATAAAACCCTAGAAGATATTTATAGAGATAAATAACTTCTTCCCCGAGTAAGCTCCCAATTAATAAACGAATATTATTTCCATTAATTAGGAGATATTCACTTTCCTAATTAACAAACAAATATTGTTCCCATTAATTAGGAGATATTCACTCTCCTAATTAACAAACAAATATTGTTTCTTATTTTAGGAGATTCACTTTAAATATTAATTAAGATCAAATCTTAAATAATATTCTACTAATTAGGTGCCCAACCTAATATGGTTTCATCATGGCCATCCGATGTGATACACCGGATCGAGACATAATTCCAACAAATCTCTACCTTGGCTCGTATCCGGTATGCTCGGACTTCCTCGAACCCCTTAGAAGATTTCCGTTGATGTCTCCACCTTGCTCCATGTCGTCCTTGAAGCACGACCACGCGAGCAACTATGCACCTCCACCTGCAATCAAGTGGTCATCGACTTCCTTGAGCTACACCAGTTTTCAAGTCACTATCACGAGTCTCTTTATGCACTATACCCGCTCCGCAGAACTGCACCTTGAATGGATTTTAGGAATTTCTTCCTCCGGATGTCTGCACCGCCCAATCTTGTTGGATCCATAAGCCTGCGCTCGCCTTATCATGGATCAACCCCTGAATCAGACTCAGTAATCGCGAATCCTCAAATCAATGCCATGACTTGATTTCACATGCACCACACTCCTCGTAGATTTTTGAAGAAGATCTGGATCTTACCTCCATCTTAAACATGCCACACCGCACTCGTGAGATGACTGGACTCGCTCTTTTAACCGAACTACATGGCGCAGCTCCTCCCATACCCGTTCTGTACGAACTCCGCACCCACGCTTCACGTGATTCACCCACATGCCTCCGCGTGTAACTGCGAACTTTGCATCCCGAACGTCTCTGTTTCTCGGTGGATCTTGGACCCGCAACAAATTGGTATCGTCATTGCACACCTGAATAAATGTGTCGCTTCCACCACCGAGAGCTCCTTGCAACCCTGCATGATTTTTTTTCTTCTTCTTCGCGTGAAACCATGTATGACACACCGTTGTTGGGATTTCCAACAATACATTTGTCGATGGTATGAATTCATCGACCCGTGTCGTCATTGATCCTCGTTCTTCAAATCTCGTCCTCCTAGGTCAAAACCTGGAGCTCTGATACCACTGTTGGGAAGGTAAATCGCGGAAGCCAACAACAAACACGAGATCGAACACAAGAACGAAACATTACATCACACGAAGAACACAAGATATACGTGGTTCGGCCTCAGCCTACACCCACGGGACAAAAAACAGAGAATGCACTTTGATAGTTGAGATACATTAAGAGACTCACAAACTCTCTCAAAGAGTTACCTTCTCTTAGAACCCTTTCAACCTTCCCTTAGGATCTCTACATTGTATTATGCCTTTTCTTGCCATAAAACCTTAGAAGATATTTATAGAGATAAATAACTTCTTCCCCGAGTAATCTCCCAATTAATAAACAAATATTGTTTCCATTAATTAGGAGATATTCACTCTCCTAATTAACAAACAAATATTGTTCATGGCCATCCGATGTGATACACCGGATCGAGACATAATCCCAACAGAAGACACAGTCACACACAGAGTACCATCTAAAAACCCTGAAAAATAGTTCAGAAGAAGAATATGATTCATGAGGTCATGCTAGGAGAGAGAATGAAGGAAAAAATCAAATTGATTGAGATGGTGAAACTGGAAGTGAATAAGTGATAATTATAAGCCTAGCATACATGGGATGCCTATATATATAATTTCCAAAAAAACCAATGTGACAAATTAAGAAACATCTAACTTTTCTTTTATTTAGAGAGTGCAGCCCATGGCACATGAAGAACAACCCTACCGGTGATTCTTTACTCATTAACGCTGCGTGAAACGGATAAAGTGATCTAATCTACGTCACGATCTCATAACTCTTTCAATCCACAAAGAATCTTTGAATCTCCAATTAAGAAAAAATCCAAAAAGAAGATAATTTTATTAAGGAATTTTTGCATATATATACCCCCTATTAAATTTTAATTTTATCAAAATACCCTTGAAAAAACCCACAGTGCAAAAATACCCCTAAAAAACATTAAGTGAGTGCAACCGTACTCTTAAACCACATGATGTGAAGAATTCTGGATTAACCATCGTTAAAAAGTCTAACTCTACGTGTACATTGACCTAAATACCTTACTAATTTTGAAAAAAAAGTTTATTTTGCATAAATACCTCTCTTAAAACCCCTATTTTTGGAATTACCCTTATTATTTCTACCATTACATAAATAGGCTTGAAATTTTAATAAAAATTGTGCAAATTTACCCCTCCTTCAGTCGTTTTTAAGAACGCAGACTGAACCATGATTAGATTCTTAACCGTACCAGTACCCTGTAAAATGATCAGTTTACCCCTCACTTAAATCACACACTCTAATCAACCCTACATCAAAAAGAAAGAGAGAAGGTTGAAAGAGGAAGAAAGAACTAGGGTTAGACCATCCAAACAGAGCATGGTGATGGTATTTTTGACTATCTTAGAAGGATATCGACTTATCGGTGTCGCTAATGAAGATATCGTCGAAAATACTCACGAAAAAGGGACCTTCATGCGGCCGAAAATTTGCACGATGTATTAAAATTTCAGAGGTATTTATGTAATGCTGAAAATAAAAAGGATAATTTTGACCACCACCACCCCTTACACCAAACTTCAACATCCATCCACCACCCTCATTCACCACCTAAGCCCTCTCTCTCTCTCCCAAAACCACCCATCCGAACTCATCCACCCTTCTTCATCACCAACAGCCCCTCACCACCCTCCACCCTCCATTTTCGACCACCACCACCCCTTACACCAGCAGCCCCTTTAACAGCCATTCACCACCCTCATTCACCACCTAAACTCCCCTCTTTCCCACCAAAAGTCATTCATCCGAACTCATTCACTACCACCCAAAGTTAACCACCCTTTTTTCCATCACCATCATCTATCCTCCACCCTCCCTTGCCAAAGAGAAAGAGAGAGTTCATACCTCCCTACCCTCACTTCCATTTCTTTTTTTTTTTTTTTTTTTTTGTTTAAGAACTTGTATAAGATATCATCTTTTCATAAGAACACCTATAAGCAAGTTGTAATGAGCTTATTAATTAGAAATATAAGTTTAACCAAAGTTGAAAGTGTTGGAGCACATTTTGGACTATTATCAGTTCTTTTGGAAACTATACGCAGCTGACGGACAACCCTAGCTTGGATAGTCGGTACTAGGGACCATTTGAACACTCCCCTGCAAGTTTGGGTATCTCCCAAGGACTACTAACCCCTTTTGTTTACTTTGTTTACTTCATTTACTGCTTTATATGGGTTATTTTATATGCTATTTTTCTTTTTTTCTTTTTTTTATGCTGTTTTTATTTTTTATTTTTATTTTATTTCATTTTATTTTATTTTGTCTCAGTTTCTTGTTAATATAAGATCTCCCATTAATTTTGTTGATTTTCTTTGAGTTAACCCTCGACAACCCACCCTGGTTAGTCGATCCCGACAACCCCCTCTGGTTAGTCGATCCCGACAACCCCCCCTGGTTAGTCAATCCCGACAACCCCCCCTAGTTTGTCGATCTTGACAACCCCCCCTTGGTTCGTCGAGTCTGACAATCCAACCCTGATTCGTCGAACTTGACAACCCACCCCGATTCGTCGAGTTCGACAATCCAACCCTGGTTCGTCGAACTTGACAATCCACCCCGGTTTGTCGAGTCCGACAATCCACCCCCACTCGTCTAACTCGACAATCCATCCCCACTCGTCAAAACTCGACAATCCACCCCCACTTGTCAAACTCGACAATCCAACCCTGGTTCGTCAAACTTGACAAATCCCTCCTGGTTTGTCGAGCCTGATAACTCACCTCCAGTCCATTGACCAGAAAGAACACCCCTTTTCATCCCATCTGTCAATCCTCAAAAAAAAAAAAGGAAGTATCTTTCTCTCTCTCTCTTTGGGTTTGCAGGATCAATCCGAGCTTAAACACCTCAAGGCACGGCCGGCCGTGATCCTTGAGAGGAGAATCCACATCCCCCGTTGAAGGCGAGTAATAGAAGAACATTTTCTTTTCTTGCTTTTGAGGAAAAGCAAGTGGCGATCACACCAACTTCCTTGGAAGCGGTCGGGCGACCTTGAACGATCCATCAAGTGGCGATTCGGAGCGCCGTGCGCGCAACGGAACCAAACTTGAAGGAACCCGGATTCACGACACAACACATTCGCCGCCACCGGTGTCAAAATCCAGTACCGACACCTCTCATAGGCAAAATCTCATAAAAATTTATTTTGTGGACTGATTTAAAATAAAATATTTTGTAATGATTTCTTTTGAAATATGTCCTGCATCTCTCTTCTTAAAAAAAACTCGTCCTTCAGTTTAAGATTGAAGAATTTCAATAGACCAAGTGGATGGTGTTTGATATAATCAAATATATCGGTAGGAGATATTAAGATCATCTTCCCCTTCTTATTTAATGTATTATTGTATCTGACCTTTGACAAGAGGATAGATGTTTTCTTGACTTTAAATTTCTTTTTAATCAAATCGATCATAGAAAAAATTTTATGCACCTCGATTTGTAGCCCAAACTTCTTCATCATTGTAATAGTCGCAACATCTCCATCATTACTGTTGTCGACGATGGCATAAAAAACGCTCAAGTTGACGTGGCATATAGTCTGCAATACGAACATTTGTAGGGGTTTTTCTATGTTTGGTGTCACCACTAAAGAATGAGAAAATGACTTTTTGTGTTCTCCTTCAATAATCTTTTCATATTCAACGGAGAGAACAACGTCCTCCACTTCTTTATTTACCATGTCCTCATCAATTTCTAATTCAACTAAAGATTGATCATGGGAATCGGTCATTAGATTCTCATTATTTTCTGGTGTACTTTCTCGATCTTCTCCATCAATCCATCAATCATATCTTGACTTAATGTAACATCTAGCGGGTTGATCATGGAAGAGCCTTTCGACATCAAGTGCAACCTTGATATCTCTAGTTGTGACTCCACTCTTACGGCTGCAGATATTGCTTTTGTCAAGTTGTAAATCTCTTATGAAACAATACAATCTTCGAACTGAAAATCTCAACCCATTAAGATAATGGGCCTACTCGTCGCCTCTTAGCTTCTGCAAGGTTACATCGACCTGAAAATTTTAAAAATTCAACAGTATAGTCGAATGCAAAACGATTACCTTGCGACAATTATGGTACAACTGGAGCAAATATTTTTCATAATCTAGAGGTGCTCTTCCTTGTCATTTGCTCCAGTTGAAACGTTCCTTCCTATGAAAATTACCGTTGAAATAGGAGATGTCCACCTATGAAAAATAAGCAACCGATCCACCTCTGAAAAATAAGCAACGATAATTTCAACTGATCCACCTATGAAAAATAATTGTTGTAATATGTATGTCGCCTTCTCGGCTGATAGTCATACAGTTCACCGCCTTCATCATCCGAGTTATCCTCATAATCGGGTAGATGATGAGAATGTCATCCAACAAAGTTATAAGCAACAGGTTGGCCTTGGACAAACCCTCGGCGCGCATCCTATCAATCCCAGGTCATCTGTTGTCGGCGTTGAGATTGATGCCAGCATTCACATCATGAAGAGTTAGTTTGCTGCGTTTGCTAACGAAACTTCTCTCGAAGCTGCTTTTGGCCCTCCCACAACGGCTGAAATAGCTCTTACACCCCACGATCACCGTCAATGGGATAGTTGTTCCCCGCCTGGTTATATGCCATCGAAATCAGGTGAATCCTCGCTCGAATACCACTTAACGCAGCATGAAATGGAAAAAAGATCTGATCTCCGTTGAGATCCCATAACTCCTTGAATCCACAAAGAAGAAAAAAAAACAAAAAGGAGATAATTTTATCAATTGATAAAAAATTGTCCCTTACAAATATGGTGACACCCATTATATATACCACAAACATTAAATACATATTTATAATGTGAACTATAACTCTACTAAAAATAGTAAAGACACAATTACAATGGCAATGATTAAAATCTAGTAAAATAAAATATATGATCCTAAAAGTCATAAATTCCTAATTCACCAATAAAAGGTGATTAATATGACATTAAAAATGAGATTTGTCCATAAATGAAAAAATCTCATAAATAATTATTTTGTGGATTGATTTGAAATAAAATATTCTGCAATAATTTCTTTCCAAATCTGCCCTACATCACTCATGCAACTTACAATGCAAGTGAAATATAATATATCCAGTACAATATTCTTCATTCAATGAAATACATGATATACATGAATTATGCAAGGTCAGTGTTGCAAATATGAACATCATGGAATGTATATACTGCTGAATTTAGTAAATAGAAACACTCTTATCAACCAATAACAAAATGTCACATCTAGCATGAAATTTGCTCTACTTTATTTGATAATTAAAAAAATTGTAAATGCACAACTGAAATAATATTACTCTGCATGCATAATATTTTCTGATTGGTGCCCATGAAGGTTCTTTGTGTTAAAAACACAAAGGATCTCATCAATAAATCAAGCAAACCACACAATAAAATATTAACATTTTATGTGGCTCAACTGTTAGAAACAAAGAGTTGACTAAGTTGTAACTGAATAAAATCAAATCTCAACTGAATGATTTGGTTAACAACCTTATTAAGATTTGAGTCTATCCAAACTTAGGTTTTGGAGTTCATAAATTGGATATATATAATCCATGTGATCCCTTTCTCATTATGCAGAATATTCAAAATATAGTTTTTTCGTATATTTGTGTTTCTCTCCCTCAATCTCTCATCTTCTGTGCATTATCTTTTATATTTATCTTAGTGATTAGATTTTCTACATTAACAATTTGTCAACATCCACGATACGATGAAGAATCATTTCAATAATAGATTTCTTAGCCTCTTTTCTCTCAAACTTTCCCTTTCTCTCACAATGCAAGACATCTCATAACATAAACATTATTTTCCATTCATGGGCAAAAATTCACTTTCCCTCTACATCACATGTGGTTTAATTGCTTTGCAATTTTGTGTTTGGTGAGAAGAGATTTTGAATTTTGATGGTGGTTGGATTGATGCCCCCTTTCTAATATCCACAGAAGAATTTTTATCCGCATAAGAAATGTTTATCCTAAAAAATTATGTTCATTTGGTCTACATCAGTCTAATAGACAGAGATAAGTGACATCTCAACCTACAATTTAGAATAAAATTATGGAACTATGTCTAATCCTTGTATGGGCCCTCTAATTTATATATGTCATGATCAAAGTACTGTCGGCATCAATTTGGATCAAATAGTTCCCTTACCATATTAAATTGCACACATTTTTTTTTATAAACTCAAGATGCTTATGTTTTGTCTGCTTTTAATTTATGAAGCTTACAAGACACACGAGAAAATCTTGCTTAATTATTGCTTCAGCAAACGTGCTCTTTTGAGTAGTTGCAAAGATAATATTTGAGAAGAATATGAATATGTGATATAGCCAAACCAATATCCCCGTTTGAGTGGTGACATAAACGATTACGTGATAGATAACTATTATAGTATAGATAAAAAATAAGGCATTTATTTATTTATTTATGTTTTTAGTTATTCTTGTCGAGAAACGTAATAATAAAAATTTATCGTTTGATTGACTATTATAGATAAAATGTGAAATAAAATGTGCATCAGAATTTATAAAAGGTGAAATATTATTTGACATGCATGTGAGCCCCCTGATTTATAAGAGACGATGAAAAATGATTTGACATGTAGAGCTAGCCCTCTTATACCAGTGGAATATATTGGGTGCATAAACACAATTTCAAAGGGGACCTGAAATACCAATATCGACTTATTCTCACTTATTTTGGTATAATTATAACCACTTATTTCTTGTAGAAAAAAAGGTATTGGGGTTTATTCCTCTTATTCCATCATATTCCTCTCTATTCCTCTACCCAAATAGGGGCAATACAGAATTAGAGATATGATGTATTATTTATGGTATTGTTATACACAATATTTATAGGCAACATTATTTCGTAGTCTAATTTTTGTCAAGAAGTATAAGTGATTGTTTTTGTGGGAAGGATTAATGCATTCAATTGATTGAAGATTATATACTTCATTTTTAAATTTTTATTTCAAAATACAATGACTCTAGATGAAACTGCAAATAAGTACAATCTCAAATTTTATGTATTTATAAAAAGTTGTGGATGGGATTATTTAAGGTGGTAGTTAGCAGATAAGTTCAATCATAGTTGATGAAGACACTGTCATTATAGAAGTAATAAAAAATTGAACATGTGGAAACAAAAACAGAACTGTGATTCATGGATGTTCCCAGCAGCATGTATTAGGCTTGGAGACAAGATGTACTAGATTACTTTTATATAATTGGATTAAATTAAGGTGGGCATGACAAATGAAAAAGCTTAAAAAGAGATTCAAATGGTTGAGAAGAAACTATCCAATAGTACTCCATATTGATCTTATTGCAATCAGTTAAAAAAAGGATGATTCATGAGGTCATGTTTGGAAAAAGAATGAAAATAAAATCAAACTGATTGAGATGGTAATACCTGACACTGAAAGTGGGCAAGTGATCACAAAAATAAGACAATGGCAAGGGGTGCATGGCCTTTTTTTTTTTTCTTGGGGGTTAAATTCAATGGTACTTATAGGAAGGCAATTATATATGAATTTTCTTTTATATATGCTAAAGAGAGTGTGGTCCATGACATACAAAGAATCGCACCAATGTTTTTTTTTTTTTTCGATTGGTAAATTTTTGTATTTCTATGAACTTAGAGTATGTACAAACAGGGGGAAAATTAAAGGAAAAGAACAAAGAGCAACAAAATATTTCAGCCCAATTGTTTACATTAGAGAACTCATTAACTGACTATAGTCAGAAGAAGAAGAAAAACATTAGCTGAGGCGGATTGTGGATCTTCCTTCGGCGTCCTCCTTTAAGATGTGGAGTAGTTCGGGCCAAAAATCAGGAGGATCGTAGACCAAGTAGCCCATGGATGATTGGTTGGCTGCCAGAAGATCAGCAGCTTGGTTTCCTTCTCGGTGCACATGAGTGGCTTTCCATTCTTGAAATAATGTCGAGAGAGAGGAGAAGGTGCGTAGGTCTCTCAGAGCTGTCCATGGGATGGATCCCCGGCCATGAATCCATGCAATTACAGTGGCCACAAACATTAAATACATATTCTTAATGTGAATTATGACTCTACTAAAAATAGTAAGACACAATAAGAGTCAGATTCAAGCCAGACTTGTGGAGTTTTGATGGAGTAGCACAGTCGCAAGCCTTCCACCAGCCCCTTTAGTTCAAGGATGTTTATAGAGGCAGCTAGGATTCTAGCAGATAAAGCTTTGAGACAGTTTCCATATCTATCTCGAATAAGAGCACCGTAAGCAAACCGATCATTGGATCTAGATCCATCAGAGTTAAGTTTGACTCATCCGTCCTGTGGTAGCTCCCACTTTATTTCTCTCTCAAGGACCAGTTTCTCGGGAAGAATTACAGGATATTTTATTAAATTTAATTACATGATATTTTATTTATGCAGCTTATATGGGGCAATTGGAATATAATCTAACTTGGGAAGAATGGGTGACTCCCACCACAGATGGCCATATTAATTAGTACTGTTACCTAGGGCCGCAACTCGGGCGGGTTAACTCGAAGTTGAAACTGTTCAACTTCTAACTCGATGACTCTAACTCGAATCCAACCCATGGTAATCAGAACCAACCTGTGAAATCCTATTCAAGCCTAATTTTTAACAAAAAAAAATACACATATTTCACAAATTTTAATTATCCATTTAAAAAAATTTAAGTCCACAAAAAAATTTATACTGTGATCCAAACGTAGAGATTTATAGTAAATAATCAAGTTTCAGTGGCCTATATCATATGGATGTCTACTACAAGTTCGGATTGGGTTGGGTTGTCTATGATGCCAACCGAAAATCAATCTGATTTTTTACTCAATCCAATTGAATTAACTAATCTAAACCCAACCCCGATTCTTACAACCAACCCCTGTAAAATCGGATTCAACCCATTGGGTCCACATTGAACCTGACCAAAGTTGCAGCCCTACTGTTACCCATCTCTAATGTATTATAATGGATTCTCTTACACGCTCCTATTTTTATATGCAATCACATAATTTGGTTAATGAAATACATAGTTAATTAGATGAAACATACAATTTTTTTTACTTTCGTAAATAAATATATGCAATTTATTGAATTATACATTTCATTTTTTAGGAAAGTATATATTTCATTACATGAAATGTAAATTTAAAAAACAAAATAAACATGTGACAAAAGCTAGACTTCACATTGTATTCTCTTTTTTTTTTAATTTTCTTTATCAAAAAAATTGGTAAAATTATTTGATTTTGGTAGAATTGGGTTGCCCGATTGGGCAGCTTTTACGTTTATAGGAAGTTGTTTATGCAATTGTGCAACCAAACAGTATTACTATAGCAGCTTCATGTAACGGATTTCAGACAAATGATATTCAAAAGTTGCGATTTGCAAAAGCTTGGGGGCGGGGGAGAGGGGGATTGAGCTTCCTACAGAATATGTTTTAAAACCTAAATTCTTGCATATCAATGTTAATTTGCAATCACACAACCAAACACACCCTTTATAGCCCTACTTTCTATGAATACCAGTAAAGCATAGGGGGCGGTTATCGCCATCCCACATGTTATTCTACCCACCTCATTTAATTAAATAAAAATATTAAATCTAACCCACCCCACGAGTTCGACATAGACGATGTCTTCTGGTATTTAAATTGGTTTGACATGAATCATGTCGATCAAGAATTAGAAACTTTAGTATGTTCCCATTCGACATAAACGATGTCTTTTATGTTTAAGTTAGTTCGACATGTCAAATTGGGACTAAAAGGTTGTGCTTCAATTTCTAATATGTGATCGATGTAGTTACTGTCGATGAATTGATATTAGGTCGACTCTTACATTGACAACCTGAATTTACTTTTATGATGAATTGTTAAAATCTTTGAAGTAATCAAGTATGATTGAGAATAATATTTGTGATCCAATCATCAATATGTTTATCTCATGAATCTAGAAAATATAAGTGAGATACAGAGTTGATATTTTACAACCAATGGCCACAAACAACTTTGTTGACTTTGTTCATGAAGGTCAATAATTCGTTTAACACATTCTAGCCTTCCAATGTCTCCGGTCCACCGAGTTCCTGATCGACATGATTCATGTCGAATCACTTTTAAACACAGAAGACATCGTCTATGTCGAACTGAAATAAAATTTCTGGTTTTCAATTGATATAATCTATGTTGAACCATCTTAAACATGAAAAACATCGTCTATGTCGAACTTGTGAGGGGGCGGGGGGAGGGTTACATACAATTTTTTAATTTAAATAAACAAGTTGTGTATAATAACTTGTGGGATGGCTATAACCATCCCCTAAAGCATGTACATGTAATTCCCCTAATATTAAAAATAAAGTTGTATTTTTTCTGTAAATATTTTGTTTATCAAAAAACCCTATATGAGTTAATCTCTCAATTATTTAAAGAATAGGTTAGCCATGCAACTTGTCATCTAGTTGGTATATTTGTTTGCGAATGAATTGTTACACAATAATATCTCTTACTTAGAACATGTCCCTGCACATTTTATTTTTGCTAAGGAACCCGATATGGAATCATCCACAAACCTTGTGGGTCGGATGAGTCTTGAAACATTTGAACTTGAGATCTATAGGACACTAACCAATAACTCGAGCCAAGTGTTAACATGTTGACACATGTTAATTACTTTCAATTTTTGGGTTATAACTCAAAATTTTATTTATCAAATTATTTACTGCAATTGTCTTTAATTAACCAGCCTAGCTCTTTTAACTCTCCCTCCCAACAAATGTCAACCAAAATATATATCATTGGTTAAGATATCTAGATTCTATGGATATATGAATGCAAATATGTAAATTTTGGAGGAGAAGAAAATTATATCACATTCATTTGAAATCATCACTGTAAGATAATTATAATAGCCATAATCAGAACTAAATAACTAAATAAATAATATATAAATAAATAACAAGGGACCTATGCTTCGTCTCAGTTTCCTAAAACCATTTGTTTATCATGCAATCGTGCGGGTGTGATTTGGATTGTTCAATATGCTTAAATTATCTTCTCTGTGTCTGAGACTGATTTTGGTTGTTGTTGTTGATGGTGGTTGGATTTGATGTCCCCTTCCTAACATGAAAACAATATTTTTTTTTTATGTGGATGACAGGCAATTTTTTTTTATATGGTTAGGGATTTATATGTGACATCTCAACCCACAACATCTAATTAGATTTTGAATAAAAATTATATAGTGCTTTGTTTATATGAAGTTTATGTTTTTCAGTTCACGAATGGACCCTTAATATATTTGTCCTGATCTTTGTTCTGTCGGTGTCAATATAGTTTTATTGTTGAATTGAATTGTATCAAATGGAGTTTTTTTTTATAGTCTTTTTTAGTATACAAGTATTTTTTTTCATATTAAATTTTCTAGTGAAGTCCTTGCTGCAGTGTTTCCCTATTTTAATTTTGTACTTTTTTAAAACTGCATGGTAGGCATACTATCTTTAAATTATATACAATCTAAAGGGGAATGTCCAAAAGAGAAAGCAATACAAAAGAAATTTGGGAGAGGTAGGTCAGGTAAAAGAGATATCTACCAGTTCCAACCTTCCCAACCACGCCACTCCCTCACTCAACAAGTAAAACCCCTGACTAGAAGCAAATCTTGCTAGCACCCACATAATACAAACCCCACTCTAAATCAAGTGGGTAACCATTTCCCAAACATTTTCGATATACACTGTCATACCTCTAAAGAGAAAATGATTACGAGACAACCACAATGCCCAAGCGACGGCCGGGACGAAGAGCTACATGACCTTAGCCTTGACATTGTTATCTTGTGGATGCTTCAGGTGTTTGCCTGCAGCCCACATATCATCCAGAGTGTGGAAGTTAATCGGCATCCCACACACCAAATTCATGTTACGTCAAATCTGTTGTGCCATGGAACAATGAATCATGATATGCTCCGATGTCTCCTGCCCCCCCTAAGCATACTGGGCAGCGAGTGTCGTCATCCGACCACTTGGCCCTATTTTAATTTTGTACTTAAGTAGAGATATAACTCCATCTCTTATAACTTTTTTTATTTTATTGTATATCCTTCTATTTCGAATCTTTCCATATCGGACCATTGTAACTTTTTTAAGTTATGAAAGGACTATATTCTTTCAAAAAATAAATTATAGAGTGAGAGAGTTTCTTAATTGATGAGATGGTTTAGTAGAGAATTAAAGAACGTTAGAATGATCCAACAAAAAAAAACTGTTAGAACAAGAAAAAGAAATAATAATGAAACCATTTTTTTATTAAAAAGAAACTAAAACCATTTATATAATAAGACATGATAATGTTACATATATAATATAATAATATAATAATATGTAATCTAACGGCTTTAACAGAGACATACAAGATATGTTGTTTAAGGAGTTGCGGATGACAGTAGTTTGGTGGTATGGGGCAGATATGTCTAATTTTAAGTGAAAAAAAAGATATTTGTTGCACTAAAGGTGACAAAACAGTGAACATGATATATATATATATATATATATAGTCAAATGATAAGGTCCGGCGTGCGGGCGGGTGCGGACGCGACGTGGGTCGTCCGATTACGGGTCCATCGCATCCGACGGTCGATGTGAATCGCACCCGACCGTCCGATGCGATGGACCCGTGATCGACGTCGCACGTGTCCGCACGGCGCACCTAATCATTCCTCATACATATATATATATATGAAAATTATTACGTGCGGCGAACGGCGGGTGCGGCCACGACGTGGGCCGTTCGATCGCGGGTCCATCGCATCCGACGGTTGATGTGAATCGCACCCGACCGTCCGATGCGATGGACCCGTGATCGACGGCCCGCGCCGTTCGCCGTACGCAATAACTCCCCTATATAAATTATTACGTGCGGCGAACAGCGGGTGCGGCCGCGACGTGGGCCGTTCGATCACGGGTCCATCGCATCCGACGGTCGACGTGAATCGCACCCGACCGTCCGATGCGATGGACCCGTGATCGACGGCCCGTAGTCGCTGCCGCATGAGTCCGCACGCCGCATAATATTGGGATTAACCATTTTATACTCCATGAGATTTCTCTAGTCTTAAACACTGATAACACCTGTTTAATATTGGGATTAACAATACCACATGGATGAAGTAATACTTAAAATAGAAATTCACACTTAAAAAGTTTTCCTTTTCATATAATCAATAGGCCTAGGCTAGGATGTTCCCCCCTCTTTGACCATACACATTAATAATGGATAGATGCCCTAAAAAATCAGTACAATATATTTGTTATTATATATATTGTGAAAAAGACATATGTTGTGATCTTGTCTTATATCACCCCCACCGGTATAAGTAACATCTTCTAACAAAAGATGGGGTGTTTTGCCATCTTGATATAATATAGCTTTGCATGTGTATCAGTATAAGTCATATATATGCTTATCAGATATGTATGTTTATCTTTTATTTATCAGATATAATATGTTTATCAAATACATAGATTTATGGCTATGCACATTGTTATTGTTAATTAACCTGAGTACATTGTTAATTAATCTGAATACACTGTTAATCTATTTGGGTACACTATTATCATGTATATATATGTTACTTGTGAGTTTCATATTTTTATTTCTGTAATTTTGATATGTATTGTTAGCTAGCATGTCTTTATTAGATACATTATTTTTGTACATCATATGGAAGAATGAAGTATTGATTTTAGCTTGGTCCTAGTCTTAGGGTGCGTTTGGTTGCGCGATTGCAAAACTGATTCTGCAGGAATCTGCGATTGCAAACCTGATTCTGTAGGAAGCTCACTTTCTCAGCTTTTTGAAATCGCAGCTTTTGGGCACTATTTGCCTGCAATCGCTGGGTTTAAAACTGCGATGATAAAACTGTTTGGTTGCGCGATTGCAAACGCAGCTTCCTGTAATCGCAATCGCAGCGCAATCGCGCAACCAAACGCACCCTTAGTCTCTTGGTACATATATATTCTTAGTCTTTTGGTATATATATAACTTATGTCTTTTGTGCATCATATCAGACGAATGAGTAGTTGTTCTTTTATTTCTCTTTTAAGAATGTTTTAATACTATGATATAATATAGTTTTGTTATAATTTTTAAGGGGAACTGCAGCATGTTCGTAAATAAATTTGGTGAGTATCGATGGACATGAACTTCGAACAAGGCAGCATTCTAAGATTTAGAGCTGAATATGATGTAAAGATCCTAAGACGATCCAAAGAAAGTGTTATGAATGGACAAGAACTATGTTATATATTATATATAACTTGTGTTATACAATTATGAATGGAAGTTGTGTTATGAATGGATCTTGTGTATATCTGCTAATCAATTGATGTTATGAATAGAACTGATTTTGTAAATGATAATTGTTTTATCTAAAAAAGTGTGTTATAAATGGACATGAATTATGTTATGTATTATATATAACTTGTGTTATATCATTACAAATGAAAGTTATGTTATGAATGGATCTTGTGTACATTTGTTGATCAATTGATGTTATGAATAGAAGTGGTGTTATAAATGATAGTAGTTTTATGAATGGTATAATTTATGTTATATTATTAGTATTTTGTATGTATTTACTACCAATACATTGTTAGTGTAAGACCCCACACCTCTATTTAGGCTTATGTTATTCTGTTACATGTTTGGATTGATGGATAGCACAATGATGTGTTATTTCGTATTACTATTCATTTGGGGTGCATTAGGGTCATGTATGCTTAGGTTATATCCTAAGTTGCATGTTTGATATGATTCGGATATAATTTTGTTAATGTCCAAGATGATGTAGTTTAAATCTAATTTTATTATGGGGCATTCAGTTTTGAGTTAGCTTTCATACAAAAATGGAATTAAATTATCTGGATTCTTGTAGCAAAAGTTATTAGTGATTTTCCAAATATATCATGGGGATAAGGTCTGGCAGCAGCCCTGTTTGATGTTAATTATATAATTCGGAATGGTTAGAGGGCTTATTAGAGATTGGATTAAACATGAGGGTGTTGTTGATGGTGTTGTGAGCCTCTCGGTGATTTGGTGAGTCTGTCAACTTCCTGTTGCTTTTCGTACCAAGTGTTTTGTTATTGTTGGTATATATTTAACTGTATTTGTAATTATGACTTGTGTTCACATGGGACGGTGATTGTGTATTCTTCTAAGGACCACTATTATATGTTCAATGGTCTTGTATTATTCATTTATTTATTCATATACTTTTTCACTATCGTTTATTCTGATTCAATCATTTATTTTTGGTGAATTATTATGATTGTGATATACTCAGTATCGTACACGTGTCACCCCTTAGGGACGGCCGCTCCTGAGACTTGACAGTTAGTCCATCTGGGTACATTGTTAGTCACTATCAGTACATTGTTAGATCATCTGAGTACATTATTACCTACTACCCTTATATATTCACAATAGTTTGAGCGTCATCAATCAACATGCACTCAATAATGAATAATCATATAAAATAATCTGATTTAATACAAACAGATGTTCATATATGGCAATACGACAATGTAATTAAAACAAAATATTTTTTTTAATTGGACTAATGACTTCATTCTTCAACTACAATTGAATTTATCAATGTCATCCTGTTGTCTCCAAGGCGTTATAGCATAATAAGGTACGATAATGTGAAAAATGAGAAGTTATATATAATATATAACATATTTCATGTCCATTCATAACACACTTTCTTTGGATCTTCACAGTATATTCTCCTCTAAATCTTGGAATGTCGCTCTGTCCAAAGTTCAGTTTCATCATTTTGATAATATGCTAATGAAATTTGTTTATAAACATGTTGTAGTCCACTTTAAATGTCATCTCTGATGGTTGACCAATTCTCAACTTCCATTAATTAATGATTTATCTTGAAAGACGCTTTCAACCACAAACCTGCATATTTAATAGTGTACCCAAATGAATTAACATTGTACTGCTAGTGTGTAACAATGTTCCCAGATGAACTAACAATATACTAATAATCAATGCATACAAGGTACTAATAGTATTACATAAGTTATACCATTCATAACACAACTATCATTCATAACAATAATTATATTCATAACATCAATTGGTCAACAAATGCACTCAAGATTCATTCATAACACAATTATCATTCATAATGGTATAACACAAGTTATATATAATATACAACATTCTTGGAAGGAGTTTTGTCAATGACTTTTGAGTAGGAGATTTGGTGGATAACTTGGATGGAGCTTTGGTGGATGGCTTTTGAGTAGGGGCTTTAGTGGATGACCACCATTATAAAACTCAGACTTCTTCTTGGTGTTAAATCCTTTGTTCGAACCATTTTCAATCCTACACAGTGTGCAAAAATATAGTAAAATAAAATTAATTGCTAACAACAATGTACACACAATAACAACAATAACTCACAATAATGAATTTCCATAACTAGGTTTCAAAATAACAGTTAATATGCTCCTAGATAATCATTAGTAGTACTCTAAACGGCATCTTAAGTTAAGAGAGTTCATAAATTGACAAATAAAAGCTAATATCAGAGATTAAGTGAAGAACTAAAATCCATTTCTGTATTTTAACAAGAGCACCAAAAGGTTTTCCATACAAGAATAGGTGAGATTATATGCTATTCATATACAAGAAAAAAAAGAAACTAAACCAAAAATAAGGAAAGATCATCTATGGTGATCAGGACTCCAAATCATTTGTTCCGAAATGACTAAAGAGAAATGATTTAATTCAAATAAAATCAAATAACAATGTACCCACAAATAACATAAGACAAACATAGGTTACTGTATATAGTTAACAATGTACTCAGAATCCCTAATATTGTACTGAGAAGAAATCAAATTACGGCCAATCACCGAAAATGTATGAAAAAATTCAAATAAATACTACAAATACACCTATCAAATCACAAGAAAAAAAATCATGATCTCATAACATAGAAAAAAGAAATTTGGATGAATTAATGCAAAAAAAGTGTGCAAATCAGTCTCAAACAAAAAATCTCACAGTCAAAAAAAGAACACATCCATAAAAGCAATTGTATTTCAGATTCTTTTTGTAAATCCATCAATCAAGAGACAGAAAATCTATAGACAAGAAGAGGAAGAAAAAGCAAACTCTAACCTTTATATGCAGAATGGATCACAATGGTTTTAGGTTTCAAATGGAGAAGCACAAAGAGTTCTGATTTTGTTCTCTCAGCGATATGGGAAAAAAATGGTGTTATCGGAAATGAGAAATGGATTTTAAAAGAAAAAAAGGGAGCGCTCGATGAAGAAGAGTTCGAATATGAAAGGAGAGGATGAGTTGAAAATAAAAGGTTTGAAAGGGTAATTTTAGATGTTCAAAAAGGGTATCTGACGGAAACTATGAAGTTAGACCTAAGAATAATTGGTTTGGGAGATAGGAACCTAGAGAAAACTCAAAAAAGTCAAGGGATTTAAAAATAATAAAGGGGTGTCTGGGAGGACCTCTAATTAATTTTTCCAAAATACAATGACTCTAGAGATGAAATTGCAAATATGTATTTTGTATATTTATAAGAAGTTGTGGATGGGATTACATAACGTGGTACATGGCAGATATGTTCAATCATAATTGATGAAGACACCGTCATTGTATAAATAATAATAAATTGAACAAGGAAACAAAAATAAAACTGCGGTTCCATGAATGTCCCCAGCAGCATGTATTAGGCTTGGAGACAAGATGTACTAGATTAGTTTTATATAATGGGATTAAATTAAGGTGGGCATGACAAATGGAAAAGTTTAAAAAGAGATTGAAATGGTTGAGAAGAAAGTCAAGAAACTTTCCAATAAAATTTCACATTGATCTTGTTGCAATTCAGTTTAAAAAAAAGGATGATTCATGAGGCCATGTTTGGAGAAAGAATGAAAGAAAATCAAACTGATTGAGATGGTGAAACTGAAAGTGAGCAAGTGATCATAAAAATAATACTATGGCATGGGGGGTGCATGGCCCTTGTTTTTTTTTTTTTTGTTAAATTCAATGGTACATTGTAGCTAGGGAGGTAATATCTGGATTTCCTTTTTATTTGTATGCTAAAGAGAGTGCGGTCCATGACATACAAAGAATCCCACCAATGACTCTTTTATTCAATACAGGAAATCTTTAATCATGCAGCTTATGCAGGGCTTGGGAAGAATAGTGACCCCACCACAGATGGGTCATATTAATTAGTATTGTTTCTCTCCTATTTTATAATGGACGTTGTTACAAGTAGGCCTGTCAACGGGTCGGGTCCGATCGGGTCGGGTGGATCGGACCCGACCCATGGCAAGATCCGACGGGTCCGGGTCCAATCTAGGACCCGGCGGGTCCGGGAAAATGTGGACCCGGACCCGGACCCGTCGGGTCCGGGTCCAACCCAACCCAGATGGTTGGAAAAAAAAAAGAAGAGGAAGAGCTCATGTATTTGTTTGTCTTATCATTCTATTTGAAAATTTTTGTAATAAAGTGTTATTATTAATGAGACTATGTTTGAACATAATGTTATATAATTCAAAAGAAGTAAATGAATTGTTAAACAATATCCAAAACGCTAACCACTAACATAAAAAATATATTAACCTAAACAATAAACATAACTAATTATACAAACATTCAAAACAATATTAACTTAAACAACATTCAAAACAATAAACACTAACATATTAACTAAAATAATAAACATAAATCATGCAACAAACTAATTAATTATACAAATTCAAAAGCTAATAAGTTAATTGTCAAAACAAACCGACGACAATACATTACTAAGTTTATTACATATTAAATAATCAAATTCTTGCAAGTTGCAACATCAACACAACGAAAAAAATGTTATGATTATGATTTATAAACTTATGGATACAAACATAAATTAAGTAAGAAATAAAATTATGTATCAACTAATACTAATAGCCTTATAATATATGAGCATATATTAATAAAACAATCGAGTCTCGGGTCCAACGGGTCGGAGCGGGGTGGACCCAGACCCGACCCGTTTGTTTGTTCAGTCCGCCGGGTCGGGTCCAAATTGGATCAGGTAAATACACGTGTAATTGGGTCCAGGCCGGGTCGGGTCCGGGTCTAGACCCGACCCGTTAACAGGCCTAGTTACAAGCTATTCTTGTATGCAGTAGTATGCAATCACATTTTATTCTTGTATGCGGCGTGCAATAACATTTTGTTAACAAGATATATATTTAATTATATAAAACATACCATTTTTTTTTTTTTAAAATAAATATATAGAATTTATATGTACTTTACTTTTTTAAAGATATATATTTCATTACATAAAGTATGCACTTTTTAAAAAATTAAAACATGTGACAATCAGATACTAAAATCATTGTTATACTATGTTAGACAATAATATCTCTTATTCAAAATCAGCCACATTTTATTTTTGACAAGGAACCCAGCATAGAATCACCCCCATACCTTATGCATATATGAATCTAGAAAGATTTAAACTCGAGATCTACAAGATACAAACCGATAACTTTAGCCAAGTGCGGGGTGCATGCCCTTTGTTAAGTTATCTAGATTTTATGGACTTATATATGAATGCAAAATATATATGTAAATTTTGGAGAAAAACAAAATCATATCACATTCATTGAAGTCCATTCTCCTGTTGTTTAACTTTCTTTCCAAGACTCGTGATAACATGAAAGGCTGATTGCATTTCTCTACTTGTTTGGTTGTTTTCATTTGATGTCATCAGTGTAAGATAATTATAATAACCATAACCATATATAAATAAATTAGTTAATTAATAACAAGGGACCTATACTCGTCTCAGTTTCCTATAACCAATGTTTATCATGCAATCGTGCGGGTGTGATTTGGATTGTTCAATATGCTTAAATTATTTTCTTTGTGTCTTGTGACTGATTTTGGATGCTGTTATTGATGGTGGTTGGATTTGATGTCCCCTTCCTAACTTGAACACGAGAATATTTTTTTCAATGTGTGGATGACAGGCATTTTTTTTATATGGGTAGGGAAGTATATATGTGACATCTCAACCCACAACATCTAATTAGATTTGGAATAAAAATTATATAGTGCTTTGTTTATATGAAGATTATGTTATTCAGTTCATGAATGGACCCTTCAATATATTTGTCCTGATCTTTGTTCGGTCGGCATCAATTTAGTTTAAAATGTTGAATTGAATTGAATCAAATGGAGATTTTTTTTTTAGTCTATAAGTATTTTTTCCATATTGAATTTTGTAGAACAAGAGAACCCCTTCAGTGAAGAGATGGTTTAGTAGAGAATTAAAGACGTATAAGATATGTTATTTAGAGAATAGTTTGGTGGTTTGGGGCAGACATGTCTAATTTAAGTAAAGATAGATATTTGTTATTATCTAGAGGTGACAAAGCAGTCAACATGATTACTACAAATATATATAACTAAGACTATGGTTTCATGGATGTTCCAAGCAGCTTCTATTTGGAGACATGACAGAAACTGTGTTTGTGTAAACAAACTGGATTAAAAAATAATCATGATTTAGTTGTCTTGTAAAAGACAAGACATGGATTAAAAAAAATTAGGGCATGAAGTGGTTAAATGTCGAGCAAGCAAAGGATGATTAAAATCTTGTAGTGTTATTAGAGAGGGATATGTTACATCTGAATGGGTTTTTATCTTTGAAAAATGTGTCATTCCAGCAATCACAACATGTTATAATTTTTTTTAAAGATATGTATCTTGTCTAATGAAATACATGTCTTCATAAAAACCAAGGTATATATACATTTGAATTAATTGAATGTGTATATCTTTTTATGTTTTTTTAACCCAATATATAATAGATTATAAAGACTATGTCCTAGATTAGGAATGCATGAGAGATTGTAGAAATGATTTCAGTGCATCAACACCCTTTAATTATCTTTTGAAAAATGTTAGGCACCCACTTTACATCCCCACCTACAATCTCTGTGTAGATTTGTTTTTTTAAATTATATATCTTATTCATTAAAATCTATTCTTTTATATATAAAAAAATATGTGTCATTGAAATTTGTATGGAACCATTTAATAAAAATGTAAAAAAAATAAATGATAAATATACTTCATCTTGCCTAACAAGAATCATATATCGTTAGATAACGATCGAGGTATATGCGTGGGATTGCAAGAAGAGTTATAAACAAAATTGTGATTATTTTTTCAATCTCAATTCTAGTCTCCACATCTTTTAAATTTTTTATAAATGGTATACCTCATCTAATAACTATTAAGATATGTACTTTTATTGAAAATAAAAATATATACTCCAATAAATTCTATAGACCCATTTTTAAATATATAAAAAAAATAACAAAGTATATATACATTTGTTAATATGAGTATATGAGGCTAACGATTTATATAGAACTGGAATTAGGACTAAAAAAAGGACATTGAGTAACAACATTCTTTTATTAATATGTATTGTGTAAGGAAAATGATATATCTAGCCCCTTGTATAGCCCTAATTGCAGTCCACACTATTTTTCTTTTTTTTTAAAAAAATCATGCACTCTCCTAATGAAGTACATGTTGTTATACAAAATGGAGTTATATTTCATAATGTTTTTTTTTTTTGAAAAAAATATATATATTCCGTCATACAGTATAATAGAACCCCATACACTAATAATATAATATATAATGTGTTATCATAGTGTATTGTGTTATCTAGTGTATGTGGCTAAAGTTTAGACTAAGGGGCCGTTTGGTTCAGCGGAAAACTGATTTTAAGTCCTGATTCATAAGTGGAGATTATATAAATTCTGATAAGTTTTAATCAGTTCAGAAGAAAAAAATGTTTGGTTCAGCAGAAATTATAAGTACTTATGAAAATAAGTGTGTTTGGTTCAGTACTTTGAGTAGAGCTTAAGCTAAGGGTGTTTTGGTCCATTTAATAAGTGCTGAATGTAATTTTGATGTTTGGTTGAAAACTTGATTATTTGCTTTTTTCTATTTATTTAAAAGAGATACTTTGGTATATGTCTATTTAATATCTTATGAGATATTGCACTTTAAAAACTGTTAGAATATAATCACGAGCCTATACAGATTACATGAATGTCAACAAATCAATCTACAATTGTTCCATCTTTCACAGTATATAGGGATATAGAAGCACAAATCTGATCTAAACTTGGGACAGTATTATTTGGATTAGTTTGGTCCCTGATGGGGTTGTTCATTGACAATAAAAAATGGCACCTGGAAAGAGGCCACCCCTCATCAATACAAAACTTCCATGCATCTCCAATCCATAAAATGAAAATCATAGACAATCCCAAAAGATAACAAATGATCTGTTTGTATTGATGAAAATATGAGTTTGCCCTTTTTGATGAACATGCATAACCCATCTAACTATAGAATCTATTGCATTTGTGTGTGTTTATCAACATGGAAAAAACAATTATCCCATATAATCCCGGAATACTTAAAAGTTAAAACATAACCCCCACCTAATAATGTGGCCACCTGTAAGACCTGAGAAATCATCAATGAAATCCAACCAACTTGGTGCCTCTGTTTTGAGGGTGTTTCACTGCATATCATGTCTAAAGATTAGTACGACCAAAACATCTATTTAACTACCCTACTAGTCCATATATCTTTAGCATATGTAGCCAAAACATCTATCTATATATTATATGAAGTATAGGAATTGCATATATGTCTATGTATTTTTATTACTGGTGATTAAAGTAGATAAATAATTTTCTTTCTACCATTGAATGTCTATGTTACTAGTTAATAGTGTAGACAACAACAATGCAGTGGAGGGAATTTCCTGATGTTTGCACATAAACATCTATCTATACATAAACATAAACCTAAAATTAAACATCAGCTAATCTAACAATCTTGATGTATGCACATGGACATGGAAACACATAACATCTAGACATCCATAAATAGCTATCATTGAAAAAGATACCCATCCAACAGATTATGTAACAAGCTTGGCATGTGCACATGGAAATGGAAATACAGAGAATGTCTCAACATCCATAAATAGCAATCAAGTAGTAGTTTTAAACAATACATTAGCTCAAGTCATTTGTCCACCAATAAACCTCTTTCATCAGGTAGGCTAGAACATATTTTCTCATGCACCAATTCCAGAATATACATTGAAAACCATTCAATTATGAGACCAGCCTCCCCTAGAGTGACAAAGACATACCTTTTTGTTTAATTGAAAATCACAGATTAATGAGATGAGCTTCCCCTACTGTAACTCTCTCAAGCCTCTTTGGATCAGTCAAACAAGAAACAAGATTATGTAATCCACATATAAGATATCCACATTCATTCTGTGTTTGCTCTAATAAAATTAGTAAATCTAATAACATCTTGCTATAAGTGGGCCATGTAGAGGTTACTAATAAAACAATGACATGAAAACATCAAGATTCTGATATGCTCTGCGCGGACTATTAGGAAGATTAGAGAAGTATATCATAGGTCTCCAAAAAAAATATAACAGCCCATATAAATCCTCAACCACTAATCCTCATCCCCCACCCCTATAATAATTCAGCAGATGCACACCCCCCCATTAATTGGATTTGTAAGAAATAGAATTTAAAATTTTCCATGTCTAATAAAGTTAATATCACAACAAAATGATACTTCATGCGTTCAATGACAGTGAATTTGTCACGCCCCAGGCGTCCCCGAAACGTGGCAAATATATAAATTATAAGCTATCATACAAGAGGTCAACAGATGACTCCAATAAATAATACACAAGGCTAACAATCAATGATAACTGATAACTCAAATGAAAGGCGAAAGCATAAAAATATCAATAAGTCTGTAAATCAAAATATTATTACAGACCCGAATACACAATCACTGTCCTATGAGAGCCAAGTCTAGCCAAATAAAATACAACAAGTGACACATACACGGTTTACAAATACACAAGACTCTAGGACTGCTGACAGCCTCACACTCGCCAATCCGTCAGACAGAACGCTCCACGCACGCAAGACCACGCCACAAGGAAGCTCCAGCTCCACGCCCAACAACGCCCCTGTAAAGGAAAACAGTACGCGAGGGGTGAGCTATAAGCTCAGTGAGTGGTCAGAAACCAAACACCAACATAATCTTTTGATACAAAGGCAATCTCTTATCAAGGAAAACCATGGGTAGAAACCCAACGGTTAACAAGGTCACGCGGCGGTGCGACAATATTCCGTTATCGCCCTCACTCCCAAGGGTGGAGGCTTTTGGGACTCACAGGGAGGAATAGTCGTTAACCACTTGGTGTTACCGCGTAACAGTTACAAGAGTTCATCCGCTTACGAGGTAGAAATATAATTCGACACCTCAAGCGTTTGGAGGTATACCCAGAGTATACTCGATGGGTACAACTCACATTCGCCCTCATCCTAGCCCCCACAGGGGTGAACCTAGGGATTTGAAGGACAAAACTTGCTGTTCTACACCGTTCGTCATCCGGTAGCACTCTCCCGGGCAACCCCTACCTGGAGCCGGCCACGATCAGTACACTGTCGAGCGCATCGATGGTACCTACAGGTGGGGGCTCCACCCAGGGTGGCTCAAGCTAGGCAGCTTCAACACAGATCCAACGAAGGGGAGAACTATTCACGCTCGCAATATCATTCGGTTGCCCACCGTCATGCAATCTCTAACTGGTATGCTCCCATGATCAGTACATCTGCCGAATGCATCGGGAGTACCTACAAGTGGGAGCCTTCTGACCAAGCAGCCTCAACGTCAGGGCCACGACATACGGAGATATTGGGAGGAACCACTACTTGTTCGCAGCGCAAACCCTATGAAAAGCCAATTACTCAAGCTGGTGGGTCGAGTATCAACTCGAGCCCACCACACTCATACCAACACCCTCACCTCCGAAGGGTGACCTAGGATCTTGGGAGCAATACCCTCACCCTCACCCCGACGGGCGACATAGGATCTTGGGAAATTGCACAACTGGCAGATCAAACCAACGCCGTCCCACCACACCCTCACCCTCACCCCCTCCTCGGGGTGACATAGGCTCTTGGGGAAGAGGTCGATTGTTCTAAGCCCTTGGTCCACCGGTAGCCCTTTCCCCGGATAGCCTCGACCTGACATACTCCCACGATCAGTACACTGTCGACCGCAGCGATGGTACCTACAGATGAGAGCCCGGTGCCAGGACAGCGTTTCCGACGCCGGGAAGTTCCTACACGGATCCAACGAAGGGGAAAAACAATCTACGCTCGCGAATACGATCCTCTTGGATCCGTCGTCATCGATCATCAAACACCGATTAAGCGCAACGAATTCTCAAGAATTCCCTCCAGGGCGCATAACTCAGATGCGGGGAAGACATTTTATTCTAAGTGTCAAAGCCATGGTATGACCCCATAGGAGGTCATACACTCGTCTAATCTCATTAGACAAGGCTCATGGCCAAATAGGCATATACATAATATGCAATAAATACCCAAGGGTGGCTTACCTAACATGCATACACGAAGACAAACAGGCAAATACACAACTTATAACCTAACATACGTTGGATGACACCAACCTAGAGGGGAAGGGTTAAGCGCGATCTGCGCAACGACATGTGCATGCCAATAATTCCAAGCAAGCCTGAGTCAAGTAGGAACTACATCTACTTACTCCGCTCGCGAAAAGAGGGAGGGCGAGAGAGAGGGAATGCCTCATCCTCTCTCGGGCTGGTCATAGTTTTACCCCAACCGATGGGTGCAATAACTATACCACACCCTCGAGTCCTAAATCAGAGGAATATTACGCATACACCCGTTATTAACCCAAGTTAAACATGTTTGATAAATAGGGGTAGTATTTCAAACAAAACTACCTAAGTCATGCCATATTCTATACAATACATAGGCAAGTATAAGGTAGAATAGGGGTTCTACACAATATACGAGCTATATAACCTAGCATGCATGATATCTACATATCTAGGGTGCAATTAAAGCCCTATGGAAGCGCGAAGCACGACTACGTGCATCGAGCGCTCCCGGAAGGGTTGAAATCAAACCACTCACCGATACCCGGGTTGACGTGCATCCCATCCGACGAGATCTGTAAGTCAAGGGTATCAATGGGGGTGAGTATAAGCACACACAAGCACATAGAATTAACTAGGCATGCCTAAGGCTAGACATGCACGCAAACGGGCTCGAACGCACGCAAGCATGAATGCACGCACGCGTGCCTGAGCCCCCCGGACACCCACCCGAGGGTGCCGACCCCCAGCATGCCCAAACCGGGCCCCGGCAGCCCTGCACGCACGCACGCGGAGCCCCGGGCGCAGCCCCGGGCGTCCCGTGCGCATGCCCCGCGCGCAGGCACGCGCTCCCGGGCGTCCCAGCGCGCCTCAGCGCGTTCCAGCGCCCCGCGCGCGCCCGCGTGCGCGCTCACGCGTGCGGACCCGCCCGCCCAGGCCTCCAAACCATCACCAATGCCCCCCACATGCACCCAAACTCAACCACATGGCATGCACACCCTAAACACTTCCATATATGCTTAAAAAATCAGAAAAAGAAGGGGGAAAACTCACCAAAAGAGAGGGAGAGGGAAGGGGGAGATGTCGGGCTCGCAAGCACGCCTTTTCCACCTCGACCGCCTCCACCGCCACTACCACCTCTGCCTTGGGAGCTCCGCTTCTTGCTGAAATCAGGGAAGAGGGGGAGGGAAAGCCATGGAAGCCATAGGGAGGAGTTAGAGGAGGAGGAGAGGAGGAAATGCACACCACCAATACAACTCATGCACACAACAACTCACCCTGACCTCCTCTTCCTTCCACTCCTACACCATCATCATTGGGGCATTTCAACAAACACTTGGGGGGCTGAAAACCAAAGGGGAGGGAAAACAATGAGGGGGAGCAAGAGAGAAGGGGAAACAATCCCAACAACACAACAACAACTCTACATACCTTCTTTCACTCCTTTTTGTGCTCCTTCTTGATCTCTTCTCCACCACCATCACTTCCCCCACACAACACACACAAGGGCTGGACCAGGAGCAAAAGAGGGGAGAAAGTGAGCCAAAGTCGTGCATTTGGGGAGCCTTAAATAGGTAAGGTCGGACTGAATGACCGAGCTGTCCTCGGACTTAAAACCTCTGCGCAGCCTTCACTTAAACGGCCATAACTTTCCCAATACAGCTCCGAATTGCATGATTCTAGTGGCATTAGAAAGCTAAGAAGATTATCTACAGCTTTCACGTTTACACCTAGATCAAATAATCCCTCCAAATATTCCGAAATCTAGGCTAAACATCTTACAGGGCTGCTGCCTGGATTTCTCAACTTCGGGATATACTCGGAAAAATACTCATATCTTTTGATATACGAATCCAGTTGATCCAATTCCACTTCTATATGGAAGCTATCTCAAAACTGAACATCTCGTAATAATATCGAATTTTTATCTCTTCATCTTGGATTTTAACAAAATCAAATCCAAATATCAATCCGAAACTGCATAATTCCAAAAACGTTATCGAAATTAAACGAAAATTTTATGGGCAGTACTAAACAATATCAGGACCCATAATATGCAGTTATATCTTCAATCAGAGTCCTCAAACCCCAGCAGGTAGCTAAAAACCAAAATTTTAGCGACTCCGATTGAAATTAGGACTCTAAATGACACAGGTCTAACAGAATTATTCTTGGATTTGAAGTTCAACCAATCTTTGTTCCTATCCCTAGAATACAAGAACAAAATCCTACCAAACAAAGGAGAAATAATTGGATATAGGAGGTTGACAAAGTCCTCCACCATCCGTTCGGGGTCCATATCGTCACCCTGAGCATCCATGGTGGCGGTAGGCTCCTTCAACTCGCGGACGGCCTCCCGAGTCTGCCTTGTCAGTTGCTCCAACGCCTCCGACGCATGGTTCCCCTTCGAAGCCGCTCTCTGCTTGCTCTTCTTCGAACCCTTCGCCTTCAGATCCGGCAATCCTAAACCCAGCCCTTGGACCACAGATTTGCGATCGAACGACGGTCCGTAAGGATCAGTCGAAGAACCTCGAAGGAGATCGGCAAAGAACCTCGAAGGAGATCGGCACAGAAGGTGATAGCAGGTCGAAGAGGATCTCAGTTTGCTTGGTCCATTTTAGGGTTCGAAAAAGGTTGAAAAAGGGTTTTCGGCGCAGAGAAATGGCTAGGAGAGAGAAGATTTGAGAGGTTGAAAAAGGGTTTAAATACTATATGTAAATATCAAACATAGACAGGGGCATTCTAGACTTTTCACGATGCACACAAACCGCTGAACACGTTAGCCGAATATTTAAGTCCAGACGAGTGGGCTGAAAAAATGTTGCCAAAAATGACTGAACAAGGGAACAAAAAAGAGCTTATTCGTCATCCAACCAAACGCTCTTACAACTGATTTTTAGCTTTAAGCTGAATAAGCACTGATAAAAAGTGCAACCAAACAGCCCCTAAGTGTATCTAACGTTCAACCGCTTATTGAGCCACTGTTTATCTCAGGGAATGGATTTGGCATTGAGTGGGCACTTGGGCTCCAATATATAAGTGCTAATGGGCTCTGCCCACAGTCCACAGATGACATCTTATCTGTGGCCCATCTAAGAATCTGTATTTGAAGAGGAGCGTTGATACACGCAGTCTATTTTGTAGCTCGTTTTATAGCCCCATATACTATGATAAAGTAGTATATACTGCGCTATCATAATGTATGGAGTTCTATCATAGTATATGACTCAAAAAAAATTTCATTTTTTCATTATAAAATATAAACTGATGTATTTTAATATATATTCCATTTTATATAATAACATGCACTTCAAAAAAGAAAAGAAAAGTGAGTGTATGATTTAAAAAAGAAAAGAAAAACGGGATAGACTGCAATTAAGGCTACGTGTATCTTTGTCCATTTGAAAATGGCCGCCCAGTCATCCTTCTTGTAATTCTTTGTGTAGACTCCTCTTTTTCTTATCCTTAATTTCAAAAAATATATACATTTATTTTATTTAAATATATATTAAGTATATATATCAGGGGAGTGCAAGAATGATTTACCCTTAGCATGCATTGTTTATGTTTTTTATTTTTTTTAAGAGTCCTATGAAAGATTAAGAAAGGTGTCTAATATTATGAGTATGGAGTCCAGACCTTGTTTGGTTTTAGCAATCTTTTAAATCTGATCCAACCCAGTCGGTAGACTCAGTTAAACCTTCATCCGCTTTGAATTCTTGTTCGAATTACCCTTAAAACCTAATAATGTAAAAAACCACTACAATCCAATCAACCATCGGTTGAACTAACGGATTTTGTGAACCAACACGGGTTGATTAAATTAATCGATTCTTTATTCATAGAAATTATAATTAATTACTTGATAAAATATAAAATCTAATAAAAAGTTTAGATTTTATATATGAAAATCATATTATGATATAATATAAAAATTTCATGCAAAGTTTTTTTTTAAAATATTTCATCTTTTTTATTCAGTGTTGATAGTTGATATATTTATAATATTATAATTATACCACAGTTTAAATCTAGTTGACCCGATGGTTGAACCAGTGATCTTTAACCCAATTATTTTTCTAGTTCATTGAACGATTCGGTTTTTAATAACATTGATTTTGGGTAGTCTTTTTCTAAAATTTCTAATTATATTTTGGACCTGGTCAAATTATTATAACAAAACAAGGCAAAATATAAGAGATGCAATGCATCTTGGCTAGTGTGTAAGATGTGTCATAATATAAGGAGAGTGTTTTCAAACCACTTTTTCAATGTGAGAGTAAAATTTTCAGAAGGAAACATAACAACACAACAAAGGAGACATGCATTTTTTGTTTTTGTTTTTTATTTGTAGAAAGGCCCACTATGGGTAGGTACATAGAACAAGGCTCAAGACCTTAACAACAGCCCACGAGGGGCACAAACTCCATGGGAGTGAAGGGGTTCAAATATGGGACAACCACTAAATGTGGGTGTATTCCAACCACCTCACTAAGCAAGGCAGGAGGCGGATAGCATATTCGGTTGGGAGTTGGGGAGTGACACAACTATCCATTTTTGGAATGATCAATGGTGTGGGGAGGAGCGGTTGGAGGACATCACGTCGAACATGTTCTGTCTTTTTATCAACAAAAAAGGCACAGTTGACGAGTACTTCCACGGATGAGAAAACGATAGAGGGTGGACCATGTCTCTCATGCGGGCACGACTAGCCGAGGCAAAAGCTAGGCATTTTGAGGTTTTGATGGCTATGCTGGATCGCTTTGTGTTGTGGCCAGATCGGGAGGAGAACATCATATGGTAGCTGACAATGACAAGGGCATACATAGTGAAGGGAGGATACCGGTGGTGGCGAGAGCAGACGGCCTCTCTAAGCTATTCGAAATTCAAACAGGTGTGGCGTCCAAAGATCCCTATGAAGATCAAAGTATTTGTGGCTCCTATGCTAGAAACGTCTGCTTACGAAAGTATATCGAGCTAAGTGGGCGATAAATGCTCCAACAACCTATGCATTGTGTCAGCAGCCCCGAAAATCGTCGCACACCTGTTCTGTGACTACGCCTTCGTGAGGAGGTCATGAGATGGAGTTGGGCATCAGACCGAATCGTCGACCTCCTTCAACAATATCGAGGAGCTTTGGTGGGCTGGGAAGGCAATTTATGGGGCTGCGTCTGATGGAGGTCAGACGATGTGCTCGCAAGCTATTGTGCCAGCGGGGACATGGACGATTTGGGGACCCGAAATAAGGTTCCGTGAAGTTCGTGAGTACAACGAGAACATTTGGGAATCGTTTGGGGCAGTTCTCCAAGACTAAACTTCTAGGGCATGATTGGGAACGTTGTAGGCATGATGTAAACAGCGGGGGGGTTCAGCATCTCTTGGGTCTGGATGCCTCTTCTAACCCGGTGCTGGAGCTAGTGTCAGTTTATGGTGTTGGTTTATGTCTTTTTTATTTATTCCCCCTCTTTCCCCTCTCAACACCCGTTCGGAGTTTGTAATTCGATATTCATGCAATAAAATGAGGTAGCAAATATCTACATTTCCTTCAAAAAAGCAAGGTGTGGTGCGGAGACATGCATTTTTGGTAAAAAAACACATAGGTATAGGCTATTAAGGTATGAGATGTATGAATATTTGTTGGGAAAAATCCATATAAACCCCAATAAACTGCCTGAAATCTATATAGCCCTCTGACTTTTCCTGAAGTCCATAAAACCCCCTAAAAATACATATGAAAATCCAAAAAGCTCCCTGAGTTAAATTTATATTGACAGATGAATAATATTATGTTTGATTAATCCTGATTGAAGACAGTATACCAAAAACCCTCTTCAGTATGTTAAAAATACAGAAAATTCTCTGTAAATGATGATTTTACCCCTCCGGATGGGTTTTATAATCTATTCAGATAGGCAAAATTATCATTTATATATGGTTTTCCACATTTTTAAACATTATAGGGGGTCTATGGTATACTATGTTTTCAGTCAAGATTAACTAAACAAAATATTCGCATAATATTCATCATCTCTGTTAATAAAAGTTTAACTCAGGGAGTTATTTGGATTTACATAGGTGTTTTCAAGGGTTTAATAGGGGGTTATTTGAATTTTTCCCATATTTGTTTTATTTTTGGTGGCCAAGAAATCCAACCAGTTTTAAAGCTAGTATCTCTTGTGCAGTTAAAAGTGGACTTTAGATGTCCCGCCCGGCTTGCCCTGGTCAGGGACATCACTCCTCTCGAGGAGGACCCGGTTTCAAGCCTTTATGGCTGCCAATTATGTGGAAAAAAGCCCTATGGGCTTGGCTTGTGGGCTTTCATGCCCAGTTCAGTTTGTAGGCCTTTGTTGGCACAGTCTGTAGTAGTAGATACAGGGTGGGACCTTGTAAACCCTCTGGGGCCTTTGCTATCACACACACACACACAAAAACAAAAAAAGGTGGACTGTAGATGATGCTTCTTCTGCTCATGGAGGATATATTATATATAAGAGCCTCTACTATATGATGAATTTGCACCCTCATCGTACTATATGATGAATTTGCACCCTCATCGTATCATTGCTGATAAAAAATAGCATCACCAATCATTATTACTCCCTCTCATCTTTCATGATGTTTGATGTTTGCACCTCAATACTCGTTTACTGTGATTCTCCACCTTTTTTGGGTTATTCAAATTTTTGTTTAGTTGTTATTTGGTTATTCTTATTGAAAAGTATAGATAACAATTTTATTATTTAATGCACGTGGGATAAAATAAACATAAATTATAATAGTTTATGATTTTTTAAATGACAAATATACGATTATTTTCTGTTTCATAATAGTGTGTAAAAGATACGTGTGATATGATAGATGTTACATATTTTTAAATGTGTGAGAATTCTTAGTGAGATATTTTTAAAAAAATTATACATAAAAATAGTTTTATTCATTAACATAAATAAGTCTGATAAACAATATCAGCATCTTCTATAATAGTTATCAAACCTATTATAGTTTATTCATGCATAATTATTATCAAATTTATTCTCTCAAAATATCCATTTTTGTTGTGAATACATGCATATGAAGAGTAGTAAATACATGTATATAAATGTGCATGTAATTGTAATGCATGTAAATGTGGATGACATCTTGGTGCATGTATACATTAGTGTATCACATTGATTGTAAATTCATGTATATTGGAAATACATGAATGAGTCATTATGATAATTTCCCCTATAAATAGAGGGTTTGTCAAACATCAAAGGCATGAAAAATGAAAATGAGAAGTTCTTGAAGAACAATATTCTCTTGTGCTCAAATCTCTCTTGTGTTTATTTTGTGTTTTCATCTATTTCCCTTTTATTATATAATACGTTATCAGCACGAGTTGCTCTGTTGTTTCAGGTAATGTATTTTAAACAAGATTATAGTCTTGTTTACTATTCTTTAGTCTTCTTATTTTATTTTTATTTTTATATTACATGTAAGTGTTATCCCTGAAGAGATACACTTATATAGATTTCAATACTCCTGAAGAGTTATATGTAGTTTATTTGTTGCCCTTAAAAGGGCTGGATTAGAAGTCTAGAATGATATGACTTGAAGTCAAATATATATGATATATGCGGTTTAATTGGCATCCCCAGAAGGGCTTGACTAAAAATATAGAATGGTATAACCTAAAGTCATGAAATGCTTGATATAAAATGGTAGACCTGAAGTCACCAAGAGACTATCGTTAATTTTAAGCATACATAAAATCGGATAGAATACTTTAAGAGTTTATATTATGTGTGAGTGACAGGACCAATATAAATAGTAGTATATGCTTGAACCTCTAATCATGGTAGTTTCTCCACGTGATATATAACCATGAATAATCTTATATGATTCATGTATTTATGGTAGTTTCTTCAATACACTTTTGTGGTGATGTGCCATCATACATGTATAAAACTATGAAAAAAAAAGGGGGGAACATCTTATCATGTTATGTCCCATGTGAAGAGGGTATATATATAAAGGAAAATTTTCTAATCCTATTGTTTATGCTTATATGTTAGTGTTAAACATTCTACTGTTTATTATTTTTCTAATTGTTTTGTATTTTGCTATATAGTATGTCGAACCTCTCCAAACTTGATTTCGTTGCTTTTGACATCTCGCAAAAAAATTATTTGTCATGGATCCTTGATGCTGAGATTCATCTTGAAGCTATGAATCTTGGAAATACAATTAAAGAAAAGAATACAGCATCCCAGCAGGATCGCGCTAAGGCAATGATTTTCCTTCGTCATCATCTTGATGAAGGTTTGAAAAGTGAATATCTCACAATAAAGGACCCACTCACTCTTTGGAATAATTTGAAAGAAAGGTATGACCACCAGAAAACGGTGATCCTTCCAAAAGCTCGCTACGATTGGATGCACCTGAGGTTGCAAGATTTTAAATCGGTGAGCGAATATAATTCAGCACTGTTCAAGATTAGTTCTAAATTGAAATTATGTGGTGAAAATATTACTGAAGAAGACATGCTAGAAAAAACTTATTCTACATTCCATGCATCTAACGTGCTCCTGCAGCAGCAATATCGAGAGCGTAAATTTAAAAAATATTCTGAATTGATATCATGTCTTCTTGTGGCTGAACAAAATAATGAGCTTTTGATGAAGAATCACCAATTACGACCAACTGGCTCTACACCATTCCCAGAAGCGAATGGAATTTCATTCCCTGAAGTGAATACAACTTCATTCCATGATCGCGGTCGTGGTCGTGGTCGTGGACGAGGTCGTGGACGTGGACATGGACGTGGTCATAGCAAAAATAAATCATGGTACCGTAATGGTTATAATCATTCCAAGAAAGATGTACCACACCACCAGAAGTGGAACAATGCTGAAGCAAAACAAGAAAAGGGGAAGAGTTCATCGAATGTACCATCAAAGAAATATGAAGATTCTTGTTATAGATGTGGTATGAAAGGGCATTGGTCGCGTACCTGTCGTACGCCCAAACATCTTGTTGATCTTTATCAAGCCTCCATCAAGGAAAAAGGAAAACAGATAGAGACAAATTTTGTTGATCATTACAATCCAATGGGTCTTAATTATCTTGATGTTTCTGATCCATCGGATTTTACTCATCTTGATGTCTCTGATTTTATTGTAGACCATAATGAAATTGGTGATGGGTATGTCCATACCAATTAATATATCTTATTGTAATTTTGCTTGCATCTATTAAAATAATAATAATAATAATAATAAATGTTTTTCTTGTTTTATTTATTATATATATAAGTGACTAAATTTAATTTGTTTGCATAGGCATGGATTTTAATAATGTATTGATCGATTCCAAGATGAGTGACGATGACATATGTCTAGCAGATAGTGCAACAACGCATACAATCCTGCGTGATAAAAAATATTTTTCAGACTTAACATTAGGAAATGCTAATGTTAACACAATATCAGGAACTGCAAAATTAATTGAAGGCTCTGGAAGAGCTAATATTATATTACCAAGTGGAACAAAATTGAACATTGATAATGCTCTATACTCAAGCAAATCCAGAAGAAATTTGCTTAGTTTCAAATATATTCGCCGCAATGGATATCATATTGAAACTACAAATGAGTATAATGTAGAATATCTCTACATTACTTCTTCAGTGTCAGGCCAGAAGCAAATACTAGAGAAACTTGCTGCACTCTCTTCTGGGTTGTATTACACAACTATTGGAACAATTGAATCACATGCAGTGATGAACCAGAAGTTCTCTGATCCAAAGATTTTTATGCTTTGGCATAATCGTCTTGGCCATCCTGGATCAATTATGATGCGTCGAATTATTGAAAATTCATATGGGCATTCATTAAAGAACCAGAAGATTCTTTTGCCAAGTGATTATCCATGTACTGCTTGCTCACAAGGAAAATTGGTTGTTAAACCATCTCCGTCAAAAATTATAACTGAATCTCCTACGTTCTTAGAACGAATTCAAGGAGATATATGTGGGCCAATTCACCCATCATGTGGACCATTCCGCTATTTTATGGTGTTGATTGATGCCTCAACACGATGGTCACATGTATCACTTTTGTCTTCACGCAATGTTGCATTTTCTAGGCTTCTTACACAAATAATTCGTTTGAGGGCACATTTTTCAGATTATCCAATTAAGAAAATTCGTTTAGATAATGCTGCTGAATTTTCATCTCAATCCTTTAATGAATATTGCATGTCAATAGGAATTGAAGTTGAACATCCTGTTGCACACACTCATACTCAAAATGGTTTAGCTGAATCTTTTATCAAACGTCTTCAGTTAATTGCTAGGCCCATTCTTATGAAATCAAAACTACCTATTTCTGCTTGGGGACATGCTATATTACATGCAGCAGCCTTAGTACGTATTCGACCTACTGCTTATCATAAGTTTACACTTATACAGCTTGTCCTCAGTCATCAACCAAATGCCTCTCATTTAAGGGTTTTTGGTTGTGCAGTATATGTTCCTATTGCATCTCCTCAACGTTCGAAATTGGATCCCCAACGTCGTCTTGGAATTTATGTTGGTTTTGATTCTCCATCTATCATTAGATATCTTGAACCATTAACAGGCAATGTTTTTAAGGCACGTTTTGCTGATTGTCATTTTGATGAGTTAGTTTTCCCATCATTAGGGGGAGGGAAGCCACTGCCAGAAGTACGACATGAAATCACTTGGAATACTTCAACTTTATCTCATCTTAATCCTCGTACAAGTCAATGTGAATTAGAAGTTCAAAGGATAATCCATTTGCAAAATATTGCAAACAATTGCCAGATGCATTCACTGATACAAAAAAGGTAGTAAAATCACATTTAACAGCAGCAAATATTCCAGCAAGGATTGATATCCCTGTAGGACAATCTATTAATGCTGCAACAAATGAATCTAAGACATGCCAGAAGCGTGGTAGACCAATTGGTGCAAAAGACAAGAATCCCAGAAAGAGAAATGAAATTGACGCTCCTGGAGAGGCCTCAAAACAAGCAACAGAAATAATTGATCGATCCCATTTTTCTAATGAACAAACCCCAGAAGAGGTAGCCCCTATAAATAATGAGAGCTCATTAAATCATGAAGAAAAGAGATGGGATAGAAACAAAATCATTGTCGACAATGTATTTTCATATATTGTTGCTCTTGACATTATAAAATATAATGAGGATCCTGAACCGCAAAGCGTCGATGAATGTCGACGTAGAAATGATTGGCCAAATTGGAAAGACGCAATACAGGCAGAATTAAACTCGCTAGCGAAACGTGAAGTATTTGGACCTGTAGTCCATACACCTGAAGATGTAAAGCCTGTAGGATACAAATGGGTATTTGTAAGAAAGCGAAATGACAAAAATGAAATTGTGAGATACAAAGCACGTCTTGTCGCAAAAGGTTTCTCGCAGAGACCTGGTATTGACTATGAAGAGACGTATTCTCCTGTAATGGACGCAATCACATTTCGATTTTTAATTACTTTAGCAGTCTCAGAAGGACTGGATATGCATTTAATGGATGTAGTTACTGTATATTTATATGGAACACTTGATAGTGATATATACATGAAGATCCCTGAAGGATTTAAAATGCCTGAAGCAAATAACTCATCCCGAAGCATGTATTCTATTAAATTACAAAGATCTTTATATGGGTTAAAGCAATCTGGACGCATGTGGTACAATCGCCTAAGTGAATATTTATTAAAAGAAGGGTATGAGAACAATCCGATTTGCCCTTGTATTTTCATCAAGAAATCAGAATTTGGATTTGCTATTATTGCAGTATATGTTGATGATCTGAATCTGATAGGGACTCCAGAAGAGCTTACCAAAACTTCTTTATATTTAAAGAAAGAATTTGAGATGAAAGATCTGGGAAAAACAAAATTTTATCTTGGATTACAAATTGAACATTTATCAAATGGAATTTTTATCCATCAATCAGCATATATAGAAAAAGTCCTGAAGCACTTTTATATGGATAAAGCTCATCCATTAAGTTCCCCGATGGTTGTTCGATCACTTGATATAAAGAAAGATCCTTTTCGTTCAAAAGACGATAAAAAAAAGTTCTTGGTCCAGAAGTACCATATCTTAGTGCAATTGGAGCTCTTATGTACCTTGCTAATTACACACGCCCCGATATAGCATTTTCTGTAAATTTATTGGCAAGATACAGCTCAGCACCAACTCGAAGACATTGGAATGGGGTAAAACACATATTACGTTATCTCCGTGGAACATCTGATATGGGTTATTTTACTCGAAAGAATCAAAATCATTGGTTGGATATGCAGACGCTGGCTATCTTTCTGATCCACACAAGGCTAGATCGCAAACAGGATATGTGTTTATTCGTAACAATGCTGCAATTTCATGGAGGTCTGTGAAGCAAACATTAACTGCTACTTCTTCAAATCACTCAGAGATACTCGCAATTCATGAAGCTAGCCGGGAATGCATTTGGTTGAGATCTATGATCCAACATATTCAAGAAACATGTGGATTATCTTCGATCAAAGATAGCCCAACCATTTTACATGAAGACAATGCTGCATGTATTGCACAACTTCAAGAGGGCTTCATCAAAGGTGACAGAACCAAGCACATCTCACCGAAATTCTTTTTCACACATGAGCTCCAGAAGAACGGCGATATTGATGTTCAACAAGTTTATTCAATTGATAATCTGGCAGATCTATTCACCAAAGCATTACCAACTGCGACATTCAAGAAGCTGGTGAAAAATATTAGGATGCGTCGACTCAAAGATCTTCATCTTGAACAGGGGGAGACTTCATGTTGAACAAGGAGATTAATTTAATTTAAAATTGTGTACTGTACTCTTTTTCCTTCGACCAGGTTTTTTCCACTGGGTTTTTCTGGCAAGGTTTTAACGAGGCAGTACGAAAATATATATACAAGAATATTGTACTCTTTTTCCTTGGCTAAATTTTTATCCCACAGGGTTTTCTTAGCAAGGTTTTAACGAGGCATATTCTTGTGTAAAAGTCATCCAAGGGGGAGTGTTGTAAATACATGCATATGAAGAGTTGTAAATACATGTATATGAATGTGCATGTAATTGTAGATGCATGTAAATGTGGATGACATCTTGATGCATGTATATATACATTAGTGTATCACATTGATTGTAAATTCATGTATATTGGAAATACATGAATGAGTCATTATGATAATTTCCCTATAAATAGAGGATTTATCAAACATCAAAGGCATCAAAAATGAAAATGAGAAGTTCTTGAAGAACAATACTTTCTCTTGTGCTCAAATCTCTCTTGTGTTTATTTTGTGTTTCCATCTATTTCCTTTTATTATAAAATAATTTTAATTTATTTTCGCCTCGATAACTGGTGGAACTGTAATTCGCACCAAACTGGATTATGTAAAAAAAAAAAAGGGTATAAACATAAAAAAATTCTCCGATGACATGGATTTTACCTTTCCAGGTGCGACAACAACCCTAACCACCGCCACCAACCACCGCCTCATCAGCTCCCACCATCGCATCTCCTCGATCTCCACCTACGCCAGGCCAGTGATGAACGGCTGTCTTTCTTCCTTGGCGACATGGACGGCCTCTCCACCGTCGACGGCTTCGTGCAAGGTACAGTCTTTCTCTCTCTCTGTCTCTCTTTGTGTCTCCACTTCGTTTGGGTCGTATTTGAATCCGATGTTGTTTCGGCAGTGAACGAGGGTTTGGAAGAGATGATTGAGTACGTCGCCAACGAGCCTTCGGTGGGACTGTTTTTCGTCCAGCAACATGCGCAGAATGCCATGCCCATCCTCATATCTGCAAAGGTTTGTGCTTTCTCCTTTTTGTATGGATTTATCATCCAAGATTTAATTTTTTTGGTCTTCCCATGCATAACTGGTGTTGAATTTTGATGGGTTGTTTATGGTTATTGTTTTTCTCAAGAAATTTCATTGGATTTTGTTTCCTTTTTGTTGGGTTATTGGAAAGAAGGGATTTATAGTGGGTCGTTGAGCATGTTTTTGGGATGTTGAGATTTTTGTTGTAATGGTTTCTTTAGATGCAGGGGTTGGATCAGTAAAGGTGGTAGATTCGGATGTCAGAGGTAGTTAGGGGCTTGTGTTTTTCATGATGGATTGGGGATTCATTCTTTTTCTTTTTTTATATCCATGGTTCACTTTGATATCCTGATTTTTTTTTCTCTATCCTTCCCTTATGTTTGAGTAGCTGAAAGACTAATTAGGAAATTGTGTTTTACATGACATTCCCAATGTAAAGGTTTGTTCTTGCTCCTTTTTGTATGAGTTTATCATCCAAGATTGGGTTGTCTTACCATGCATGATTGGTGTTGAATTTATTGGGTTGTTTGCTGTTATTGTTTTTCTCAAGAGACTTCAATGGATTTCGTCATCTTGTTGTTGGTTGATTGGAAAGAAGGGGATGAATATTGGGTTGTTGAAGATGTTTTTGGGATGCGGAGATGTTTATTGTATATGCTTTGGTAGTTGTTTTGGATGTCGGAATGTATTGGGGGTTTGTGTTCTGCGTGATGAATTGGGAATTGTTCCCTTTTTTAATCCATGGCTCGCTTTGATGTTCGGATTTTTTTTTATCTATTATTCCCTTCTGATTGAGTAGGTCAAACACTACTTAGGAGATTGTGTTTTACATGATGTTTTCAGTGTAAATGTGTAATAAAGGAATAATAGAAATATCATCTCAGATGAGAGAAGTTAGTAGAATATGAATTTTAGAAACTAACAATCATGGTTTTCACTTGAGCTAATGGAGTCTCTTGTTGGATTTTAGTAATGTTTAGACTTACCTAGAAGTTTTGAATTGCCCTATTTTTCTGTGGTTGCACATATTCACTTTTTTTTAAAATGTGCCATAATGTATCTCTAAAAGTTATGTACCATCTTCAACATTGGATCTTACTTCCGTAATAAATGTTCATCTGCATTGAATAAGGAAAGGAGAACAAGTATGAAAATGATTCCTCCTTTTCGTTCATTAATCAGATTTCTTTTTTCCATTTACATTCTCATTTGCCCGAAATAGGTGGGAAATTACCGTTGACTACCATTCAGATCTTTAATGTGCAGCTATGCGAATGTAAATTTTAGAAACAAATAAAAACATGATTTTCTGTTTGATAGGCTTGATGGAGACTTCTGTAGAGTATGACAATATCATGGTGGGGCACTGATCCACATTGAAATGCTCTAGACTTTTGTGAACTTTTGTACATGTGGTAGATCTGTGTATAATATCAAGTTATTAGTGTCCTCATCCATTGTGAGCAGTGAACCAGATTTTGCAATCAGAAACTTCATTAAGGTCAAGAGAGTTTTCTTATTGAATTCAAAGATTTGGTGTAGTCCCTAAGGTGTTTCCATGCTTGATCATTGTCAAAGTGTGTGATACCTCATGTCTATAGGGAATCCATTCCATTACATCTAAACTATTATTGATTGACTGATCAATATAACATTGGGCACCTGTTAATGGTAACTGACACAATGCTTTCTGGACATTCTGAGGATGTAGCATGCCAAACTACATGCTATGTAGAAATATCTTCAAAATTATAAGGTGTGAATAGATTGTAAATTTGATTGTATTTGTTATTTATAAAGATATGCATGGCGCACGCACAACTATATGCTTATGTAATGCTAACAATAATATTAATCAATGTAAAGATTCATGAATGTGTGCTGTGTATAATGTGATTGTGTGGAAATCATGGTTTGTATCCTGCATCTTGTATCCATATCTGATGTCTGACAACGTTTACATCTGGGCATCACAACAACAGCAACAAAGCTTTTTTCCACAATTTGGGGTTTTTCAGTGTTAGTTCCGTTGAGGACCTTGTCCCGCGTTAGATGGACATATTGCCATCACATCGTGAAATTATTAAACCACTTAGCATGGATTGCTCGAGTTGGATAAATTTGCAGATCTTCTCTCTCTTGCTCGATGATCTGTTGGCAACTTGTTTGATCAGTTTGTATGCTTTCATAGGTCAGCATTCAGTTACATGAAGCAAGACCAGGAGGGAGTGGAATGTAGAGCTGGAGCATGGGAATGCCTCTGTTTAATAGCCAACTCAAAGGGAGGAATCTAAGAGTTCACTGTCTATAACGGCTAGGAATGGACACATTTATTGTCCATTTATCAATAAATTAAGAAACTTCAAGTGAGTCATGTCCGGTCAATAACCATAGTGGTCTGGCTTAGAAGCTGAAAATACTTTTCTTTCATGTTACAAATAGCATGCCTATTTATGGAACAGCACAGGTTCTTATATGACATACATCCAATGCACTAATCTCATGGATACTTCAACCTACCTGACACATGTTTGGCACATCCCAAATGTATCCAAATGCCAAAATTCGAAAAGGCGGTGCAGACACACAACACATGCAGCACGGCATTGTAACTTTTACTGAGTAACTAATGTAATGTTTATGCTTGCATGAAGCTAAATACTGTTAAAATCTTAATGGAGTTATAGTTGATACACTACATCACTTTTTATAATTTATGATACATGCTCTCTTATCAAATAATAGTAACATGACATATATTTATATGTTGGTTTGTTTATTGCCATTTATTTGTTGGGTCAGTGCCCTTTTTAAAGATTTGCTTTGTGTCTCCGCGTCCTGGGACTGTGTTTGTGTTCCATAGCTTAAATGTTATGTAATGTACAGTTTCTTATATGACATGAATCATATTTGGTAGTCTCTTTAGCTTACACATAATGTTGATTGGCAATTTGGCCCTAGTCCTTCTTGTTGTTTATAAACTGTTGGAACTTGTGAGATCTATTTCAGTTCCAAAGCTTTGGATCTAATTAAGGAATCATCATTGAAATGTTCTGCCTGTACTTTTATAGGATAAGATTGTGGAGAAATCTCGTGAAGTAGCTTTACATACTGAGGACTTGGAGGATTCTATTAGTGTGGTAAGGTCGATGACAGAATGTGGTATCCCCATTGCTGATGAGATGAGTAAAGACATCAGAAAATCTTTACATATCATGTCAACATCACAACCACACAAAGGGTAATTTTTACTGGCTGATAATTTCTGTTCATTTTTTATTTATTTTACTTGAATTAGAAAAGATCATGCAAAATCTACATGCAATGTGGGTGGACACTGGACATCACGTATACCATATTTAGTTTATAAAAAGATTCTTATCTTTGATATGTAGACAAGGAATTCAATATGTTATCTTCCCTATGGTTGTGGCTCTTGCTTTGCTACTGAGGTCATAAGCTAACAATGGCATGTGTTGAGAAAAGTAAGAAGAAATGCAAACAAATTCATTTGAAAGACAGTTAAGTGAATTGCCTTCATGTTGAGAATGATTAAGGGTTAGATGCATTATCTAGTTCTTCTTTCCTTTATTTTATTAATTTGCTAAGGAGCCCTTCTATCATCCATGGTTCGTTGTTGATGGTTCATAAAAAACATGGCTGATTTTCTCTTGTGATGAGTGCACGGTTGTGTTGTTCAAGAGTTCATCTGTCGATTTTCTGTGTTGATACAATCTATGCATCTCTCATGATGTCCATCCAAGAGCTTATTTTACCTCTCATTTACATTATGCTAAACCTCGGTGCCCTTTGTAGATGGGTTGCCACAATGAGTTTTTTTTAATTCAAATGTATTTTTGTGGACGCTACACCATTTATGATTTTGTCTCCATGACTCAAATTATGTAAAACCTCTCCCCCCTGATGGAACAATGTTATAATACCTAAGATCAGGGTAATAGCTGATATAATAAATTCTATGTTTTATGTTATGGGCATTTTTCGAGGAACCATGGAATGACATTCCACTCTTTTACAGCCCGAGCAAAATGTTTTTCCTTATATCCATTCACGATTAATCGCCAATTCAGGTTAATCCGCAATCCAAGTTGGGGATTTCAGATGGGTAGAGATGGTTCCCAGCATGGTAGCAGTTATTTCTCTGCAGTCTTGAACTCTGCAAAGCAGAAAGCAACAGCTCTTCGATGGTCACAGGTCGAGTCCGGTTCGAAGAACTCAATGGGCAAGAAGTCTGGATCAGCTCCAACCCAACCAATATCAATCATCACCACTGCTGTCGATTCCACCCTTCCCAAGACAGAAGCCGAAGAACTTCCCTTGTCAAGCAATATCGCAGACAACCCACTTGATGAATCAGAAGCTGATCTGCAAAGCCTGCCCGTGCATAATTTGTCATCAATGTCAGAAACGTATGACAAATTCAAGTGCGATCAAGAAGCCAAACTTGAGGAATGGCTTAAAGAGGCTGAGGATTGTAGTAAGCAGATTTGATTCATATTTCACATAATGCCTTTTGTGACAAATGAAGTTGAAATATAATCTGCTGTCCATGAACTATTTTTGTTCATTTGAATAATTATTTATTACTTATGGCTTGTCACAAGATATACAAAAGCATAAATAGTCCTTGTAAAAAACCAGGATGAAGAAAAAGATTGAGATGCTCCAAGCTTGAAAAGGATCATTTTGCTACTCAGGAGATGAGAGGGTTGCTCCTTTTGTGGAATTTGAAGAATGGACATCTTGATGGATCCAAAGTTGAGGGACACCCCCCTTTCAAGGGGATGATTGCCCGGTTTCAATTTTCCTTTGATAAGGAGAGAAAAAGGCTCTGAGCCCTAGTTGTCTGGTTATTGTGGGTTTAACCCACAGTTTATTCTTGGGCCTATGAGTCTTGTACTAGTAGTAAGATTTGTCAATGTATATCTGCTGGGATTGTGTCGTTCTGTCCAGTCTTTTGTATAAATAAAATAAAATAAAATTGATGCCAATGATATGAAAATTGTACTCCACAATGGTTTTCGCACCTCTATATCATGGAAGACAATCCAGATTAAGGGCCGTTATATGGCCATGGCCTGATTTTGGGGCCCTGGCCCAACTTACGGGCTAGCCCAGCCCGAACTGCTGGCCCGTGGGTAGGCTCACCCACGGGACCGGCCCGTGGGGCCGTGTGGCATTCATTTTATCTTTTATTTTTCATAATTCAATAGATGTAAACATTTTTTTCAATATACATAATAGATTTGATTAATTTTAACATTATATTTTTAATGGACAACTTAAAATTAAATAACAAAAAAAAACTTGTTTAAAATGTAGAACCACTGGCCCACCCAAAGATCGAGACCGGCCCGGTAGGCCCGTTCAGGTCCTGGCCTGCCCACGAGCCAGGCCTGGGCCTATTTATTTGTCCTCCGGCCCGCTGGCTAGACAGACCCACGGCCTGGGCCCAGGGCTGGACTTGGGCCTTGTTTCGCCTGTTGCAAATGTCTATCCTGATAAAGTATTTTTGACTAAAGGTAAACTTTTGTGTATACTGTTTGCATGAATATTATGTGTACTTTCCCATTTGTATTTGGAACCAATTGTCAAATAGATTGTGTGGTTCACACATTCATTTTTTAAAAAATAATTGGTTTTAAACATATATTTTTCAAATTTTATCTTTTTTATTCAAATTTTTTATTTTGTGTTAGCTGAGTTCCTAAAATCGATTTTTTAAACAAATTTGAAATGCTCTTTTTAATAATTAGTTTCAAATTGGATTTTATTTTTAAGTTGGTTTTTATCTGGAGTGATGTCATCCATTTATTGTGTTGTTCTAAAGAGGTGCACGTTAGATCATGTCTATTCGTCATTTAAACTTGTTTGGGGAAATACACATAAGGGAAATGATTTTTAGGCACTGTTAGTTGGCCCTAGTTGTAAGCCCCATGAATTGAAAGTTGTGGAAATTTCATGTATACCTTCAATTGTAAACGAATTATGATTGAACATTTTTGCTCTCCTAAGTCATAAGTCACTTCAAAAAAATCATTCTGACCGACTTGCTCATCTACAACGATCGACGTCACCACTTGTCGATTTCTTTTGCCGCCCTCTATTATATGAGAAGTGATTCGACTATCTTTTCAGCCCTCTTCCAACCTCCACCTCCACCATTTTTTAAAATTCAGTTACATTTGCTTAAATAGTAATCCAATTACATTTACTTGCAGCCATCATCTAATATTTTTTGATACTATAGTGATGTTATATTATCTATTTTTACTAATTCACTAATTCCTAAAATGTTAACTTTATTTATATTGTTTAATTACATTGGCTGTTTTACATTTGAAAATGTGTTTTGGTTGTTTAACCAGATTAGTTTTTTTTACTAAAATTCAGAAATCTTTCAAATGTAATTGAAAATCAGTTGCATTATTGTGAGACTTTTTTGCACATAGTTTTGTAATTTTTTCCTAATGTTATTTAAAGAATGATTAATTTGTTATATTAACTTTATAAATTTCAGATGCATATTTAAATTTTGAAAACTTAATTGCATTGAAAATTCAATTATAATTAAAATTCAGATACATTGTTCCAGATCCAGTTATATTTTATAAAATCTAGATACATGTTTAAATTTGAAAACTCAGTTGCATGGAAAATTCAGAAAAAAAAAATAACAAGATTGGAAAAACCACCAAAAAAAACATTGCAATGGATGTTGATTTGATTCAAAATAAAAAAATGACGGCTTCAATCTCAATGGTTCTGAATTGAAAAACATTAAAAAACACATTTGATGTTTCGATTAATCAATGCATAAAGCATCCATGAAAAATTTGAAAATAAAAAACCTAAAAAAACGATGTTTACCCCTTTAAGCATTCCTGCATATGTTCGATGAGCGAAAGGGAGGTTCAAAATCAAATACTCGGTTTTCTTCGAATTTGAATGGGCACTCGATTTTGTTGCATCTGTTAGGGTTTTGAGGAGAAGAAGGAGAGGAAGTGGGACAGGAAAGGAAAAAAAAAAGTGGGTATATAAGAAAGGCATATAGGTATTTTGTGTTTTTAAGGTATTCTGAAAATCAAACAGTCAGTCAATTAAATTATGACAACTAATGAAACTTGTGAATGAAGTGTACATTTTGGGGCCATCGTTTTGGCAGCGTCTCGTTTAATTAAATTTAGAAGAACTGATTTGTGATTTTTGTTTATAGAATGATAGTGATGCAATTGTTGCATATATTTTGACATGGTTTGCATCCATTTTGACATGGAGCCCACATGAACTTTTCCATGATTTTATTTAACAAAGCGTTTGATTTGATGTATACTTGTAGATTAATGATAGGATACAATAGGTGTAAATTGTTTTTAAAAATAATATTAAGGTTAGTGTAAATTACACTTTGGACCCTGAGGTTAACTGAAATTGTACATAGACTTGTTTTAAAAATTGTGATTTATTTCCCTCTCACGTCCTTTTTTTCCCCCCAAGTATATCATGCTTTTGAAAGTGGAAATCATATATAAATTGAAAACCCATTGTTGAATGTAGACTAGAGTCTAAATAATAAAATTGAAATATATTATAATATCAGATATCTTAGAATTATAGGTCGTATTTGTGTGTACCTGTAAATATATAATCACCCAGAAAATTTCAAATTTGATGGCACAGGTCTATTACATTGTATAGTGCACCGTGGGCCACTTCTATGATTCTATGAAATGGTCCACGATTCACTGAGATGGCCCATGGACTCTAGCCCATGGTCTCACTATGTGCTTCTCACCCTGAATCAATTTTAGGCCCAAGATTTTAGGAAAGTGATACGTTCGGCCTTGTTTGCAGCCTTTGCATATCGTTGTGATTTATTTTTAAAAGTAATATACTTAAATAATAAAATGTATTTTTATATAAAAAAATATTTATGCATTCATACAAATTGAAATGCATGTTTTTTTCGTTTTTAATCATAGAGTATACACTTAGTAGTGAAATATTAAGTGACTATTTCATATAATGTAACATGATTTTATTAAAAAAATATATACTAAAATATACAGTATAATAGTGACCTTTTAACATTAGCGCCCCCATCATAAATTGTTTTTATTTAAAAATAAAAATAAAAACAAGTGGTTGCACATGATGGACTTTCCAAATGCATCATCATTGGTTAACTGGCTATAACATGGCCTAGGAAGTAATCTCTTCATTTCTTTAGTGCTTTATTAGCTCTATTAATCTATTATTATATCCACTCTAGTAAGGTCGAATGTACACAGTCATGGAGGCAAGGTATCCCTAAGCCCATGTTATTAGATTAATTAATTATAATTTCTCTTTCACTTTGCTTGGCACATGGAACTAAGTAGGTTCCACTAACACAAATACAAAATTAAACAAAAACTAACACAAATTACTTTTTCCATCAAAAGCTAATGATAGAGATACATCTCTCATCATTAAAAGAAGAGCCTCCCACAACCACCACTTCCCACCAATTTTTTTTTTTATTGAATTTGTAAGTGATAAGCTTTCACAAGCAATTGGGAGGGGGGGTTCAGTGGGAGCTAGTTGTGTGTGTTTGTGCTTTTGCAAACAGTTATAAAAGTGAGTGATCAAGTGTTTTAACTCCTCCCACTAAAGTTAATCATAGAGAGGCAGGGTTCTTAATGTTAAAAAAATTCAGAGATTGAATACCTTCTGTTTGTTCTACCCACCATCGTGAATGGTTTATCATATTCTTCATGATCTAAATTAAATTATCGCCTACACACTATCAATCAATCTATCTCATATCATTAACAAACGTATATTTATTATGTACATTGTACACGAATTTTGTGATCATGATAGGATTAGGGTTTGGGAAGCCAAAAATGGAAAATGAGAGGAGTTGGGCAAAAGGGAACTATCAAAACCATCTTCTCTCCCTCACCATCTTATCATTTGATTTTGAATTTTAAAAAAAAAATTATCTAGGGTTTTGACAGCTCCACTGATTCCTCCTTGTATGATGAGTTGTGTATGATGAGTTGTGTCGGTGTAGTGTATTTTTTTAAAAAAAAATTTCCTTCTCACAACCCCACAACACCTTAAGCCAGCTGTGTGAGTGTGATGGCCATGGTATTATGAATTTAAGTTACATCACTAGCTATACTATTATATGTTAGGTTAAGAATTAAGGGGAAGAAAGAAATGGAGACTTTAGTGGTGGGTCCTCCATTGTATGGGCAAGATTTATGAACTAGTCCAGACTGATTTTTGTGTCACTTCATATATATAATACATATATTTTATTCTCATTGATTTTGAATGTCTCTAACCACCAACTGTACAGTGAATAAATTCTGCTTGATTACGGTGTTTTTTTTTTCAAATTCTAAACAATGTGATTAAATTTGAGAATTACAGTTCATATATTCGACAACGAGTCATCACAGAAGCATGAGTTGGTATTTATGCCTTCACATTAATTCGCATGCAGTCACAACTAATCACCACTAAATTAACAAAGTTAAGATGTACTTGATGAAAGAAAAAAGAAAATTAAAGTTTTATTCTTCAATGGAATGGATTCTTCCTCACAAAACAAAAAAGGGTTCAATGATTCAAGTTTAAAGCATCAAACTATAATCTGATTAGAAGGTCATGGAACATAAAAGTGTGTTATGAGAATCTAGAGTTAACAAAGTAACATTTATATTAAAAGATGGATTGAACACATGGAAACTACGTAAAATAGGTGATATTCACATTTACTTGAGAATGCCCTAATTAACTTGTTCTTGAAAATGAACATTGATCTTAAAAATGTTGTTAGCATGTCTGCAAACAATCTCACTACTACATCACCCACATGAGCTTTATTGGAGATACCAATCATCATTAGAAAGAAAAGTTAAATAGCTTGCTTTTCTTTGATGCATGGAAAGCTGATGTTTGTTAAAACAGTTGGACATGATGAAAGGAATGTATATATCAGTGACATCTTTTTTAGAGTAGCCTACACATGGGAGAGGGAGGGGGGGGAGAGAGAGAGAGAGAGAGAGAGAGAGAGAGAGATGAGTGAGGGTCCATGGAATAGAATAGTGAATTGCATGTGCAAATGGTGCAAGTGGGGAATATGGGAGAGGTAATATTGGTGCTAACAAAGTTTGGTGTCTCAAAGGGAAAAGGAAAGGAACGAAGAAAAAGTGTGAACAAAAAGCTATAAATCTTGGATGGCCTCCTCTGGCAGTAACTAATCTTAGAAACCATGCTCTTACACTTTCAGGGTCTCCCAAGTGCTCTTTCCTTATATAAAAAAAATGGTTGGTATGGATGGACAGCATTTATATGGAATTTTCAAATTCACCTACCATGTCTCCCCCCCAAATTCAGATTTGTATATGTTTGTGTAGTCCACTAGTACTTGAATGGTCATCTCTATGTCGGTATGTGTGACATTGGATGTCAAAATGCACATGTATTGATGTGTAGTTGGCTCATGGGGATTTTAAAGTGCTTAATATTTTTTTGACATGTTGGATCAACCAACATGGAAGTCCTAAGCGAACTCATAAAATAATACTTTACAAACACACTCATAATTATTTTTAATAAGGCCTACACAATTTATTTTTTAGAATTGGCTGAGTCATTAACAGACTGCTTATTTTAAGATGATATGCTGTAAAATAAATAATGAAGATAGCAATTCAATTCAAAATTATGTACAAATAGGTCTTGTATAAGAAATCCACCTAGTTCAATTAATATGGTTAAGCTGTTCATGAAATTAATGACGCTTATAGAGTTATTGAGGATCCAAGTTAAACAAGCAAGCATAGTTCTCATGATAATGTTGCTTAAGTGAATGAAATTAGGATTGGCATGATATGTATAAAAGGATCCCAATTGCATAATGAAATCCATTCAGAAAATGCAAGAAAAATTAATTTTTCCCTATTTTCTAAGTATTTTTTTTCAATGGTGATACCTAGGCCCCAAATCACAAGCCCCATGAGTTGTCATCAACTTATTGGATGGTTTGTTGACTTTTTAAAAAGTGTAAAATGGTAAAATACGGATATGCCCTTCATTAAAAATATATCTCATTAACCTAAATCCCCCTTTTTTTTCTCTATTCGGTTACAAATCTTTCATATTTCGGTTACACCCTATTTCAAAATTTAAATTTTAAAATCTTTACATAATAATTGAATTTTCTATTTCAGTTATACCAAAACTTACCTACATTACACCAAAACTATCTAAATTATTTTTTGTTAAAATCCTTTAAACAGCAGCAAAAACATTTCCTACATGCTTACATCTTTTGTTACATTTACATTAACAATGTTACATTTACATTACATAAATGTTTTACATTTCATGCAATGTTTAAGCAATTTTAAAACGAATCCTTATATTTTATGGAAAATATCAAAAACTTGTTTTGTTGTGAGTTATATTTAACAAATATTACATGAACTATTGGTTACATTTACATAAAAATGGTCACATTTACATATATGTATCTCTAAATGTTTTATAATCCATGCAATTCACCTGTAGTTCATTGTTACATTTATGAATGTAACAAATATAAATCAATACATGTATGTGGTTGACTGTTACATTTACGAATGTAACAAAAACGACACAGATTTTAAAAAACGAATGGAACATTTACGAATATTCCATATATAAAATGTAACATTATAAAAATAAATCAAACTATGAAAAAATGACATTCAATACATAAACAAAACCAGATCCGGTAGGCGTTGATAGGAGATCCAACTCTATAAAGAACAAAACAATGTTGTCGAACTTCACAGGATTAAAAAATCCGAGAGAGCTACAATGTTTTCTATGTATAAAAATCGGTTTCGATTTGTTTTTGGTTGACGAAGATCTACAATTGGATTGGTAGTTGTAAATCTCCATTGTATATGGTTATGATATGAATTAATTGTTGACACCATTATCAGATCAATTAACCGTCAAAGGATCCCAATAAATCATAAAGGGTATTATGGATATTGTGTACATGACATATCATGCAGTGGCGGCTCTAGGAATTGTTATAAATGGGGTCATTAAAAACATAAATTTCATAAAAAAAAATTTAAAATCTACTATTATCATATATTTATAAAAAAAACATAAATTTTTTTTTGAAAATAGAATAATTTACATTAATAAAAAAATAAATCATAAAAGAAAGGAGGTCAAAGATTTCCAATATATAAACTTTTACAATTGTTCTCGACGAGATTTCATATTTGAAATCGTTGTATGATAATTTCATTATCAACATTATTAGTGCGTCCAATCCGTATGTCTGTGATCAACGCATCTGTCTGTGCGTAGGTGATGTATAACCTAAAAATTTATCAATTTTTCAACGTGAAAAAAAATACACTAATGTATGTCAATATATACTTCATTTCATATAACTACATGTACTTCAATGGGAGAATATATTATTTTTTTAAATAAAAAAACCAATGTGAACCACAATTAAGTTGCAGAGAGGGCTGTACATATTATTTTCTAAAATAAAAAATTGGATGGGATTTGGTTGTATAAATGGATCTTCTGGTATGTTTGTATATATAGGTCTCATGAATGACCTCACCACCTAAACACTGGTTTGAAAAAAAATTTCCAACAAATAGACCATGATGCTAAGAATACAAACCAGATATATTGTATAATTTGGGATATCACTGGTAATCTTTTCTCAAAATAAAATGGGCAACTATGTAATTTCAAATTGATTAGATTAGGGCCATGCCGAGCAACAACTTCTCATATTTGCTAACCCTTCTATCTATGTGTCTCTTCCAAAGAGATACAAAATGAGAAAAAAAATTTCTTCTCTAAATTAATTGATCATTTCACATACATTAGTGTCATATGTCTTGTTCTCTAATTTCTTTTTTTTAAATTTTGATGGGGTCAATTGACCACACCCCTAATAACTTGGCGCTGCCCCTGATGTCATGGGACCTGGTTTAGGGTCTGTGAAATTGAGGTCTAGAAAACATTATTGATTTTTTTTATACATTCTGAATTCTTTGTGGACAAATTGAATATGTGATAGAGCACTTTGGTAGAGAATTTATATATATATATATATATAGGAAGTGAATCACTCGACTATATGGGAAGTGATTCAGTGCGGGAATGCGGGAAACGATCACGGGCCATCGATCACGGGTCCATCGCATCGGACGGTCGGGTGCGATTCACATCGACCGTTGGATGCGATGGACCCGCGATCGAACGACCAACATCGTTTCCCACATTCCCGCATTCCCGCACTGAATCACTCGACTATATATATATATATATATATATATATATATATATATATATTAAAAATTTTATCCATAGATTGACATTACCTAAGGTACAATTGTTACCTAAGATACAATTGACATACAATCCCTCATAATCTATATTAACTTGTTGGGCATGTACATTAAACTTAAGTGATTTTTTTATGTGATCATTTAAAATAACTATGTACCAAAAGATATTAGGCTTTGATCTTGCACGAATAAATATTGAAACAGTGACTCTTATAGATGAATGGTAGTGAAGATTGGGGTTACTTGTACTTAATTGGTTGTTGTGTTAGGCTGTACTTCATGTGGTTGATACCTACCATGTAGACTCCAATTATGAAAAATTTAATACATTATAATTAATTAAAAGAGATTTATATCATCGTATGGCCATAGATGTAAGATGTAACTTTTGAAGGCTTTCTTTATTTCACATTTATCAATATGAATGCATGGATGAAATATCCACCTATGCTAGTCTACCAAGACATGTGGATGTACACTCCATGTACTATACATACCACGCTTCTGTGTTTTAATTTGTTTTGTTTTGTTTTGGATGAATTGCCCAAATGTATATGGACTAACACCCTTTTTTTTTTACCACGGGGAATTTTTTTTTTCTTTACCCCTGAAATTTGGTCCCCCTTTTTTTTTTACCTATCACCAATGTCACCTCATTATTTGATACATAACTACATCAACCTTATTTTCCCCTTAAAAACATCACCCCCCTTAAAAGAAAAAACACTATTTTCCCCAAAAAAACACTCTCTTCCCAAATATCATGTTATATATACATAAATATCATAATGAAAATTTTAATAATGATTAACTAAATCATCTGTAGAATTTATTATCAAATTCCACATAAAAGAGATATGCTATATACAACTGAAAATGAGTTTATATATATATATACCCCTCACCAACCATATATTGTAATCCCATTTGAAACACTAAAACCAACAATATTGCTTGAATGGATAAACAATTCATAACTTTTCAAGTATAATTTCAATTTATATTATCAATGTCTTGTTGGAAAAAGTTTTTCGATATATACTTATGATTGTGAAATATGTTTTTTTTTCCAAAAATCATTATTTCACGATAAAAAATGAGATTAAACATTAAAACTCATATTTGATTCAAAATTATCTATTTACCACTTATATTTCATGATTATCTCAATATAAATCTATTAAAAATAAGAAAAAATAAATAAATATAATGATGTATGGCACGATCAACACCAATCATTCAATATATCTTTAAAAAATTATTAAAAATATTAAGATTAATTTGGTGAATATGAATATGATATTATCCAATTTATATATATATGCACCAGTATATAAATAGATAGATTGTTTTTGTTCTTATACCGATATAAAATTAATAAAAATATTCTTTCATTCTTGACCTTAATCTAAAATCAAAGATAATTAAAAACTAAGGGTAAAATTCAGAAAATGAAAATATTACAAAGAAACAGACTTGAAAACTTATATATTTTCCCTTAGTATAATAGATAGATTAATTACTATAAGGACACCTAATTTTCTTAAATTTGTGGGGTTCAAAAAATTAGTATAAATTACCCTACAAAAAAATTTCTGTTCTTAAAATAGGAACTGAGGAAGACATAACCCATATTAAATCAAATTGAATCCGAACAGATACTATTCACTTCATTTCGGTTTAAAATAAATGGTCAACTAAATCAAATTCAGTTCGAAATGCAGTTTCTGTTCAACCTTTCCATCAAGTATCAACATAAACTAAAGTGATCCTAATGCTTATTCCATTTTTTGTTTCATGATGAACATATGAAACTCTGACCTTGTGATTATGAAGAAAATATTGGGTTTTTGTAAAACCAAGGGTGCATTTGGTGCTTAATCAGAGTATTCAACTAGAAAACACAATTTTCTTGTCTTGTGCAACATAGATTTTTTTTTTTGACATGCTACATCTTGTTGTACAATACTCTCTTTTAAGTATTGTTACATGTTATCTTATATGTAGTTGACAGTCATATTTTATCTAACAAAATATATACTAGATGAATTACAAATTTTTATTCGTTCTGGAACAACGTATATACAATTTATTGGAGTATGATTAAGGTTTACATTACATAAAATATACTTCTTTACCAAATTAAATCAAACTATTAAAAACCATTAAAGGAATACAACATACAAGATTATTCTTAATATTATTTTATTTTATTTTTCTAAAAAATAGGATCTCGCTTCGCTTGGATATTGATTCCCTAGTTTGGTTTTCATAATCATGCCCACTTCTTCTTCTTTCTTTTTTTTGTTTCCTAACCAGATATATCACAAGCCACATCACACTCTCTGATCCACTGATGGAGACCCCTTACTTAAAAAAGCATATATTAAGTTTAATTAAACATCACATTAGCCGTAATTAATCACAAGCCGAATCACGTATTTGGATTTTTATTTTATTGAGAAAGGTAAACGTCGCACTCAAGTTTGCGTGACAGCTTTTATGAGGCTTTGCTTCAACCAAGTGACATGGCTACCATAGTGATATGAGTTTGATTTTTCTCAATTGTCAAATAGTGGAAATTATGGTTTGGGAGGCCATAAAATTTGTTTTTCCACAGTGAGATGAGTATTTTTACCCCCTTGGAGAATTTAAGAAAAAAATAAAAATTGTTGAGAGAATAAATCTTGATAGTTATATATATTCAAGTTAAAAATAAGTCTAATAACTTTACTAGGGGTTGTGAGATTACTTATTTGTGCTTATGTATGACAATGGATAAAAAAAACTGTCATTTAAAAAAATTATCACACATTTAGAAAAATGTTACATCTATGATCTATCATATCACACATACATCTTTCACATTTATTCATAAATATAAACAAATTATACAGGAATATAATTGTCATTTAAAAAATCATTTATTTTTATTTTATCAAATGCAAATAAGAAGAGATATCTATTGTGTGTATATATTTGAAAATATAAACAAATATTTATTCAATTTATTTAAATATATGCTTCAATTTTTAATAAATATATTTTTATTAGATTAGTATAAATATTCAGAAATAATTTAAAATGTATTTGGATGATAAAAGTAACTCTTGGAATTATTGTCTTTCATATAAATAAAAAAATTCATCTACTGTTTTTATCATAATGACTAAGGAATGGAGATGAGGATGGGTGTCGGTGCTTAATGATTGAAAACATCAAGTGGGTGTTTGGATGTGCTCATGGTTCTATAATAATGATACTTGATTGGATGCTTTTATTTTTACTTGGTGGATAAGATATGATAGAATACCCCATATTTTGAGTGAATCCAACTATATAAATTCAAAAAATTAATCACCCTGTGAGTGCCAAATTTCTTTAATGAATGTGTAGTAGTACATAAAGTGGGTCAAAATATCAAATTTTTTTATAAAGATTTTTGAATAAATTTTACAATTTTTACAGGAATAAATAGTAAGCATTAGACGAGTTCTTTTTTTGTGATAGGTGTGGTTTGACCTTGAAATGGATGGGGATATTGATACTGATATCATCTCTAAAAAAATATTCATAATAAATAATTTTATTTTATATATTGTTATAAAATTATATTAAATTAGACATACATGCATATGTTCTCTCTGTGCTAAAAGATTTCTTTCAATGAAATCTGTGTAGATTAATTGTTTTATAATTTGAGAAGCAAAGGCGGATTAATGTTAAAAATATTTTCCAGCTTCAACGTCACATGAAAGATTGGTTCATGAAAGTAAATTAAATATTCTTTATAAATTAAAAATGTTATATTATTTAGTTTTTTGTGTAACCAATTAGTGTTAACTCTCCCGTTCGAGAACGGGTTTAGGGAGCTTTTGAATTTGCATAAAGCTATTTTTTTTAAACCAATTTTTGAACAGAAAAAAAGGATGGTGCTTAATTAAAAGCTGGAGACACTTTTTACAGATAAATGTTTAAAAACTAGCTTTTTCATAATCTATGTAGAAGCAACTTCCTGAAAACTCAGTTTTAAGCCCAATTTTTTTTAAAAAAAATCATGTCTCAAACCCGTTTTCAAACTGAGCCATACAAAAAGGACAAATGGAAGTGTTCAAAATTAATATTTAATTTGATGATCATATTAAAGGAAAAATGGAAATTGGTATGCTCAACCACTTTCAGCTACACATTTTGAACTTTTAAGTAAATACTAGACTAATAAAATGCATACTCATAAAACAGAAAGAATATAGTTTTGCGTTTTTCGTAATAAAGTATATATTGAGATAGTGAAAAATATACTTAATGATCGATACGGCGATTGCAAATGAGAATGTTTTGTCTGTTAGAGATTCATAATACATATTCGTGGATTGTATGGTTTAGATATAACTTAGCTATTAGGATGAATAATCTACAAAACAAAAGCATAATAACTGTAATTAATTGTGACTATTAACTATAACAACTAAATAAGCTTGTCTTTGTCACACTAACAAGAACAACCTTTTTTAAAACCTTCAAAATGAAACATTCATGTCATGCCATCCATGTGTATACCACATGCCCTCTCCCTTTCGCTTCCAAAAGACTATTGGATTCCAAAAGTGGGGTGGATGACCTCACATTTCATTATAAGTGTTTTTTTTTTTTTTTGGCTTTTCAATTGAGGACGTGGAAGACTATGGGACCCTTGTATGCTTAGACATTCAAATCAAATCGTTATAATTAGTCTGAGCATCCGAACAAACAACTTGATTGATTTTTATAAAAGCTGTAATTAGAAAGAAAAGACTTCAAAAATCTCTTTTTTAGATTCAACAATACTTTTTTGGTAAGTCAGTTTCAGCTTAAGATGATTTTCAATCTTTAAATCATAAAATGGCTGTGCATGTGGTTAGTCACTAATACTATTTGGTACCAAAAATTTTAAAAATACTTCTGATGTTAGAATACAATTTTTTATTCTCAAATAATAGTTAAATTACTGGACTTTATGAAATGGATGAGAATGTTATCATTTATCTACTCAATGGGTGGATAAATTAAATAAAAATTATTATGTAAAGTATTGATAAAATAGGTGCATTATTTACCACTCTCATCTCCTTTATGTTACCACACATTTTACATAGAAATTAATTTATATTTTAAAAATATATACATTATGTCAAAATTAAATTAGATTATAAATAAGATTAATTAACCTATTAAGTTTTCAAAACATAAAAATGAGTTAAGTTCATAAATATTGTATATGATACCCTATTTTGTAATACTAAGCCAATAATTCATAACATGTTGTTAAAAGGAGTCTAGGTGTCTAAAACGAAATGTTTGTGATCGTAATGTTCTGATATCGTGATGTTTTTTTGCACAAGTTGAGATTTTTCTTCTTTTATTATTCATAAAGAGTCTTAGACTTGATTTCATTCAGGATTTGTTTTTCACAGGTAGGGACTTGATCCTAAGACCTTATGTCTCCAGATTTTGTTGTGAATTGAATTCCGAGTCCAACCCCTTCAAAAAAATTTCCCAACTTGAGAGATAAGTATTCACACCCATTTTAAAAAAGAACACATTGCTCATTGTTTCTTGATATATTGGGGTAAAATATTTCTTCCTCAAGAATAGCTTTCAATTGGACAGACAATATGTTTGCATGAGTCTAAAAAAGCTAAAAATGCTCTATTTGGTTGAGCTAGATGTGGGTGCCAAAACTACGAATCCTTCGTTTCAAAATCAGATCCCACATCCGAGTCAAGTGTTAGTATAATTAACTCATTCATATAGTTTTAACTCAGTATATGAAATCTCTAATAAACTATATATTCAGTTAGATCATTATACTCTATTAAGAAAATAAGAGGTATGCATTCAATCCTTTCAAAAAATATTATATATAATTCATTGAATTAATCAATCTTTAAATATGAGTAAAAACATGAAATGAACATTATATTTGTAGCATGAAATTAAATTGAAGAATTTTTATATTGAACTAAATATAAATTTTTAAATTAACTAAGATAATCGATCAATCTTATTGAACAACAGGTAATTAGAATTATTAATGAGTTAGGCCACTAATATACTATGGACATGTTTGTTGTAGCTTAAATTTACATATTATAGATTATGACTTATAAATTATATATTATATCTTTTATGATAAACAGTTAATATGTTTGTTGTAACTGTTGAAAAGAAGCAAATAAGTAGTTATGAATGTTTGTTAGGATAAAATGTAAATTAGTTTTTTGTTGTAAAATTATAAAAAATATTCGTTCTAAAAATAGAAGTTAAATTTAATTTCTCTTTGATAAGAAAAATGTGATTTTATTTATAAAATGACGATGACCACTCATCTTTCATAAATATTAAATAATATGTAAAAAAAATAATGAAATCTTGAATTCTATATTAATTAAAAATATATACAACTTGATTTGTATTTTTAAAAAAACACAAACTATAATATTCTAGCTACAATCTAAATTTTATACAACAAAAAAATTACAATATAAAATTTAATCTCGCATATGTTATCTCGAATATTTGAAAGATTAAAAGAATATTTAGAGAAGATCAAGGGACTTGCTCTTAATTAAATAAAGTGAATGATAGTAATGTCAAACATATTTTTTTTTAAATAATAATAAGTTATAATATGAAAAATACATTTAATCCAATTTAGAGATTATGAATTTTTTAGACTATTTTTAGCTTAAATAAATTTTAATAAATTTAAACAAACAATAATTAAAACGTGTGTTTGATAACAGACATGTGTGCATGTCACTGTTGCATTGTTGCATGCGTGCGAACAAAATGATTGCAACATATCCTTGATGGACGCAGCGAACGTACGCAACCGAAATCATACGGTGGCGTCTGACACATCGATCTGATGGCCGAGGAATCAGACGGCCACCGTGACGTCTGATTGGACGCGCCATTTTTCAGCTACGGCTCGCACGTGACAAGCCGGGATCCGTTACACACGTGTCAAACCCACGTGTTCATGTTGGCTTTTTTATTATAAAAAAAAAACGGGCGCGTCTTTATTCTCTCTCTCCCTCGTGAACTGTGAAGAGCACATGCTGCCGGCCGGGGTGAGGGGTCTATTGTAATTTTGTTGCCATGTGAATTGGATTTTTTTTTACGTTTTAACCCCCCACGTTTCGTTGAATTACACTGCGTCGCCTTGTTGACTTGTGTGTGGATGAGTAAGTGCTGGAAAGCTTTTCACTGTTTGTTATTCTTTTTTCTTTACAAGGTTGGGGCCCAAAGTGGAGTTGATGTTGATCATTTGTAACGTCCATTGAAACAATCACTTCATTATTTATGGTAGAGTAATCCATTTAATTTGTTTGACAATTTTAACCATTGTTTGTAGTAGGGTCCATTTTTAATGGCCCAGCCACAAAACGACACGTATTGATGTGTTGATCGAATCACCCATGCATTTGATTGATATTTTTCAATCGGACGCCACCTCATCTTAAAGGAAATCTTATTCAAGGTTATCCAAACATAGATTCAACCTAAACGCTATCCTGGATCTCAACATGATAATATTGAATCTTGTTAAATTATATATGTACTGTATTATTGTGTTATACATGTAGCACTATCATGTATTATTATATATAGAGTTTTAGTCTCTCTTCTAATAGAATAAAATCTCATTATTTTCTCTTTGATTCTAACAAATCCCATCTCAGACCGTTGTAACGTATGGATCTAGAGATTCTATGAACAAAAATGTACCGACGAGGATAGAAATAACTAGAGAGCTCCATCATTGGGGGGATGAGGGGGTAAATAATTCTTTTTCAGTATTGTCAAAGGGTTTTTGAAAGGGACACCACCTATCCCACTCTCTCTCACACACACATCCAGGAGATTATAGAAGGAAAGAAAAAGTGTTCATGCAAAGTGACCGTTGGGAAGATGAACAGACAAAATGCTATTAACACGATCCATTTCTTAGAAATTCATCCTCACAATTGTTTTTTTTTTTTAAGATTGGTACCCTCATGATTGATCATTAATCATTTTTTATAGAAAAAGGGTGCTAGAGCCTTACAATTATTATCTCTCGAGATAAGATTTACTTCTTGTTACTTATAAAATAATTGGGTGGAAGTTTAACAAAAATGATTCAATCATTATATTTTCACCCTCAAATACCCATGGATGCTAAATTGCTAATACAGTAATCATTCCTAGCCATTCATATAACCCTAAACTCCAATAAAATATATACTGTATAATTTCAAGAAATTCAAAAGGCAGAAATAACTATGTATACATATATTCGTCGCTTTACCAGTTACGTCACCCAAGAACCCAGAACAGAAGAAATGGTAAGTGGGGGACCTCAGGCCAGTGGGGAGGGGCAGAATTAATAGAATTTCCAGGGGGCAATCTGGCAATTGGACAAAAATTGCACTGAAATATTTGTACTGTCCTTATAACCATTTCTGTTCCCCCCCACCTCGATCGACTCTTTCTGCTCTGCAAAATCAGAATTGGTTATATTTATTTATTATTAATCTCCTCTTCTGATGTTCTTAATTAGAACTAATAATTTTAAAACCTGCTCCAACACCAGCTAGCCCACGTTACCTTCATTACTGCAGAACACACACACACACACACACACACAAAAACTGACATGTCTTTCTGTATTGGTTTGAAAACTCTCATTCAACCACACTATCTCAAAACGAGTCCTTTTGTTTTCTTTTGTTTGTTCTTGTTTTACGTGATTAATAACAAAGACAGACAGTCTAACAAACTTTCACAGGAAAACAAAAACATGGTTGGTTGGAAAATAAGAGAGGACAATAGATTCTTCTTGATTGATGACAAGAATATTAAAATAAAATAAGAAATAAAGAACAAAATGTACATATACATGTTGTAAGACCGCATTCACTCAAAAGAAATTCATCGAAACAAAGGAGCAAAACAAACAAAAAAAAATGAAGCAACGAATTCCTTCACTAATAACTTACTGTCAGATCCCTCTGGGAGCCCACAAAGAATACAAAGGATGAGAGAAAGATAGAGAGACATATAACACAACACAGAGGATACAAAGAGAAAGAGAGAGAGAGAGAAAGACATAACAGAAGTAGTAAGAAGAAGAAAATTAAAAGAAGAGACAAAAGCTTTGCTTCCTTTGCTAAGCTCTCTCTCTCTCTCTCTCTCTCTCTCTCAGACATCCATGGCTGCTTTTGAAATCACCACAACTTTCTCTCAATTGGGTCTCTTTTTTCTTTTTTCCCCCTCCAATTTTTTTTTTTCACGCGAGAGCTTATTATGGCCTTTGGTGGTCCATCCATCCCCTGCTCCGGTTGGCCCGTGCTGGTGCAGGATCTCTTTTTTTTTTTTATTGCACAACAAATCAATAAAATACCCAACAAAAAAAAGCGTATCATCCAATCGAAGAAGAAGCAACGACGACGTTCACAAATTCTCAAAGAAAAGAAAAAAAAAGAAAGACTAATTGAACTCTCTAATAAACAGGTGATGAGGAGGGTGTGAAGAAATGATGGTGGTGAAAATGGGCTTGGTTTTTTGGTTGGTTGTATGGTTTTGGAAGTGTGGGTTGTTTTTTGGTGGAGGTAAAAACAATAGGTACATATGGTACATTTTTTTTTATGGGGATGAAGAAGAAGAGGAAGAAGAAAAAGAAGAGGACCTCTCATCTGTTGTTAAGGTGATATGCTATTGAACCATGGCTAAGAAGGACCCGGCGGTGGTCGTCGTCTGTGCCGCGACATTCCCTCCCCCGTTCGAGGAAGCGGTGTTCGCGTTCGTCGGCGGCCGGTTCTGGAACTGGATCTGATACGCCATCTTATCATTCTCGTCTTCGTCATCGTCTTCTTCATCTTCTCCGTCGATATTGTCACTGTCGTAGTCATCCATCCCAATCTGGTGTTGTTGATTCTGGTGATGCTCCATCAACTCCTTCATAATGTCTTCTGGCTTCAATCCAACAACAATTCGATCAATTGGATGAAATTCATTCCCACCCAGATATTCAAACCCAAAATTCGATGAAATTCAGATAGCTCGCTTACCTTTTTAAGCGTCCCTCCCTCTTCCATTCCTCCATTGCTCGTCTGGGTCGGTACGCTACTGTCGCTCCTTCTGTTGTTGTTGTTGTCATCGTTTTGGTTCTTCGTCTCTGACTCAATTTGAGTCTGGGTTGGCGGCGGGGGCTGCTGCGGGGGCAGGGGCATGATCGCCAACACATCAGCAGCACTCTTGTCTTGATCCGTCGCGGTGTCGTGGTCGTGCTTGCTTTGGTTTCCGCTGGTGCTGCCAGCGCCACTGCCGAGAACCTTCTTGCGGTAGAGTGCGTCGAGTTGGTGGAAGTAAGGGCAGGTCTTGGCGTCCTCCGGCCTCTTCTTGTTGCTCTCCTTCACCTTCTTGAAGTACTTGTTGATATTCTCCCACTTCTCCTTGCACCTCTTTGAGCTTCGGTTGTACCCCAATCGCTGCATCCCCGCCGATATCTCCTCCCAAAGTGGCCCTTTCGGCCCCGCCTCCTGGTATCTCGTCTCAAGCCCGCTCCGGAGCTTTATCAGCGCGTGCACCTCCGACTTCGGCCACCTAGATGACGCCATATCAAAACCCCCTCCACTGCCGCCGCCAGTGGTGGTGACAATTGCCATTTCATGTTGGGGTGGGACTTCCTGTATTGGCATGACCTCCGCCGGAGGTTGTCGAGGTTGTGGCGGAGGAGGAGGAGGAGGTGGTGGTGATGGTGGTATGGGTTGTTGTTGTTGTTGTTGGGGGAGGGGGATGGAGTGGCCGGTGATCTTCTGGAGGAGGGAGAGAATGGCGGAGTCGCGGGAGGCGGAGAGGGAGCGCTCCTGCGCGAGGAGGTCGTGCTCGCGCGTGAGGCGCGCCATCTCCTGGCGCTTCCACGCCTCCTCCCTGATCATCCTGTCCTGCTCCCTCTTCTCCATCGTCTCCAAGAACCTCTGCTGCATCGCCTCCTGCCTCTCCATCACCTGCTTCATCAACCCGTCGAAGAAGCTCATCATCTTCCGGCTCGTCGACGACGACGACCTCTTCCTCTTCCGCCCGCTCCCCACCACATCCTCCGTCTCCTCGTCCGACTCCGACTCCTCCTTCGAAGACGAGTTCGACGAAAAGCTGATCCCCGCCGTCGGATCCGCCGAAGCGGGCGCCGCCGCCGCCGGCATCACCAGTGGGGGAGCGGAGGAGATCGGCATCGGGTGGGGCTGGGGGCGGCCGGTGACGGGCGGGACGGATGACATGGTGGGTGCGCCGAGGACTCCGATTGGGGCGGCGGCGGCGGCAGTGGTGGTAGCGGCGATAGGGGTTGCTGAGGAGGAGGCACCGGCGGCGGAGGCGGTGCCGGAGGCGCTGTGAAGGGCCTCTAACTGGGAGAAGAAGCGGTAGTTCTTGCCGTCCTGGCGACCGGCGCGGCCCTCCTTAGTGCGCTTGTAGTACTTGTGGACGTTCTCGAACTTCTCCTTGCATTTTTTAGCGCTCCTAGTGTAACCCAACTCGGCTAGCTTTCTGTGAAATGAAAATGAAAATGAAAATTTTCAGATGTTATTATAGATTGATAGTAGTGGTGGTGATGATGATTACATGTCTATATTAAAAAAATAAAATAAAAATAAAAAGTGAAAGTGAAGATGGATTGGTTTTTAATGGATTAAAAAATTGGGGAATAAATTTAGATGTGAAAAACTGGGATTGGTTGGGATTGATGCACTGCGGATCTGGGGATGAAAAAAAGAAAAAGAAAATAAAAGATGCCGTTGGTCTCTCGTGACCTGAGATATGAGAGATCTGAAAGAGAAGGGTTTTAAGAGGAGGATCTTTTTTTTTTCTGTTTAAAAAAAAATCTAAAAATGAACAAAAACACAATAACAACATCTCAGTAGTCTCCGTAGTACGAACGATCCAATGTTTTTTTTGGAGAGAGAGAGAGAGAGAGAGAATTGGAACCTGGAGACGTCCTCCCATAGAGGGCCTTTGAGGGTGGCGTCGCGGAAGGCGGAGTCCATCTCGGACCGGATCTTTAGAAGCGCGAGCGTCTCCTGCCGCGGCCACCGATTCCCGGACACTCCGCCCTCTCCATCTCCTCGCCCGCCGCCGCCAGCGCGTCCTCGTAAGCCGCCGCGCCGTAATTTCCCCCGCCGCCGCCCAATTCTTCGAAATTCGGCGGCCGAGAAGATGATGGTGGAGGTGGGCGGCTGCTTATCGGGGAGGCCGCCTCCGGAGGCGGCGGCGGCGGCTGTTGTTGCAAATGCTCGATGACGTGAGGTCTGTTGGCGGCGGGGATGGAGGAGGAGGAGGAGAAGGGAGCCATGTCGGGAGGGACGGCGCCGTATTGGGACCCTCCTCCTTGTTGTTGCATCTTTGCAAAATTTGGAAAAAAAAATTCCCACTAAATTTTAACTACACCCACTACTGTTGAAATTGAGGGGTTTTTAGGTGTGGGTATGGTGTGGGAGTCTCTCTTTCTCCCTCCCTGGCTCATGAGGGAGAAAGAAAGAGAGAGAAGTGACAGAATTGGAGAGGGTGGAGGAGGAAGAGGTGAAAAGTATTTGTTTTGATGGGAGGGGAAGAAAGAGAGAGAGAGACAACTGGAAAGAGAGAGAGAGAGGAGTGGGGGGGGGGGGGAAGGAAGGAAGGATGACAAGAGAGCTCTCTCTCTCTCTCTCTTTTTGTTTTTCTTTCTTTCTCTATGGAGTGAGTGAGGCTGGCAAAGGCCAAAGCTAAAGAAAATCAGTAAAAATTAAAAAACATAGCTGTATTTATATGCAAATTAATTTAAGGGAGATCCCAAAATTGTATAGAGAGAGAGAGACCAGAGTGAGACATTGATGATGATGATGATGTGAGCTGATGATAGTGTGAGAGAGAGAACATGGAAATGATAACACAAAAACGAGATGTTGCGTTGTCATGGGGGGGGGGGGGTTTCTTTTTTTATTATTAATAGTTCAATCCCAAGAGCCGCAGCTGGGCCTCAATCAAAAACTCTTTGTGTAAACCCTAGGTAAATTTTTCTTTTTAAAAGAATGACAATGTTGCATTCAATTCAATTGGTAACTCTGAATACACAACAAATGATAAAACATATATTAAAAAACACATATACAATATGTAATTCTGTAGTGACACAATTCCAACTTAATATGTAAAATCTTTTACAACATGCATTTTAATAAGATTTTACATTTATTTAACTATAAGATGATTAACTGCAGAAATAATTTCACAGTTTTATTTTCTAATAAACATACAGTGGGTAAGATAGAGAGAGAGAGAGCAGACAAAAACACATTGCAACAGCTGTAGTGTGGGCCCCAGATGAGCCGAGAGAAGGAGTGGAACGTGCCGTGCGATTATCGCGGATCCCCCCCCCCCCCCACCTTCGCATGCCAAGTTAGATTAGGTTCATTTATTCCTTATTTTGTGTCACAAAAATTTAAATTAAATTAAATTAAATCAGACACCCTGAAAATATAAATAAAAACAAAACAAAAAATATATTTATATACATATTTTTCACTCTCTCTTTCTTCAACCGCTACCCAAACCTTCCCATGCCCGTAACACCGTGGCGTGACAGAGTTTGGAGAGGGAAAGAATCTTCTCCGACACGTGTCATCCCATCCGTCCGTTGATCTTCAAAACCCTAGATCTAACACTGATGTGAATTATTATTATTTTTTGAGGTATGGTTGATGGGGATGATAATAGTATAAAAGTTATCAAAAACGTGAAGGGATGGGGGGGGGGGGGGGTGTGGGGGAGTAATTACAGTGGGCCAAATTTGGTCTGAGTCAAGTAATAATAGAGTTTTTATTTTTTATATTTGCTTGTACATAACCCCCTCGAGTTTTATAAATTTGTGTTTAAATCCCTTATGTTTAGAGAGAGCTTTTGGGATTGATTTTTATAGGGGCACGCATCATCTCTGCCGTCCCCACCAATCACGACCCATCCTACCTTCCATGTCAGTTTTTTCACTTTAAATTTTGATTTTTTGTGTTTTTTTTTTACATACTCTAATATAATATACTATAGAAATTTACACACAGTTAAATTATTGACAGTAAATCAGAGATTTACAAAAACCAACTCATTACTCACAGAATAGTAAAACTTAAATTAATTGAATTCCGATACCACAAAAGAGGATGATGACCCTCAACCTCCATTCCTCATTCCTTTGGAACAAAAAATTGAACATGACCCATTGATTCCTCTACTAGAAAACAAATTTATATGCTCCAAATGAGTTTCTTAATTTTGACTGTTTATTTTAGATTTTAATTTTATGTGTTAAAAATCAACAATTTCTTTTAATAATAATAGATTAATTTTTTTATATAAACTGTTTAGATCAGACAAATATCTTGCTAAAGTTGTTTATTACATTTTATTTACTTTTTTGTCTAAGAAAACTATATTATGCTAATCAACATTAAAAATAAATGATTTTTTGTGAATTATTTTCCAATCATAGTATGACAAAAATTCAACAGTATCATCAAGATCATTTAAAAATACGATTTTTCCACAAAAAAAAAAAAATCATCGGGTGAGTTGTTACATGATTTATTTATATACTTATAATAATAAAATAAGACGGGCATAGTGTTTTTACTGGGAGCATGACGTAACCAATAATGGGTAGACAAATTAAATAAGAGAAGAGACTGTGTAAGAGAGAGAGAGAGAGTCAATCAAAACATCAATAAAAAAACCTACGACATCACATGCAGGGCTTTGAGAGAGAGAGAGAGAGAGAGAGAGAGAGAGTTCTGACAATGGTTGGGGACCGTTTGATGTGGATCAGATGGGTCTCCCTGCAATAGGAGTTGCACTGGCGCACAACTAATTCCTTTCATTTCATTTCAAATTTATATGATGTTGTTTCTGATCTCCCCAATCAGGATCACATAACTCAACTTTCAAATTCATGTATGTCTCTGTCTGGCTTTTTTTTTTTTTTTGAAGGTGCCAAGCCTTTCTGGGTGGGTACCACAACAATCAAAGGTTTTTGTATTGGATTGTTAACACTCTCCCACAAGTAATTGAAGGGATAGTTTGGTCATTTTGCTTTTACACAGTAGCATAGTGGAATTATTATGAGTACAGGGAATTTGTGTGTGGGGATGTATGTGTTATGTAAATAAATAAATTATATAAATGAAAGCGAGTGATTTTCACTTAAATTTTAATTAAAAAATTTATTTATATAAAAAAAATTGATGATTTTGTGTCATCCATGCGATGCTACTACTTGATTGATTTGTATACAATTTTACATCTGTAACATAGAAAGAAAAAAAAAAGGCCACCACCTTGAAATTATAGTACATTAGAAATCCAAGGATGGTGTAAAATCAATAGTATTAGGATATCAAGCTCTCACACTCAATTGACCTTGAAATTATACACGTATAAAATATCTATCATGAATATACACTGAATTTAATATTCTTTCCTATGTGATTTTTTTTTTGAAAAAAAAGATATCCATATTATTATGAACTCATTGACTCTATTAAGGTTCCATAACTTTTTTTTTGGGTGGAGAAGACATAAAGTTAGAAAATAGGGAGAGATTAAGAAGACTAGAAAGTATAGATTACCGGTGAGTTTTTTTATGAGTAGGAATTCATAAACAGTCACATATTGTGTGTCTTAGGTTTAAAGAGCTTTCAAGTGTGGGTTTAGCATTTCTCAAAGCAGGGCTATGTTTGGAATCAATTGTCAAACATATTTCTTCTGCGCGTATCATTTTTAGATCAATAATGATTTTTGGGCCCCATTTGCTAGACCCCATCCCAAGCCCCATGAGGTGGCAAGTGTGAATTTCCTACATTACCCCCCATAACTAATCAATTCGTTCCTTCCATAACCGATCCAATAATTAAGGAGTTAGTTACGCTTTTGAGAGATAACATCCGTTTCTAAATATACCAATTCAATTGTATGTTCAAGAAAACCAAAAATCACGAGTTTATACCAATTGTTCTGTCTCAACGAAAACAAACATCAATTTTTTAATATCGAATTCAGATTTGATCGGAGGAGAAGAGAAGATTTCAGCATTTTTTTTGGGTGATCTGTTTGTGGTGCAAACATTCAGGTTAGGTTTTTCGGAACCCCCAACAATTCACGATTTTTAATTTTTAGATCCAGTTTATTCGGTGAAAATGAAAACAAATTCGAAATCGTTTTTTTTTCCAGTTTGATCGGTAGAGAATATAAGAATTTCACAATTGTAGTAAACAATGGTGATGCATTCAGGTTAGACTGTTTTCAATCTGAATAATTCACATTGATTTGATTTTTTTATTATTCATTTGAATAATCATATCTGAACAATTCACATTGATCTGATATCTTGATTGCTTCTTTGAATCATCATATACCTTTTTTTATACCAATAACTTAAATCCAGATACATGTGGTGTATCTGGATTCTGATGCATGATTGTGTTTTACGAATGATATGTATATTCAGTTTTTTAGTGGTGTGTATGTGTACATCTATCATATTAAGTCATTCAACATATTTTTTTAGCTTTGATTGATCATTATTTAACTCATTAGATTCAATATTCTATAGCATCGAATGTATAGATGTTAATTCAAATTCCAGTTGCACGTGTATCTTAAAGTTATAAATCAGCCCAATTTGATGTTTGATATAATATATTATTATTATGTATTTGATTAATGTGTATCCGATTAATATTTTATTGCTTATTATTGTATGTGTCTAGAGGATTGAAGGACTTTTTATTGAAAATCTATGTTCTGCTAATTAGCTCGTAGACCATTAAATTATTTGTTTTGGTTTTAAGAAACAGTACTGTATCTTAATTACATAACATGTGGCAACTTTTCTAATTTTTTCACAGGCAGTGATGATGATTTTATGGATGACACATGTGAAGAATCAATTCATTTAGAAGACATCCATGATTCATGTGATCTGGAAACCAGTTTTTCGAATGAACTGTTTGATTAGGCTGATCAGCAAAATCTAGATGAGATTGTAGCATGCGCAAAACAGTCTATTCCATCTGTTGGGATGTGTTTTCATTCTGAAGATGAGGTGCGGTTGTTTTATAATAATTTTGCTCACAAGGTTGGATTTGGCATTGCGAAGATTCATGGGAAAAAGATGACAATGGAAGACAAATGTTTTTTTCTTTGGCTTGCTGTAGAAATGGGAAGCATGTGCCATATGGGAAGAATGCATTTAATGCGCGGTCTTCGATTTAATGTTATAATGTGTTATGTGTATGTGTTTGTGAACTTCATTTTATATTGTCCAAATGTTTTGCTGTTATCAGACTTGTACAACACGTTGATGTTATAATGTGTTATGTCTATGTGATTGTGAACTTCATTTTATATTGACTTAATGTTTTGCTGTTATCAGATTTACATGGTCCCTTTTATAGACATATTACAATGTTGCAGATAGACATAATGATGTCAAAACACATCATAATTTCATATATAAATCACCTTCTGTTTTGTAAATTATACAGGTTTTCAGATACACACTTATAATTCAGATACACTACTAGTTTAATTGGACAGGTTTACATGTAGTACCTATTATTTACTATGTGACAGATAGCCAATCTTATGCGATTCATTTTGATTTAAGATACACTTAATAAAATCTCTAATTTTGTTATTACAGTGAATAAGTTACATGTTTCATTTCATATGCACATCACAAATACCAAGATTAGTCCACATCAACTTTCAGATGCACTTTAAAATTCAGATACACCTGAACTGTATCAGATATGATGTTAAACTCAGAATAAAAAATCAATAAGTTGTTTATCAAACATCAACAATTAATTGAATACAGATTTTTGTATCCAAACATCAACCAAAATTTGTCACTTTAATGAGCCCATAATTGTTTTTCATATACGAATTCCATTTTTCTGTTAATCGATATTCCATATACATCTGCCTGACCATGTGATCTTCGTCAATATACGTACGGTGTTTGTCATTCAAAAATTTATGCATTATGTGAGCTCTTATCGGTCTGCACTTCTTCCTATCCATCTTATGTGTGATGACTTCCTCGTTGGCAGCATATTGTTTCATTATGTTTAGAACGATTGTACCACAATCCATCCTACAATAAAACAATTTATAATAAGATACAGATAATAAACTAAATGTTGAACTCCATTGCAGCGAACATCTCAAAAATTCTGTGAATCGTAGATCTATATTGGGGATAGTACGCTCGGTATCTTCTGGGTTCAGCAACTCTTTATTTTGAAACTACATATTTTGATTTCTTAAATGCAAAACAATTTTTGTGTAATAATACCGATACAACATCAAGGTATTGTAAAACACTTAACATGTTTACATAGTAATGCACCTTTTGATTTTAAGATACAGGTGTATGTATAAAGTGAAATCAACACTTCCTAAAATAAATCAGTAGATAGCCTTTATATTTTTCAGTTACATGCATATCAACCAGACCCTACAACAAAAAATGCCATGAGATGCTTGTTATTTGAGATACACCAGAGGGATTTAAATTAAATTTAAAACATTATTTCAGATACAAATATCTGACATAAAATTTGGGATACAAGTATTTGACATAAAATCAAGATTTCTAATTAACTAATGCACACTAATTGGATTTTCAGATACAAGTATCTGAAATCTTGAATTTTTTTTTTGTTGCACAAAATGGACAGTGTGCACAAGAAAGCTCAAAACAATTGAAGAATGTCAAATAATGTTTTATCTCAAATCTAGATACACTAGTACACAAACATAACGTATTAGACACAATTTCGATGTATTTTTTGAGATTATGACTACAAAATAAATAACCAACCACTATGGATTTTCAGATTCATGAATATGAAACTCTCGGATTACCAATGTCCAATGTTTAACTATGTACGTGTATCTGAAACTCTTAGATTAACATATGTATTAGATGATTTTCAGATACTCAATATTATCAAATTAAAAAGGTGCGGAAGGGAAAATCGACGATTGAGACTTTCAGATTTGATTTCATTTTTTCAAGAAGTGCGAGAAATTAATCTACTGTTTATGTTCATGTTGCACACAAAAAAAAACACGGGGAGGTTTCGACGATTGCAAGAAATCTGACCTTTGTTTTTCGCCATTGTTGAAGATTTTTTTTTGGGGAAGATGATCAGATCAACTCGTAATCGTCGTTTCTTTTTTTTCTTTCGTTCTCTTGGCTCGCCTGATTTTGAAATCGTCTGCGACGCCCAAATTGGAAACCCTAGTTGGTTTTAGTTTTTGGAAAATATTGAGTCGGGTGGGGGGAAAATTAATGCTTCCGTGTATTTTGGGATTTTGTAACGACATATTAATGGTGATATGATTTAATTAGAGTCAAATTTTAAAATGCTTAGAAGGGTAGTTATGTCATTGGCTTTTTGGTTGTTTGAAAAAGTCAATCAAGGAACCAATAGGAGGATGCCACCTATTGGGCTTGTCAATGGGGCCTAATTTCTGGGGCCTAGGTAGCAGCTCCCTTTTTAGATAATGGATTTCATTCAGGTATAGTTAATTTTTGACTTTTGGTTTAGATTTTGATTTTTACAAAAATGTTTCAGTTGGAAAATAAATATTACTTCTAGTTTTTCCATCACTACTAAAACTAATATCCTAATGCCAAAAACAAATATAGATTAAGCTTTGCATCATTTCAATATATTTTAATGAACAAATATATTTTTCTTTTTCAAAAACATTTAATGATCTGTTTCCTAAACCTTCATCAATGATTTCATTTGGCAAAGAGCCACTTATGAAGCTGATCCCAAAATTACCTTTTTTTCAGCTAGATCTTAACAAATCTAGTCCCTGATTAACATGTATAGTAATATTAGGAAAATTATAGTAATCTTTGTCAAGAATTTAGAAATGTTAAACTCAAATTTTAAAGCATAAGAATATGGGGTTTGCATAATATATGGTTATAAAATCTCATGAAATACATGTATATAATAATTATATACTTTTAATCATTGATGTATAATTAAAAGGCCTTAGATACTAAAACTGCTAGCATAATAATAATACTAAAAAAAGAACATCTTTTTAAAAATTTAGAAGACAATAATTAAATTTGTATCTACTCAAATATCTACTAACCCAAAGTAATGTTTACAAGAGTAGGGATTGTTTCATTTAGTGAAGAATAAGAATTATAATTAATTTATTATATTATTATTTGAGAGAAATATTGACAGTTAAATAGACAATCTATCAGGATTTTTAGAATCTCAACAAATTGGTGGAATTCTCATTCTACCATAATTTTCCCCTCTTGCCTATGCTTTGAATATGATGGAAACCCACGTTTACTTTCAAATAATACAACCAAACAAGTGAATTTTCACACTTTCCACTAATTCCATATTATCTGTAGTGTGCATTTGATTCTACATTTCACAATTGCTTTACCAACATTTAATTCCATCCACACATTAAGTTATTCGTGTAATCTTTTTTCAGCCCAATTCCATTCCCATATACTTTATTAGCATTATACACTCAAGTTAATGAGGTATATACCTCGTTAGAAATTTCATATTTTCTATAAATTGATCCATGAAATTCATTTAATTATAAATTTTATTTTTATTAAAACATATACCTCAGTAGATGAAATATATTGTTTTAAGAAATAAAACGTGTGCATACGGAAATTGAGGCTAGCTAAAAAAATGATTGTACATGACATTATCCAAATTTATTTTTCTACTTGAAACTAATCCAACATTGCTAATCACAGCAATGAACAACCCCCCCCCCCCCCCCAACAATACGTGTGATACACTTCCTGCAACTGAAAAATAAATGTAGTAATGGCTGAATAGGATTCCCCAACTGAAAATGAACAGTCATTTTTTTACAAACTCATCACGTTTTGAAATTTTTTTCTTACTATTTACATGATTAAATGTAGTACATACCTTAAACATAAAAAAGGGTTATTTGCAGTAATACCATCCAAAAATATACTATTTATTTTTATATCACTCCAAATAACCTATTTATTTTTATACCATTGGAATATGTAGAGATTATGCATATTTACCATCCTAGTTAACTTTCATCCAGAATTCTATTAAAACTGTTAAAGTCTAGAAGAAATGACCAATTTACCCTTGTTTTTTATTTTGCATATTTTACTTACCAAATACAATATTTAAATAAATAAAAATATTATTTTTAACATGAAAATGATAAATTTCATCAAAAATCCAAAAATAAAAAATTAAACATACAAACTATTTATTAGTTAAAACATAATATTTAATAATATTTATTTTAGTAGAAATGAAATAAAATTATTTTGATAATAATTAATCATATATTTTAAAAAATTAAAAATTAAAAAAAACTAGATATTAATTGGAAGAAAAGAAAAGAAGGGATAAGGTTGAATAACTCATAGATTAATTAGGTTATTATTTTTAATTATTTACATTATGACAAATATAATGTTGAAGTTATTTTTGTTATTTTTATTTCTTGGTTAAGAACTAACTATGGTTAAGTTTCATTTTGGTTAAAATGGATAAAAGAGAAGCATATTTTTTCATTAAAAAAAATTGTAATGATATAAAACTAAATCTGTTATTTGAGGTGGTATAAAAATAAATAATATATTTTTTTGATGGTATACATGTAAAAAAACCCTAAAAAAATTTATATACTTAAAATAATTATGCACTCACCTAACAGAAGAAAAAAATCGATATAACTCCCAAAAAAGTTGGGAAAACCGGTGTAGATCCTTTCAAAATTGATAAATCATCGTAGATCCTCATCTTATTTGACAATTACAGTTTCAATCCCTACCGTAACACTAACTAATCAAGCATTTGGTTAACCCTAACTACACATGACATTTTACCAAAATACCCTTCACACAGTTACTTTCAAATGGCTCTAGACCACCAATACCCCTATCAAATCTACCTGAGGATTACAGCAGACCGAATGTTTCAGTGCCTTTCCCCAACAATCTAGGGTTAATAAGGTGGGTGCAAAATTGATGAATAGTTATGCACAGTGTTCATAAATGCGGCCTGTGCGGCTGCATATGCGGTTCGGTATGCCTACCGAACCATGTAGGTTAATATGCGAAACTATACGGACAAAGCCGCATATGCGAGGATATGCGGTATATGCGCCCGCTTAAGAGAGCGCATGGGTCTAGAAAAAAAATAAAAATTTTACATTTATACCCCTTAAAAATTACATTTATATCTCTGTATTCGTCTGAAATTACGTTTATGCCCCTATGGCTGTGTCTAAAATTTTAATGGTTTAATATGATTACATTTCTTCAAATTTACCTCGTTATCTCTTGTTTATAGATCAACACTATATAATTATTTTTTATTAATAAAAAATTACATAACCGCATATACTCCCGCATGCCGCATATACTCTATGCGGTACCCTACCCGCACGCAAACCGCAAACCGCATACCGCGTTTCAGAACACTGGTTATACAAGCAGCTCTATTCAATCTGTGGGTACATTCAAATGGCTCCAGACCACCAATACCCTATCAAATCTACAGGAGGTAAACAAAAAAATAAAAAAATACATAAAATCAGTGTTTTTTTCCTTTCAATTGGAAGATTTTCATTATTGAGCCCTTGTGGGGTTGACAGTACTAAATTGTCAAATTTTGGATCCTTCCTAACCTGTTTTTATTATACAATATATTATTATAATATATGTATAATTAGGACAATATATAACTGTTGAGACTTGAGAGGGACTTCTTCCCAACTCGGGGGTCAATGTTAAAGGATGATAACCTGTTATAAAAAGATAAAAGATCTATTATTGGTTTTATGTAATTTGTATAAATTCAGGGTTGTTTAATTAATGATAAAAAATTATTATTCAGATGATAATGGCCTCAGTTTGTAGAGTAAACTTATCTGATGGTGTGTCCTCTGCAAACAATGAACCCATCATTCCTTCTCTTACTTTTCCCCCTCTCCAAAAACAAAAACACACAACTAACATTTGAAGATGATCCCCAGTGAGTCTGGGTGAGATAATATTAGGCTGAGGGGGGTCCCTGTGTCAGTCATGCACAAACCTGATAGTGCATAACACCCATCTTTAATCACTCGATCTTGATGAGCTACTTTTATTTTTCCAGAAACATATAATCAAACAATGATTCAACAACAACACAGTGCCATTGATTAAGGGTCATCTGATCCATTTATTTCAGTGAATCCTGTCAGAGGCAGTAAGTAGTACACACTCAGAAGAACCCTCCTTTCCTTCAGGCTATGTAGCAGGAAGTTGACCTTATAGCCTGAGACAAAAAGATGACACGTTCCGACGGCACGTGTGGGTCAGGATTCTCCCTATTCATGATTAGTTTTTTTTTTCACACTAATAACTCACCACTAATGCAGTACAGATGTTTATGAGAGACCTATTTGATTGGGTGAGATAAATCAGCATGTATGTTATAAAAACACCCATGCAGACAGGGTTTGCAGACAAGCGAAATGGTTTTTTTTTTTAAATGGAAGACAGAGATATGGGCAGTAGTTGATTGGTAAAGAAGTAATGCCATTAATTAGTTGGGAGAATGACAAGACAGACAACTATCCAGGCCACAAAAGAATCCCAAAAGGAATTAATACTACCCACAACCCCATTCAAAGAATGAGCATATCACTTTGATTCCTGTTGGAAAGCTTTTTCCCCACAAGTAGTTGCAACCGTCTCAATACCCCCCCCCCCCCCCACATAAAGCATGCATTGTCCACTACTATACCTCAATTATCCTCACCACCTGTCTTCACTTTTTTTCCTCTACAATACAACAACGCGTACATAAATACATACGATACATGATTTCATCAAGTAGGTGCGTGCGTGAAAGGTAGATGCAATGTATTAATAATCACAAGATATAATAATTATATTCCAGACTAAACGAACACGTATTGATCAAGAAATGAATGTGAAACAAGATTTTTCTTAGGCAAGGGTTGGGATGTGAAACACTTACTAATGTCTGTGGGGGCCTCCTAAAACAAAGTCTAACCATTGCTTCATTCAGGGAGGGGGGGGGGACCACGGTTGGAGGTGGATAGGTGATAGATCAGTGGCACAGTACCTACAAGTGGTGCCCACACCACATGCATCGTGGCCCACGCAGGATTTGCTTGCCAACCTGTGGAGAAGGGGGAGGTGTTAGTAGATTTTTAACAATAATTACGGCGGTCTTGAAACTTTGAATGAGAAGCTGTACCTGCACAAATTTGCTGTAATGGAATCTTGTCCTTAACATAGGAAATATAGATGGAAGACTCTAAAGAAATAAAGAGGATGCAAAGAGGTCGACGCGGAGCATCTGTAATCACAATTTAATACCATGTAGACAACCTTAATAGGGGTACCAAATCTGATGTAAGAAAAAAAAAAGTACAAAGCCAGAGCAAATTGACATGTCAAGAGAGTTTCACTTCTCAAAAGTCATTCATTGATGAGTCGGTTTCTCTGCTCAACAAGAACAATGAAGCCAATCTGCCAAAACACTGGCTTTCCATAAGTTATGACTGCCTCTAGCGAGTTATATGGGAAGAAAAGTAAAGGACCCATTCATGCCCACAATAGAGGATAAAGGAACCACTCAGATATGCCTGGAAGAAGAATCAAATGGAACCACAGACATTGATAGGAAAAAATACCAGATAATAGTTTGGCCCCACAGATTATGAACAAGATAGGGTAAACCTGGAGATGAATGAGAGATATGTATGCAAACATTTACACAAAAATAAGGTAAATTAAATATATAGACAGATGCCAGCAACAGCTTAGTTGTTAAATGGATTGGCAGTTTGGCACTCATCAAATCTCCTTGAGAGTTGATCCATTAAACTGTTTCCAGCATTTCACCTCCTGAGAAGATTGTCTATTTGATATTATGTATTTTTTTGTGGCAAATTTTAACCATGCATAGTTACCCACCAAAATTTGGAAAAGAAATTACAGATAAAACATGCCCATATCATGAGAACTCGAGGGAAGCATCTTAAATAATACCATGAAGTTCAGTCCTTGCAAGCCATTGTGTAAATTCCAACTTTTCTATGAATAGTCTTGAATTAAACACCTACTCAATCACAAAGATCATTGGATCTTAAATAAATCTACTGAAACCATGGAAATTGTGTACTCCTCTAGCTTTTAAGAAGAGAAATGCCTTTAAACTTGTCTTCACACACCTTCCCAGGAAAGAACCCGGGACTGCATGGAGTCTTAAAACTTGTAATTGGTCTTGCAGATTTAATATCATCAACCACATGCTCAGAAAACATTTTGAAAGATCACCCATGTAAAAATTTCAACTAGAAATCGAAGGTTGTCCAAGAAAAAAAAACAGTAAACAAGTAAATTACAATAAAACCAATTTATCCAAAATGTGGTTCCAGACTGCTTTTTCCTAGTGTATTCAAGATATATTTTCATTGGATACCATCTAAAACATCATGTACTCTTCCTCTGTCCAAACGGTTGCTTTTTTTATACCAGAAAATATTGAGCAAATGATTCACTGTTTTGTCATTGCCTCAGGCTACCTCCTAACTGTCAGTATCTTTGGTTCCATCCAAGTGTATATATCAGAAACCATCTTTCTGACATGCATATGCATAGTATGCATTTGCAGACCTTTCTCCTTTGACCTGAGTATCACATCAAGGCTTATCTATCAACTCAGGTGAAAGATCCAGTACAACCATTAGATTGACATAAAAACAGTTTAGATAAAGGTCATAATGGACTTGAGTTTCACATCTTTATATTGCTAATGCTATTAGCTTGACAATTAGAGTTCAGAATGAAATGAGCTGTACCAAAACACTTTTTTTGTGGGGTGGAGTGGGGGGCATTGTATAATCAAGATTATGCAGCTGGAACAAAGTACAGAATACAGATACACCAGATGTTGGAGAAAGAACACTGGGAGGCTACTCAACTAAACACATGAAATTTTGACATGAAATATATTGATTTGTTTTTGTTGGGTTGTAATTGAAACACTTCAGATCGAATCCAGGAACCGGTGCCATGATTTTGGAGGTCATGATTAAACCTCTAAATTCCATGGTCATGATTTAACTTCAGGGATAAAGGAGATAAATTCAGACATATTACTAACTTGAGTCTCACACATATAATGCTAATGCTGACCAGCTTAACAATTGGAGTTCTGAAATGCGATGTACCAATATACATTTTTTGGTGTAGTGAAATATAGAATCAAGATTGTGCAGCTGGAACAAAGTACAGATACATCATATATTGAAGAAAGAACATGGGGAGGCTACTCAACTAGACACATGAAACTTTGACATGAATGATATTGATTTGTTGGGATGTAATTGAACATGTAAACTGGAATCCAGGTGCCATGATCTTGGAGCTCATGACTAAACCATTAAGTTCCAAGGTCATAATTTATCTTCAGGGATAAAGGACAGACATATTACTGATCATTTTGACTTTATCAGTGTTCCCCTAAGTAGAAGGTATACAATCTCACCATTCAACACATAAGCATAGATCCAAATACAGATGCACTAGGCCACTAATATCATTCAAGAGTCAACGTATATAAAGTAAAAAAAGGAACCATATTCATATAAAGGGGGAAAAAGAGAGGAAAAAGAAACATTCTCAAAGTATACAGTAAGAGACAAAGACCATTCTTTAACTATATGATCATGAAAGGACAGTAATAAGAACAAAATCCAGGATGCTAAGAAGTTTATAAGGGTCCTTAACTGTGATAAAGAGTTCTTTTTAATTATGTTTGACAGAGAAGCATTCTGATGAGGATGTTAATTGTACCAATACATGTAAGGAACACTCGATAATAATCATGGGAAGACTAATTGAAGGCCATAGGGATTTTCAAAAGACAGCAAACAGCAACATATTAGTATTTACATGTAACAGTTATAAGTCTAAATTCATGTGAACAGATTTAACAGGGTAAGAAGAAAGTTTTATTGGGTAAAAGTTCCCATGACTAGTACTTTCATGATCAAATGTTCAGGGCATTATTCCAGACAATTCAACCATTGTTAGTTGTTCACAGAAGAAATCAATTAAAATAACAAATACCACATGCAACTTTACTCTACATTTATTCTACAGATTTGCATGTGCAAAACTGTGACCCATTGGAAGAGAGGGAGAACATATTCCAAATTTGGGTAATTCTAGTGGAGACGGGAGCATTTCAGATTAATTTTTTTCCTTGTTTATTTTATGTTTCTTTATTTTAATAGCTATTTTAGGTTTATTTCCGTCATACCATAATAGCAATCTGTATAGTGAATTCCTCTCAAAATCCTGATGTATTTAATGCATTAAGATGCCATACACATGAAGAGACATGATGATGCAGCCGCGTAGGCATCAGAACAGGAGGAAGAATTGAGAGAGAGAGAAATAAGACAAACTAGTACATTTATATTGCTCAAAGCCACAAAAAAAAAATCAAAACAAGTCCTAAAGACCTCTTTCAAATTCAGAAACATTTTTTTAAAAAAAAAAAACTTGGATATCTTTTACTACTCAAAAGGGCCATTGTAGGCCCCTAGGTGGACTTAAGGGAGTCCATCAGTGAGAATGTAGCAGAGCAATCTAATTTAAATATTTGAAGAGCCTGCGACTTCCCAAAAACAGCATTACACCGACTATCCAAAAGCTATTCTGAATGGGCATCGTGTCCTAACTAATTTGGTTACATAAAAATCTCAACTCAATGCCTAAAAAAGTGGACACATAGACTGCCTGTTTGACAACTGGATAGACAGGTCATCGGGATCGACAGCTTATCCAGAGATTCATCAATATCAATGACTTCTTTTTTTGGTCATAAGGCTTGCTGGATCCACCCGCCTTTAGATATCTTCGATCAGGTTTGACATATGTCGAAGACCCATATCCATATTGCATCATTCCCCCTAGGTTGGAGAGAATTCGTGCTAGAACTCGGCGGGTCTTCATGGTTCAATCGGGATGGTATTTGCCGCGTTATGAGCAAAGGAGGGATTATCTCTACTCCGATGGATGACACCAAGGGCTTGAGCGAGAGGGCAAGGTTGAAGCATTGTCCTTCATATACATATGTCCTCTTCAGAACATGTATGCTCCTCTATCATCTCGCCATGATTGACATGTCACTATGGGAAGGATGTCAAAGACATGTTCACTCTCAAATTGCTCAAATGAAAATAGAATTTAAGCATGTGCATTTTCTATAATGATGAGAGGGTATTCATCAAAACGAGAAGGGTCGATACTATTGAGCTCCTCGACTTCATGCTTTTTTTTAGGCGATTCTTCATTATATTTCACCTCTTCTTTCGGAGTGTCAATCTCTTCGTCTCCATAACTCCCTTCAAATGGGTCATTGTCATGCTTGAAGGATGAAAGGACTGAGACTTGTGAAGTCAATTGAAGGACTTCGGACCTATGGTTTGTACATTAGACACACACTTTGCCTCTCCCTGCCATGGTCTGACACAGATCAGGTAAACCGATTCATTGTGCGTAGACCCCAAAAAAAAGTTGTCTACCCTCAAGGAATGGACACAGTTGTTGTTGGGTCGAATGGAGGTGGTGTCATGGCCATCCATTTTCATTAGACGATTGAACAATTAAGGTAGAGTTTTTGCCCACCGTCCTAGATGTGAACATTGTGACGGACTAGCAAAGAAATATCCTAAAGCATTATCACAAGGAGGTCTCTATTTGAAACCGTGAACTAGCATCAAATGATTCGGGCTCAAAGAGGTCAGAACTGAGTCTTGACATTTTGGATCCACAACTACATGTCAAGATCTGGCAGATCTCGCCCATCAATGAACAAGAGTTCCTCTGCCATAACACATCTTCCATCATTAATACCTTGTCTTGTGATTCACGTCTCTTTGCATGCCTGCACCTCGACCTTTCATCATCTCAAGGTAAGAATGTAGGATCTCTTAGATCACTCACAGAACGGAAGATCAAGCTCTGATATCAGATGATAATGCTGCTTAGGCGTCTAAACCTGATGAGGAACAAGAGATGAGGGAAACTAGAAGACTTTTATTGCTCAACGCACTATTAAAAAGTCAAAAGAGTCAAAGGCCTCTTTCAAACTCAAAAAAACAATTCTAAATTTTTTGGATGTTTCTTGTTACTCAATAGTCATATTTATAGGCCTTTATGCCAATCTAAGGGAGTCAATCTACAAGAATGCAACAGATCAATTTGATTGGCTTGATTGAAGAGCACATTGATCACCAAATTTAGCATTACACCAACCTATCCGACTGCTATTCTAGATGCTCATCGGATTCTAACTAATTCAGTTGCATAAAAGTTTCAACAGAATGCCTAAAAATTGGACATGTAGACTGCTAACTAAACTGACGACTAGACATATCAGCCACCAGGACCGATGGCTTATTTCATGGGTCATTGGTACCAACGGCTTCTTTTTCTGGCCGTTGGACCTGCTTGATTCACCTACCTTCTCAATCAGTTGGACATCTATTGAAGACCCATATCCATGCTGCATCACATGATCAAATGGAAAAGAATACATGTTGGAAAATCTTAATGTCAAAAGAAATTTTGCATGTCAAAACTTCTGAATGATCAAAGCTATTATTATATACCAATATCCTTCAGTTGCAATCAAATCAATCCTTTTATGATTCTAGAAGCAGATTTAGAAGTCTTCAATCACATAATTTTCATCCATAAGTAGACTACTATCTCTGTTATTACCATTGAATAACAAATCACCACATAATCCAACCAAGAAACCAACAGTGTATAATGAAATATGCCTTCATAACAAAAACGGCGAATGTAAACAATGAAAATTGTGATGTATTGATGTTAAAATTATCGCATTTGAACTGTATACACAAAAAGACTACCTCAAATATTCAAAACCCATGACCACTGTCTTTCATAGGTCAGCAGTCAAAAGCATCAACATCGGCAACCAAATGTAATCTTCAACTGACAATTTGGTTCACTTTGTCACAGAGTCTTCTGAACACCTAAATTAGAAAAAAAAAAAAAATACCTACAATTTCCGGTTGTGAATTTCATCAAAATCAAATAAACCCACTCACCACATGCCAAATCTCACTCGATGGTTTCGCAGTAACACTTATCATCCGAACCTGGGAAAATGCAGGCCTTGAGGCGGTGGTCGTCGCAGCCGTAGACCCTCTGATCCGCTTCAAAGGTCTTATCAGTTTCTCGATGTTCATGACGGCGTCTCTCGTCGCGCGAGGAAGAAGCGGGGTTGGTTAGGAAGGTCGGCGCGGAAGACGATGCGGGAGATAGGTCGGCCACCGGAGGTCCAAGACGATGTGGTCGAGAGAGAGAGAGAGAGAGACGAATGTGGCGGTGGCGGTGGCGGTGGTGGCGGCAGAGGAGGGAGAGGCCTTTGGAATTCGAATGGAGGATTGGAGAAGGCATCGAACGTGCGATGGTGGGATCGGAAAATCGTTCCGTCTCGGGCCCAGATTAATGGAAATTTTTCATTGTACGTACTGATTGATTTTTCTTAGTACAGCTTTAATTTAAATCCATATTCAAATTTTATTAAAAATTTAAATAAAAATTTAATTTGATAGGATGTGTTTCTAATTATCATTTTATATTTTATTCAAAAAAAAATTAAAAATATGAAATTGAAGAAGAAAAATAACTTTTAAAAGTTTGAATCTCTATTAGAACAAAAGTGTGAAGGCTAAATTCTCACAAGTCTTTATTCCGGCAGTTCTTTGAGCTTTTTGAATATCACGCAACCATCGTTTATTTCGAGAGTAGAGAATATTTGGGAGATAGTTATCCACCAAATCAAAGAGAAGGGTGTATGTTGCCTAGGAGCGAGAGAGATATCGTTTAATAAGAGACATATTCGGGTTGAGGAATAGCTATTGGAACGTGTCTTTTTCTTTTTTTTCTTTTTTTCATTGAGAATGGATAGTAGACTTTTCTTCTATTTACCTTTTTGATAAACTACTTTTGTATGTTTGTTGCATTCTCTTTCTTATGATTAACTAAAGTCGAATGCCTACCATTTTGTTAAAAAAAAAAGTTTAAGTCTTCATTGATTTAGGTAAAAGTTTGATTTTGTACAAATATGAAAAAAATGATTGGAAAAATATTTGAATGATTTTTACTCAAATTTAAATTTGAGTACATATTTAGTTATAAGATTGGTGATGTTCTGTATCGTGTTCATCAAAATATATTAATGAGATTTATATTTATAATTTTTTTATTTTTGTCCTTTGATGGACACATGAAAGATAATGAACTTAATCCACGTGTTATCATGCAATGGCATATCATGCCCCTAGATGCAGTGGCGGAGCCACTTGAGACCTTGGTGGGCCCTGCTTTTTATTTTAACTTTCATTAGGGTCCATAGCCCACACAACAGCAACAATCAATCAACAACAACAAGCAACGGCCCACCCACCATGCAAAATCAGAGAATAATAAAAAAAAATAAAAAAAGAAAGTGTTTTGCTACGCATGTCCTATCATATAGGTCTTTTCCACAGGTCCTATGAGTTATCAAAATGTTTGGCTCTCTTATTGACTTTTATAAAAAGGTAAAAAAATTAAATACTAAAGTACCCCTCATTAATACACACCTTCTCTAATAGGTGTTTTTAAAAATAATAATGGTGTTTTAAAAAAGAAATGAATTATTGATTATGGATGTATAAATAATTCAATTGAAATGAATCTAAAAACAAAAAAGAAACATGAATTATAAATGGAAACGATTTATTGTCACCGTCACTACTCTATAAAAGGAAATGATTTATTACTCCTCATTTCAAAACCTTTTTTTTTTAAAAAAAACATCTTTGTTATTTTTTAAAATCTTATGATTACATGAATATGATGTTTTTTTTCGAATTGATAAAAACGGTAACTGACTTTTTTTTTTTACAGATAACAAAAATGTATATCCAATTTCTGTTTTTGTTTGCAATAAAATGTAGCTGACAATCAGATGAATGTAATCAAATATAAGTGATTTGTATTTTCAGTTTGTTCAATGTTACTGCTATGCGAATTGTAACTATATTTAAATGTAACTAATTGTAAGTAAATACTAGTGTATATAAGTGCTCTGTAAATATAACTAACTATTAGAGAAATCTATACTTTCTTCAATTTTGCATGTATGCATGTTATGATTTATGTTTCTTTATCGTTATATGTTTTTTGTTGTTATTGATATGCACAAAGTATCTAAGATCCATTCATAGTAATTATGTTATGTTAATGTAAATTTTTTTGTATTCATTTTTTAAATTAATATGTATTTAAGTTTGTTTCGTGTAAATGCTATCCAAAATGTAACTATCTTTAAAATGTAACCAATTGAAAATAACTGCACAGCAAATGTAACAAACTATTCAGGTTACGTGCAGGTAGATTTTTCCTATGGATCTTTGTAATGTCAAAACTTTATCTTTGAGCAAAATTGTTATAAAACAATTACATCTTCTTACATATCAAATGTCATTCCAACACTTGATGCAATTGCTTCTGTACATTATTGCTTAACTTGAACAATAAAATCTTTCTGTGGACTGCCTTCCACATAAAATGTAACTGAGTTCATTGTACTTCCTACATTCAAATGCAAAAAGTGTCATTAAAACTAATGTATTGTTATTAATCACTAAAAATCAGATAAACATAAAAAACTAAAAATGGAATAATATGACTCATAGTTCCAATAAGATCATATTAAAAGTCATTGATATTTTGAAATTAAACTTTGTTTCACAATTATATTACTCTAAGGTTAGTTACATTTGTTTGCAGAAACATTTAATAAATTAGTTACATTCTGCAACGCCCCACATTTACATAACCGCTTATCGGACGGTAAACGGGTCACTACTAAACTTAATCCAAATACAAGACAAAAATTTGAACTCATTTTTTTTCTTCTTATATGATACCCATATAATATAAATATAACAAAATTGATAATAATAAAACATAATAATATCCAACGGTTTTAAATCACCAATGACTTTACAAAATATTATAGTTTTTACGGAGACAAGATACTGAAAAAGAAATACATAACAAACCACCCCTGTGGGAACCATCTAAATTAAACAAACCTAAATAGTTAATCGCAACTATAATTATCCTCGAACCGCTACGTCGAAGAAATTTCTGAAAGATGCGAAAGGTCTAAACTTCATCTTAATCTTCAAAATACGCAATACCTGATTATGAAACAACCAGCCCATATCAAATAGGGTGAGCAATTAACTCAGTGAATAAGCCCACTGATAAATTACCTCATTTGATAGTTACATATAAAAATAAGGTTTTATGAAAATCAATTTCATTTAATAAATCTTTTATTTTATTAAATTAATTTAAAATCATGAACTTTTAAAAAATATATTTTAATTTGCACGTGGCCCAATCCTTGACCCACATCAGAGAAATCATGAGAGTTAAATGATAAAATTATATATATATATATATATAGTCGTGATATTATACGGTCGTGCGGTCGCGATCACGGGTTCATCGCATCGGACGGTCGGGTGCGATTCACGTCGACCGTTGGATGCGATGGACCCGCGATCGGATGGCCCGCGATCGCGACCGTACGACCGCATATTATCGATTCACTATATAATAATAATAATAATAATAATAATAATAATAATAATAATAATAATAATAATAATAATAATAATAATAATAATAATATTAAAAACAAGAATTTTCTTTAATAAATCAATTTAAATTCATGAGCTTAATAAAAATATATTTTAATGCAATCACGTGGCCCAATCCTTTGTCCACGTCATAGAAATCATGCAGCTTAAATTATATGACTGGGTAGGGTTCTCAATCGGAAGAACCATTTCCCAAAACAGGTGTGACAAGCTCCAAACAACTAAATCGCTTAAAAAGCTCCCTCGATGAGACGTTGGATCTAGAAGACGCTGATGGGTCGCCGCTGCCATCACTACGAGAACACAAATACAGGATATCCCGGTTGTCGCAGACTCCAAACAAAAGAATCCGCCGCTGTAAGGAATGTTTTACCATACCCCTCACCGATCTTGGGACTCTTCGAGTCCTAGACCTTCCTCCCCAAAGACGAAATATTACGGGGGGATTTATTCTAGAAAATATATCATGATATGCATCTTGATAAAATCTCCTAGGATCAGGTTGTTTCCACTAGCCCTAAATTTTTTCAAAAGTCTCGAAATGAAAATCTTTAATCCAAATGTTATTTCGAAAACATAAGCATAAAAAATGTATTATGTTAATTCTTGAAACATGAATAGCACAATTCATGCTATTTTAAGTGACAAGACGAATGAATTAAATCACGCAACTTTATTCAGTAAGAAATGCAATTTGATCAATATGTAAAATATCAAAATCATGTAAAATAATCATAATATAAATGCATGTATATCACATAATATCATACAAATATAATGAACACGTGAAATTCAATGATGTAAAGAAAAATTCACATAAAATAAATCAATAGGCATACTCACCTCGAATGGACCCTAGGTCCGGAGAATGAAGCCTGCAACAAAAATTATAACCTAGATGAATCAAATAAATTATTAATTAAGACTCCATAATTCAACCATAGACCCAAGACCTAATTACCTATCTATAATTATTAAACATAAATTTTTATACCCAATAATCTAAACTCATCTCCATATATACTACAACCTAAGAAGATGAACTAAACCTGTTTACCATATAACCAGACACTAAATGACAAAAACCAGAAAAGACAAAACAGAAAAGATAAAAATCCAGAAATTCAAAATAATAAAAATTTTCAAAAATTCATAAAATAATATGAAAATAGATATTTATTTATTTTTCAATAAAAATAAACTATGATTCAATAAAAATTGAAAATAAATAAAGCTTATTAAGTATATGTATAAATCATTACCCTAGTATTATTAAAAACTTATATTTTAAAAATCTAAACATGGATCTAATCTTTAAAATAAATGATAAATCGAAACCCTAAGTTTATGAAGACTCACAAATTCAAAACCTAACATAGATTTAACAATAACAAATAATATATAAGAACCTAGTTTTTATAAAAACTTAGAAATCCAATAACATGAACATATATATATATCAAAACTCTAATTTTATTAAAAACTCAAAAATCCAAACACCTAAATATGAATGTAATTAATAATAAAAATATCAAAGGATAAAAACAAAAAGATTAAATACCTTTTTCTTTTCCCTCTCTCTCTCTCTCTCTCTCTCTCTCTCTCTCGGTTTCTGCAGCCGAAGACACCCACCGCACACCCCTATATATGGGGGCCGATTGCGGCGAACAGCAGGTGCGGCGTCGATCGTGGGCCGTTGATCACGGGTCCATCGCATCGGACGGTCGGGTGCGATTCACGTCGACCGTTGGATGCGATGGACCCGCGATCGCCGCCGACCTGCCGCACGCACCTAATCGCGTATATATATATATATATATATATATATATATAGGGATCCACGTGCGGTGTGCGGTCGGTGCGTCGCCGCCGCACCTGCACGGTCGGGTGCGCACGCCGTTGGATGCACCTAATCGCCCCCGTATATATATATATATATATACCTAAACCTAACAAAAATTACAAAACGACCCCTGTACTGTTTTATATTTACAAATAGGTCCCTATAGAAATTACAGATAGGTCCCTATATGAATTACAGATAGGTCCCTGACGCATATTACAATAAATTCACGATTCAAAACTGGGTCCCTTAAAATCAATAAAAATGAAATCTCAAAACTTAATCTTTTAAGGTCCAATGTTAATGAGATTATAATCATTTAAGATCTTAAAGATCTTAAAAATATATATATATAAAAATTTCAACATAGCAATCAGTATTTAAAATTGCAAACCGAAATGAGCCCTTAAGGATACACTAAATGGACCAAAAATTAAAAACACATAAAATACATTAATTTTAATTCAAATATTTTATTTATATATTTAAATCAAATATATAAATAAGAGAAAATGCACAGATGTTACACATTCACACCAAAATCACATAAAATCGCATAGAAGTCCAGAAAGGGTATAAATATGTAACTGACATTCAAATGTTAAACAACTGATATGCCATGTTCAAAACCACGTTTCACATAAAAAAACCATAATTAACATAAAAAATTGAAATAATTTGTTCAAAACTTTTATGTTTTTTTTTCCCGATCAGATTTCACGCTTAAAAAATTCGTCCAAAAAATCAAATCAAAATGCAGTCTTAGAAGAAAAAATTCTGTAAATTAACAACGAAAATGAAGAAGTTGATTCAATTATGAGCCATTCAAATGTGATATAGTCAAAAAAGAAAAAAAAATTGCAATTCAATGCCCCAACGCACAGTTCCAAAGAAGGCAATCTTAATAGTTTGCATTAATTGCATTTGACAAATTAGCAAAATCAATAAAAGGGTATAAACAGAAAATCAAAACATGTCATGTCATGCGGTTTACTTGGGCCTATGAAATGGGGCTTGTCAATCATTTTTCAAAAAAACAATACCCATGATTCACGATTGATTAATCCACGTATGCCCCCCTCCACAAAAATCAAAGAAAATAAACCCAACAGAGGCGCAATCGGCACGGTTACAGATCCCACTCATCGGCATCTCGTCTAGGTCTCTTGAAAAACAAATTTTTTTACTTTTTATTTCTTTTCTTTTGTATCTAACTGTTTCTAATATTAATCACCATCTCTAAAAAACCCTAATTTTTTATTTTTGTTCTGTTTACCATCCCACTATTGAGAATCATCAATCATCTCCCCTCCATCAACACTTTGAAAGGTATATAATTTTTCCTTTTTACCTTATTGTCATTTTTACTAATTTATTTAAAATTTATAATATTTGCGCAATTGAATGGGAGACGAGTGGGTGAATGATTGCTTGATTACATATATTGAGAATGATCTTTTTGATAGCATTGATAATAATAAATCATTCAATATTTTTGGAATATGAAACCTCGGCGGGTCAAATTTAAAGGTAGGTATTGCTTATTAGATTTATGTATTGACATTTTTTTTTATGAATCATTGATGTGAAATTTTACATATTGTTTTAAAATATGATAATTATCTTTTTAAATTATTCAGTGATATGTTTTGTGTGAATGTCTTTATTTCATTTTATACATATTCATTTTTTAATCTATGCTATTGAAAATAAAATAATATATATATAGTGATATAACTTTAGAAAATATTTACATAAATCACATTACCCCCCCCCCCTTCCTTTTATAAAAAATATTGGCTCCGTCACTGCCTAGATGGACCGTATCCAGATATGGGTCACATCTAACAATCTCCCCCTCTAGCTCTACGATAGAAGAACCGTTCTTATAACTTTTTACCTAGAGTACATACGATTACAAGTCTTGCAAAGCTTGACCTTGTTCGTGGGAATAGTTTTTGTCATCACATCAACATGATTTGTGAATTTTTTCTAGTTCTCCCTTGTAAATAAGATATATTTAGAGGTGGGATATCTGGATAATGATTCTCTTTATATGATATTTAGAAATAAGTTTATGTGATCTTTAAGTGAAGCGGTTGTTGCTTTCCCTAATCAATGTCTTTGTTCTACGTCTTTCCCCCATTTATAACAATTTATATTGGAGAATGGATAGGTGTAAGATCAACAACACCATCAACTGATTTCTCCGTTCCATCAGAATATGCAAATAGTCTAATTCTAAAAAAAGATCGTAATTCTTTACCAAACAATTCTTAGTTGTAATATTGTTTGATATATGTATTATGTGTGAGGGCATTACGATCATGTATCAGACTATATATACTTATTTTATGAGTTAAATTTCTTGTACAATTAAGAGGTTGTCATAGGGTATGAGAGAAAAAAGTAAGATTTGTAAGCTCATTACACAACATTGATAATTTAAATTTGAATTCAGAACTTCTGTCAAACCTGGTAAATCTCTTTTTTGTTTTTGATAATGTATTTTCATTTGCCTTTTTATTTTTTTATTCGGAACGCCATTTTTATTAACATAAACACAACCTAATTTATACACTGAGATTTCATTCCCCGTTCACATCAACCACTGTAACCATATGCGCATTAACTCATGCCAACAAAATGAAGTGACAACCATTGTCCCCCACGGCTTTAATTAGTGGTGAAGGACATAGACTTCCTGTGGAAGCCCCTGAGATCAAATCTTGCCAAGGGTGAGCGGAAAAAAATTGTATGCAAAAAGCCCTCTTATGATGGGTAGTGTAGGCTTAGGCCCAATGTTTGTGTTGGGTCTTTGTTGACTCATGTCAGTATGTCATGTCTAGTATGTCATGTCTAGTCTTCTAAAAAAATGATGCATGCTAATAGATACACATACACTTGTTCTTCCATGCAAGAGGAAAAATCATCTTAGTACTCATTTAAAAAAATCATCTTCAACAGAAAACAAGTCCATCTCACATAATAATAGAATATAGGTGACCCATATTAATGTGATATGTACAAAAAAAAAACAAAAAAACAAAAAACAAAAGGAGAGATCAAACATGCTATATGTGTAATGGAAACCTAGGCGGCTAAAAAGGACGGATGAGGAGGAAGGAACTGAGGAAGGGTGGCAGGTGTTCCACTCTCGATGGCGAGCGTGGATGCCCCAGTTTGGGCAGGGATGCGCGGCTCGACAGTCGGGCAGGTGTTTTCGTTGCATGGGCTCGGGTCATTGGGGTCGGGAGTGCCGGGAGTCGGTGATGTGTTAGCTGTGTAGGGGGTGGGTCATCAGTGGGCTGTGTGTCGGAAACTTGTGTCGATAGGCGGACACCCCCACTCACAGGGCAAAGGGGTCTCTGGTCTAGGGGGCATACCCTCCTGCCTCCGTTTGCCGGAATCGCGCTCACATGAGATGGTGCTTCGTCTTTGGGGAAGCGGGGCCTGTTCCCGGATTCGTCAGGTGGGGCAGGGAACGTTCTCTATCCTCGGATCCCCCGGCATGGTATGGGAGGACATGTTGATTTGTGGGGTCGATGTTTTGCGGGGGAGGTTCCTTACGCCTATCGAAGTGGGTACCTAGCTTGGGGCCTGGGGCATGGGGGGGGGGGGGGGGAGGGTGAGGAACTAGGCCGATTTCTCACCGGCTTGGTTTCACCTTCCACCTTGGCACTCATATTGTCTATGGTTTTTCCTTTTGTTTTGATGTCTTTTACTTGATTTTGCTTGTTCCTTTAAATTGGACGTTGCATGACAATATTAATATAATTCGTGATGGCTCCATCTTAGCCACAAAAAAAAATTGAATTTGTTTTTTCTTATGTAAAATTCAATGGTGGGCTTCATGTAAAATAATAAAAAAAAGAAATCTCATAGCCTAGAAAAATATGTGAAAATCTAAAATTTCCAATTACAAAAAATCTAAGATAATTTTTGGAGATTTTGTTTTCTCAAGAACCATCTATAATCTTAACTCATTAATTTCTAAACAACCCAAATAATCTTTACTTTTTAAAAAAATGAAAAACATCTTTTTGTAATAAAAAATCACACTTTACGAATCAAAGAATCTAATAAAAGTAAACTTTTTGAAAAAATTTAAAGATTGTTTTCAAACACTATTGAAGAACCTAAAAGTAATATTGTGGATCATATTTTTAAGAAACACTATATTTGATTATTTTCACACACCAATTGCTAATATCATTTGAAGTACATCAAACAACACAGGATAAAACATGTGTGCTTTCCATGTGTCTTTGAATGATTGATAACATGAATTAAAAATGTGCTTAATTAGTTTCACTATTAGTTTTATTTTCTTAATTTTGAGTTATATATGTTCATAAAAATAAATCTAAAAAGAATAGGTGTAGATCAATTTCCATCAATAATTCCAATGGATAGCCTCTGATGGACCGCAGTATTAATCATTGTGCAACCCAATGTTTTAGTACTGTAGATGATAATGAAATCATTTCAATAGCAGCTTCCCTGTTCAGTGATCCTTCTGGACTGTGGAAATGATTGGTTTATAACTATTGGACTACTGATTCATCTCTTTTAAAGTTTGGTTGAAGTATCTAATCTTCTCATGCCCCATCAATAAACTATTCAAACAAAGATCAGATTCCTGGCTACCATGGCTTTGAATGATTGGATGATGAGAATGTAATTCAGGAAAGGCAAGGATGCTGGATTATCTTCTGACTGTTTTTTTCCTATAGGTTCTGGCATTTACCAAAGAAAAAGACTGTCCAATGAGTCATCTGAATAAAGATATAACGAAAATATCTTCAAACGTGCTCCAAAAGACTTCAGGTTGCTAATCCCATTGGTTGATATATAAAGAAATCTTTTGAAAAGAAAAAACAAAAGCTATATACACTGCAATTGGATCCAATCTTATCCAATTCAACTTTTTGGTGAGTTCAAATTGGAGTTTTAACTGTTGGGTTTAACTTAAATCCATATCTTAAGTTAATAAAAAAAAACAATTTGAATTGAGTTATGGATGATATGTAAAAGAGAATGTCAAATTTAAACACTGCAATTGTAAGATTTGATCTTACAAGGATCAATATGATTAATAAAATTATTAAAAATACTGAATTTATAAAAAACTTAGATCTTATATAATAAAAACATGTTATCAGAATTTTTCGTAGGACCAGAGTAAATAGATGAATGTAGTCATTCCAGCTTAATCGTAATATCAACCTTATTAATGATGTATAAAAATACACATCAAATTTAAATATTAAGATTTGTTCTTACAAGGATCAATATGATTAATTAAATTATTCAAAATATTAAATTTATTAAAAACTTAGATCTTATATAATAAAAACATGTTATTAGAATTTCCCAATTGAACCGTGAGTTAGCTTTCCTAGCTCGACCATAAAACCATCCACGAGGTCTCTCCGAAATGAAAAAAAATGTTATCATATATTATTGGGATGATAAATATAAATGCTTTAAAATTATTAATATTTATGAAGATGTTTGTATTATATTTATAAAATATTTTTTACTTTGTACACCAGTTTATTAGTAAGGGTTTTGTTAACGAGTGCCCTCAGGGCACTGGTTAACCCACATTTATCATAATATTTTTAAGCAACTAAATAAATTAATTATGATATAAGTATAAAAAAATATTTTTTTTAAAATACCAACAACACCCTTAATAAATTCATCATTTTTTTTCTTCTTCCCTCTCATACCCTGTTTTTTCCCTTCAATATTTTTTTCTTATTCCCTCCCATACCCTATTTACTCATAAATAACATATAAAAAAATGGACTTTATATAAAAAAAAATATTGTTCAATCGTTTGGTATACATACTTTTTTTTTACATAAATAGGATATTTTTCCTGAAAATATCTTATTTATGCTTGTAACATTTTTATTTTTAAATATTATGTAAGGGAGGAAAAAATTGAGTGTGGGAGGGAAGAAGAAAAAAATGTGATGAATTTATTAGGAGTGTTATTGGTATTTTAAAAAATCTTTTATTTTTTTAATCATATTATAATTAATTTGTTAGGTTGTCTAAAAAATTAACAATTAATGTGGATTAACCAATATACTGAAAACACTAGTTAATAAAATCCTATTAGTAATAATAATTAATATAATGATAGATGCCAGAGTTAAATTTTTTTGTGTTAAATAGACATATGAGAGTGACGTTTTTTCGATTTTAATGATCCGTTCGGGTTTTACAACAAGTCTGGTGACGTCACATGATCTTTTCTATTCGGCCATATCGGTTAATTAATCTGATACGTTGAAACAGTGGACCGTACCGAAAATATTCCCTCGATTGGTCGCACAAAAATATCAAAATCAAATCGATCCTTCTGCGTGCGTGCGTGCGATGCCAGTTCCAGCTAAAGTTGACATAGAGGTCGATTTAAGCTAAACTCACCTGTGTTGGCCTCGTAACATCAAATCACATCACATCCGTCCAATCAATAAGTTCCCCCTCACGATGTGCGGACAATAATTTCTGTTTGTCCATTTATGATGAGACCAAAAGTCGTACGAACATCGCGTGCCACGCGGAGTACGGTAATTCGTCGATCGAAACGCTGACACTGTTCAAAGTTTGAACTTCTAACAATCGAGATCCCTCGGGTCTCGTGAAATCACAACCGTCCAAAAATTGAATCCGTCGGCAGGAGAACCAATGGAAACCTCAGGCCTTCGACAAGACAAGCGGACTCAGATTATGTGAATCTTGGTATTCAGTATGTGAAACATTTCAATTTATTTAAGCTCCGTTTAAAAATAATATTTGAAATAAAATTATTTTTTAAAATTATTTTAGACATTGATTTTTTTAAAATTTTTTTTAATTTTGGAATTAATATTTGAAATTAGTTTAATGTTTAATAGAGAAAGCTATTTTTTAATTCAAAAAATCGATTCCGATAAAAAATCACAGTTTTTGAAAGTTTTAAAACACGGATTTCGAGAGAGAAATTAAAAGGAATCAAACTTTTGATTTCGCCAGAAACCACTCTGTTTGGCTGCACGATTTTGGAATTTAACTTTTCAAAAAACGGAATCGCCCCAAATCGTGCAACCAAACGGGCCCTTAGTGTATGTTTGGCAACAAAGAATAAAAGCGGCTTTTAGCTTTTGAGGTCACATCAAATCAAATACATCATTGTTTAAAAGCTAAAAGGTAAAAATTGTTATCAAACAGGTCAACTTAAATACATTATCATTGTTAGATTTTATCTCTAAACTGCACATCGAAATCTATGTTTTATAAAACAATCATCGTTATTACACCATCAAATCATCATCATTACACCCTCAAAAGGTGTTCATAAAGTTTCAAAAACTAAAAGCTGATTTTCAAACTGTGTTTCCAAATATGCACTTAACAAGGAACGTGATTTAAAAAAAATGGGATTGAGATAATACATGGATTATAATATAAAAATATATTTTTGTAAAAATACTCAATATATATAAGATGATATAAATATATTTATTTATATATATGTTAAGGGAGATGAAGAGATTAGATAAAAATGTTTTTTTTTTTAATTTATCTGGATTGGGATTAGACGACTCTTGGATGGGATTCTCCTTAATCAAGAATTTTTAATCTCACTCTCTCAATCTCAATCCTTTTTTAAAATTGGATAATGTTACGTCCATCCATATTTTCAGTATCAATTACAGACTATATGTGTTTTGAATTTTTTAAAAATAATGTACCTCATTTAATGAGGTACATGTTTTTATAAAAAATGAAGCATATTTTTCAATGTTTTGTATAGATGCATTTATAAAAAATGTAAATTTTTTTATTTGAAGCATATGACTTGTTAAAATATGACTTGTTAACGTGAGCATTTCGACACATATAAAACTGTAATTGAGACTGAAAACAATGCATTTTTAAAATTTATATTGTTAGAATGCTCCGATCCAAACAGACTGCTACATTCCAGATGACAGACAAGTCAACAGAACCGGTTATTCTAATTTCAAGTTCTCCGCGAGTGATGACACCGACACGCTCTGGTTTCAACAGTCATAAACCATGGCGGCACAATTTTTTATGTCACCGTCGCCATTTGTGCGTTATTTGAAGGATTGATTGACAGGGGACCCGAAATCCTCATTTGAAACGGCAGTTTTTGAAGGGGTCGGTGCTCGGACGATTCCGACTTGGTTCGCCTCCTGTCTTCAGGAAGCTTTGGATTTCAATCGTAGCTCGTTTTGAGGTTCTTAAGGTCGGGGACTGAATTGATAGGAGGGGTGTCGGGTCGGGGCTTCCCATTGAAGGTTCAGATGCGTTGAATTCGAATATTAGGTAATTTTTATTTGTTGATCTCTCTGTGTGAACGGTTTGAGAAATGGTGGATGATTTGTTGTGTTTCAGCTGATGGAGAATTCAAGTTCTTTCATTTTTTTTGGGAGAATCATTGATAGGTGGAGTGATTTCATGGATTTCTAGGCTAATTTGACGGAGAAATGAAAGGAAAATGGATTTTGTTTTGTTAAATATGGACCTCTAGCAGTCCTTTTGGGTTTCCTATATAATTGTTTAAGTTAATAATTTATGGTGATACATATTCCCGTAATTCGCATTTCTAATTTTTTAGTAGCACTTCCTTGATGTTCCATTAGCAATTGCAGAAGAAAGACATTATGAACTTGTCAGTATAAATTTAAAATAATGCATACTCTGCACTTATAAATGAAGTGCATTGCATGAATCATTCAGCAGTATGGTATCAAATCTCTCATTGGAGTTCAAATGATGTTCTGGACGAATTTGACTGTTCGTAGTTAGTAAATGAGATGCACAGGATGAATCTTTTTTTTTTTAAAATTTTTAATATATATGTACTTTTGAATACAACCCATGTTAGGGTTGTTGATTTGAAGGCATATGATGGATGGATGAAAGTTTATTATAGCCCCGCATAACCAAGATATGCTAAGAATGAATGCTGAAAAAAGATGGCCTTTTATTTCGCATAAGAAATTTTCTGTGGAATCTTTGCAGTCATCTCCTTTCTTGTCTTTGTGAAGTTGATATTCTCATATTTTTCCCTCCATTTTATATGTTAACCTCTAGGTAGGGGAGATGCAGAAATCTGGCATTTCACAAAATAATAGCCCTGGAGTGTTGCCGCAACAATCAATCCATCAATCTGGAAGTAGGCGTTCTCAAATTTCCACAGGACAGCATTCATCCCCAACTGTTTTTCCAGAAAAACGCGGCAAGGTAAGATCTTCTAGGCAAAAGGAGAAAAATATTGCCAATGATGATACAGAAAAAGTAAAGGCTGAGGTGCACAAAATCGATATAGGAGATGAGCAGTGTGATTTATTGGGATATGAAGTCTTCTCAGGGAAGCTTGTTCTTGAAAAGAAAACTACACATTCAAATACAGATGTGCAAAATGCAACAGGAACAGCATATCAGGATGCTGTTGATGCAAAACTTACAAGCAAAGCTTTAATTTGGGGGCATATGATGTTGTCTCTCGAAGACGTTGTTTCTGTGAGTTCATCCTAGAGAAACCATGAAGTCTTTTTTCTGCAGTCAAGTTTTTGCCCTTTTCATTTCTCCTTTTAGTTTGACTGGTCACTCCGTCTGGTTGCATGGATTTGGTAGGTATCATATATGGCCGGACTTAGACAATTTACTGTGCACTCCTACCCAATAACAAAGAAGTCATGCATGCTCTCTTGCTTTGCAAAGCCCCAAAGAACTCGAAAAGATTTTCGTTTCCTGGCTTCTAGCCCAGAGGATGCTGTTCAGTGGGTTAGTGGCTTTGCAGATCAGCAGTGTTTTGTGAATTTCTCCGAGAATCCGATGGTGTCTATGAAGAAGCAGAGCTCTGAAATTCTTGCAGCTGATTTTCTGTTTGAACCACATATCAAATGCAAAAGTCCTCCCAAGATGCTAGTGATACTGAACCCCCGCTCTGGACATGGTCGTTCTAGTAAAGTTTTTGAACACAAAGTAAAACCTATTTTTCAGGTATTTTTCAAATCTCCCCTTAAAATATTGTTCTTGCTCCATCATTGTCTACCCAAGGGTCTTGAATCTTTGCTGCATCTTCTTGTCCTTTGTAGATTTCTTTCCATGATAAACTCCATTTATGTGAAAAAAGAAGAATCTTGCTCTCCTTAAATTATCTCCTATCACATCATCTATCCCATATTCCAATAAAACTGTGTTTAAGGATATAGCTCCAACTGCTAGTACCTTTTGTAGGAACTCCCGAATAGTATGCATATGAATTACTTTGACTGTGAAAACATGATTCAGAGTAACATATCAGTAGTCATATTAATCTTGAGAAGTTTGTAGGTATGCATTTGTTGAGACCATCACTAGTCAGCGAGTCAGCTGTTCAAGCTTTGTTGGCTTTACGGGGTTGACTTCTGATATCCAATGGTGAACGTTGGATCCATGTTTGTAGTTATATAATAGCGAGAATCAGTGCACTAAGAGGTGACAGCATAATTTTACAAGTTTAACTTATACGAAAGGGGATTCCGACTGTGTTCATATAGTAATTAAAGAAGATAGAAAGTTGGGTTTTTAGGTGAAATTGTAACCAAGTTCAACTTTTTTACAACTCATTGGTTTATGGTAGTGTTCAAATAAGGCTTACATGTGCTCTTTACAAAGCTAGGCTCATTAGAATTTGGATGAGTTTGAATAATCATTCACACTCATTAGACAAAAATTACTCTCATATTTAGTTTTATTTCCTCATTAGCACCGTAGCTTTAATAACAATCTTACTGGATGTCACCGAGCATGCTATATCACTGAAAAAGGGATTTTCAAAAAAAAAAAGAAAAAGAAATAATTGAATAAAATACCATTAAATTGCTACCCACATTTGATTTGCAGAAGTGGTATTCCAACAACATGCACCACTTTGGCATGTCAGAACATCAGCATTACCTGCGCTCACTCCCAAATGGTGTTTTTGTTTCTTAAACTTATATAACCTGAATTCAGAATCTATGATCTCGAATGCTACTTATATGCATAGTTTACACCTGGGAAAACTCAAATTATGGATCCCAGATTCTTATCTTTATTCAGTTATTGTTTTCCCACATTTTTACTTGTAAATCGATTTGGTTAATTATAGCTGATTTCTTGCTTCTATATAAGATCTTTCTCCAATTTTAGGTTATATTTTTAGCAGCCACCTAGCAACTTTTTTCTCCAATTTTGATGGAGAATAGTTATCCTAAAACCCAGATTTGTGAATTTTCATTTCATTTTTTTTTCTTACATTTTTATTTTTACAATGTCCAGGAACATCTCTTTCCTGATTTACGTGCAGATTTGTTTTCCAATTTTTTTTCTTGAATCATTTAATCTGCTCACTTTTGTAAATAAAACTTGGGCAACACCATTTAACTAATTCCTAGGAGGTAAGGCATGTCTTCCAGGGCTTGGACTGCAGCTTAGTGGTTGACTAAAGAATTTGCACCTAAGAGATCATGAGTTCGAGTCCCAACATTTATTTACAAAAAAAAGGCATTTATGTGCCTCTGAGTTTTTGCTGGAGTATTTTCACTGTTAAATAAAATTACACGGGGTACTCCCACCTGTTTAAAAAAATATATATATTATTTTAGTAACAGTTTCTACTATTTTTTTCCCTTTTGTTAACCAGGGTGATGTTTCTCACTTGATGAGATGTGAGAGGCCCTTGTAAGAGACAATTAGTGTAAGTGCTTTACTTGATATTTGGTAAATGGTAAATTGCTACTTCTTTCTGATTCTCTTAGTAAGAAATTATCTGTTCTACTTCTTTCTGCTTCTCTTAGTAAGAAATTATCTGTTCGGTACCAAAATAATATAGTACTGTGCTCACCCAGCAGGGATATGGATAGATGTAACTGCTAATTCTAGATCACAGTGTAAAGTTCTAAAACTAGAAAGTGGTTGGTTTGTAGGCGACCAGTCACAATCACTAAGCGTTCACTTAAACCTCTTTGTCAGGCAGCTTTCAAGCTAATCTCCAAAAGATGCAACTTTAAGCACCACCTCTGGTTACACCAGATGATGACGTAGCTGTTTGCTAAGGCTAAGGAGATGCTGTTATATAATTAGGTGCATATGTGTCCTTTCTCAAATTAGAAGCTAGTGACATTGGTATAAAGCTTCTCAAGGTCTTTTCTATATAACATCCTTTACTATCCGGAGTTTTTAACTTTGAAAGACAGTCTTGTCTTGTAGTTTTCCTATCTTTATGGTACACGTAGTCTAATTCCTGCCCCAAAACTTTATAATTCCTTTTTAAGAGTTGTCTTGACTAGATCTAGTAGTTTAACAGAGTGTGTGGATTAGTCAATAAGAACTGCTTTTGTGTAGTTATAAAAATACTGTGTTTTTTAAGCTAGTTTTTTTATTTGCATTCATTTGATGCAGTTTAATTTTGTTATTTCTCAGAATTGTTTCCTCAGTGAAAAATTTCTAGTAATTCATTCATAGATTTGAAGTTTGTCAAATTTTGTTCTTTATTATGAATTGAAAACTTGTGGCAGCTTGCAGGGTTCAAGACAGAAATCATCAAAACAACAACTGCTGGTCATGCGAGAAAACTTGCCTCCAGTGTTGATTTCAATTCATGCCCTGATGGTATTTTAATTTATTATTCTGAAATTCTTTTAAAATTTATTTATATGTTCAGATCTTGATGTCAATTTTCTTATGAATATTCCAACCTTCACAATATATAAAAAAACTTATAAATTTGGTTTATGAAATTCTGTTTTATGGGTTTTCATTGGTAAGAAACACCCATGATCTTTATTAGTTGGACATATATAGCATACTCCCTAATGAATAACTGGCATTTGATAAATGGTGGCTTCTTCCTTCTTTGCTAATGTCCACGTAATATCCAAACAATGTGGGTGGGGGATCTAGGCATTTGGTTGTAAGCCAATGCATACATGTAATACACCAGCCTTGGAACAAAATGGAAGGGTTATCCATGAATATAATGATTAGCTGATACTATTAGGGGTTTGGGTTGTTTAGCAATAAACTCTACAACATTGGCATTCTGGGTCCAGGTTTTTGAGTGTGTTCCATATGTCACGTCAGGCACCATTGCATTTGTCACTGCTCTTGTTACTGCAACATGGTATTTGGCTTCCTCAAGGTGTCATGTGCAATACTTTACTCATGTTTCTCGAGTACCTTCGCATGTACTCTTATGTGTTTAATAATGGAACCTGGCTGGTTGACTTACATTTTTTTTATTCGTAATGACTCACAAGGGTTTGTCAAAAAAATTAATCGCAAAGGTTATGTTTTATTATATAATGAATTTCATAGATTTTTGTTTTGACATATTTTTGTTTATTTATTGTTTTTTAACAGGAATCATATGCGTCGGGGGAGATGGAATTGTAAATGAGGTGAACCTTTGTGCTGCATTTTAGTTTGTGGATTTTTCATTTTCACTTTCCCACTGATTTTTCTGGATATGTCATTTTTTTCCTTTATTGTCCATAAATTGTTTTGTAATGTTAAAAATCTACTTTTTTTTATATTTAATTAGATTTTTCAAAGTGGAAATATATGGAAAAATAATCCAATTAGTAGTGAAAATTGTAGGAATGACCTTTAACAATGCAATCATTGATTTTCAATCCTCTTCAGACATGTAGGAGATATCAAGGTGTTAATACGTCATGGTTTCTTCTAAGGGTGTCCTTATAAATGCTGGAAAATGAAGATAAATGGGGGGAATAGTAAAAATTTCCTTTGACCACTCAAAAAATTGGTGTTTGTGTCAAACTAAAGGAGTTTTTCCGTGTCATTTGCTTCGTCTCTTTTGTCTTATTAGAAGTTAAGTAAAATTTTCCCCTCCTTTAGGAGTGAATTGACGGTCTTTCCATCACTTCCCTTTGACCCAAATTCCTTCGCTTTTCTTTATTTTCCGTCCAACATTATTGACCCTAAAATGTCCTATAATTTGTGTGGAATTTGGAGGAAAAAAAAACTCTTTTTGCATCTTGACATTGTGCAAGATAGGTTGATACCTTAACATTAGTATGGCTTTGCAATTTTTAATGGAGCGATTACAATTTTATATAAAGGAAAGCTTAAAGTAGCATCCACGGACAGCCAAAATCCTAGATTTGTTAAAATTTAGATGAAGATTTAAAGCTGGTGTTAAAGGGTATAATACCATGTCATCACAATTCCAGTTGTAATCAATTGCAAATTTATGCATCTGGAACTAAAACCAAGTAATAAATTGCCCATGAAAGTTGGGTGTGGGTTTATATTGAGAACAATGGGTGGCAATCATTTCTCTCCTTAAAAGTTGGGTTGTTGGCCTTATAGGAGTGGATGTGCCATCATCTATTACAGGTATTCATGGTGTGGGGTGTAAGGGTTGTGATATTTTCTTTCTTTCGGGTGTTGATACATTCCAAGAGAAGGGATTTAAGTTGATATCTTTTTATTTCTTTTCTTTCTTGGAGATCCCTCGTCTCCTCCTTGTTCAGGAACTTCTTTAATTAATTAAAAAAAAAAGCTCATGAAAATCTCATGCCAGATTTTATGTATATTGCTTTTAATGAGTTTAACTGTTCAATATGAATGATGTGGCAAAATTATTCTACTTTGAGGTGCTGTTAGAAGAATCATCAGAAAGATGAGATGGAATTACTTTTTGATTTGCTGTTTTGAACTGTGCTTCTTACACACTGAAACATTCTTTTAGTAGTGGGTTATTATATTTATTTTAGACTATAAAACTGCCATCATTATTGGTTTATCCGTATGTTACTTGGAATAAAGTGATCAATTATCTCAAATAAATGATCCTCTGTAAAACTAAAATTCAGAATTTCTGCCTTTCATTTATTGTTTATCTGGAATTGAGCAAGAAAGGAACAGAAATTGGAAGTTTCATATTGCCGATTTGCAGATTGTCTTACAAATACAAAGTTTCTATGGTGCCTCTGGTTTCATATTTGGAAATTTTCTCATGCTAAATCAACATCTTTTTAAAATGCAATTTTGTTCTTGATATAATTATAACTTTCACATACATTTAGACATATATATTAAATTATTTGACGAGTGTTATTGTTAACTGGTTTTTCTTACATGGTTATCTGAGGTGTTTAGTCATCTTACTGAGCTATAATCACACAAATAAAAATAACGATAATATCTGAATATGCAGGTCCTCAATGGTCTACTCACTAGAGATAACCAGAAGAGGCAATTTCCATTCCAATTGGTATTATTCCTGCTGGATCTGACAATTCACTTGCCTGGACTGTTCTGGGAGTTCGGGATCCTGTTTCTGCTGCATTAGCTATTGTAAAGGTAAGTTATACAATCTTATTTGGAGCTATATTTGATTTTCATACTTGGCTCATTTCCACTTTTATGACAGGGCAATGATTGCTTTCTACTGATTTCATGAATGTTATGCATCAGACTATTAATTTTAAACTAAAATGTTAATTTTTGAGAGAGTTAACAATTTGGTGATTTTCTGGAAACTAGGATAAATGAAAATTTCTGAAGTAAAACAGAAGAGGATAAAAGGTAAAAGAGCCTAGACTTCCCATATAGGGTTCTTAGCTTAACACTCAGAGGTGATTCAATCACATATCACATCAATGGGATGCAAACATCAAAGTTTTTTAATAAGCAAGTAAGCAACTTGTTGGTTGATTTAATTGTCGTTAAGATCTAGTCTTTACTAACAAAAGAAATTTATAACTCTCTTACCACTTTTTGGAAGAAAGTGGAAGCAAGAAGTCGATCCCACAAGGTGACTATCGAAGCAAACAAGTAATTGGCAGAAGATATCAATTCCCAACATAAGATTTTAAAATAGGAATTTTGAAGATTGATCCAAGGAAACTACTTAAAAAGCTAAAATAAAATTCTAATTTGAATCAAGATACGGAAAAAACCACCAGCTTGGAAACCACCCACAAATATGATTGGTTAGATCTTTCTATTGTACTTATATTTCTCTTACTTCACATGAGTCAAAATATTTTACTTGCTCACATGGAAAAATATAGATTTAAAGTTCTCTTTTAAACTTTCATTAGTTGATACACCATTAAGTACTAGATGAAGGACAGTTTTATAGTGAAGACCCTCTTCCTTGACAATTAAGATGTTCAATTAATGAAAATAAAATATTTAAAAAAAGTAGTTCACTTCTACTTAATTTGAAAATGGGTTTATAAAGTATCAATTGTGTCTCATTTAAGTAAAATGACGAAAGATCTAAAAATACACATCATCAAGAGAAATCTAAGTTGAAGAACTGTATAATCATGAAGCATGAATAAGGAAAAATATAAGGTGTACAAATAAAAGAACTAATCACTCACACTCATGGGGTGAAATCCTCTTCTTGATGGGAGGATTCTCTAGCTATCATGATTGATGATATTCTAGAATAACGATATTTTTTTTTATGAAAATCAAAGAAATAAGAACTTTTATTAATTGAACATAAACAAAATACAATAAAATCTATGTCTCTAATACCAAAGAAATACAAACTGAAAACACATGAAAATAAAAACTCAAAACAGAAAAGAATGAACAAGAAAATGGAAAAATAAAATTTGCCCAGCTGAATGAAGAGATGCCTTCCCCTCTACATGCCCCATTTTATAGTGCTCTGGGGTTGGATTGGCTGGAGTTTTTAAGGCTGGACAGCTGCACAGGATTTGAAAAATCCTTGTTTTGGTAGAATTGTGCAAGCTGATTTGGTGGGGATTTGATGGATTGGTTGGAGCTGATTTTCAGTGATTTTGATGGAGATTCAAGGCTGATTTGATGAATCAGATTTGCTGATTTGTGGTGGTCTGCTGGAGCTGATTTGTGAGAGAGATTCTCTCTTCTTTTGACAATTGTGATGATACATTCTTTCTTTAATTGTTGTAGATTTTTAGGAGTTTGTTCATCATTGAATATGCACATGTTTTTCCCCCCAATAGCATGTAGAAATTTATCTTCATATCCTATGAAATTTAGATTAATATTAGAATCCACATGACAAATATAATTATGCACATAAAATGTATAAATGTAGTTTATTTGAAAAGAAAATAATATATTGCATAGGGAAATGTCTAAGACAACTCTAAAAAGTACATCAAAATGTGTACTTTTGAACATCTGACACAACTAACCCTAATAATAGTAGTACATTTTTTTATTTAGGTAAGGGGTGGGGTTTTAACCCAGGACCTCTAGGTTGCAAATTTTGTTGATGATATTGCAAGTTGGATTTCAATTTTAAAAACAACTCTCCACTAGACTGGCATGTATGACAAATCCTAAATTAACCTATATCTCCCTGATTTTATTAAATCAAACAAAATAACCCCTAACATCAGGGATGCAGCATTTTCATAAAATAAAAAAGGTGAGAGGATCCCACCCAAAACCAGCCACTACGTGCTTCCCCTGTACCCAAATCCTCCCACGATTCCATTAGCTGACTATTCCCCCAATAGGATCTTGGTCCAATCCAGCAGCATCGAAGTGATGCTCGCCCTAATATTCTCAAATTAATCCTAAAATTAACCAAGCATGATTATATTCATTCTGTGAGCCATTGGAATTTTGTGTATTGACAATTCTTGGTCTCCCTGTTATTTGATTTTAGAAAATCTACTGATTAGGTACGGAGGATATGCTGTCCATAGGATTCAAAAACTTGCCCTTTTGTGATGGAGAGTGGAAATGAGGCCCCTTGTATTTCATTATTGATTTTGTTTCATTAATTACCTGGATACAGGGCGGGCTCACTGCAACTGATGTATTTGCTGTTGAATGGATACAGACTGGTAGTATTCATTTCGGCCATACGGTATCATATTACGGATTTGTTAGTGATGGTAAATTCTTGACTCTTTTTCCCCCAAAACATTGTGGTGTAATTTATAGGCTTTGTGTTCAGCTGTTAATGTTGTTTGGACTTTTTTAAGAAACAGAAATGCCAATTAAACATTGTGACGATTTGGATGCTTAGTGTAATATCCGTAAGGTAAGAAGAAAAGGTTGCTAAGATGATGGTGTATGATAGCAGTGTACATCCAATATCTAATAGCCCACACCTTTGATGGTAAGAAATGGTCACTGCAACTGATTTGGCAATCTAACTTCAAAGTCTTGCTGTCAGTTTGTAAAATCATTTTGATAGCCAATTGTGGGTTAACTTGGAGATATACCACTTACTATAATAATGTATCACATCGAAGCTATTTTAAGCCCATCCCTAGAGTAAAGAGATGTGAAGGAACACTGCTTCCGGCAACATGTTTTCTCATAAACAAAGAGCCATTGCTAAATTGGTTGAGTCTATAATGTTCTGTGCCATATTTTTTTGGTGGGTTGTGAAGGAACACTGCTTCCGGCAACATGTTTTCTCATAAACAAAGAGCCATTGCTAAATTGGTTGAGTCTATAATGTTCTGTGCCATATTTTTTTGGTGGGTAACTGTGTGCCATATTGTATTAGCTCTTACATGCATTCTTCGACAGACTATTACATGCTCGATGCAGATGATAGCTTGCCCTTTCAATTTGCCCTGCACCCATATATGGAAAGAGAAATGGATACTGAGGGACGGGAAAACTCTGGTTACCTATGGAATTATGGGAGTTGTTGATAAAACCTGTACTGATACAAGAAACCAGAATTTCAGAGAAATAATTTGACTGCATGATTACATAGTGAGGGGATTGTCTTTTATACAGTAACAGTGAAGAGATGTACGTGGTGTTTTAACATAGACCTTATTGACAGGAGACCCATAGTAGATTTTCTAGATAGTTGAACTGTGGGTGTTTCGGAGTGCAAAAGGTAGAGGGGACAATTGACATCATCAGACTAGAATGAGGGTGTGAGAACAAAGTGTGAGGAACCATTGTTCAGAATTATATCAAGTTTGGAGCATTTCCTGGGGTAACAATTTTATCTGTTATCAAAATAACAAAATTAAACGCCAATGGGTGAAGATGGGGTTCTTCGGTCATGTTTCTTCCTAGGGATTTGGGTGAATGGAAAACCTGTGTGATGAAATTTCTTGAAATCCAAGTACAGAAAAATCAACAGAACCAGTAAATGGTATGTGGGTGATAATTTAGTGGAAATTGTGAATTAAACAAGTTTAGCTAAATAAAAAAAATGTTGAAATTAAAGTCTGTTATTCAGTACAATATTCTGATTTTAGAAATTTGAGTACAAGTTGATGTCTAATGTTTTTTGAGACTTTTAGTATGGAGAGCATGATCATGGAATCATCTCATGTAAACTATTATTTCATGATCCATCTAGACTACCGATGCAGAACAGTCATGGTATATAATCATTATTATTAATGATTGTTTCTTTCAGATTTACAGCTACAAAATTGCATATCCATGTATTGAAATGACGTAAAAATTTCCATTTGGTTTATGAATAACTTCCTTACCAAATATTAGATTCTTTTTGGTAAGTAACAAATATTAAATGTTGTATTACACAGAATTCACATTCTGATTTTTGTCATAATTAAGATATATAGTAGGCATCTGTCATTCGGTGCTTAAAGTTGGGTGAAAACTCCTGATAAAATTTTGGCAACATGCAGTTTGTGTATTCTTTTCTCGTCTTCTCATTATATTTTGAGGGCGTAAAAGGCACAATGCACTATGATAATTTTTTTTTTTTTTTTGAAAAAAGGTAGATATTTACTACCCGATATTCATTTTTTATCATCAAATTACAAACTCCGAACGGGATTGGTGGGGGGAAAAGGATAGGGACGCCCAAGAGAAAAGACAAAAAAAGACATTGAAAATACACAAGGAACGTGGGAGCATCGTGTCCGGATAGAAGAGTTATCTACACCGTGACACAGTAGCCCCCCATAAAAAAACACTCCCGACCGCCGCTATGCACCGCTCCCAGTCACTCACTATGATAATATTTTAGCTAGTGCAAGTTTGATGGTCATTCAGTGTCTCGTCATATTTGCACCGATCAATTGAGATATCATTTTGCTCCTTGTCTGTTGCAGTTCTTGAACTTTCTGAGAAGTATCAGAAGTGCTTTGGTCCTCTTCGTTATTTTGTCGCTGGTTTCTTGAAATTTTTATGCTTGCCCAAGTACAACTATGAGTTGGAATATCTTCCCGTGTCAAAGGAAGTATCAGACTCTGAGGGAAAGATTTCATCTGATCATGAGAGAATTGACGTGCACGACTTATACGCAGACATATTGCAGAGGTCGAGAGCAGAAGGCATTACTAAAGCTTCCAGTTTGTCCAGTATTGATTCCATCATAACGCCAAGTCGAGTATCTGAAGACCTGGACATGGGTGGAAGCACTCTCGCTAGCAGTGAGCCATCTGATTATGTGCGCGGGATTGATCCAAAAATAAAACGCCTATCCTCCGGTAAAATCAACGTGGTAGCAGAGCCAGAGGAAGTTCTCCATCCTCAAGTATCCTTGTCAGCCACCCCAATCTGGCCTAGAACAAGATCAAAGTCAAGAACAGATAAAGCTTGGACCGGGTTGACTACAGCGAATGATTCTAGGCCTTCATGGGGAACAGCAGCTATGAACGATAAGGAGGATATCTCATCAACGACATCCGATCCGGGCCCCTATTGGGATAGGGAGCCAAAGTGGGATACCCAGCCAAAATGGGACGCTGAACCCAACTGGGATGGGGGCACAGAGGATCCCATTGAACTCTCAGGGCCACCAGATGATATTGAATTAGGTATTAAAAAGGAGGAGGTCCCTAAACTGGAAGAAAAATGGGTTGTGAAGAAGGGCAAGTTTCTTGGTGTCTTGATATGTAACCACTCATGCAGGACTGTGCAGAGTTTCAGTTCTCAAGTTGTTGCTCCAAAAGCTGAACATGATGACAGTAGTCTTGATTTGTTGATGGTCCATGGAGGTGGCCGGCTGAGATTACTGAGATTTTTAACAAACCTTCAGGGTGGTCGACATGTTTCCCTTCCATACGTTGAATATCTCAAGGTAGCATTGTTTAAAGAGTTCAAATTAAAATCTAGTCAACTCATGATTGATGTATTCATTTGTGATGCAGGTGAAGTCAGTGAAGGTTAAGCCCCTAAAAAACACGCATAAAGGGTGTGGGATCGATGGCGAGCTTGTTTCAATCAACGGGCAAGTCATCTGTTCAATGTTTCCTGAGCAATGCAGACTGATCGGTCACCCTGCAAAGCATAATGTATAGAGTTAGTTTTTACTGTCTCGGAAATCGCTGGTGCATGCTCTCTATTTTCACTTCCAGCGATTGTACAACATGTGACAGTGGAACATCAGAGCATCCACAGTGAAGCGAAGTGCTTGCTCCCATCTTTGTAACTGTTATTTTTGTGAACGAGGCCCCTGTAAATCTATGTTTTGGTAACTTAATCACCTGTCCTGTTTTTGTATTGGAATTCATTTCTTCTTCTTTTTTCCCTTCTTTTTTATCATCTCATTTTCAGAGGTCTTCATTGTATTGCAATCACGAGGGGCATTTTGCTTTAAGGATCTCGCAGAATTTTCTGTGCTGCCTGGATATGTATTTCAGTATGTTCAGGAGCTGTGCTTTAGTGTAACCAAAATACTATATGGATGGATTCCTAACTAGTTTTGTGCAGTTAGTATTTATTTATTAGAGGACTTTTTTTTTTTGAATTTTTTTAATTTCTTGTACAGCTTTGCTTCAGTTCTTGATAGGATACATCTAGGAAAAAGATATGCCCATGTGCAGCCCTTTCCCCAGTCCTCTTCATTTTTCTTTAAAAAAAAACACACATTCCACCCATTGAAATACATGCTATAATAAAAGGCAAAGTTTAAATTTTAATTAACTAGTATATTGTTTTTTTGTTGGAAAAAATGTTATGTAAAACTTTCAATTTTTACATACTGCGTATATACTACACTATCAAAATAAAACTCTAATCAGGAGTCCATGGGTGGCTGGGAGCTCATTTTTGAGCTGTTAACGAGATTGCAAAAGCGAGAGTATCGATGCCCATATACCTAATATCATGATTTAGATGCTAAGCAGTTTAGGATGGAATGGAACGCAGTCAATTTTGAATCCTTTTTATTTTTATCAATCTTCAGTGAAAGGCTGACGACGACTTGACGTGTGTGCGAGGAAAATCAACTCCAACCGACTTGAGACAGCTTGCTCGCTCAACAAACAGGGGAGACGACGAAGAGCTCCCAGACGTGGCCCCACAGTAAAAAAAAAGTTAATAATAATATTTTTTTCATCTGAATTTTGTTGGGACCCACATAAAATTTTTTTAAAAATTGCTTTGTGTATATGGTTATATCTCAACTAGTATAACTCATCTATTTAACCTCATTCTCATGCACACAATTTTTACACTCAATCTACAAGTTTTATTGTTTCAAATTAATGTTTTTTTTGCTCTAAATTTTACATTTTATTGAATTTCTCATTTGTTATCATTTTATTTTTTCAAGTATTATTTTTATTAATTTATTTTAATTGTTGTTGTGCATATGGATCACGTGGGATTGCATTTTACAGCGATCTTCTTAACTATGAGTACTCGTAAGCATCTTTTCATCGTTAAGAATCATATGAAGAAACTGGTTGCGGGCCATGGATAGATACTATTTGGAGAATGTATAAAGATAATTGAGTTAGGATGGATAAATGAAAGATGATATGAATTTATTTATAATTTAACATTAAAATATAACCGTTAAAATGTGACCGTTAAGATATAATCATTAAAATAAGACCGTTACAATATAGTCGTTACAATATGACCATTACAATATAACTGTTTAAATATGACCGTTAAAAAAAAACTAAGTACGACCATTAAAAAAGAACCGTTAAAATATGACCGTTATGATATAGAAAATAAAATATTATCATTAAGTTATTTTTTGTAATTTTAAAATTTAAATATAATTAATTTGAAAAAAAAATATTAATAAAATATTATTATAAAAGTGAGCACTGTGATTAATGCTCCTTATCCAGATAAATATATCATGCTGCACCGAACGAAGGAGCCATGTGTGGAACATGTAATACTCCTATTAGAGCATCACCAACCGGGATGCATTTCTCCAAAATGCATCCCGAGGAGCTCCAACCGAGCTGTATATACAGCTCCAAAATGCAATCGGGTGGTATTTGGCTGCAAATATGCAGCTCGGACGGATGAAATGCAAACGGCTGCATTTCACTGTTCATTCTATTTAAAACCCCTAAATGCCCTCCACAGTGCATGCAATTTTTTTTAATTTCATTTGTATCCTTCATCCTAAATTAAATTATTAACTCTTTGAAAGTTAAGTTTTAATCTACCTCTTATTAATTTATTAATATTATATCATTAGAAAGGTCTCGTCGAGACCTTCAAAATGAGTCCAATATTGATTAAGTTATTATGCATTTATTTTAATTAATTAATAATTAATTAATTTTATATGTATTACTTGACATTATAGTAGTTATGCAATTAAAAATTTAAAAAGTTTTCTTATTTTAAAATAATTCAAATAACAATTTTCATAGATTAACTGAATAAACACTGAAATTGAGATACATTAAGCTTGGATTAATACATCGAACTTAAAATAAAAATATTACATCGGTTCATTGCCACGTCTTTTCCACAAATGTTCAATCAATGCGTTTCGAAGTGTAAAGTGAACATCTTTGTCTTTTAATTTTTTTTATTTTTATGTATTGTTCTTTCGTGTTGTTGTTTTCATTGGGGCGGGTTAAATAGATCCTCAATTTAGTTTAAATTTTTTTTTGTTAAATTTAATAATAATATATTATATTAATTATTTATTTATATAATAAAATTTAATGAATAAATAATATTAATTTAATCAATTTTATATTTATTATTATATTATTATCTTATTATTTATGTTAATATTCGTAAATTAAAAAAAATAGAGGTAAAAATGGAAAGGGAGGGTTGGAGTGCCCTCCATTTCTTCAAAATGGAGCCACGGTTGTTGGAGATGCTCTTGGACATATGAAATAATGTGTCAGTGTTCTCGTACACAATGAATGGTAGACTTGTTATTACAAAAAAAGAAAAAAAAAAAAAGTGATTCCCTTCTGAACTTCCATTAATTGGCCAACAACTGTTCAGAATCTTCCAGAACAAATTAAGCCAAAAAAAAAAGAAACACCTGTCTGGCCCTCTCAAACCAGGGATACCTCTTTTAAGACACGACCCCCATTTGAGGTCACGGAATCAATCCTTCCACCGCCTCTCCCTCCCTCTCAAGTTATCATCGAAAATTCCAACACTAGTCCACAGTAATCCATCCATCCATCCATTCTCACTGTTCCATTCACCCCTATACATAATACCACACACCCACTCCCCCAAGCATTCACTCACACTATCATGGCAGTTAAAGCTGGAACACTGACTCTCATCTTGCTCTCCTTGGTTGTATCTGCTACAGGTGCTTCTCTGCTTTGTTTTTTTAACATACAAGTCATGAACTCATGGACTACTACTAGTTAGTACAAATCATTATATTTACTTTTGTTGTTGTTGGTGGGTGTGTTGTAGTGGGGAGGGAATACACATACAGCCCACTATGTGAAGGGAGAGGGAACAACTGCCTATACATAAAGTGTGGATCCAAGCTGCCCCTCTCGACGTGTGACCCAAAGAACCAAAAGGTCAACCGGCAGTGCGACCACCTTTGCAAGTCCAGAGGCTGCTCCGGCGGCGGGAGGTGCTTGGAGGAGGAGCCCAGTGGGTCACGCTTTTGCAGCTGTGCTCACTGATGGGTCTGCTCTCTCTCTCTCTCTATGTCTTTTTTTTTTGGTGTGGGTTCCTTTTGTTAGTACTTGTGTGTGTGAAATGAATAAGTACAAATAGTGTTAACAAGAATACAAGAGTTCTTGTCCCATTGTTCATGATGGGGACTCGAAATGTTTTGTATGCCAAGGGAAAAACTGAGGAAGGAAAACAAAAATGTTCATCAAGTCTTTTTTAAATGGTTTCTTGTGATTGTGAGACTATATTTTATCAAAGCGTTGTTGTGGTGGTGGTCATCTACTAAAGAACAAGGATACATATATATATATATATATATATAAACATTAACACACTGTAATCATAGATGAGGAATGATACGGTGCGGCGTGTGGACTCGTGCGCGAACGATCACGGGTCCATCGCATCGGACGGTCGGATGCGATTCACATCGACCGTTGGATGCGATGGATCCGCGATCGGACGAACGACGTTGTTCCCGCACCGTGCGGGACGCCGCACAATTATCACTCGACTATATATATCATTCCTCTATATATATATATACATATCTATCTTTGATCCAGTACCCAGGGGACAATAGTATTCTTTCTTGTACCGTGATTCCTCTAAAATCTTTAATTACACATTTTTTGTTAGGTTCTAACTACACAGTTTTTTTTATTGATATAAAAATAAAATTCACTGTGAAACATAGTATAAAATAATATCGACAAAAGAAATAGTGGTCTTTTTATTTCATTTTTATGTAAACACCTCTTTTTGAAAACTGTTTTTGTAAAAAAAAATAAAGTACAGAGTCCTGTGGATGTAAAAAAAAAACTATATCACATATTTCCATCTAATAAAACTATATAATTAACTAAAAAATAACTGCGGCCTGTGACAGCACAGCACACTTGATCCATCAATACATACGTACAATCATTAAAGTATAACTGTGTGACAAATGATACAACATAGCATGTATGGATCCTTCACTTTGGTCTAATAATATGATAAAACCTTATTGTAATAAAGAGCCTATATGTATACCTCAAAGTTATCATATCTAAAATGATGAGAACATACCAAGAGAAGGTTCTGTAAGCAGAGTATTACCTAAACAGATAGTTCCAATTCCAATTAGTTCCGCACGTGAACTACGAAAACTCAACATTATATGTATATCACTATAAAACATCCCATACTCATCTCTGCTGATCCCTTAAAAAAACCTACAAAACATTCAAGGAGTAAAATAAAATGAATACAGATTACCATGCAAGAAAATTGTGCTTCTCATACCTCTTCTTCCTGCAAAAGCTCAGTCCAAATATGGTGCAATATATAACGCAACCTTGTCAGCCTTGATGATTCCTAGTTCTCCTCATTCTCTGTTTAAACCTTGATTTTGCCATAAGCGTTTGTACCGTGTTCACGAAATTCCCCACTGCCATCACAACTAGGAGGATTCCACAAGCTACAACCTACAACCAACAATAAATATTTGGATTTAAGATGTTCTCCTATGCACTTACAAAAGAGATTGATATACAGAATGATCATGAAATGCATCTCACCTGCCACTCAGAAACGACACCAGCCACGGCAGTCTTCAGCAGAAGCAGCCCCACGCATGCTTCAGAAATCTGAAAATATTAATTCATGTCTCTCCAATGTTAGTTTGTTTCATTTCAATCTCGTCTTTCAAGAAAACCAAATTTCACATCAACATTACGAATTTTCATTAAATAGTATGGATAATGATTTAGAAGAATTTCACGAACTGTGGCAACAGATAATAAATTTGAGGTCAGGATTTTTGTGATCAATCATCATGGATGGATTTATGTGAATTATTTTCGTGGAACCAAATTCATGTGCCTGTATATAGCTTGGGGCCCAAGGAAGGATACAATAAGAAACAGGGAAACTTGTTGACATGAAATTCATAATTAAAATTGAAATAACCAATACGGCATATGATAACACACTGTTACCGTGTCATTATAAGGTATCTAGGCAACATAGGAAATAATAATTACTTTGTATTATATACATCTTGTCATACAGAAGGATAGTGTAAAGAAAATACAACACAGCAGAGATGATCACCTGTAAAAAGAATAAAGCAAAGGATAAGAACTTCAATTGACCTTTTACACCAGAAGTTTCTCCAGACACAACATCCATTCTCTTTGCCTGCAGTCAACAAAAACACTGAATAAGAATAAAATTTCCTGCAGGATCTCATCCTGCAATCAGAGAAGGGAAATTATAAAATGAAAAAAAAAATGTAACTCCATTAAATGATTGATTGACAAAGAAAATATGGCATTGTTCCAAATGAAGTGACTTCAATACCAAGGCTACTTCATTGGAGCGGGTTTCAAACAAAATAAAAAAACGAAAAAAAAGAGCACAAAAATTTGCAGTTGGTTCACGCCTTCATGATGGGATAGGACTCTCTATTGTCCCAGTAAGAATTGTGCAAAATATACCTTTCCCAGTGCAATGCGTGTATACAGTCTTTTTCTCTGATATATATTCTGAAGAATCATAACAAGACCTTGGAAAATAGCCCATCTTAAGAATAATATTACACCTTCCTGCATTATACATGAAATTTAGAAATCAAAAGATAAGCTCAACAATCACCCAAAGTGAACTCAAAATCACTGACAATAAAGGATGACCTGCTTGTGGCTGCAATTTGGTTGCCCTTTAATCTCCCATGTGAGACTAATAAGTGCCATCAACATAGCGCAATAGTGGTGGTATATCCACCTGTAGAAGAATGAAGGACATCATTATGTCATATTACTACTCGAGAAAATCCATAAATTTAAGCATCAGATTGTCATTGATGTCAGACATGTTTCATAAGGTATACTTAAATGTAACTATGGAGTCGATAGCCTGCATTGGACAGGGTGCATGAATTCCCAGAACAAACAGAAGTATAGGATATCAAGATAGACAGGGAACAAGGTCTAGTGAAGCATCCCCAAGGCAGAATATTGCTTCAAAGCTTGGTTTCCGTACTGGCAGGGTTTGTGTACTGGTACTTCCAGGATGTGTATCACACATGTGGATAGGTGTCTGATGTATCAAATGAAGAATATAACCTGTTTTTCCCTTGGAATTTCAAATTCATATAGATAACACATGTATATGACACAATTTTTTGGGCAATGACTGATGGATACTGGTTCCTCCCCCCCCCCACCAACACACACACACAAAGAAAAGAAAAGAAAAGACATGGTTTTGAGCTCCAAAAAGTTGTCTATATACTTCCAGTTTGCAGGTTTTCTGAGCAACATAGAGTGTACGGGTTCAATAAGCCCAACTGCAGATGGGCAAATCTTTAACCATTCAGAATTTGAATTTTTTTCATGAAGCAGTGTTAGTAAATTTGACCACTGGAGAAGAACGGAGAAGAACAGGTATTCCACTGTACTAGGATACTGATTAACTCCTATTTCTACTTCGTTTTTCTTATAGATAATACCTTATCCCCTTTGTTTCTTCATACCTTGCACCTTTCATTGGAATTAATAAAATTTCAGTCGGTGCTCCACCCCATTTTCAAAAATGTTTATGTATAAAACCCGGATAGAGTTATTGATTCCATGTATAAAACCCAGTTAGAGCTATTCAAGCCTCCCCATCAAACAACTATCTCTATCTCAGGTTATCTAGGTTAGAGTAGGATTAAGAATAAAGTGAACTTGGGACATGCCTGATGCAATCAAAGTAACAGATATAAGAGTTATCAATATTCCAGATTATTCTCAAACTTCAACCACATGGAGGCTCAAGTCAATTAATGTTCAGAAAAATAGGATGAATGTACCAAATATCTGAATATTACAATTAAAAGATTTGCATAAGATGATAAATAATTTATTACCATGGACGAATATCACTTCCATTTACTCTCAGTATGTTTTCTCGCAAAGCCAAACTTGTGTAAAGAAATAACAACCAGGCCTAAAATTTGAGAAGACATTCCGTTAAGAAGAAAATTTTTTGGAGGACAGACTCTAATTGAATGTCTTTATGATCGTGATACCTGGTACAACTGCACTGCCAGTGCAGGAAAGCATCCATCCCAAATCCATGACCTCAAATATAGTAGAATACATGGGAAAAGAATAAACAGGAAAGCCGTTCTATCCTGCATCAGAGTAAATTGTCAAGCAAATGGAACAACATTCTGCTGTAATTTTGGTAGGAAGCTAATGTGAAAAAACTTCAATTAAACTTGTCACTTCAGTCATGGAATCAATTTCTGTACCTTGTGGGAGGGGGGGGGGATTCAATGGAAATGTGGTCATATGAAAATGATCATATTTCGTGAACATTCAAAATTGCACTAACCTATATTTTTTTGTACAACAGCAAACGCATATCTAGGTTCACTGTAGACTGCTCATCATATGTAGATTTATATTTGGTTTGGATTTTCTTCTCTTCCAACTCACCATTTCCACTGAGTAATTCATTATGTAAACTTTAAGCAGAGTGTATTTGATTAAGGGGGGTATTGTCTCGTCATTTTTTGAATTTTACCAAATTTAATAAAGTCTGGCGGACATCCGGTGTTTCTAAACAAAGCAAAGGCTACATAAAGAGGATCCCTCAATTCTTAGGGAACCACATACCCTACAAAACATCCTCCTTGCATATTGAACTCTTCCTTTTTAGACAACAAAACCATCATTGGCCTTCACCACATAATCCCCTTTGGTTCACAATCCTATATTTCCGTGACATCTACCATTATCCAAACTAGTGGAACCTTCTAATTTGTATGTCCCTACACGTGTCAATTCAAATTCTTTTTTTTTTTTTTGATGAAGCAGTAGGCTTTCATACCCAAATTATTACTAGGAGAATGAAAACCCAAAGCAAGTAAACAAACACAATGGTCAAAGACCAACAACCCATGTACAAACGCACGCAGTTACATCAAAACATAGAGGAGATCCCTATCAATGATGCAACCCACACAAGCCAAACATACTTTATATTTCTCCACTTTTTACATCAAAACATAGAAGAGATCTCTATCAATTCAAATTCTTGTATGTTTCTCCACTTTTTTTCTCAAAACATACTGCCACAAAATATTTCCCCTAGTTTGGTCCTTAGCAATAAGAAATCTCACAAATGTTCCACGGGTCCAGACCACATCAACCAATTCCAAGTGCAAGACAACACTTTTTATGAGGTGAATTCAACCCATGGCAAGGCCTCCCTATTTTTCAAAAAACATAAGAACTCAAGACATGACATTTACCTGATGTCATCCCTACCCCCCCCCCCCCCCCCCCCCCACCCCCCACCCCCAAAAAAAAAAAAAAAAAAAAACACACACACACACACACCCCCCCCCACATCCAAACAAGGATCCCAGAGAAGATAAACAGCAATGCATTAACACAAAAATTTCTTTGTGGATGAGCTCTAGTAACCATGATACTGATGAAACTATGAAAAACCATGGATATTTTTGTATTAACTATTCCCATCCCAAAGCTTCTGGTACTATTCTTGGAGTTGCAATTGGAAAAGGATAACTCACAGTAGATCTCATCCTTACAGATCTTTCATGCCATTTAATTCAGGTAAAGTTAACCCAATCATCAAGAACTTGAAATAAAAAATTGAAAAACAGATTGCATTCAGTGACTACCATGCTGTTAGAATTAGGAATTGATACATTGAACACATGCAATAACTTATCAGCATCTCATTTTCAATAGTCAATATTAAAAATCAATCCCAATTTACAAACCCCAAAAATCTAAAAATACAAACTTTCACTAGAGAAAACACACAAATCAATAAGAGACGAAGACAGAAGATTCGAAACACACCCTGTAGTTATTGTACTCTTCCTTCATTTTCAACTGCACGTCCTTCCTCATGGCGCGAACATTTATCGGCCCCAGAAACATCTTCAAAAAACGACCTTCACCAAAATTTCCACCATCAACAATCAGCATTACAACAACCACAAACACACACACACAAAGAGTGAGAGAGAGAGAGAAATCGACAGACCATGAGATTTGCTTGGAAGAAATGAAGCGACGTCTCCATCACGTATAACACACCTCGCTCTATACAGCTCTTCCTCCAACTTTAAAAAAAAAAAAGTATCAGATTGAGAAATCAAGAAGAAACCCTAAATCTGTAAGGACGGGACGGGCGGTGCACCTTCTCGGCTTCCCCGTGGTCGATGTTGGGCGCGCACCGGATGGAGGACTCGATCTTCTTGATGCCGGACTCGAGGACCGACGCCCTCTGCCGGAGGGACTGCTCTTCGTTCCACGCCCTAGATATCAGCGCCGCGGCAGTCTCCTGAAGCGCCCTCGCCTCCTCCACCGCCCTCGCCGCCTCCGCCGCTAGCACATCCTCTGCCGACGACGGATCCCCCATCTCCTAAGCAGACGCCCCGATGCCTAGAGATTCGCGCTTCGCACGCTCGCTGGATCGATCGAGAGAGTTCTTATTCTGTGCGATTGTTCGCATCGATGGTTGTCTTACAACCAGGGCAGCCGTGGAGGATGGATTATCGCGCGCGTGTTACATAGCCGATCTATATAAGATAGGTGACACACTTTAATTTTCTTTTATAAAATATTATTAAATATTGATTTACTTTTATATATACAGGTGACACACTTTAATTTTCTTTTATAAAATATTATTAAATATTGATTTACTTTTATATATACAGAGAACCGATTAGGTGCAGCGGCGGGTGCTGCAGCGATCACAGGCCGTTGATCACGGGTCCATCGCATCGGATGGTCGGGTGCGATTCACATCGACCGTCGGATGCGATGGACCATCGATTGAACGGCCCACGTCGCGGCCGCACTCGCCGTTCGTGTATATATATATATATATATATATAGAGGGAAGTGATTACATGCGGTCGTGCAGTCGGTGCGGCCGCGATCACGAGCCGTCGATCACGGGCTCATCGCATCGGACGGTCGGGTGCGAATCACGTCGACCGTTGGATGCGATGGACCCGTGATCGGACAGCCCGTGATCGCGACCGCACGACCGCACGTAAGTGTGTGTGTGTGTGTATATATATATATATATATATATATATATATATATATATATATATATATATATATATATATAGGTGATTACGTGCGGCGAACGGCGGGTGCGGCAGCGATTACGGGCCGTCGATCACGGGTTCATCGCATCGAACGGTCGGGTGCGATTCATATCGACCGTTGGATGCGATGGATCCGCGATCGGACGGCCCACGTCGCAGCCGCACCTGCCGTTCGCCGCACCTAATCGCTCGTGTGTGTGTGTGTGTATTGTGTGTGTGTGTGTATATATATATATATATATATATATATATATATATAGTTTTTCAATTATATTATTAATATGTAATTCATACAACAAAAATATATTTTTGGGAAAAATAGAAAATATCTTCATGAAAATTTTGCTAAATCGGTTTTAGTCCCTTTAAATAAAAAAATCACTACAAAGTGTATATATGGTTAACAGATTTAATCTTTCATTTACTAAACAAAGCTCCAATAAATGACATTCAAATAAGTCCCTACAAAATATGAAAAATTCGATTTAGTTCTTTGAATAACAAAAATGCCCGTCTTTTTCTAAAAATTATTTTGTCATCCTATACTCATCAACAATAAAAAAAAAAGGAAAAATTGATATAATTTCATAGAAATTTCTTCTACTGATCTTACAGTTATTTTTTTTCAATTTTTATAAGTTTTCAAAGAGTCATTGATTTTTCACAAGAAAAATATAAATTTTAAAAGAGTATTATAATAATTTATCATGTATGATTAGAGTCAACAATAGATTTGATTAGTTTTGATTATAGTAGAGACTAAAATAAAAATTGTCTGATAAAATAAAAATCTAAGAGATTTATCGAATTGTACAAGAATTTTTCTGATTTTTATTAATTTTTAGGAAGTTATATCGTTTTTTTTCTTTTTTTTCAATCAAAATAAAGCTGGATTAATATTTTTATATCATATGCTCCGCTTCATAGTTCATTCTCTGTCATGAAGAATGTTGTCATGAAGAATGTGGATGTGACCGCAAAAAAAAAAAAATTAATCGCACATACATTAGGTCATCACCACACATATTTAACATGTAAAGTTTTAGGAGAGAGTGCTAGTACATTCAATCTTATTAAATTTTGATGCAGACATCATGGCCACATTATATGGATGGCCGAAATCAAATGGATCAGTGAAAGTAGAGACATCGTGATCGTTCGAGGGCGCAATAACTTCAAACGGCTATAACTTTCAAATCGTATATCAGAATCGCTATTATAATATGCTCACGCGTTCGTATCGTCGAGCCCTACAGGAATAGTGGTTATGCTAATATACCAAATTTTGGAGCGTTCTGAGATCGTCTTGGGGGATAAATCGACGGTTGAAAGTTAATTTTGCTATTTTAGACAGTTTTTAGGATTTGTTAGGATTTATATCATTTATTTAGTTACTATATTTATATCTGAATTTCAAATCATATATTTGAATTCAAATTTAAATATTGATTAGGAGATTTGTTTGTTAGGTTTAAGATTTATAAAATTAATTGAGATCCTAGTTTGTTGGGATTCTTCACTCTATAAATAAGTATAAGTATGTAAACTAATTGGCAATGGAGAGATTATTGATTATTGAAGTTATTATTTTTATCTATTGTATTTTGTTAGGAGTACTAACAATTGCATAGACCTCTCAATTCTCTGGTATTTCATCCGAAATCGACAGATTATTGAAGTCCAACTCCCTGACATTCTTCTTGAAGAATCAACAGCACCGTTGGAGCCTACCGATTTCCTTCCTTTGAACAGATCCGTAGAAGAGTGTGGTTACACGCTGCATCAAATTTTATCTCTCTAATATATTTTTGAAGATGGTTCAATATTTTGTTTTTTTTAACAGTATTCATGTGCTATAAAGTACTTTACATGGAGTGGACAAACCGCTATTGGTTGCATGAATGCTTGGATGGGTGGTTAGAAGCCTGCATGAACGAGCATAGAGGATTTGTACACCTTATTTCCCATCTTGCCATTTGCATGATTAGGGATGGTAAACGATCCGAGCAGCTTGGACTCGGCTCAGATTTGACTCAATTAAATTTCGTTCGGGCTCGTTTGATTAGACAAATGAGTTGAACTTGAACAATTTTAAAGTTCGATTTGTAAACTAGTCGAGCTCGAATCTATACGAGCTCGTTACTTAACAAAAATAGAGAAAAAAAAAAAACTCAGGCTGAGCCTGAGTCGAAGCTTATGTTATTTTTACATATATAAAGTGTTGTGATTTGTGAAAAATAACTTTTCAAATGTTAAAAAAAATTTTTTTTTAGCTAAACGCGTCGAAGTTGAGACTTGATTTAAATTTTGGGTTGACTTGTTTAACAAATGAGTCGAGCCAAACTTCAACCGAGTCTTTCATGAGCCAAATGAGTTGAGTCCGAGTTGATCCGACCTTGAGCCGAGCAGAGCCGAGCTTGAACAAGCTAAAACTCAGCTCATTCGGCTCGTTTACTACTCCTAGACATGATTTGAACACTTCTCTCTCAAGATTTATATATCCCTCCAATCAGTAGGCTTAAGGCGTACGAGACTTTGTTAGAACTATATGTTTGTTAGAGATCGAGGCATACACGATAAATTTAATATATTTTTATCTTGTAATAGCAATTGATATATCAAGAAATCCGGGGACCCAAAATACCTCTCAAGCTGAAGTACTTTTTTTCCTAAGGTTGCTATATCAGAATCGACTGGTGACCAAGGCGAGACGTGCACAGTTGCTCCCTGCCGCTAACGCGGGATGCCCATTCGGGAGTCTTGAGGCTGAGACCGCTGACCACCTTTTCGGATCATGTCATATTGCTTCAGACCTTTGGATGCACTTTGCGACAATTTCATCAAGGTTCAAGGCAGTTCACACCGTGGATGATCTATGGGATACAGGTGCAAATTTGACCACCACAACGACATATCTTGAAAAGGGAATGTGCTCCTCTCCATCATCTCCGCATGTGTTTAGGCGCTATGGCTATCACGGAACGAGGTAGTGATTAAATGGCGTAGATTCTGAAAATTTATGGCAAGCAGCAAGCCGACAACTATATATGTCCATTAAAAATTGAGATGTTCATTTTGTTTGGAGCGAGGGTGGTTTGATTCGATGGGGAGACGATAGTTCCAGACGAGTGAAAATTGTCACTCATCTTCACCGGGTGAACTCTCGTTCATTGGGTGACCCATAGTTGTGTTTTTTTTCGCTTTCCTTCATGTTTTATTTCCCTCTAATCCTCTCATCTTCATTTAATCATTGTGATTATATATATTTAATGATAATACCTACTTTATTAAAAAAGTAGCAATTAAAATGATTTTTATTCAAACTTATGCAAATAAAAATAATCTTATTACCTACAAGAGAAGCTAAGCTCACAAACGTGATATCATTCAAAAGTTTTGATTGAGACATACGGGAATAGATGGCTAGCGGGATAAGAAGAGTTATGTATATATTGTAGGTTATCTTGTCGCTGGAGATCTATCACCACAAAAATAATATATATATATATATATATATATATATATATATATATATATTAAAAAAAACTAAATAAAATAAATAGTCCCAGTTGCTTAAGAATACGGATAAGTCTGTCATTTTCCCACTATCGACCAAACGAGTAAGTTTTTTAAGTTTCAATATTTCTATTCCTATTTTATAATAATGTTTTAAAATTTGAACAATTTATTGGATTAAAAAAGTGAATAGGTCTCGGGATTATCAATGCAATAGTTGTGTTAATCAAATTTGAACTATAATATTATAGTGATATAATTCATATATTAATTTTATTAAATAAATCAAATTATAAGAAAATATAAAATATTTGATAAAAACCTTCTATAATTATGAAGTTTTAAATCTTGTTACTTTATAAATATTTATTTAACATCACTTAATTATCTAAATATATATAATTTATTTATTTTATTAGATTTGATATTTTAACAATTAATTAAACAGATTAATGTGAATGAAGAATTGAACAGTTTAATCAACTCGTTAATCGTTCTCAATTACCGATGTTTTTTATACTATTAAATTTTTTAGGGTAAACTTGATCGAAATTGAAAAGAAATGAAAGTTTGTTTAACTTATTCAACCAATCCGGTGACCAGATTTTAAAACAATGATTATAATGTCCTGAACGAATGACCCGACAATGATGATACCATTAATGACATTGTATGATGTATATCAGTATTGACCCATTCAAGGCAGAAATGATACCATTAATGACATTGTATGATGTATATCAGTATTGACCCATTCAAGGCAGAAATCAGAGACCCTGAAACTTGAATAAGAAATAATAAAAGCATTTATATATGACCTAAATTTGACTCCCCACACTGCCCACAGCCCCGATCATATTAAATTCAGCCCTTCCAGAGGCGTATAAGAAAGAACACATTTAAATGCTTCGGAAATATAAGGCAAATATTTATGAAACTTAGAGGGCTGTGTATTATTGTTATTTTTTTTTAAAGATTGATGTCCTCTATATTTGATTATCTGTTCTCTTTTATAAAGAATGATAAATTAGTTTGGAAAAAGTCAACTATCACCCCCTTTTTCGTAAAAAATGATCAATGATCAAATAATGAATGTATCAATATTAAAAAACCTTATTTATGAAGAATGAGTCATGATTTAATCATCGCTCGGTTCATTGTCATCTATTATTGTTAGAGTACTGATCTAGTGATATTTTTAAGGGTTATTTTAGTTTCCACCTTTCCTAAAAACAAGCAAATTATTAAACCCCCCTCAAAACATAATATTATTATAAACTCCCTTTACAACGCTTTGTAAAAAACCTTATAGTCAACAAACTATGAATGTTAGGGGATCGATTATTCTATTTCAACATATGTATATTGACTATTTTACCCTCTCCATTAGTGAAAAAGGTCTTTGGGGTCAATGTGGTGAAATAAGGTATTCTGGGACTACTTTTTTTTTTTATTGAATGAAGCATTCTTCTTAAAGCTTTGTTTATGTAAAAAAAAATGAATCTTTAACATTCTAAGAGATTTCAAGAGAAAGAAGGGTATCTAACACCTTTTTCATTAATGGGGAGGGTAAAATAGTCAATATACATATGTTGAGATTGAATATTCCCCTAACATTCTTAGTTTGTTAATTGTTTGTTTTTTTACAGAGTCTTGTAACATTCTAAGGGGATTTATAATAATATTGTGTTTTGGAGGGTTTTTTTTTAATAATCTACCAGTTTTAAGAGGGGTGGAAACTAAATAACCCTATTTTTAATTAAATTTTTAATCAAATTCATTTTAAACTAACTAGAAGATGATTTGTCATTCTATTATTTTGGATTGTGCTATTATTTTTTAATAACTAGGTTGTCATTTTTTTCTTCAGTTTTGGTTATTGAATAAAACTTTTTTATTATTGATTTCTCACTTCATGTTATCATTTTTACAGTTCCAACATACTTTAAAAAAATTTAAAGGTGTATATTTGTATGATGAACTAATTAATTTTATATTTTTTTTAGTGTTTTAAAAGCTGACCTGATCAAGCCGGTTGAATTGGTTAAACATTCCCCCGTTTCAATTTCGGTTTGATTTTACCCTTAAAACCCAATTATATGAAAAAACTATAAAACCCAATCAATCAATCGATTGAACCGATGGTTTTTGTGAACCGACATGAGTTGATTAAACTAATTTGTTATTAATTTATAGAAATTGTGATTAATTATTTAATAAAAGATGAAATCTAATAAAAAGTTTAGATTTTATATATTTAAATCATGTTATGGTGTTAAATAAAATTTTATGTAAATTTTTTTTGAAATTTTTTTTTTGTAGTGTTGATAATTAATATATTTATTATATTGTAATTATGTTACGATTCAAATCCGGTTGATCTGATAATTGAACCAGTGATTCTTGACCCGGTAATTTTTCTAGTTCATTGAACAATTTGATTTTTAAAACATTGATTTTTTTTAGTAGAGTATATAATTTAGAAATTTCAAATATTGAGGTGGGTTGTTGATTTTGTCAACCCATTAAAACAAAATAAAATGAAATCTCAACCATTCATTTTAGAGCGCTGATACACGCAGTCTTTTTTGCCCATACACTATGATAACGTAGTATATACTGCACTATTATAATATATGAGTCATATCATAATATATGACCCAAGTTGTTTTCATTTTTTCACCATAAAAAAATTACACTAATATTTCAGCATATACTTCATTTCATATAACAACATATATTTCAAAATTTGAGTGTGTGATTTAAAAAAAAAACGACATGAACTGCAATTAGGGCTGCAATGTAGGCTGCATGTATCTTTTTCCTTCATTTTATATGGGTTGAGCTCCAGGGATCATGGGCCCCTGTTGAATGGTTATGGGCCCACCTGTTAGACATATTACGAGGCGGAAAAATGATATGTTTAGCCTCTTGTGCGCCGCCCCATTTGTAGTTTACATTGTTTAACTTTTTTTTAAAAATTACTAGTTATTATGCACGTGCTAAAAAACGTGGTAAAACATTTCAAAATACAAATAAATATATAATGATAATTATATAAAAACTAAATAATCATTAAATAAAATTACAAACTTGTTTATATATACACAATGCTAAAAAGAATGCACTGTTATAATAAAAAAATAATATGTATATATCTTAAATGAAATATCAATCACAAGTTTCCTTATAAAGTAAAATAAAAAACATTAAGCACATATTATTGGTTCAATCACACCTAAATGAAAAATCACCAATAATTTTATGCTATAAGAATATTAAAAAAAAATCCAAAAATATTGTGAACATTTCCTACTCTCTCACAAATAAATCACTAAAAAAAATAAAATGTACAGTCTTAAAAAAAACAAATAAACAATTAAACCTTTTAATAAATCTTGAACAACCCTAAAAAATCTCTCTATTCATTTAAACCAAATGTATTTCACGAAGAAAAATAGTACCTTATTTTGCCTCAGCTAAATCAATCTAAACTAACTCCTATAAATCATTAAAATATGTTCATATCATATCATATGTAAATAAAATTTAAGTTAAATATTTTTATAAATGATTTCTAAAAAAATACAGAGAATTTGAGTTTAATTTCATTCCTACCTACAAAGAACTAATGAATTTAATTCTTCAATATTACAAAAAAATTAATTAAATGTTATCTAAAGATTCTCTAAGAACATTATTTTGTAGTTGAAGGATATTTTCTAAATAATTATTTTTAAATGATTATTAAAATAAAAATCTTAAGAACATTAACTCTACTATTGACAAAAAAAATCATTAGATTATAAAAATAAAATCAAAATAATAGAAAGACCAACACACTCTTTTGTCAAACTCTGTGTATGCATTAATCGATTCTCTACATATAAAAACATTCAACTAAAAAAATGATTAGAACTTTTTATTGTTAAGTAATTTTCAATAAAAATATTATAGATATTCAAAATAAAATAAATTCATTATCATTAAAAATTCATCTTAAAAAAATATAAAACATAAATTTTTAACCTAATTATTATTGAAATATAAGCAAACATATTTAATATAACATATAAAAAAATCCATTTCTAAATAGACGAAGACAAAAAAAAGAAAAGAATAAAAGAATGTATAGAATAGAAGAGGCAAGTCATTTATAGATTTTTTAGGTGGATTTATCCTAAAATCACATGACTGTGGGTTAGGGTATTTATTCTAAAATTAAAAACTAATTTATATTTAGCATATATTTAAAGTTAAATTTAAAAACATTAAAACCGATTTTTATTTTTATATTTCCTTGAATAAATTTTTATCAATCTTGAAATCTAAATTTAAAAATAAAAACTGATTTTATATTAAATATTTATTTAATTTTAAATTATTTATAATGCATGTTTTTAAAATTTAAATAATTAACAAGTTGTAAATGTTGTGTTTCGAATCCATGAGATTATAGCTGCAAATTTTGTCGGCTACCAGTAAATTGTTTTTATTTTCACTTTTTTGGGGTTTGCATGTATACAGTATACCCTTAAAAAATATACTATTGATTTTTATTTTTATTTTTATATAATTGAAAATGACTTATTTACTTTGTCATTATTGTAAAGTTTAATAAGCACATTTATCATTTAGGATATGATCTATCATATTTTGATAAATTTTTATATATGAAAATCATTTAAGTCAAAGAAAAATACCAAAATACCCCTTATTTCATTTTAAATATTTTTTCTTCAGAAATGTAAAACATTATACTCTTTGTTTTCAATTGATTTTGAACATTATTTTTTAAAGTCAGTTACAATTTTCAGTTTTATTTATTTAAAAATGTATTTGAACATTATATGCATTATTCTATTTGAAATTTTTTTTCCTTTTATTCAATTTATATTTTTCATTAAAATTTTAAAATTCTGTTGTATTTTCAATTATATCTGAATTTTATATGCATTATACTCTCTATTTTTAATGTCATTTTGAACATTATTTATTTGTTATTTTGAAAGTCAATTACATTTATTAGATTTATTTTTTTGGAAATGTATATAAACATTATGTGCATTATACTTTTAAATTTTATTTGTGCCTTTATACTGTTTATATTTTTTCATTAAAGTTTTAAAATTCAGTTACATTTTTAAATGTATTTGAATTTTTTATGCATTGTACTATGTTTTTAGTGTGATTTTGAACAATATTTGTTTGTTATTTTGAGAGTCAGTTATATTTGTCAGATTTATTTTTTTGAAAATCTATCTGAACATTATATGCATTATATTTTGAAATTATTTTGTATCTTTATGCAATTTAGGTTTTTTTGTTTAAGTTTAGTTACATTTCAAATTTATTTGAATGTTATATGCACTATGCTTCCTTATTTTTTATGTTTTTAAACCATGTTTGTTTTTCTTTTAAAAGTTAGTTACATTTAAAATGTATTTGAATTTTTTTTTATAAAAAGGTGTAGGTGGAGGACGTAGGAGATGGAGGCCGGAGGAGACCTCGAAAGGTAGGAAGTCGGAAGAGGTGGAGGCTGGAGGAGAGCTCGAAAGGCAGCCGAACCATCACTCATATGATAGAAAGCAGTGAGAAGAATCCAATGGTGGTAACGCTAGTTGCCGGAGATGATTAGGCTGACAAAATGAATTTTTGAAGTGTCATGATACCCAGCCTCAAAATATAAGCCCACTCACAACCCCAATAAGGTGTCATCATTTCATTCGTTGGCTTGATGTTTTAAAAATGGTAAAATGAAAAAATACAAATCTGTCATTTATTAAAAATCTTCCCCATTAACCCAAATCCCCCCCTTTTATCTAATCAGTTACTAATTTTGAACGGTTACACTAAAATTTATGTATTTCAAAATTTAAATTTTGAAATCCTTATTTAGTAAATGAATTTTTTATTTTAGCTACACCCAAATCCTACCTAAATTACACAAAACTTACCTAAATTATTTTTTTGTCAAAATCTTTCAAACGACTACTCTTTTTTTAAAAACATTCATACTATATACATTTTTTAAAGAATGTTATTAACTAAACATTATAGCATTTGACAAACATTTTTGAATTTAAATAAATAAACCATATCTGAAAATGGAAATACATTTCCTAATTGGTTACATCCTTTACAACTATTTGTTATATTTACATAAACATTGTTATATTTACATAAATGTAATATAACAGTTACATTTACATAACGGTTTTACCTTCTATACAATGTTTAAACAATTTTAAAATAGATTCTCTCTTCAATAATCTGTTACATTTTATGAAAAATATCAAACACTTTTTTTTGTTTTGAGTTACATTTAACAAATATTATATGAACTGTTTGATTCATTTTCATAAAAACTGTTACATTTACATAAATGTAATATTACAATTACATCAATACATGCATGCAGTTAATTGTTGCATTTATGAATGTAACAAAAATAACACAGATTTATAAAAATTGACTATTTACAGTGTCAACAATGTAGCAGTAGCATCAAACAAACTACACATATATAAAATGTAACAATATCAAATGTTACATTTAGATATTGAGACAAAAATAAATCAAATTGTGGAAAATGACATTCAATACATGAAAATTCGTGTTCAAACATTTAAAACAAAAGGTAAAACATAATTCGATTACGAATCTAATAATGTCAAACCTGTTCCGAGAGACATTGAAGTGAGATCCAAATAAAAAAATGATTTCTTGCATTCCAAAACCTCAAAAATAAAATTTCCGATCTGCTCCCACGTGTTCTTCATAAACAAAATCAGTTATGAAATTCAAATATCGATTAATATTGTATAATTTTCATAATCAATTAATGGTGAAGAAATACAAGATTTTCAGAATTAAATGACACTCCATGATCACAGGGATTCATGTTGAGGTAGTTATCAAGTAAATAATATAATACACAATATCCTATTGGCACATCATGAGACTTAGTTTAGGACCTGTGAAATTGGGGCTTGAGAATCATTATTGAAACAAAAAAGGTGGGGAAGGGTTTCTTGATAGTGAAACATGAATTTTTAAATGAAGGGTATATTATATTTTGCTATTTCATCTTTTTGTAAAAATCAATCAGACAATCAATGAAAAAAAATCTAATGTGGTCTCAGCGGGGCTTAAAATCTGAGGCATGGGTAGCAGAATTGTAAAAAATATAACAAAAAATCCATAACCAATTCTTGTAATTTATCTATTTTTTGGAACACCATAAAAAAATTATGTTTGAAATCTTTCTTTATGTACAAAATTTTATTTCACAAAATCCATCAGAATTAGATTCTAAAGAATATATATTTAATATTTGTTGTTTTATAAAAGAGTGTCAACGTTTTGAAATGTGTCATAGATTCAAAATGAATTTTGAGATTTTTTTTTGTTTTTTTGGTGAAATGTATTTTGAGAATCTTGACATTGGTCATATTCTCTTTTATTTCATTGCACTGATGCCCAAGCATTAAAATATAAAATTGAAAGTATTCCAGCCTTCTTAATGGATTGCATGTGACATCATTCCAGAGTTCATAAAAGAAGTACAGTGACAAATAAAGAAGGAACCAGAATTTACTAGCTTAGTTGCATGTAACATCGTTACACAATATCAAGAAGTTTGTGAAATTTTTCATGTCCCCACCCCCACCTAACGACACGTTATTGATTATTGCAGGTCATCTGCCCACAAAGGTGGTTCAACATAAAAACAAAACCCCCATGTCCATAATCAAAGAAAAAAATTATGAATGTACAGAATCACTCAAATGCTGTGCATCAGAAATCAGGAGGATTCCAATTGGAAGTATATTGTTGCTCTTTTGAAATTTTTAATGAATTTAGTCCTACATTTCCAGTGGCACAGTTTGGGGCTATAGAATGTAATTGTCTAATCTATCATTAAATGGTGTTAGTTGATTAGGTAAAATTTGACAAAACTGAGTGAATTAAAAATAGTAGAACAATGGAGAGTAATGAACATAAGAAAATGCCCATTGTGACGCTCAAACAAGCTTTATTGGACTCTTCGTGATGTACAGATCTCAAATTAAATTGCTCCCAGAATCCAGCAAGCCACCGGTGAAGCCACATTGAGCCCTACTTGGGCAATTGTTCTTATATAACACTAAGTTTTAGTCTTTTAAATGGTTATAGATAATGTGATTAGCCTTGGTTTTGGTTTTTTATGGCATGCTCTAAAGAAATTTATGGCTTTGCGTTCTTTGTAGAATCAGATACCAACTTAGAACTTGATCACTATAATCTAGGCACTGGGGCTCTTAAACTCATTAATAGGTCGTCTGGTCTCTTTTTTTCAGGAAATTCTCTTTAAAAACACTCTTTCTAGATCGGTTTCTCTCTTCTTATAGGTGCTCTCTTCACTTTTTGAATCATTGTCATGAAGATCGTATCTAACTTTTTTTTATTATGCCTCCTAAGTAACCTAAGGGTCAAAACTCGGGTGTTAGTCAATAAATCCACTTTACAGCATCATCTGTAATTTAAAAATGGTCCTCCAGCCAACTATACATACACACTACATTAATAGAACGCATAATTTGATAGTGTAGTTATTATACTCTACTAACATATATAGTGGATGAAAAAATTAATTTTTCATTAATAAGAGAAAATGTATTGATTTATTTAAGTATTTATTTTATTTTTCATAATAGTATGTGTTTCACTAAATATAAATATACTTTTAAGAAAATCAAAATGTTTGGGCTTGTAGATAGAACTGCATAATGGACTGGAATATCATTTTCCTTGTCATATTTGACATGAGTGATGATACACTTAATCCATTTTGTAGTCTATTTTACAGCTCACATACACTATGATACCATAGTGGATACTGTAATATTATAGAGTATGGTTTTATCATAGTGTGACATAAATTTTTATCATTTTTTCAATGTAAAAAAATAATAATATGTCTTAGTATATACTTCTTTCATATAACAGAATGAACTTTAATGAGGGAGTTTATGATTTTTAAATAAATGAAAACCATTGTGGGCTGTAATTAGGGTTGCATAAGGGGCTGGACATAGCTGATACACGCAGTTCATTTTGCAGCTCTATATGATATGACAATGTAATATATACTACACTATCATAGTGTATGTAGTTTCTATCTTAGTACATGACTTAATTTTTTTTTCATATTTTTACCATAAAAAAATAACTAATATATTTCAGTATATACTTCATTTTATATAATAGTATGTATTTTAAAGGGTGGGTGTATGATTTTTAAAAAAAAGATAGACTATAATTGGGGCTACAATGGAGGCTGCTGGTGCGTTTGGTTGCACGATTGCAAAATTGATTATGTAGGAATCTGAGATCGCAAAACTGATTCCGCAGGAAGCTCAATTTCTCAGTTTTTTGAAATCACAGCTTTTGGACACTATTTGCTTGTAATCGTTGGATTTAAAACTGCGATTACAAAACTGTTTATTGCACGATTGCAAACGCAGCTTTCTGCAATCGCAAATGCTGCGTTATCGCGCAACCAAATGCACCTGCATGTATCTTTTTCCTTCCATTAGACATAGCTCAATGCCTCAAAATTTAGTGCTCTTGTTCCATTTGTCAAAGCCCACGACCCATGCTAAGCCCATGTCCACATACAAGTTAATCTTCAGTCCATGCTTGACTCAAGTTCTAAATTGATGCTTACTGGTTTTAGTGTTAATAAAATGCATTTATAATATAACAAATTAAATCTACTTATTTTTTAGACTTTAAAGTACATGATGATATCCAAGTGTCAATGGTAATTTATTGCATGAATAACTAAATTGGGGAAACGTTTTAATTCAAAGTCACATTAAAAAAATGTATACATAGATTATCTCGGGCTCATAGGTAAGTCAAACCAAAATTTTATCAATTAACATCATAAGTGATTTTGTAAGCTCCATTTCTCTAAGTATAACATAAATAAATAGAAATGGAATGCAGTTCAAAAGCTTTAATAAAGAAGGTGTAACAATTTTTTTTAAAATCAATATTCTAATATTATAATATTATATATTTGACTTATATATCATTTAAATTTAATTATCTTATATGCCAAAACATAGTCCTTAAAATTTAAATTACCATGATTTCAAAGAAAAAATCCAAATTCTTAATATCTACATCTAAAAGATTTAAGAAAAGATTCATATACTAAGGTAGCATTTCTTGTTATACACTCGAATGATAAGCTAAAATATTTATTTTTAATTTTATAGGTATCTTAATGGTCCCAAAAAAAATTTAGATAAAATTTTATGAAATTTGAAGTTTGGAATATTATTGTTTGAGAACAGAAACCTCATTATAAAGGGGCCATTATTTCCACCCCAGAAGGTATTCTCCCCACCCCTTTAAAAAATAAAAAATTACATTTTGGGAAGAGAGCAACCCACCCCGTTCCCCAATCAACCCATACGGCACTGTCTGCGCTATCCTCTCATGCACCCACCACCACCTCCCCTCCTCCTCCCCTTCGTTCGTCCTCACCGTCCGGAACCGCTACTTCGACCGTCGGATCTTCCGCCCCTACCTCCACCACATCAACTCAGTCTCCCATGAAATCGACCTCAAGCGCAGCGACCTCGAGTTTTTCCTGAAGTCCCGATGGTACTACCACCGTCTCGGCCACGTCTAGAAGCAGATCTACATCTTCCAGGCAAGAGAGGTGGATCTTCAGCTGGTGATCCTGAAATTCATGGACGGGATCGTGTCTTGCTGCAGTGAGGAGAGGGTGTCCTTCACGGAGTTGATGCGCTCGCAAGCTCGCGTAGGCCACACTGGACGGCGCAAAAGGACCGGTGATTGTGGTGGTGTATCGGGGAGGATAGGCTGCGTAGTGGGGATGGTGGACCATTGGTGGTGCGAGCTCTGTTGCTGTTACAGTGCTGCAGGTCAGAGGTGGGCTGCTCACCTTCCAAAAAGTAAATTTTTTTTAATAGGGTGGGGAGAGTAGCTCCTGGGTGGAAATAATGGCCTATTATAAATCTGAAAATTTGAATCAAAGATCTATTTATAACATAGATAGAGGTTGGTTGTGAAACTGGTAGAAACTGAGGGTGGAACTAACGCAATGTGAAAAGGTAAAAAAAATCCAACAAGGAATAAAACCCTAAAAAGAAGGAAATTTGAAATTATATTAATGAAAAACTGAAAACCCTAGTTACAAGTCTTTTAACAGAAAATTTAAAAATGACTAAAAATAGTCAAAATCAAAATTACTTGTAAGTGAATCTATGGGACCCTAGATGATTATATGAATTAATAGAGATAAATTTCGATTTGTTATCTTTTAACCTAAAATTTAAAAATGACTAAAAATAATCAAAATCAAAATTAGTTGTAACTAAATCTATGAGACCCTAATCGAGATCAATTTCGATTTGTTATGAGAAAGATATCACAAAACTGAAACTTACTAAAATTAGTAAAATTGCTAATTTGAAGACCTAAATAAATGAATTTTTAAAAACTAAGAATTGTTAGTTGTATAACATTTAATCTAATCTAGAAGATCTCCTCGATAGCTTTCTATATGTAAAATTTCGTGCGATTAAGATATCGTGACTCTTAATTTGTAATTTATCTGGTGGACGAATCTCTTCTGATGGTCCCATCTGCATAACATGTCTTGCATCAGACTCCTCTTTTTCGAAATAACCCATGCTCGAGTTATTCTTCTCCTCAATTGATGTTTGCCTTCCGCAAACAGAAAGACATTCTTGACTTCAAATTCATTTTCAATCAAATCAATCATGTAGATAAGTTGGCTGCACATCGATTTGTAGCCCCAGCTTCTTGGTAGTCGCAATGTTCTCATCATTAACGTTGTTGATGATGGCATAAAAAATACTCTTGTCAATGGTGCATAGAATTTGCAATACAAATTTCTACAAGAACTCTTCTATCTTTGGGGTCACCACTAAGGAAAATGACTCCTCTTGTTCTCCTCTGATAATCTCTTCAAAATCAACAAAGAAGACAATATTCTCTACTTCTTTGCTTGACATGTCCTCATCAGTGAAGTTGATCGTCTTATGCGAACTCTGCATCATCATATACATCATCAACTTTTGGTTCAACCAGAATTTTGCTATCTTGATGAATTTGATTTGAGCAAAAATCTAATTCATTGCCAATCATCACACTTCTCTGATGTTAGTAGATCATAAGGGTTGGCCCTCGAATCATCCCCATCTTTTGTAGGACTTGCTCTTCTCGCTTCTTGCGCCTTTGATATCTCTAGTCATGATTCCACCCTTATAGTTTGGCGATAATTTTGATACTAAACACAAAAAAAGTAACAAAACTAACTCAAAACTCTAACTCAAAACAGTAGAAACACAAGCAACAAAACAATAGAAAAACAACAACAAGAAGGCAAAACAACAATAACAAAAACAACTCGAACTCGAACTCAAACTCAAACTCAAAGGCAACCAAACAACAAAAAAACACAGAAACAATGTCGTAGACAATGCCGACACTGAACGCCTAATCCGGTCTCTGAAAAGGAGAAAGTTTACAGTGTAGGCTGGCGTGATTAGGTACGAGAAGGCAGCGCCCTTATCAGCAAAACCCACAAACTTCTGAGTTATTTGTAATCGCACTCCTCGAGGGAGTCTTACACCAATGCTCAGAGCAAAGTGACTGGGTGGTGCATCGGAGTGGGCACAGGTTTGGAAACAGGTCATAGCCTTGCTCTCTGTGTCTCTGGGGGGCACTGACCCACGGCAGCGAGCAAGGCACTGAACTTATGCTTGGGGATTCCCGGTCTAAGTCTTTTTAAAAAGGGTAGGCCAGGCGAGCGAAGCGAAAAAAGCGAGGGACCGAGCGAGCGAAGTGAGGATTTGTTTTACACATTTTATCAAAGACGTTGATTAAAGATAAAGGACGACTCTTTATTTCTATATTTTCAAATAGATGATGAACTTTACTCTGAACTTTGTTGTATACATACTTTCTACTGTAGCCGACTCTCGTGGACAACAAGAAATACTCTTCTTCTTTTGCTATTTATGGTCGTGTCACTCTGAACTAAGGCAAATATCATTCATAATCTGGTAGTAGAAATCAATCCAAGAGGATTTGTTTCATCCTCCTCTACGTAGAATAAATAAGTGCTCTTCCTCGTCATTGTTAGATTCTTTGAAGTTGATCCCATCATACGGCAGCACTACTCTTTAATCAGAATGCCACCAATCTAAACATCTGTTACTCTGGAATCTCCATCATCTCAAAGAATCTCTCGACCTCTGAGATCCCATGAAGTAATTCCTTGATTCGCATGTTTTTATTGAAATATGAAATATTTGCCTTCATTCAATAATTGTAGGATTCCATTCATCGCTTCCTCAACTGATATCCACGAAGTCTATCATCTTCGTCATCCAAATCTTCCTCATTATCAGATTGATAATGAAGAGGAGGTTGAATCACGTACGGAGCAACATGTTGGTCTTGGGCATATCCCTCGGCGCGCCTCCAATCACCTTCAGGATGTATGTTGTTGGCGTTGAGGTTTATGCCAACAATCATCTCGCATATCTCTTGCATCTGATCGCGTTATTCTTCGAATGCTTTCCGGAGGTCCTCCAACCCATGACCACCGCCAATATGTTGGTTGTCTCTCACTTAGTTATCTGTCATTGAAGCCAGGCAAATCATCGCTTTAATATTGTAACGCTCCCGAATCCGCCACCCATATTAGGCGAGGGAGACGGTGCGCTACATGTCATAAACCTCGAATCTCAGAGTAATCTAAGGAAAATTGACCATTATTCATCCAAGCATAAGTAAATAATTAACTAAACTACACTAATAATTTATTTCTCAAAACATCTCCTGGATCTAACAATAATTCATCCCACGCTTGGATGATTGCACACATAGTAATTATTAAACTTAGCAATCTCTACAATTTTGCTGATAGAGCTAAGGAAAGTACCACATGCCAAAAGAAATGCTTTATTCACCCTAATGAGAACAAAACTAGACAATCAAGGACAATGACCCAAACTTGATCTCGCTAATGCCTTCGAGATCCATAAATGCTACTACTCGATCCTCAAATCTAAAAAGGAAAAAGGAGGGGTGAGCTACAACACACTCAGTGAATGGACCATCATTATCCCGTTAGTACATTTATAATCAAAATATAATAGTCATAAAATGTCCACACAGACATGTAATATAATAAGAGAAATATACAAAATGCTACCAAGACATGCAAGGACGCGATTAGGTGTGGCGTCGACCACGGGCCATTGATCACGGGTCCATCGCATCGGACGGTCGGGTGCGATTCACGTCGACCGTTGAATGCGATGGACCCGCGATCGGATGGCTGCCGCACCGTGCGGCCGTCACACCTCATCGTGCTTATATATATATATGAGACTCAAGCATGGCCACGTAGACAGACACAAATACTTGGGTCCTACATTCTCGAACATGGCCACATAGACGTACGACCAGCTAGATGTTAGCCACTATGATCGAGCCACCTAGACGAATGTATGCATATGACAAACTACTATATCTTTAAAATCACAAAATGGCAGAGCATGCACGATCTCAATATACCAATCATATAAGGATAACTAAATCAATAAAAACCTGCTCAAAATTTTATATCAAAATTAGTAGTTATATTCCATAAAATAGATGGTCCTAGCATGAATACATAATACATTCTTTTTAAGTTTACATATGAGACTCAAGTCCACTCACCTCCGATTCAACGACAATATGTGTGACATAATACCGGGTTAATCCGTATATGAAACACCTGAAATAGAATAATAATTCTAATAAATAAAAATAAATTAAAAAGCCATATTAAATAAGCCACCCATTTATTCCAATAACCCACACTGGACAATGGGCCTCTGGAACAACCCACTGGTTTATGGGCCAGTCCGGTTGGACTAGATCCATTGTCCAGAAATCCAGAATCTCAGAACACCCAAAGCCCATGACACATTGGCCCACTGACTAGATCCCCATGCCCATTTAACATAGAGTGCTACTACACTCAGTCAAAAAAACCGACCAAAACTCAGTCTCCACGTCAGCCGATCCACGTGGAATTTTTTTTTAATGCCACGTCAGCGACAAAAAACAGCCCAAAAAATTTCCCCCCCAAAAGTTCCCGCCCAATTTTTTTGCTGCCACATTTTTTTCATCCATTCTCTCTTCCATCCATTTCATTTTTATTTACAATTTCTCTCTCTTTCTCTCTCTCTTCTCATTGATAATCACAGCAGAACCAGCCATAGCACTTCCATTACTGCAGCAAATATACCTCGTTTATCATCACGAGACAAAAAGTAGGTATATGCCTCATTTGCATAAGATTCCAACATTTATTTGTCTTCATCTTTTGTTTCAAATGCTTTTTCATCGTTTGTGACAGCCTTTTCGTCAGAGATAGCAATAAAGTTGATGACAAATTCAACTCTGTTCAACACTGTTCACCCATGGACAACATTTTCTCTTGCGTATGTACACATGTTCATAACGCATATACTTTCTTAAATGTCACAGGTAAATCGCATATTGTTACTTGAATGTAGTTATTTTTGCACGTTCGAATGAGGAAAATTGAGAAAGAAGAAGGATGAAACTGTTGTAGTAGCACAAACGAAAGTTCGTCTGAAGAGCAAAATGAATGTCTCACGATGCGAAATTGATGCAAACAGAATTAAAAGCATAAGTACCATTAAAGATTTGGTCTTCTCATACTGCATATGTTTTATGTAATAAAGCATATACCTTTTTCTGGGAAGCATATATCTTTTTTTGTGAAGCACATACTCCCTTACTGGTGTTTATGCAATAACATTTCCTTCTTATATTTCAGAAAACACGAAAGACGAAAAAGTAGTAGGAGAGGCCTATCAAAACCCCCATGCCGCCATCACAATTACAAAATTCATAGCACGACGTTTCGATGGGGGTCTCCAAGAGACCTCGTCACTGTTCTATCTAATGGTGGTGAAGATGATGATTTAGATTGATTGAGGTTATGATGGGTCTTTTGTAGATGTGTTGCTGTTTTTTTGACAAATGAAGTTAAATTTTTTTTATCTGTGATTGCGATCAGTGTTTATTTTTTTTTGCGTGTTGGCGTTCTTGCTGTTTGAATTTGCGTGTGATACGTGGATTTTGTCATTCCATTGGATCTTTTTTGTTGTTAGACGAAAATAAAAATTAATGAAGTATATACCTTAACTAAGGAGGTGTATACTTATATAAGGAGGTATATAACTCATTGGATGACAAATAAAGTATTTAAGACTTGAGACTATAAAAAGAATTCTATATAAAGTCGTTCTGCCTTGGGTAAAAAGAATATGCTCGAATTTGATATTAAAGTAAATATCAATGATAGTCTTGTGTGTAATATTGAGGTGCTCTCTTAGGCTTTCAAATGCAGTCTGTTGCTAGCAAAATTCATCATCCGTAAATCCAGCGGTAATCATAACACACATATAAGCCATATCATCATTGGTGTTAAAATAACAACGAATATCAAACATCCTTCAAGCAATCTAATGGCTTGTATAGGTAAACTTCAACCAGTCACAATTATAACAGACTAGTACAAATTGTTTGTAGGTGACATCAGTAAGGTGATGTTTAACGCTATTAAAACGTGAATAAGCATTTAACAAATTTTGATGGCATCTCAAATGAAGACATCTTGAAAACATTTGAAGTAATTGGGATCACAGGCATACCAGCTAGACGAGGAATTTGACATATGCATGGCATCGCGAATATAGTATTTGTTAATTTGGTTATTTATAAAAAGTTGACTTATTGTTTCCAACATGACATACACATTTTTTCATCGTGTGACTTATCTAACCCATATTAACATGCCTAAATAGGCATCTTAGACATATACGTTACTTAACCAAGCATATACTTTATCTTACAAAGTATATAACACAACTAACAATTACATCACACAATAATTATTAAACAAAATAATCACACCACACAATAACAAAATACAGTAAAAATCATCACGTATATGACAGCCAAAATATGACTAAATAAACATCAACAAAAAATTGTACCATTTACTTGTTTAGATTTTACAAAATTTATCACTTATAAATTCAGCAAAAATGAAAATGAATATTAACCATCCTGCAAGTAATCCAATGATTGAGGAAGATGTCACATTCTTATTGATCGAACTGCTGCGGATAATAACTTCAGCACTATCTTCTGTAATAACTTGATAGTCCTCTCCACCCAGGCATTATGCTCCTTCTTGCGAATGGAGTCGTACATGAGGAACTGTTGGTTCATCATGTCAATGCAATCACAAGATTTACTTTCGGGTGTTTTGGTCATTGCAGTTCGTTTTGGTGCTTTGGTTGCCTCGGCCCATTTTGGCGTTTTGACTCTCTTGGTTTGGGTTGGGTTGTTTCTCCTTTCTCCAAGTTTCACCACACGCTTTATTGATCCAATTGTCTTCCCTATTAAAACATATACGAGTGTCATAAAAGTATATGAATGTTTGGCAGGAGTATATACCACATTATAAAATAATACCGTCTTTCGATCCACATCATGACCCCTATGTTTCCTCTTCGTCTTTTTAGTTGGGGGAAGAAGAGGACGGTGAAACAACATTGATTGGCACATGCATGTGCAATATGACCATTTCGAGTGCCTTTGTAAATTCCTCCAGTGAAGAGAAACCCGAAGGCATGGGTAGATGGTGTATTACACAAGCACAGAGCAAATGTTAAATCACATGGAGCACTGATGTTTATGAACGATGAACATAGTATATCCAACAAATAATCTCTGTGAAAAATGATTTGTGAAACCATATGCTAACGAAAGAAAATAATGAAAACAAGAATATCTGCGAAAAATATTTTTTTGAAACCATATGCTACCAAAAGAAAATAAGGAAATAAAGAATCTTTGTAAAAAATAATTTATGAAAACATAAACTAAGGCTCCGTTTGGTACCACATCGGTGGGTGTTCGCATTGCCGAAACACGGGGGGCAGACTGCGTTGCCCGAATCTATGTTTTCGCGGAGGCAGCAAACGCGAAAAAAATTAACGGAAACTTATATACGACAAGGGGTTTCTTTGCTTTCAATGTAGACGGTAAAAACCTGTTTGGGAGTGAGTTCGCGTTCCCTATTGTTCGGCAACCCCACCGCTCGCTCGATGTGGTTCCAAACAGAGCCTAACAAAAGAAAAAAAAAAGAAAACAAGAATCTCTACGAAAATAATTTATGAAACCATATGCTAACGAAAGTAAATAAGGAAACAACAATAAAAAAAGGAGACGATAGTGAAGATTCAAAAAATCCCTGCTTCAAAAACGGTGAAGACGTAGTAAATGTACCACACTAGCAAAATGGTGAAGGCACAACAGAAATACCATACTCGCAGACATCAACGATAAGCCATATCAATAAGATTAAAAAGGGTAAGTGAGAGATGCGAAGGGAAGAGATAACAGATGGTGAGGCGGGGCTAGGGCAGAGATACGCAACAGTGAGGCGAAGAGGGAATGAGAGAGAGAGAGAGAGTATTTGTTTTGTAAAAGACGAGAAAGTTTAGTTAAAGGGGAGAGAGACTGTGTGTTTTGTGAAAAACGAAAGGGGAGAGAGAAAAATTGCATTGGAACTCGAAAAGAATCAGTGAATACAGACAAATTGGTGGAATAAGGTATATACCACCATTATCGAAGTACATGCGCTTTGAAAGATCTTATGTACTCGTCACATTTGAAACCACACTTCCAAAATACGCGAGAGGCCATGTGACGTTGTCAGAAACATCTTTTCAACCATTTAATGCAGTGTCAGACCATTTAATGCTTTGCTTGAGTTCATTTTCAAACCGATTTGAATTTCAAAATTCAAACCACAATTAATCCCGCTTTGTAAAAATAAATCGAACGAGCCACGTCATCGGTGCCGTCCACGTCAGATCCGACGTGGGGACTGAGTTTCTGACTGAGAAGCAGTCGGAGTGTATCATTTTCCTTTAACATACTATCAAGGCCCAACAAAATAATATACAACCTTTTGACCTAAACAACTGCACAAAAAAGTAAATTATTATTTTTCTCTATATATAAATATATATAATATATAATTATATAAAATATGCAGTTGTTACAAATATCACCTAATGCAGCGTGAAATAGGAGAAAAGATCCAACAAGGAATAAAACCCTAAAAGGAAGGAAATTCAAAATTATATTAATGGAAAATTGAAAACCCAAGATTATAAGTTAAATACTAATAAAAAATTAAAAATAGTAAAAATTAAAATTAGTTGTAACAGAATCTATGAGATCTTATATGATCATAAGAATTGTTAGAGATCAATTCTGATTTGTTATGACAAAGATATCACAAATCCAAAACTTACTAAAAATAGTAAAATTGGTAATTTAACGGCCTAAATAAATGAATTTTTCAAAATTAAGAATTGTTAGTTGTTTAATAGCTAATCTAGAAGATCTCCTCGATATATTTCTCAATGTAAAATTTAGTGCAATTCTGAGATATTGTGACTCTTAATTTGTAATTTATTTGGTAAACCTCTTCTGGTGGTCCCATCTGTCCTACATCCGGAACCTCAAATATCCTAGAAAAGGACAAAATTATTCAATCTTTGTGAGAAATCTGATTATAAATATCAATAACCTGGGGGTCTAACTTCAAAGAACCCAGTCACTGGCCAATTTTTGTCAGATCTCAAGTCCCTGATATGAGGGACTATCTGCAAATAACCCAAACAAGCACGTTTGACAGTTTTGTCCTTATCGCTGTGCATTAGGATATAGTATATGTATTTGTTATATATGTGTCACTTTTTAGCCTATGGGTAACCTTTGGGTCAGTTCTGGCCATTTTTGAAATTTTCTTTTTCGATCGGAACCGCTAAAATTTTGGCTTTTTAGCCATCTGCGTGAGCTAGAGAACTCTGATGGAAATCTAACTGCATATTATGGGTCCTGGTACCATTCTGTACTACCCATAAAAATTTCATCGAATTCCGGTAACGTTTGAAAAATTATGCAGTTCCGAACCGTATCCAGGTTTTCTTCGTTACTGGTTTTGTGGGAGGAATAGTGTTAGCTATTTTGGTGGTTATGGTGACTCTTGGTAAGCTCACCCCCCTTACTTAATGGTTAAGTAAGGTAGAGATATTTGTGAGTGTGAGTGGGTGAGGGTTGGTTAAACTCACCCCCTTTTTTTATTTCTTTTTTTCTTTTCTTTTATTGAACAATGTAGTCGTGGATCTCACTTTCTTTGGCTCTCTCTCCCTCTCACACACTCTCTCCCTCTCTGATTTCTGTTTTGGTGGTGTGTATTGTGTGTTTTGGGTGGGTTGGAGAAGAAGAAGGCACACAAGCATGGGTGAGTAGGATTTTGTGTTGTTGTTGTTGTTTCTCTTTTTCCTCCTCCCTCTCATGTCTTCACCCCCCATGATCCTCTGTTTTAAGGCTGAGTTGAGGCTGTTGTAGGGCTGTGGAGGTGGTGGTAGTGGTGGTGGAGGTTGTGGTGGTTGCGGGTGCGCGGAGGGCACCGGTTTTTCCCCTTTCACTCCCCCTCTTTTGGTATGCTCTCCCCCTCTTGTTATTTCCTGGTTTGTGGGTGTTTGGGGGGTGTTATGGGACCTGGTATGCTTTGTGTTTGTGTTTGGTTGTGTGTGGGCTTTGGGAGGGGGGTGTTTAAGCTTTGGACGCGCGCGCGCGCAGAGGGGCCCAGGCGGGCTGGTCGGGCGCACTGGCGCGCGCGTGCGCATGTGCGCAGAGCGCGATCGGGCGCGCGCGGAGCGGGGGCAGTGGGCGCAGAGGCGTGCGGGGGCGCGCGGGGGCCGTGCGTGCGAGCGCGCGCGTGCGCGCGGCTGGGCCCGGGGCAGTGCGCCAGCGGGTGCGGTTGCGCGTGCGCGTGTGCAATACGCGTGCGGGGCCACGCGTGTGGCTGCCCGAGGGCTTGGGTTGGTGTCGGGGTGCTCGGATAGGCGTGCGTACGCGCGTACTCGCATGCGTGCGGGCCCGTATGCGCGCATATCTGAGTCTTTGACATTTCTTGTAAATTTCAAGTGTTGTTAAGTAGTTTAACTCACCTATTGGGATGCCTTGTCTTGCAGATCTTGGCGAGCGGTCGCGCGACGACGCGGTTTACGGTGAGTGGGTCAATCCAACCCAGTTGGAAGGTATTCGAGGCACGGTGGGGTGCATCGTCCTCCCCTGGGGTACCATAACTGCGTATAACCTGAGACATTGTAGATATATGCATGATATTGTCTGTTAGGCTAAGAATGCACCCATGCTATGATTGGATATGATATGCTAGGTTTATACACCCCTGTATCATGCATAGGAGCCATGTATACCTAGACACATGCTACATGTTAGTATAAACCCGACCTATGCATGTCCCCACCTAGTTTAATTTAATTAATCATATGAGAAGGTATAAGTATAAGCATGCCTTAGGAAATATTATGCCTTGTGATTAAATTAAGATACTTCCATGTTTAATCTATACTTCTTGTAAGAATTAATGCATGCTTAGGCCTTATATTTCTTGCCTAATGAGATTAGGTAAGTGTGTGACCACCTATGGGGGCACGCTAGGTCATGGACACTTAGAATGAAATAACTTCCCCGCATCTGAGTTATGCGCCCTGGAGGGAATTCATGAGAATTCGATGCGCTTATCGGTGTTCGATAACCGATGACGACGGATCCTTAGAGATCGTATTAGCGAGGGTCGGGTGTTCTTACCTTCGTCGGTTCCGAGTAGAGACTGCCCGGCGTAGTAAAGTCCGGTGGAGACCTCCCTGATACTACTCATGACGCGTGTTGGTGTGCCCATACAGCTGAGGTAATGATCGTGGGAGGCTAGTCCGGTAGAGGCCTGAACCCTGTGAGGTGCCAGGAGGCTGCTAGGTAGTATGGGCCACACCGGGAGAGACTACCGGAGGACGAGCGGTGTAGAACAATCGACCCCTTTTTCCCCAAGAGCCTATGTCACCCCGAGGAGGGGGTGAGGGTGAGGGTGTGGTGGGTCGGCGTTGGTCCGACCTGCCAGTTTGTGCAATTTCCCAAGATCCTAGGTCACCCTTCGGGGTGAGGGTGAGGGACTTGTTGATTGTTGAAGTTATATGATTTATGATACATGAATTGTTCCATTCACTGAGCGTGTGGCTCACCCCTCGCATATGTTTTCTCCAGTTGTCGCTGATCCGGATCCGAAGGAGGAGCTCCCTGAGACGCGATTCCAGTAGAAGACAGCGTTCACGTTAGACATCTCGCGAGTGAGAGGCCCTCAGCATCCCCCGTTTTCTTGTATGTATTTCTACTTGTGCTTGGGCACAGTGTATGGGTTGATGTTGTCTTTTGTTGTACATATTGGCTCTCACAGGACAATTTGATTAAGTACTCTGGTCTGTTATATATCTTTGAATCACAGACTTAGTCGTTTTTGCTTCCGCTATTTTCGTATGTATTTGATGTCAGTTACTTGATTTCGCTTTATCGCCTTTGACATTGTGGTGTATTTATTGACTTCGTGTACGTATTACTGATATCATATATATACTTGCCACGTCTCGGGGACGGCCGCCCTGGGGTGTGACAAAAGTTGGTATCAGAGCCTGGTCCTGTCAGAGCCAATTGTTTCTTGTTAGAGATGAGTCCTAGGATTTCTATATGAGTATCCTGATCCTAGTGCTGGTTCTTTAGGTTGCTGATATGCCTCCTCGGAGATTGATACGTCGACGTGGTCGCCCTCGGGCTTCGGTGGATTCCAGACCTGCCGGAGACGAGGAGTCTACTGAGGGGTCCTCGGCCGTTGGGCCAGGACCTGCGCAGGAGCCTCCTGCATGGGAGCGTGCTTACGCTCGGATAGCGGACCTTCTGGAGACTCAGACGAGGGCGCTGGAGGCTCAGACGAGAGCGCTGGCTGAGCAGGCGCCAGAGATCCAGGAACTGCGGGCAGCTCGCGAGGCGGCTCCGCAGGTACCCTTAGCAGCAGATCCACCCGTGGTGCCAGAAGCCCCCCTGTACCAGTGGAGATTCCTGCAGTCGGAGCTCATGGACCCGAGCAGAGGGAGGAGGAGCTAGAGGCAACGGCCCGTGTGCATCAGACCGGCCTCACCGCCTTTTTGAAGCTTCATCCTCCTGAGTTCCATGGCTCGACGAGGGACCCCCTTGCTCCAGAGCGTTGGTTGATGGAGATAGATAAGATCTTCTCGACCATGCACTGCACCGACCGACAGCGTGTTCATTGGCCACGTTCATGTTGAAGGGTAGCGCCGCTGACTGGTGGGCCACCCGATCTGTGGACATTCCGGAGGGTGTGGAGCGACTCCCTTGGGCCGGGTTCCGGAACCACTTCTTGGCGGAGTACTTCCCGTTCTCGACGCGGCAGATCGTGATGCGGGAGTTCGAGCAGCTGACGCAGGGTACCATGTCAGTGTCGGACTACTCCACACGTTTCATGAGGCTCTCTCGGTTTGCCCCAGCCTTGGTGGTGGACGAGGAGACGAGATGCCGTCGGTTTGAGATGGGTCTCAACAGCGCCATCAGGGTGCATGTTTCCTCGGAGGCTCTCTCGAGGTACACCGACCTGGTGTCTCGGGCGAGGACAGTTGAGCGTGACCTTGGGCTCTCCTCAGCTATTATTCCATTTGAGGATCAGAAGCCACCCAGGAGTCAGGATTCGGGGCGTCGCAAGGACAAGCGGCCCCGCGTGGATCGACCAGCGGCCGTCGCTACTCCAGTCGCTGTGGTGCCAGCGCGTGGCCCTGCACCCACTGCCGCCTTTCCGGCACAGGTGAGGCGACTGGAGACACGACGCTGTTTCCATTGTCAGCGAGTCGGACACGTCATCTTAGACTGCCCCGATGCTGGCCGACCTCCGGCGCCTCGACTTCAGCCGTAGCAGGTGCCGCGTCAGCCGCAACAGGTGCCGCGCCAGCAGCAGCAGACACACCAGCAGCAGCAGTCGCAGCGTCAGTTTCAGCAGCCACAGGGTGGCAGGATTGATCAGAGGAGGCAGGCAGTACAGCCCGCGAGGCGTGCCCCTGCTCCTCAGCCGCAGCTCGTTCAGGGGCGTGTGGCAGCGCTTACTGCTGAGGATGCGCAGGCTTCGGGTAGCGTGGTCCGAGGTATTGTTCTGATATCCCAGTTTCCTGCTTATGTGTTGTTTGATTCCGGGGCCACACATTCGTTCGTGTCTCCCGCTTTCGCGAGACGAATAGGTGTGGTGTCGACCCCTCTAGATGTTATGCTGGAGATATCATTGCCGGTCGGAGACCGTATTCTCCTTCGCTCTGTGTATCGGGGATGTACTGTGGTGATTTTGGAGCATGAGTTCCCAGTGGATCTGATCGAGCTCGCCATGACGGACTTCGACGCCATCCTGGGGATGGACTAGCTAGCAGTGAGTCACGCCACCATCGACTGTTTTGCGAAGTCGGTGTCTTTTCGCGTCCCTGGTCGGAGGTCTTTCCAGTTCGTGGGCGATAGAGACGTTGCTCCTTTGGGGTTCGTGTCGTCCATCCAGGCGTGGAGACTCCTTCAGGGCGGATGCGAGGGTTACCTGGCGTGCATTGTGGACGAGGACGCACCGCTGCGGGTTGATATCAGTCAGACTCCTATCGTGGCGGAATATCCGGAGGTCTTCCCTGTGGATCTTCCAGGCTTACCACCGGATCGCGCGATCGAGTTTGAGATTAATCTGATTCCGGGGACCGAGCCGATTTCGAGGGCTCCGTACCGGATGGCCCCAGCAGAGTTGAAGGTGCTGAAGGAGCAGCTGGAGGAGTTGCTCGAGAAGGGGTTCGCACGTCCGAGTGTTTCTCCGTGGGGAGCCCCTGTCTTGTTTGTTCGGAAGAAGGACGGTTCGCTGCGTTTGTGTATTGATTACAGACAGCTGAACAAGCGGACCGTGAAGAACAAGTACCCCTTACCGCGGATTGACGATCTGTTTGACCAGCTCCAGGGAGCGCGTGTCTTCTCTAAGATCGATCTCCGTTCGGGCTACTATCAGCTGAAGATCCGGGAGTCGGATATTCCGAAGACGGCCTTTCGTACCCGTTACGGGCACTACGAGTTTCGAGTACTGCCGTTTGGGTTGACGAATGCGCCGGCAGCCTTCATGGATCTGATGAATCGGGTGTTTCGACCCTTCCTCGACTCCTTTGTGGTAGTCTTCATTGATGATATTCTGATATACTCGAGGAGTCTTGAGGAGCACGCTGACCATCTTCGCACTGTCCTGGAGACCTTGGCCAGACATCAGTTGTTCGCCAAGTTCAGTAAGTGCGAGTTTTGGTTGGAGCGTGTGGCCTTCCTTGGCCATGTGATTTCCGGTGAGGGTATATCTGTGGACCCGGAGAAGACGCTTGCCGTGTCGAATTGGCGGCGACCGTCGAACCCCACCGAGATTCGGAGCTTCCTGGGTTTGGCGGGTTATTATCGGAGGTTTGTTGAGGGTTTCTCGAAGATAGCCGTCCCTCTGACCCGCCTCACTCGGAAGGATGTCCGGTTCGAGTGGTCCCCATCTTGCGAGGAGAGCTTCCAGGAGTTGAAGCGGAGACTCACCTCAGCGCCCGTTCTTACCATTCCGTCGGGGAGTGGCGGATTCGCAGTCTACTCTGATGCGTCGCGACTGGGTTTGGGTTGCGTCCTGATGCAGAACGGTAAGGTTGTTGCTTACGCGTCGCGTCAGTTGAAGCCCCATGAGCAGAATTACCCCACCCATGACCTGGAGTTAGCGGCGATCATCTTTGCGCTAAAGATTTGGAGGCACTACCTCTATGGCGAGGAGTTTGAGCTCTTCACGGATCACAAGAGCCTGACTTATCTGCAGTCCCAGCCGGAACTCAACATGCGTCAGAGACGTTGGGTCGAGTTCCTGACGGACTATGATTGTGACATCGCTTACCATCCGGGTAAGGCGAATGTCGTGGCAGATGCTCTTAGTAGGCAGCCTTTGGGCATGGCCGCCCACATGGCTGTGCGTCGTTGGAGGCTTCTGGAGGAGGCCGCTTGCTGGATCAGTGTTCGGGAGACGCCTGCTGGTGGCTATCTGGCCAGGTTAGTGGTGCAGCCTGTTCTCGTCGACGAGATCCGCTCGGCACAGGGGCGGGATCCGCACTTTCTGGTCCTTTATGAAGGCGTCGCCCGGGGCGAGCGATCGGATTACCAGATTCGCGAGGACGGGATCCTGCGGTTCAGAGGCCGGGTATGTATTCCTGACGACGCAGAGCTGAAGCAGAAGATCTTGGACGAGGCCCATCGCTCGAGGTACACGGTGCATCCGGGTGGCACGAAAATGTACAGGGGCCTTCGTCGTGGCTACTGGTGGCGCGGGATGAAGGCGGATGTTGTACCGTTTCGTTGCCCGTTGCTTGGTATGCCAGCAGGTGAAGTCGGAGCATCAGCGTCCTGCGGGGAAACTGCAGTCCATGGAGATTCCGCAGTGGAAGTGGAAGCAGATTACTATGGACTTTGTTTCGAGTCTGCCGAGGTCACGTTCGGGTCGCGATGCCATCTGGGTGATCGTCGACCGACTGACCAAGTCCGCCCATTTTCTCCCCATCCGACTCACCGATTCTCTGGACACCCTGGCGCAGTTGTTTGTCTCCGAGATCATTCGTCTTCACGGCACTCCGGTCAGCATCGTTTCAGATAGAGATGCGAGGTTCACTTCGAGGTTCTGGCGTAGCCTCCAGCACGCCCTTGGTACGAACCTCCACTTCAGTACCGCTTTTCATCCGCAGACCGATGGCCAGTCGGAGAGGACGATTCAGACCTTGGAGGACATGTTGCGGGCCTGCATCCTTGACTTCGGGGGTAGTTGGGAGAGGCACCTTCCGTTGGTAGAGTTTGCCTACAACAACAGCTACCACTCGAGCATTCGGATGGCACCTTATGAGGCACTCTGGCCGCAGCTGTAGGTCTCCCTTGTGTTGGGATGAGGTCGGAGAGCGCCAGTTAGAGGGGCCGGAGATCGTCCGCCTGACCTCAGAGAAGGTCAAGACGATTCGTGAGCGTATCCGTACCGCTCAGAGCCGTCAGAAGAGCTACGCCGATCGTCGTCGCCGTGAGCTCGCCTTCGAGGTTGGTGACCATGTCTTTCTGAAGGTGTCCCCGTCGAAGGGCATCTTCCGTTTCGGTGTGCGGGGCAAGCTGAGTCCGCGTTTTATTGGCCCGTTTCTCATTCTGGAGCGGATTGGGGAGGTGGCCTATCGCCTAGCCTTGCCCCCACAGTTGGCTCAGGCCCATGACGTCTTCCACGTCTCGCAGCTGAGGCGTTACGTCCACGACCCTGCTCACATCATCCCGTTCGAGCCGCTCGTCTTCGAGCCGGACTTGTCATTCGTGGAGCAGCCGGTCGAGATCCTTGACCGACGCGAGAAGAAGCTCCGCACCAAGACCGTCCAGTTGGTTAAGGTCGAGTCATGTAAGCATCTATATAAAGGGGTTGTATGCTCTATATTAAAAATAAGAGGAAGCCTTTGAAGTAAAAAAAAACAGAGAGCAAGTTTGTCATCCATTGAAAGATCCATATTTCATATTTTTATTTTCCAACAAAGTGGTATCAGAGCCACAAAGGAGATGGCGACCGGGATGACGCAATTCACCGTTCCCCAACTCACAAAAGAAAATTATGAAAATTGGAGTATCAAAATGAAGGCTTTATTGGGCTTTCAAGACGTGTGGGACGTCGTAGAGAATGGCTATGAAGAGTCTCAAGAAGATGTAGCATTGACTGATGCTCAAAGAGATGTTCTTAGAGCATCGAAGAGAAAAGACAAGAAAACTCTTTACTTCATCTATCTAGGTGTAGATGAGTCTTCTTTCGAGAAGATTGCCAACGCGACTACATCAAAACAAGCATGGGAGATACTCCAATCTTCCTACAAAGGCGTGGAGAAGGCGAAGAAGGTGCGGCTTCAAACACTCCGAAAGGAGTTCGAACAACTGGAGATGAAAGAGAAGGAGGTGGTCTCTGACTACTTCACAAGGGTTTTGTCAGTTGTTAATCAACTTCGACGAAACAATGAAAAATTTGAAGATGTTCGTGTGGTGGAGAAGATACTTCGATCTCTTGATCGGAAGTATGACTATATTGTTGTGGCCATTGAAGAGTTAAAGGACTTGGAGGCCATGACTATTGATGAACTCATGGGTTCCTTGCAAGCTCATGAACAAAGGTTGAACGAGAGACAAGAACCGGTGGAGAAAGCTTTGCAATCAAAGCTGAGCCTAAAAGAAGGCCCAAAAGAAAGAAGCTATGAAGATAGAAGTCGAGGGGAGGTCATGGCCGAGGAACTTTTTGAGGTTGTGGAGGATTCCGAGGTTGTGGACAAGGAGCAAGAGGTGGTTTTTCTCCAACCAATTATGGAGATCAAAACCCAAAATTTCAAAACAATCGTGGTAGAGGAAGATTTTTTGGAAGAGATGGTATGAAAGACCCCAAGTTCAATGTTTTAATTGCAAGAAATTTGGGCATTACTCCTCAGATTGTTGGTATCTTGCTACTAACCAAGTTGAAAGAGAAAACAATTATGTTGAAAGAAAAGAAGAAGAGCATGTTGTTTTATTAGCTTTCAAAGGAGAAGAAGAGAAAGAAGATATGTGGTATCTTGAAACAGGTGCTAGTAATTATATGTGTGGGAAGAAGAGCATGTTCGTGGACTTAGATGAGTCCATTGATGGCCAAGTCACTTTTGGTGATTCTTCGAAGATTTCGGTGAAGGGAAGAGGTAAAATATTTATTCGTCAAAGAAATGGTAGTCATCAATTCATTTCAAATGTCTACTATGTCCCAGCTATGAAAAATAATATCCTAAGTTTGGGTCAATTGTTGAAAAAGGGCTATGAAATTCATATGGCAGATTGTAATATCTTTATAAGAGATGAGAAAAAAAGATTAATTGCAAAAGTCCACATGACAAAAAATCGAATGTTTCTTCTCAACATTCAAGGCGGTGATGTGAAGTGCTTGAAAGCATGTGTAAAAGATACTTCATGGTTGTGGTACTTGAGATTTGGCCATCTAGATTTTGGCGGTCTTAAGTTGTTGTCAAAACAAAACATGGTGAGAGGATTGCCTTTCATCAATCATCCGGAGCAACTTTGTGAGGGCTGTCTACTCGGCAAGCATCATCGGAATTCTTTCCCGAAGGAGGCTACATCTCATGCAACAAAGCCACTACAACTTGTTCATATGGATGTTTGCGGTCCGGTAACTCCAAACTCTCTTGGAGGTCACAAGTATTTTCTAACCCTTACCGATGATTATACTCGAAAGACTTGGATTTATTTTTTGTCAAATAAATCTGAGGTGTATAGTAAATTCAAAAATTCAAAACTCATGTAGAAAAAGAAAGTGGCTATTTTCTCAAATCTATCAGGTTCGATAGAGGTGGCGAGTTCACATCAAGGGAGTTTGAAGCATTTTGTGAAGAACATGGGATTCGGCATTCCCTTACGGCTCCCTACACGCCTCAACAAAATGGAGTCTCCGAGCGGAAGAATCGGACCATTCTCAATATGGTGCGAAGCATGTTGAAGAGCAAGAAGATGCCCAAGGTGTTTTGGGCCGAAGCGGTGGATTGTGCGGTTTATCTTCTAAACCGTTGTCCTACGAGAAGCTTGTGGAACATGACGCCACAAGAAGCATGGAGTGGAAAGAAACCTGGAGTTGGACACCTAAGGGTGTTCGGGAGCATCGCCTATGCACATGTACCAGAACAAAGAAGAACCAAACTTGATGATCGAAGCGGTGAACACATTCTTATCGGCTATGATTCAAGGGCCAAAGGCTACAAGTTATATGATCCAATCAGCGGCAAAGTTGTGGTGAGTAGAGATGTGGAGTTTGATGAAGGAAAAGCATGGGACTGAGAGCATAAGAAAAATGGAACGATCCAAGCATGTTCTTTGAAGAAGATGTTGAAGAGCCCAAGGAGACTGAAGTACATGCTCCAACATCACCATCATCTCCCGCTCATGGTGGTTCAACATCACAGTCTTCCTCTCCATCAAATTCATATTCTTCTCGTGTGAAACATAAAACAAGATCTCTCTCTGAGTTGTATGAGGTAACAGAAAATCAAGAAAATTTCACTCTTTTGTCTCTTTGCCGATTATGAGCCTTTAGATTTTGAAGAAGCCATTCAAAATAAAAGATGGAAAGAAGCCATGGACGATGAAATCAAGTCCATTGAGAAGAATAGCACATGGGAGCTCACTTCGCTACCGGAAGGAAAGAAAGCCATTGGAGTCAAGTGGGCGTGTACAAGGCGAAGAAAAATATGAAAGGACAAGTCGAGAGGTACAAGGCTCGTTTAGTGGCAAAAGAGTACAAACAAAAAGCGGGAATTAACTATGATGAGGTATTTTCTCCCATTGCTCGACTTGAAACAATAAGATTGATTGCTTCTATAGCTGCTCAAAATAAATGGAAAGTTTGTCAAATGGATGTCAAGTCGGCATTCTTGAATGATTTTCTTGAAGAAGTTTATGTTGAACAACCTACGGGTTATGTGAAAAAAAGCCATGAAGCAAAGGTTCTAAGGTTGAAAAAAGCTTTACATTGCTTGAAACAAGCACCTAGAGCATGGAATAGTAGAATTGATGCATATTTTCAAGCAAATCGGTTTATCAAATACCCATATGAGCATGCTTTATATACAAAGAAGGCTGAAAATGGAGATTTTTTGCTTGTATATTTGTATGTGGATGATCTCATTTTCACAGGGAATAATCCAAGCATGTTCAAGGAGTTCAAAGACTCCATAATTCGAGAGTTTGAGATGATTGACATTGAGCTCATGTCTTATTATCTTGGCATCAAAGTGAAGCAAACGGAGGAAGGCATCTTCATCACACAAGAAGCTTATGCAAAGTCTATTCCAAGAAGTTTAACATGGAGGAGTGCAATCCGGTTAGCACACCGGTGGATTGTGACATTAAGTTTTCCAAGTATGATGAAGGCAGCAACATGGATCCTACTTATTTCAAAAGCTTGGTTGGAAGTCTTCGTTATCTTACATGTACAAGACCGGATATTCTCTATGGAACCGGGCTTGTTAGTCGATATATGGAGGAACCAAAGTCCACCCATCTATTAGCAGTAAAAATGATTCTTCGCTACATCAAAGGCACATCAAATTATGGCTTATTTTACTCATCTTCTAATGAATTTCAGCTTGTGGGATATACAGATAGTGATTGGGGAGGAGACTTGGATGAACGAAAGAGCACTAGCGGTTATGTGTTCTTTATGGGAAACATGGCGTTCTCATGGTCCTCAAAGAAGCAAGCTATCGTCACTCTTTCCACATGTGAAGCGGAGTATGTTACTACATCTTCGGGAGTTTGTCAAGCAATATGGCTACGAAATTTACTCAAGGAAGTTCAAGTCATCCAAGAAGAGCCCACGAAGATCTATGTTGACAACAAATTAGCCATCGCACTTGCGAAGAATCCCGTATTCCATGAACGAAGCAAGCATATTGATACTCGTTACCACTTCATCTGAGAGCATGTGAAGGATAAGAATATTGAACTTCTCTATGTCAAGACTCAAGATCAAGTTGCGGATATTTTCACAAAACCATTGAAGCATGAATTGTTCTCCTTATTGCGAAATCGGCTCGGTTTGGTCAAATCAAGTTTAAGGGAGGATGTTAAAAACTAAACTTGATTACATGGCATTCTACATGGCAAGATAAGGTCAAAGATGGTCAAATTCAGAATTGAATAGTTGTGGAAAATCAAGGGCTATTCTAGAAGGTTATAGATGTTTGTATTTGTGAGTTTATCTATAGTAGTAATGTTGGTGTGTATTTCTAAGTGTCTTTGGGTTGTTCTAGGAGTCATATGAAGTTTAAATGGTCATTGATGTATTTAGTAATCCAAAGAGTCATGTAAACATCTATATAAAGGGGTTGTATGCTCTATATTAAAAATAAGAGGAAACCTTTGAAGTAAAAAAAACAGAGAGCAAGTTTGTCATCCCTTGAAAGATCCATATGTCATATTTTTATTTTCCAACAAAAGAAAAGGTTTAAAATGAGTGTTGAGTGAGTCATGTTGTTTAATAGAATGCTCAAACAAAACAATGTTAGCTTCAGTGGTCGTGGATGTGTAGGCTATATATTGTGAATACTTATTTATTCTAGATGATTAAAGAGTACAAAACAAGCTTAGTTGGATATTATTATTCTTCTCTTTTGACTGATGAAAGTAACTAATGATCCAAGATTGAGCTCTCTATCTTCAATTGCTAATTTGCTATGCACGATGTTTATAATATAGATATATGTATAATTTGAGTACGTGCTATACATGTAGTAGAGGAACATATGGAGGCTTTCAACCAACATTTCAGAATTGGGATTACTGAAATGCTCAATCTTTTTATATCTAACATGCAATTTTTTTTATGGTATGCATTAAAACTTATAGAAGTCACACAAATTTCATTGTATTTGCATTGTTGCATGGAAAATCTCTATAGGGATGAGACTATATCAGTAAGACAATAGATTTACATGAATAAAATACGAGAAACAAAAAGCATAGATTTTTTTTTTTGATTGGTAATCAAAGGTTGTATTGCTATAAAGTTTATACAAATACACATGATTCACATGAAACAAAATGGAAAAAAGCAGATAAACCAAGTGTGCCACAGGTTGGCAGACCCCCTTTTATCTAACTAATCCCCTGCTTTCATGAATGGATAGATGGAAACATGCTATTTTTCTCTAACTCGAACAAATCCGAGTTGTTGCCTATCTTGTACTAATTCTACTTCAAGTTCCTTCCATATCTGTTGGGAGAGGAAAGTGGATTCTCATCTCATCGATTTGAAAGCTGCGAGGATGTCGACTGGAGAATTGCCTTCCCTGTGTATGTGTGTGACCTTCCAATCAACCAAATGTTGCAGATAATGATGGGTATTGCAAAGCGAACGGATTGCAGTCCAGGGAATATTTCCTCTGCCCTCTAACCATGCTAGTGCAGTAGTTGAATCAATTTCAATCCACAACTTGCATGCTTGCATAGTACTGCTTAATTTTACTCCCTGCTCAATCGCTTTTAGTTCTAGCAAATTGATGGTGGGCAGATCCAAACGACCTGCTAGTCCCAACTGAAATTCTGAATTGGAATTTCTTATTAGAGCCTCATAGCCTCCTCTATCGTTAGCCAATGAGCCATCTGTGTTAAGCTTCAGCCAACCATCTTCAGGACTCATCCATTTGACAATTGTGGAGCTGTTCTCCTTTTCCTCAATTTGAACACCAAAGGCATTTAAAACCATGACCATGTCCGGGGTCTGTATAATCCGAAAGAATCTATGGATAGTCTTGAGCTTGATGCTTTCCTTAATACGTTTCAAGATGACTAGCTTGTGCATTCTTTTGTCTGAAAAAACTCTATTATTGCGTTCGACCCAGATATGCCAAAAAGTTGTGGTAAAAATAATATTGGCAATCTCCTTCTTGAATTACACAATTATATTAGCTGACATCTAGGCAGGAAAGAGAGCTAACCTTCGAGGGGGCATAGAACATACCTAAAGATCTCGAAGAGTTTGATCCAAATGAATCGAGAAAATGCACAGCCCAGAAATAGATGATCGGCATCCTCTTCCCCTGTAGAGCATAGAGAGCAAGTAACATTTTGAATGAGGCCCCTCCGACGCAGCCGTGTAAGGGTAGGCAGCTTATTAAGCAAGGATTGCCACACACATATACTATGCTTTGGAGTTTGTAATGGCTGCCACAACCACTTGGCCCATAGAGGAGTATCTCCCCGACTACGTACTGCTTTCCAAGCCTCAGAGAGATTTAGTATGCCTGTTTTGCTAGCAGGCCAAATCAACAAGTCTTTGCCAGTACCTCTAACATCAAGTTGTTGTATTTTTGGCCAAATCAAGTCCAGGTCCTCCGAGCTTCGATGCGGCATTTCCCATTGTCCATTTGATATGAAAACTGCCACGGTTGCCTCATTTGGTGGTCCCCAGTCATAGGAAACCCTCCCAAATACCTGAGCTAGTCCTTTCCCTTTTATCCAGGGATCAAACCATAGATTTACAGATTTTTCTTCAAAGATAAGGTACTGAACTTTGGGTTGTATCCAATCTCTGGCTTGAAGGATTGAAGACCAGGTAGAGGAGCATCCCAAGGGGGCTAACACCCTCCACATATTGTCCTTCCGGAGGTATCTCTTCCTCATCCACTTCGCTCACATGGATTAATTTTGATTAGCAAGTTTCCAAAAACGAACTCCTATAGAGCCAACCGACTAGTCATGAATGGACTTAATACCAAGTCCTCCTTCTAATGGCTTGCATATAATGTCCCATCTGACCTAGTGCATTTTCCTTTGCTGAGAGTGGCCTTGCCAAAAGAAGTCACGAAAAAGTTTTTCAATTTCCTTTTGAGTCCTCGAGGAATTCGGAATGCTGATGACCTAGAAGATTTGAAAGGAAGAGAGAACAACCCGAATAAGTTCAGCCCTGCCAGCTTTGGAGAGCGAGTGACCAGCCCAAGAGGAGATCCGCTTATGGATTTTGTCTACGAGAGTTATGTGGTCTCCTTCTGTGCACAAATCAATTATGAAAAATTATCAATCCCTCTCCCTCCCTTTCTTTCAAATCTCTCATTCTTTGATGGTACACATTGTGTACGATTTTTTAGACCTTTAGGTTCTTCATGATTTTAAATAGGTGATTCTTACAAATATTATTATAGGCTTTTGAAGGATACAAGACCTATGTACGCCCACCTATTCTTCGCTGACACCTAAGCCATGAATGGATTATGATTATTATTTAAGTGGAATTTTTTTTTGGATATAAAGCTTCATGCACATATTCTATTTATATGACAAAAATATAATGTACATCATCACATTATGTTTAGCAACCAAATAGCTGTTCATATTCATGCACTATGTACATATGTACATATATGGAACTATACAATGACAGACTTCAGCATTTTGAATGCCAGTTTGAAAACTGGATGTCTGTGATTTTTGCGCTAACTTAGCTAACTGTTTAGGAACTGAAACAACCTTCCTAGTGACCTTTAGTTTGTAAATGGTCGTAATCATATATGTCAGATATATAGTCTTGAATTTGCGATGGACCTATTCCACCACTTTGAAGGAGGCCCATTAATGATTCAGCATCAGTGCATACTATCATATTATGTAATTGGAGTGAGCGAGCAAACCTCACTCCAAGTCTAATTGCCTCTGCTTCTACTCTATTAATGGGGAGGTCACATAACCACCTTTTATAACCCATGCCAATTACTATTTTTGGCTCAAAATGAAGCAAAATTAAACCCGCACTAGATCTACGAGTGACCGGGTCTATACTCCTGTCCATAATAAGCACTAACAACACATCTTGACATCCACACTGAGAGTTTAATGCACTAGACCCCTTTATTTCGTTAAACCTCAGTAGGCTTTTGAACAATGTTTAAGTATCCTCTGTACCCAGAATAGATATACATTCGTTCATATATGTTAAAGCCCTTCTAGCAACCTAAATTGGTGGTAATTGCTAAGCTTTAAAGATAAGGTCATTTCTTGACCTCCACACTGTTCAACATAGGATCACAAACATGGCTTGTCTAAATTTCTTAAAGCCCATCTGCTTCCCATGCTAAATTGTAAAACAACCAGGACCCATGAAGTTTGGTATCAAACATGGAAAGAAGGATATAATGCATGTGGAATGAATATGTCCAACAATCTATTGTGTATCGGCATTGGAAAAATATATGCGACAAGGTTTCTGTTCTTGTGAACAAAATGGGAAGCTAACCTCCATATTTAGTCCAATTCTATCCAACTATGTTCGAACAGGAAGGCGATCCCATAATAAGCACCAAAGGAAAGTTTTCATTCTTGGGATAATTGGCACCTGCCATAAATTTTTTCATACTTCAACCTGAGAATCAACTAATGAAGGGAACAATAGTTTATATACCTCTTCAGCCTTCGATCTCTTTGCTAAGATTGTTCCTAGCTCCATGAGGACTTTAAATCTGAATTACAAATTGGAGGAGGGCTTGACTGGATAATTTCAGCTCAGTACCTTGAAAAAATAGAATTAATTCAATCCCCGATCCATTGCTCATCCTCTACTAGATCTGAAAATCTGTAATTCAGTACAACATATTCCATATTTAAAAAGGTTGGAATACGTGAGAACATAATATGAGATAGCCATGAATCCCGAATAGCTTCTGTATCCCCCAATTGGTCGGGAATTTTTTGAATAAATGATCTCATTCAAAAAATGCCCTCGATCTTGTAGATACCCTTGACCGTCCAAAGAAAAGAAATTTATTTCAAGTAATATAGAAATGATCACATTTGGACACTTAATAGAAAATATCATTAGAAAACCAAAACCCGGAAAACCCTAGTCCCATACTTAGAAATATCTAAGAGCCGATGGGGCGGCTAGTTTCAAGTAGCCGCCCCCCTGACCGACCCCAAATCGCTTCATGGATGAGATATAAAGCAGCATGTAATGCTGATCATTGCGGCGGGTTGTGCCATTTTGTCGCCCCATCTCGGCCGGTTCAATCCTAGTGACCGACACAAGCCACTACTTTTCAGAGATGAGACGTTTGGCATGTCATAATGGGGGCGGCTACTCGGAAGTAGCCGCCCCTCACCTGTAACCTGACAGAAGAACAGAGGATTAATGGGGGTCAAATCAACCACCTATTATCCAAATTGATCTTTTACCCAGTGGATAATCCCCTGCCTCTCTTTTACTATAAATAGAGGGGGTCCAAAGCATTTTTAACACATCTTGAATCCACAATCCAATATCAATCCAAGATCCATTCAACACACTATCTTCACAACCCACACCCACTACTTGAAATCCTTAGAGAGAGAGAAAGTTCCATTTGTGAAGAGAAACATATTCCCTATACAAATTCATTCTCCCAATCCACTCTCCAAAACCCAGGTTAAACCAAGTTTAACTTTGCCAAAACCAAATCTCATTCCTACCCAAGTTCTGCCCAAATTAACCCAAGCCCCATCCGGTTAACTTTAACCAGCCGCCCCATACCCGGCGGTTAATTTTCACTAGCCGACCCCCACCTACATCCCCACTTGAACCAAGTCTCCTCTAGTCAGTTCCAGAAGCAGAATATGATATATGTTTTTCACATCTGGTATGGTGTATCCGTATCCTAGAGTGGAGACCTCACAAACTCCCCCACGAAGGCGACTAAATTTGACCCAACTTTTTCTGCTTTTCGAGAAAGCGGGTGGACGATCACAAACAAGCCCCGTCATTTCTGAGAAGCTGTCGAGCGGCTTAAAAACGACTCTCCGGGCGGTGATCTGATCTATCGCGAGACGGACCAGGACCAAGTTCGCTGAACCCCCAGTTTTACATACCGATAGATCTGTTCGGCCACCGTAGAAGATAGGCCGCAATAAACAAAATGATGCAATGTTACAGAATTCAACACAGAGTGGATGAGAGTCATCCGACCTACCATGCCAAGTCGAGAAGCCTTCCATTCAGCCATTCTATTTCTGATCTTTGGCACCGCTAGAGAAAAATTCATTTCCTTTGCATTTGTATGAATATTTATATTCCCAGATATCTACACGGTTTTGTAACTTGACGAATGTTTAGAATGCGACTCATCCATCTTTGGAACCTGTATGGCCGTATGGGATAGTAGGAGAGAAACATATTGAACTTTTTATCCAATATACACTAAGTCTAGTAAGGTGGACAACCTAAAAAATATTATTTATAGTCAAGCACTGAGCAGTTGTGGCAATACTAACAACCATTAGGTCATCATCATAGAGAATATGAGACACTGGCCTTGGAAGAATTTGACCTGTAAGTCTACCATTTGACTGATATTCCACCAAGTGACCGGCCTCTTGCTCCCTTTGGAATAGAGCTGACATCACTGCCACCACCAGAGTAAATAAATAGGGTGATAATGGATCACCATGTCGGAGTCCCTGTCTTGGAGTAATCCATTTAGAAGGGACACTATTGATTAACACGCTCATACGAACCCAAGTCACACAAGCCTTTATCAACTCAATTCAGCGTTGTGGGAACCCAATCCGACACATGATTTGGAGTAAAGTACACATTCAACCGAATCGTATGCATTAGCAAGGTCAATTTTTGCTGTCATAAGAGCTTTATTTCCACGACGCACTCTAAGGGAGTGCATCATGTCACGAACTATCAACAAGTGACCATGTATGGACCGTTGTGGTATGAAACCCCCTTCTCTCCCCAATTAAATGTGGCAAAACCTGTTTTAGACTGCCCACAAGCAACTGTGATATAATTTTATACTTTGTGTCACAAATACTAATGTGTCTGAAATCTTTGAGCTGCTTCGGATTGAGAATTTTCAAAATAAGAGCAATATGTGTAGAACCCCAAGATAGTGGAAGTAGTGCAATATCATAAAAGGCTTGAATTGCCCGCATCAATTCATCTTTAACAGTTGACCAAAATCTCGTCACGAAATCCATCCGGTCCAGAAGACTTATTCAAAGGCAATTTCCTCACTACTCATTCCACATCTTCCACTGTAATGAGCGAGTAAGAGCTTTAGCCATTTTTGGGTTTAGAGTTTCCCTCAATAAACCAGGTGGAATAAAAGGTGTTTGAGAATGTTGAGAGGCCCAATGGTCTGTGAAGTGTTGATGAGCATACGTGGCAATATCCCTGGTGTCATCAACAATTCTCCTATAGAAGCGTGGAGCATTGTAATTCTATTTTGCAATTCACCTTCGCTTGAAAAAATCGAGTATTTTGATCTCCTTCTTTAAGCATTTGCATTTCCGATTCAAAAAAATTAGGTTATGCAAGAAAATAAACATTATCATCAATGCCTGAAATAAATTTTTCCTTCATAAATTCCACTAAAATACATAGCTCGTATCTTGCGGGTTCGGAACTCCTGTGAGAGTATCACAGGTTGACCCTGTGAACACCAATGGGAAGCCGACACCTGACAATCAATTCACGTGACACATGTGACTCACTAACGAGAGCTTTTACGCCGTTTCATCTGAGCTGCTCGATCACTATCGTTCATCCCATCTCATTTGGACGGTCCAGATCTGAGGATCCTTTTTTTTGTTTCACATAGCCTTCCCACCGTCCGATCTCATCTGGATGGTGAGGATTACATGATGGAGGGTATGAATACCTGCATCTTCTCTCTCCTCCCTCATTTCAACAAATCTCCTTCGCTGACGAGGGTATGAAAAAACTTTCGATCTCTCCAAACTCTAGCCAACAAATCTCTCTCACCGAAGCCCCGACCGCCACCACCGACGATCCCCTCTCCCCCTCATTGGAGCCCCCGCCGCACCATCGACGTTCCCCTCACCGTGTCCCTCTCCCTCACCGAAACCCTAGCCGCCGCTACCGTAACCACCACCCTCGGCCACCACCGCAACTACCACCGGCGTCTTCTACTTCATCAGAGGCACCTCCGGTCACTGTCAGAAGGGCCAGAAGTTGATCATCAAGGTTCTCGGTGGCGGCCGCTCGCCACCGTCGCCGCCTTCAGGATCCCCTCCATCTCCCCCCTCCGGCGACGGCGGCAGCAATTCCTCCTCCATCTCCCCTCCCTCACCCACCGGTGGTGGTGGTGGTGGTTTGGTTTCTCTTCGGATGCTTGTGTTCTATGTGAGGCTCTGTTGTTCTAGGTTTTTTTTTTTTAAATTGGTGTTTGAGGTTTTGATGAGGATGTTCAGGATTTGGTTTTTTGAGGTTTTTTTAATTGGTGTTTGAGGTTTTGATGAGGATGTTCAGGATTTGGTTTTATGAGGTTTTTTTAATTGGTGTTTGAGGTTTTGATGAGGATGTTCTGGATTTGTTATCATAAGATTAAAATTTTATAAAACAGTGCAGGTTCCCATCTTCAAGCAAACAATTCAGGTCAGTTCATGGTGAAAGTCTGGTCTTCAATTAAAGTTCAGTTGAGATTTGGATTAGTGTTTCACAGTTTGTGATTCAGGTTTCTTACAGGACAGTGACCATTTGAAAATGTGCAGGAATGAAGTTCATTTTTTTTTCCAAAATAAACGCTAATTTAGTTCAATTTAATTTGGCTCACTTCATTTATCAACATCAACAGACTTGACTTGGTTCAGTAAGCAGCACATCGACATTGAATGGAAAAATAATATCTCCTAATACGAATGAAAAAATGATTTTGAAGTCCCATGCTATTACATTCACTGTTGATGATGAACAATCATGGACACATCTACAACCACATCTTCCTAGAGTGATGCTGTGATGCTGCATAATTTTGTAGCATGAGCTGTTCTCCAGTTCTTCCTAAAGTGTGTAATGCATAATTGCCTTCATTTAAGGCAGCTGAAAGAATTTCCTATCATGAGATATTTACACAACTTCAGGTACAAAGGCAGTCACAACTCCATTATAGACCCACAACTTTTATAACAGCAGCACTGCATTGACCAACCAACACCCAGAAAATAACTAAGATACAGCCACATGGTCACAACAACACTGCATTAACTAAGGACAAACACCCAGAAATTCAGTCACAATGTCATAGTTACATACACAGTCACATAAACGTTGCATTAACCAAGAACCAACCACATCATTATACATAGTCACAAAAATTATACATAGTCAATCACAATGGCACTGAAAGTACCTATTAAGTCAAAAAAATTCATAAAACACAAACACTGCTAAAGAAATAAGGGAAAAATCCATATAACCCCCTGTAAACTTGTCTAAATCCATATAACCCCTTGCAATCTTCATATATCCATATAACCCCCTGTAATCATACCCAAAATCCATATAACCCCCTCCGTCCGCCTTCCGTAAGCCGAGTTAACGGCGAAATTGAAAAAAGTCCATATAACCCCCTGCAATCTAGCATAAATCCATATAACCCCCTGCAATCTTCATATATCCATATAACCCCCTGTAATTTTAGGAAAATCCATATAACCCCCTATAATTTGAAAAAAATATTTTTAAATATTCAAAAATAAAATTCAAAAATAAAAAATTTTAAAAATTCCTCTTGGCATTTTTGAATTTTTAAAAATATTTTTTTTCAAAAACTGTCACATCTATCATATCACGCATACATCTTTCATACTTATTCCCAAATGCAAAAAATTTATGCAGGGGTATAGTTGTCATTTAAAAAGTCATAAACTCTTATTCATCTTTTATCTGCCATTTATTCTTATTTTATCAAAGGTGAATCAAACAACAAAAATATCAATTTTACGTTTTTTCAATGAGAATAATAGAAAAAATAAAACAAAATAAAGATTTACAATCCATTAGATGTTAATACATGTAAATGTTAATTTACTCTATTATTAATGTGTCGGGTACTGGTTATGAAATCGCATGTCATTTATAATTAAAAAATTAAGAATAAAAAAAAGGAATAAATAAAAAAATTTACTCTATTATTAATAAAAAAATTATTTTTTATTTTTAAATTTTTAGAAATATTTTTTTCCAGATTACATGGGGTTATATGGATTTTTTTCAAAATTTAGAGGGGGTTATATGGATATATGAAGATTGCAGGGGGTTATATGGATATATGAAGATTGCATGGGGTTATATGCATTTAAACTAGATTACAGGGGGTTATATGGATTTTTCCAGATTTCGCCGTTAACTCGGCTGACGGAAGGCGGACGGAGGGGGTTATATGGATTTTCGGTATGATTACAGGGGGTTATATGGATATACGAAGATTACAGGGGGTTATATGGATTTAGACAAGTTTACAGGGGGGTTATATGGATTTTTCCCAAGAAATAAACACTGCTCCTCGCTAAGTTTTGTGTGGAAACTAATGCGAAACTTGATACGAAGGTCCCATCTCCCACCCTCCCTCGCATTAGGCATGCCTTGGCCATGGATGACCTTCTCGTATCCGGGGTGGATGACTTCATCGAAAACACAATTGGTCTTTTCCCCTCCCAAGTCATTGAAACACCTTGATATTTGATGATGGCCCCCTGGAAATACAAATTGACAAGTCTCTTTAGAAGGTCTTATGCTTGTCGTGACCCTGTAAATGACCTTTAAAATGCCATTGCATGCCCTCTTAAAAAGCATTTCTCAAATAGAAAATATGTCAATGCTATGACAAGTTTCCCTAAGTAATGAAGCTCGTGCAATAATTCTTCTCTGTTCTAGTGTTCTTTTATCTTTTCATTTTATTATCCATGTAAAAAAGGTATCCTTCGGATTCTTAGTTGATAAATATATGTGGAAAGTTTTTTAACGAGGATAAAATCCTGGACAACCTAATTTAACATTAATGCTAAATTATCACACAAATGAAACCAAACCCAAATTTAAACAACTAAAGCACCTAAAAAAAATGCACCGTAATTTAAACCTATAACAAAAGCAGTCGATTCAGAACCCAAAAAGAACATATTTTTTTCAATTTAAATAAAAACCCATTAAAAGAACGCCACAGAGACCTATCGCCCTGTCCCTGTCTCGGTGCACTTGAGCTGAAACGACTCGAACCCGTGCCTCCCCTGGACGAGGTTGTGGATCTCCCGGGGCTTTACGTCGTCGAGGAGACCCGACACGATTGGGAGGCGGCTAGGGTTTCGGTGAGGGAGAGGGAGACGGCGAGGGGAACGTCGATGGTGCGGCGGGGGCTTCGATGAGAGGGAGAGGGGATCGTCGGTGGTGGCGGCCAGGGCTTCGGTGAGAGAGATTTGTTGGCTAGGGTTTGGAGAGGGAGATCAAAAGTTTTTTCATACCCTCGTCAGCGAGGGAGATTTGTTGAAATGAGGGAGGAGAGAGAAGTATTCATACCCTTGCAAGGTATTCATACCCTCCATCATGTAATCCTCACCGTTCAGATGAGATCGGACGGTGGGAAGGCTATGTGAAACAAAAAAAGGATCCTCAACACCGTCCAAATGGGAAACGGTGGGATCCAGGGTTATCTGTAAGATCTCGAGGGGTCTTACACCGTCGGGGCAAATTGGGTTTGCACCGGATGCCATAGGTTCGTACGATCTACCCCCCGTTATCTATGGTGGCGGGCACCGACCCGTGGCAGCGACGAGAACCTCACTTATACGTGGGTTTACCTCTAAATCTGTAAGAGGCCCTTCCAAGGAAGGGAACTTAAGGGGTACGGCGTGAAACGAACGAAACTGTGCTCTCAGGAGTTAGTGACTCACGTGTGTCACGTGAAGCGATTGCCAGGTGTTGGCTTCCCATTGGTGTTCACAGGGTCAGCCTGTGATACTCTCACAGGAGTTCCGAACCCTCAACTACCTCTGAATAGCAGCTAAATGATTTGATGCCGATCTAATTCTTCAGGCAAGATCCAACTGCTGACTTGGAAGTTGTTCCTGCTTCACTAGTTCATCAAGATGCTATTGTGCCTGCTCCACCTCCTGTGGAAGATTAACTGCAGTGCATATGACCCATTGGGGAAGTACTCTCAAGCTGTTTCCATGATCTAGATACGACCATTTCTAACTCTGGTCGTTCAAACCAAAATCTCTCAAAACAGAAAGGTTTCCGTCCTATTGAGAGAGAAATCTTTGTTTCAAGTAATAAAGGAGCATGATCAGATATATGACGTGGGAGGACTGTAATCATGCTGACAGGAACATTTCTCCCCACGAAGGAGTGGCAAAAGCCCTATCTTGCACCCTTTTGGATGACTTTTTGAAGCTGACTCCCATCTATCCAATCTCGGAACCGTATCACATCCTGTGTGACGCAGAACACGGAAACCATTATTAAGTGATAAAAAAAATTATTTTGGAACCAATTCAAAAACAACTTAGGTTCTAAATTGATTATAGTTGATTATGAAAATGTGTTATTCTCGATCAACTTTTTTTTAATGAGTAATTGTGTAACACATGTGAATTTTATCTTATTTATATATTTAATTTAAATATATAAATATGATATTTGAATTGAAATTTGTGTGTTTTGTGTATTTTTAAGTTTTGGCCCATTTAATATATTCTTGTGGGCCCATTTCAATTTACAATTTGAAATACTAATTGTTATATTGAAATTTTTATATATTTTTCTTTTTAAGATCTTCAAGATCTTAAATGGTTACAATCTCATTAACATTGAAGCTCAAAATATTAAGTTTTTGAGATTTCATTGTTATTGATTTTGAGGGACCTATCTGTAATTCGGATATAGACCTATTTATAAATATAAAACATCCAGTGATCATTTTGTAATTTTTGTTAGGTTTAAATATCCAAAGTATGGGCGACCATGTTTTTATTCTGGGTTGCCGTGTCTATTCGGCAGAGAGAGAGAGAGAGAGAGAGAGAGAGAGAGAGGGGGAGGGAGAGAGAGAGGGGTTAGAGAGAGAAAAAAAAGTATTTAATCTTTTTCTTTTTATGCTTTGATTTTCCTATTATTTATTAGATCAATGTTTGTGTTTTGATTTTTAAGATTTTAATAAAAATAGAGTTGTGATTTATTATTTATTTTAAGGATTAAATATATTTTTTATGTTATGGGATTTTTAGTTTTTGATCAAGTTAGAGTTTTAATATGTATATGTTTATGTTGTTAGATTCTTATGATTTTATAAAACTAAGGGTTTTAATCTATTATTATTTTTATTAGATGTATATTATATTTATAGATTTTTTAGTCTTCATAAACTTAGAGTTTCGATTTATTATTTATTTTAAAGATTAGATCTTTGTTTAGAATTCTAAAATTTAAGTTTTTAATAATACTAGGGTTATGATTTATGCGTATATTTAATAAGATTTATTTATTTTCAAATTTTACTAATTAATATTTTATTTTTTTTAAAAAAAGGATGTTGTATATTATTTTATGAATTTTTGTTATTTTATTATTATTTTGAATTTCTGGTTTTTTGTCTTTTCTGTTTTGTTTTTTCTGGTTTCGTCTTTTAGTGTCTGGTTTTATTGTAAATAAGTTTTTAATCTTCTTCTTAGGTAATGATATATATAGATGGTGTTTTTTATTGTTGGGTATAAAAATTTATATCTAATAATTATGAATAGGTAATTAGGTCTTGGGCTTAGGCTTAAATTATAGGTTTTAATTAATAATTTATTTGGTTCATCTAGGTTGTAATTTTGTTGTGGGCTTCATTCTCTGGACCTAGGGTCCATTCGAGGTGAGTAGGCCTATTGATTTATTTTATGTGAGTTTTTCTCTATATCGTTGAATTTCACGTGTTAATTATATTTGTATGATATTATGTGATATCTACGCATTTATATTATGATTATTTTGCATGATTTTGATATTTTACATATTGATGAAATTGCATTTCTTACTGAATAAAGTTGCATGATTTAATTCTTTCGTCTTGTCATTTAAAATAGCATGAATTATGCTATTCATGTTTCAAGAATTAACATAATACATTTTTGATGTTGATGTTTTCGAAATAACATTTGGATTAAAGAATTTTCATTTCGAGACTTTTAGAAAAATTTAGGACTAATGGAGACAACCTAGTCTTATGAGATTTTATCAAGATGCATATTATGACATTTTCTGGAATAAATCTCCCCTTAATATTTCGCCTTTGGGGAGGAAGGTCTAGGACTCGAAGAGTCCGAAGATCGGTGAGGGGTGTGGTAAAGCATTCCTTACAGCGGCGGATTCCTTTGTTTGGAGTCTGCAGCAACCGGGGCATCCTGTGCTGGTGTTCTCGTAGTGATGGCAGCGGCGACCCATCAGCGTCTTCTAGATCCGACGTCTCCTCGAGGAAGCTTTTTGAGCTATTTAGTCGCTTGGGGCTTGGCACACCTGTTTTGGGGAACGGTTCTTCCGATTGAGAACCCTACCCGGTCATATCATTTAGCTGCATGATTTCTATGACGTGGACCAAGGATTGGCCACGTGATTACATTAAAATTATATTTTATTAAGCTCATGAATTTAATTTGTATTTTTTTAATAAAATTCTTATTTTATATATATATATAACTATATATATATATATATATATATATATATATATGATGATATTTTTTTAATTCTCATGATTTTTCTGATGTGGGCTAAGGATTGGGCCACGTGCGCATTAAAATATTTTTTAAAAAAAAAGTTCATGATTTTAAATTGATTTAATAAAATAAAAGATTTATTAAATAAAATTCTAATTTTCATAAAATTTTATTTTTATATATACTGTCTCGTGAGGTTAATTTGTCAGTGGGTTTATTCACTGAGTTAATCACTCACCCTATTCGATATGGGCTGGTTGTTTCATAGCCAGGTATTGCTTATTCTGAGGATTAAGATGAAGTTTGGACTTTTCGCGTCTTTCAGAAATTGCTCCGAGGTAGCGGTTCGAGAGTAAATTATAGTTGCGATCAACTATTTATGTTTGTTTAGTTTAGATGGCTCCACATGGGTGGTTTGTTATGTATTTTCTTTTCAATATCTTGTCTCCGCAAAAACTCTGATATATTGTAAAGTCATTGGCGATTTAAAACCGTTGGTATTATTTATTTTATTATTATCGGATTTGTTATATTTATATTATATTGGTATCATATAAAAAAAAGAGCTGCAAATTTTGGTCTTGTAATTGGATTAAATTTAGTAGCGACCCATTTACAGTCTGATAAACGATTAGCTAGATGTGGGGCGTTACAGATGGTATCAGAGCCACGTCCTGTCGGAGCCTAGGTTAGGGTTTGTGTCTAGGAAAAAAAATGTTTTATTATTTGTGATGTTTGTTATTTCATTTAGGATTTTTTTTATGACAATAAGGGATTGTAGTGTTGTCTCTATTCTGGTTATTCACCGTATGTTCTTTTTGGGGTTTCACACATTCATTCACTTTATCGGATTTGTGAAACTCTTAGTAAAGAAGTTTATAATCTCGATATCTACACTTCACATAACCATTGTCGTTGGTGAACAAGTTGTCACCATGGTTTGCTTTTCCTCTTGCTTGGTTCAGATCAATGGGCATTAGATGCCTACTAATCTCTTCATTCTTGATATGCTTGGTTTCTATGTTATCTTTGGCATGGATTGGTTGTTAGCCTTACATGCAAGTGTTGATTATTTTTTGAAGTTTTCGACCTTTCGTATTCCTGGCTGACAATCGTTCCGCTTTGGGGGTTTTGGTGGATCATATACGTCTCTTCTCTTCATGCTTAAAGGTTACTAGATAAGCGCTGTGAAGGATATTTATCCATTATTGTGGATACTACTATCGACTTGAAGGCCTATGTTAGTGTAATTCCTGGTGCTTTTGAATTTTCTGAATATTTCCAGATGAATTGTCTTATCTTCTCCTGATCGTGACATCATGTTTTCTAGTGATCTTATTCTTGATTTTCTATAACCCTATATTTAGTTAGCTTGTGAAGTTTAGGTCTTAAGTTTGATCATCCTAAAGAGATTATATTAGTCTATATAAAAAAAAATTAATTTGATTATTTTGGTTACCCTTGAGCCTAAATCTATTAATTTCTTATTAAAGGAGAAGTGACCCATATTTTTATATACATATATATTTTTACCTTGCGATAAATTTAGCTATTATTCATGTTTATTTATTTATTTAAATGAAAGATTTCAAGGAGATTTATATAAATTGTAATTAGATTTTAAGTTTTCCAAATCAAATTTAAGAAAATCATATCGATGTATTCAAATCTTAATAATTTCAAAAATAAAGATATTACTAGTTCTTTCTTAATTAAACTCTATACATATTTGTTACGTTAATTTATTACAATGTAACTCTATATATATTTTACATAGCTTACAAATTTATTATGCTATACATTATATGGAATGAGCTTTGAATTCTTTTAGTACATTATTTATACTTGTTTATCATGAAGGTTTTATTTTTATATACAATATTTTAATGTGTTAAATATTTTTCTACATTAAGCTATGCATATCGATATTACAGTTGCATCTTGTAAATTCAGATTCATGTGCATTTAGCACGCGTATTAATCTAACTATATTCTTAAGAGTTTATATTGTATTATTGAATTTTAGGATATCCTACCTGAGTTTTTGGATACCCTGTTTATTGTAAATTATTTTTTTTTATTGAAGCCTCGAGATAAGCCAGTATGAGAGTCATTCATTTGAAGCCTAGGATGAGTTGAGTCAATTAGGATTGATGCATATAGGATTTGTATTATTATTGGTTGCTACTCTATGGAAGAGCATTATATGGTGGATGATCGCTCATACTAAATATACGTCGAAGCGTGCATGCATGAGAGGCATACCTTAACAACCGATATTTTTCAAGTTGTTCAATATGGCCATGTATTCACAATTCTATTAGGATATTTTTCACGTTTTGTATAGTGTCACGGATGGTTTAATCAATCCGTGAATGTCCATGTCAGTAGATGATTTTCTTATATATATAAATTTTAAAGATTGTAAATATCTTTAGTTTCATGTTGTTGTCATTATTATTGCCCCTATGTTGATGGTATAAGTTGGATCATTTATGGTATGGGACGTAGATGAGCCTAACTTGTACAATTATGTATGAAATTGTTTGATGTTGATTCTTTTTGCTATATAGATTGTCTATGTTTGTATTGTATTAGTTGGGCCGCCTATGGTATGGGACGTAGGTGAGCTGACTTATGCAATTTATTGTTTGTTATGTCTTTGCTTGTTCCGTACGAATCGAATCACCCATGGTATGGGACATGGGTGAGCTTTACTTGTATATTTTTATTGTATTGTTTGTCATTGCTTATGCTGCATGAGTTATAACATCTATGATGTGAAGCATAGGTGGATTTGACCTATACATTTAATTATTGTAAATGACTTTTGTCATTGCTGGTGATGTAAAAGTTCATCCACCTGTGATTTGAGTCACTATCAGAGTGGCGCAGCGGAAGAATTGTGGATCTGATTTATATGGTTATTTTGTTGTATGATAGTATATCGGTATTGATATTTGTTGGAACTTCAATGTAAATCATTGATAGTTTTGAGTTTTGTTTGTGCATTCGATTGAATATTGTTTATGAGGTATAAGTTAGAATCTTATACTATTTTTCACATTATTGAGCTTTTTGGGTATGAGTCAGACCTGTAAGTTGACTTGTACAATTATTGTATGGTTGTACATTTGTTTGATTGTTTGTGGTGTATAAGTTGGATTCTTATACAATTTTCTATATTATTGTGCTTGTTAGGTATTACACGGACGTGTAACCCTATTAGTAAAATGATTGTATTGATGTTGTTATGACTTAGAATTGTAAGACTATTCTTACAACTATTGGTTGGATGATTGTTATTATTCAATGTTATATATCTTTCTTTTTGTGTTCTCCCTTGAATTTAGAGGACTAAATTCCTAAAGGGGGGAAATATGTAACACCTGTTAATTTTATCTTATTTATATATTTAATTTAAATATATAAATATGATATTTGAATTGAAATTTGTGTGTTTTGTGTGTTTTTAAGTTTTGGCCCATTTAGTATATTCTTGTGGGCCCATTTCAATTTACAATTTGAAATACTAATTGTTATATTGAAATTTTTATATATTTTCCTTTTTAAGATCTTCAAGATCTTAAATGGTTACAATTTCATTAACATTGAAGCTCAAAAGATTAGGTTTTTGAGATTTCATTGTTATTGATTTTGAGGGACCCAGTTTTGAATTGTGAATTTCTTGTAATATGATGTAGGGATCTATCTGTAATTCAGATAGGGACCTATTTATAAATATAAAACATCCGGGGATCATTTTGTAATTTTTGTTAGGTTTATATATCCAAAGTATGGGCGACCGTGTATTTATTCTGGGTTGCCGTGTCTATTCGGCAGAGAGAGAGAGAGAGAGAGAGAGAGGGGGGGGGGGAGGGAGGGAGAGAGAGAGAGAGAGAGAAAAGAAAAGGTATTTAATCTTTTTCTTTTTATCCTTTGATTTTCCTATTATTTATTAGATCAATGTTTGTGTTTTGATTTTTAAGATTTTAATAAAAATAGAGTTGTGATTTATTATTTATTTTAAGGATTAAATATATTTTTTATGTTATGGGATTTTTAGTTTTTGATCAAGTTAGAGTTTTAATATGTATATGTTTATGTTGTTAGATTCTTATGATTTTATAAAAATAAGAGTTTTGATCTATTATTATTTTTATTAGATGTATATTAGATTTTTAGATTTTTTAGTCTTCCTAAACTTAGGGTTTCGATTTATTATTTATTTTAGAGATTAGATATTTGTTTTGAATTCTAAAATTTAAGTTTTTAATAATACTAGGGTTATGATTTATGCGTATACTTAATAAGATTTATTTATTTTCAAATTTTACTAATTAATATTTTATTTTTTTTTAAAAAAGGATGTTGTATATTATTTTATGAATTTTTGTTATTTTATTATTATTTTGAATTTCTGGTTTTTTGTCTTTTCTGTTTTGTCTTTTCTGGTTTCGTCTTTTAGTGTCTGGTTTTATTGTAAATAAGTTTTTAATCTTCTTCTTAGGTAATGATATATATAGATGTGTTTTTTATTGTTGGGTATAAAAATTTATACATAATAATTATAAATAGGTAATTAGGTCTTGGGCTTAGGGTTAAATTATAGGTTTTAATTAATAATTTATTTGGTTCATCTTGGTTGTAATTTTGTTGTGGGCTTCATTCTCCGGACCTAGGGTCCATTCGAGAGTAGGATTGTAGAGCCGTTGAATTTTGATTTATGATATTATGTGTACGATGATTATTTTGCTCTGCATACTCGTTTGAATTGTCAGCGTGTTTAATTTAATACATTGATGTTGATCGAAATATTTGGATTGTGATATTTCTACCTAGTCCATTTATATTATGATAATATTTTAGGCATGATTTTGATATTTTACATATGATGATGAAATTGCTTTTTGAGCGATTTAGTCGCTTGGGGCTTGACACACCTGTTTTGGGGAACGGTTCTTCCGATTGAGAATCCTACCCGGTCATATCATTTAAGCTGCATGATTTCTATGACGTGGACCAAGGATTGGGCCACGTGATTGCATTAAAATTATATTTTATTAAGCTCATGAATTTAATTTGTATTTTTTTAAGAAAATTCTTATTTTTATATATATATAACTATATATATATATATGATGATATTTTTTTAATTCTCATGATTTTTCTGATGTGGGCTAAGGATTAGGCCACGTGCGCATTAAAATATTTTTTTAAAAAAAAGTTCATGATTTTAAATTGATTTAATAAAATAAAAAATTTATTAAATAAAATTCTAATTTTCATAAAACTTTATTTTTATATATACTGTCTCGTGAGTTAATTTGTCAGTGGGCTTATTCACTGAGTTAATCACTCACTCTATTCGATATGGGCTGGTTGTTTCATAACCATGTATTGCGTATTCTGAGGATTAAGATGATGTTTGGATTTTTCGCGTCTTTCAGAAATTGCTCCGAGGTAGCGGTTTGAGAGTAAATTATAGTTGTGATCAACTATTTATGTTTGTTTAGTTTAGATGACTCCCACATGGGTGGTTTGTTATGTATTTTCTTTTCAATATCTTGTCTCCGCAAAAACTCTGATATATTTTAAAGTCATTGACGATTTAAAACTGTTGGTATTATTTATTTTATTATTATCGGATTTGTTATATTTATATTATATTGGTATCATATAAAAAAAAAGAGCTGCAAATTTTGGTCTTGTAATTGGATTAAATTTAGTAGCGACCCATTTAAACGGTTAAGTAAATGTGGGGCATTACAAATTGTCACGTTGTTTTAAAATAAAAACTAAAATCTGAAACTAAAAGCTGAAGTTCATAAATACACTTTAGAAATCAATTATCAAAAAATTAATTTTGCAAAAGCAATGATTCCAAATGGTGCTTATGTTTTGTTCAGCTAAAAAAAGGACATTGAAATGATCTATATGTTCACATGCATCCAAAAGGTACCTTTCTTTTGTAGTTTTAAATGGAAAATTAACCACAGCAGGAGAACACTTGTATAGTTATATATATATCACAAAACCATCTTTTATAGCTGCTGATAACCATGTTGCATGCTGGAGACAGCCAGTTATATTACATGTATTATATTATCCATACCATAAAAATAACTAGGCACATGTGCATGGTCTCAGTGTTAGGACACACTTTTTATTTTTGGTTTTGCTGTTCAGCAAGATTTTCTTCTAGCAGTCAAATCAGATATGATTTTGATTGGCTTGATGTCTCACTTGATTTTAATAGTATACAATTTTATTGTCTGATTGGTCTCATGAAAGACATGGATGTTTTAGACTAGATGATAGCCATTTATAGGCTAGTCATAACCAGCTATTCAGGATTATAAAAATGATTCTGCCAAGACCACTTGTTTGTGCTAACAATATTTTATAGAACACTGTTTGATGTTGAGATTCAACCAGAAAGGCAAGGTGCAGAGATGATGATATAGCATTGTTTCAAGTCTTAAAACAGTAGCACTTCAAATTTTGAATGACTGATGCTGATTTCAAGCTTTATTCACCAACATTTTGGTAAATGAATAACACAAGCTCTTTTTAACTTGGATAATGTAAGAGAGTGTTGGTTTCCACATATTTTGATTTTTTTATATTTGAAAATACATTCATTATGTAACAAAATATATAATTACATAAAAAAAAATGTACATTGCACTGATATGTAACCATTTATATAGTAAATAAAAATTACATATTTCATTTAACAAAGCAAAATGAGAGTCAATGTAGAAATGTCAGAGCTATCCCAAGCATTTTGGTCTTTCATTTTGAAGGCTCCATTTGAAACATTTATAACAAAACAGCTCATAAATTAATACAAAAATATGCTTTGCTGTAATTAAACACAATCACAAAAAAAAAATGATAACAGAGGGACCTTGTAACTAACCTTACGACTTCACCTGTGCCCTAAACCTACGCAAATACACAAGGGTTAAGTTAATAATAAGACTCGATATCAAGATCCACCCTAAACACAGATAAATCCAGCCCATTTTGCTATGACCACTGGTGGCCACTGGTGTGCCCTTAACACAATCACAAAATTTTACTTCCCATTGATTGATTACAAAAATTAGACACAGTTCATCCCCCCTAAACACAATTTCCAATACTAGTGATATGAAAGACCACCCTCTCCACTCTGCCCTCCCATGCCAGCACAGGCAAGAGAGCTTAAAATAAAAAGAATGGATACATAACCAATTCATATGGTTTTTCAAAAGAATCAGGCATTCTACAACAACAGACAGGGAGACCCCCAGCAAGGTTAATTAAGAAACCTTGTCAAAAGCAGCAGTCCTAATAGTTCTAAAGACTCAACAGACAACCTTCATTGCTGCTGTTCTTGCTGTTGCTGCTGCTGCGCGGGCTCGCCAGTCCAGTAAGTCTTCACAGCCAACAAAATCTTCTCCGGGTTGAATGGCCCGCTCTCATGATCCATTATCTGACTCTTCCATCTCATCCCCTCTGTGATGCTCTGAATCTTCACAAGCACCTCCACGGTGTCCCTGAATATCACTGCCCCTTCCGGTCTCAGTATCCGGTCCATCTCCAACAGTATATACCTTATGTCACACCTGCATTCATAACTTCTTCAGAAACTCAACAAGACAAAAGCCAGAGGATGGCATCCAGTGTTGAATGCCATCGCCAATATCTAATGAAGAACTGACACATGTTTAAAATTGTTCTTACCTGTCTTGGTAAATGCTGAACACATTGCTCGCGTGAATGAGGTCATAAGTCCTCGGATACGTCGAGAAGGCCTCACACCAATCCTGGTATGTCCCGATGAATCCCCTCTCGTAGATCACCCCGAGCGTGTCTTTGTTGGAGTTGGAGGGAACCACATTCATCACCCATGCCGGGTACTTGGTCATGGCGGCCGCGAAACCTCCCAAGCCCGCGTTCATGTCCATCACATTCCGGTACCGCCCGTGGGCGACCGGAGGGATGATCTTCTTGTAGTGAGCCACCCGCTCCTTCCACATCTCATTGTCTTCTCGGAAATTCTCCGCGGTGACTCCCGGGATCAACCCGCTTCTTATTCTCGGAGGGACCGCAAAGGCTCGTTCAGGCCATTTCTCCAAGGCTCCACCAGCGACTTCCTCGACGTTGCTCACTTCGGGCAAAGGAGTTATGCAAGTCTCCATCTTCTTGTACCTATGAAGATAATGAACGCAATCAATTTTTTTTTTTTGTACAAAAAGATAACATTTCAACAAAAATTAAAATATCTATCTGAAAAGTCCAAAATTCTAATCTTTGAAGTGCATATATGATTATCAATGTATCCATTTAAAATATTTGAATTTGACATATATCTTTATGTTATACAATTGTATTCTCTTGTATGATATGTCATCTAATCATTCAAACTCTAAACTAGTGTCCATACTTAGACATATGCCAATTATTTGAAGAAACAAGTGTATCCATTCCGAATCCGAAAAGATCCAAATTCAAATGCTAATATCCATATCTGAATGAATTAAAATAGAATATGGATATTAAGGTAGCCGATCCATTGTCAGGTTTAATACTAACCATGCGGAGTCAGCATTGTCATTCTGGCAAATGTGGGGAGTTTTGTAGATCTTCTTGCTGTTGATGCACTCAATGTGGTTGATGGGTTTCTGCCAGATTGCAAGATCGTCCTTCTCGATGACCTTCTTCCAGCAAAGGCGTCTGGTGACATCCTCTATCGCGTCCTGCTCCTGCTTCAGGTCCTCTTGGGTTCTCTCCCATCCTTTGTAGTACTTCTTCCAACGGATTGGAGGGCCCGACAGAATCCAATAACCACCCGGCCTCAGAACTCTGTCCACTTCAATCAGGTATAAGCCCTCTAAACAAAAAAAGGAAAGCCAATGAGAGTTTAAACTGGTTCAAAATTTCAAAAGAGTGTCATAGCATTCAAACTCATAAGATAAACATCTGATTTGCATCATGACTAATCTAAAAGTTTCATTTGCAATTTCTATACATAAGCAGATCAAAGATAGTTTATTTGAACAAACTTTTATAGGACCCATGATGGAGAGAAACCATACCATTATCATACCAAGGGATCAAGCAGCGAGAACAGTGAGCCATGTCGAATGCCCTTGCAGGGTATGGCATGCGCTCTGAAGCCAGAACACCTATCATGGCTGGCACCCCTCGCTCCAACGCAAATTGAACCTGCGCCTCGTGTGTGTCTCTTGGGGCAAATGACATTGTCAATATGTCCCTTTTCAGAAGATAAGCCCCCCAACTTGCCACCTACATCAACACATTTCAAACTTACCAAATCAATGCCAATTGCCAACCAAGAATGCAAGAAAAGCATGTAATAGTCTTATACCCCACAACCCGTATCGATGGCGGTCCTGATATTCCCATCCGTCAACGCGATCAACTCATTGATGTCATCAATGTAGGCATCCGCCCCACGTGGAAACATTGTCCCTCCCCCAGGGAACCGGAACCGATTGCCCTCCACTTGGATCCAATTCTGAACCGCTTTTTCGATGCTGAGCTCCCGGTGTGGGATGTTGTCATACCAAGCGTAGTCTCGACTCTGGGGCCATTTGAAGGGGTTCTTGTACTTTGGAGGGGCAGGGATCAAGCACTTGAGCAGATCCTCCTTTGGAGGGCAATGCCTCTCCCGGTAGATGAGCATCTTCTTGTTGAACTTCCTTGCCCGCTTCGGATCCTGGCAGGGCGTGTACTCGCTGAAACTGAGTTCGCAAGGGGGAAACTTGTGAACACCTCCGGCGGTTTCATTGATTCCTACTTGGTGGTGGGCATTGAAGTCGAGGCTCATTGCCCCGGAGGATGATTGGGTGGCGGAGCGGGTGTTGGTCACAGTGTTGGAGGGATCACAAGCGGTTTTGGAGAGCTTGTCGGAGGTGGAGTTTGAAATGGGGGCTGTGTTTGTGTTTTGCCAGGCGCCTAGGATGTAGAAGAGGATGCAGAGACCACTCACGCTTAGGACCCATGTCAGGCGTTTGCGTTTCGATTCGATTTGATGGATCTTGGGAGATCCAGCATACTCTTTCGCCATTGGAACTGGAAAGAATGGATGGTCAATTTCAAAGAACAACAGATCAGTGAAAAAAAAACTACTAGGTTCACAGGTTCTTCGTTGGAGGCAGATATCAAAGACTCATATAGAGATGAACTTAACACAATGTATGACCTTTGAAAACTAGATTTTTGAAGAGCTCATCACATCCCATCTATGATGATGAAAATAAAAACTTTTAAAATGAAGTGTTAAAAGAAGAAAAGTGGGGCTCAAGAATGTGCAGAAAGTTCAAATACACAACAATCTGCAGAAACAACAAGAGTTAACATGGGCTTAAATGGGCATTGCAAAAATAAGGAAACCTGATTGACAGGCATTATGTACAAGCAGATATTTAAAATAAGTTCACTCAGAAAGCATGAATGGGACCAGCAGAAGTGAATGCCCTCAAACAGAATAATGTTTGGCAGATCTAAACAAACCCATTATTGATAGAAAAGAACTCTTCATGTAAACCAAAAAAAAAAGAAGGAAAAAATAATAAAAATCAAATATTCATTAATGGGCCTCAATGGAAAAAAAAAATTGAAAAATCCAAAAAAAAAAATTTGAAAAAAAAAAATCAAAACCAACAGCTAGAAACAGACCCCAAAAGGAGCAACAAAGGCTCTGAAACTCAATAAAAAACAGAGATCAATGTAAAACACAGAGGGAAACAAAGACAACCCAAATAAGGATGCCCACCTAACATAGAACCAAACCACCATTGTTGAAATCTAATAACAAAAGAATACAGAGATGTTAAAGGAAAAAGACAAACATAAAACACAAGAAACGAAAATTTTAAAATCACTTAATTCACAATCTACACAGTCAAATAAATAGAAACATCTCAACAAGTCATTGGGATTTGATTTTATCCAATATAAACCTCAAAGTCTCAAAATCAACAACACAACCATCACAAAGTCACCTCTTTTTTCATAAAGCTCACTCTTTGTTCTTCAAAATTCACTCAAACCACTTCATAAAACCAGGTCATGCAAAAAAAAAAGCGTTCCCCACTCTTTGGTGTTTAAAACAGAGCATCCAATAACACTTTTCCATCCAAAGAAAAAGACACCATACCTGTATAAGCCTCCTCCCAATCTCTGACGCTCTCTCTCTCTCTCTCTATCTCTCTGGTTGTCTTTCTTTTCTATATGTGAGAAGAACCCATGAAAGCTATAAGCCTATAACAAGGGAAGGGAAGGAGCTTTTCCACTAAAAAAAAATGGATCTTTGTTATTTTATTTTGTGTGGAATTTTTTTTACCCGGCAAATGAAAACAGTGTCTTTTATGTGGATTCGGTCAAAAACAGACAGACGTTTAGAAGGCGAGAGACAAGGAAGAATGATTGATCGGCCATTAAAATCTCTCTCTTCCCATGTTTTTCTCTTTTACACGTGTTGTATGCTCTACTATCAGCCTCAGGACACCTTTCAAGGTCTCGTGTTATGGCGCGACATCCCAAATTTACTATGAGCTACTATATTTTTCCATATTGTAATTATACGGATGCTATGTTTAAATCAAATGGATATTTATCAAATTTTGTTAATTATCCGATAATAATTACCAATATCAATGCATCCTTTATGCCTAATAGTTAGGATTTTAAGTTTGCCACGCTCTAAAACAAAAGTTTAGTCAAGACTTTTAATATGTTTTAGGGTCCCGATCTAGTTAAACTTGGGTGTGGTCAACACTATCACTAAACTGCACAGTCTATGAATCGAACTATACATTCTATTAATTGAATTGCATTGTCAATTATTAGGTTATAAACTCCACTATTATTTTGGGTCCAGTTAGACCTAAGTTTGATCAGTACTATTAATATTCATTAGAAGATTGAAATTTTTTACTTAACAATTGGCTACGCAATTCAATTCAAAGACTGTATAGTTTTTTTTTAAGGAAAGGTAGATGTTTGCTACCCGATTTCATTTCTGATTTCGAATTACAAACTCCGAAAAGAGGGTGATTAGAATGCAGTAAGAAATAAACATAAAACCATAAATCGAACACCGTCCATCCCCGTGGTTAGATGAGGCTTCTAAACCGAGGTGTGGGGTGGTATTTAGCGCTCTCCGCCTCTACCCGGTGGCGTGTATCCTCCCGTCTCTAAAGCTGACCTCCCTGCCTGAGCAATAAAATGTCCCCAGTCCTGAATGCATCCTCGGAATATATCCCACATGTTCTCTTTGTACACTCTCGCTCCTTTGAAGATTGCCTCATTTCGTGTGCGCCAGATAGTCCACGTCCCCGCCGGTATGATGGACTGCCTGATGATCTCCACCACTCTACCGTCCACCGAGTTTCTCAACCCGACCCCAGCTGCCCACATCTCCTCTAGCGTCTGGAAAGAGGTTTGAAGGCCGGTCTGCCTCCCCACTTCTTCCCAAAATTCCCTCGCCACTGTGCAATTACAAAAGAGATGTTGGACAGTTTCCATCAGATCCGCACATAGGGGACATGCTGTGGAATCATTTGGTGCCCATCGCGCGCGATATGCCCTCGTAACTAGGCGTTCGAGGGAAAGAAACCACATAAAAACCTTGACTTTCAGCGGTACTTTCGGGCTCCAGATTTTTTTGTAAAGAGGGCTGCTCGGAGCGCTCCCGGACTGTGTCGCTCTCCACCATGCATATGCCGACTTGACAGAGAAACCTCCCGAGGCGTTGGGTTGCCATCTCATCTTATCGACTTCCCCTTCTTGCAAGCGGAAAGGCTTTAAAAAGGAGATTTCGGGGGGTGCAACCTGAGGACTTCCCAGGAGGTCACCCATCCTAGTACTACTATCGCCCAAGCACGCTTAACTTCGGAGTTCTGATGAGATCCGGTGTATTATTGCTGGTATGATCGCACCCTTTTTTCCTTGGCGCAGACCGTGCCGGGGTTGTTTTTTTGTTTTCCCCTCCCCGCGCGGGAAGGGCGGCACCGGGTGAACAGGGGGGGCGGCAAAGACTGTATAGTTAGATTCATAGGTTGTGCAATTTAATATTGATGGTATTGACCAAGACGCAACTGGTTATGAACTCGATGTATTATGTGATGTAAAAGATTTATAGTCATTTTACGTTATATATTTATGTATGTTATACTTATGTTGGAGTGTACTAGAATATTATTTAGGAAGAGAACTATATATTTACATATTTAGATAATATATTAAACTTACTATTTTATTTCTAACAAAAAAAAATGTTACATTTAAATGCTTTTGTACTCATTTTAATATATAAAGTCACTTAACACGCAATGTATAAATTCTACTATATTAGAAATTACCCTGTAATAAACAACATATTATTTATTTTTAAAAACATATATATTTCATTAAATTGGTATTATTAAAAAAAATTCAAAAGTGTGCAATGACCTAAAAAACAATGAAGCATAAGATTTGTCAATAACATATATTTTCAAAAATAATTTCTTGAGCACTCCCGTAATCTAAGTCAGTCCCCACGTGTAGCTTACAATTTACAAATCTCTCTTAGAGCATCTCCAATGGAAATGTTAACTCATTAGTTAGTGTCAGATTTTTAAAAAATATGTAAAAATGGTGCTCCAATGAAAGTGTTAAGGACATGCTAAATGTGGGCCCCACCTGTCATATGTTAAGGGAAGTGTTAAATTTGACTAGTGTTTTAGCCATCCAAATGTGGGCCCTACCATTTAAAATATTCAAAAAAATAAAAGATGTAACTTAGCTTAGCTTGTCCATTGGAGTAACAACAACCAACTAAATAAAGATGTAGTAAATAAGTGTCTAGTTGAGTGATAAAATGTTGATATGGCACTCTAACATCTTAATTAATTAACATGTCCATTGGAGATGCTCTTATCAAACTACTATTCCAAAAAAACAAAAAAACTCTCTTATTAAACGGTTTGCAATAGCAGGTTGTCAATATTATATTCATATAATTTTGTCTTGCAAGCTGTGTAAACGACGAAATAAATATGATTCAAAATGAAGATAAAAGCGACGCAAGGTTACAATCATAATTTCTTTCCATTGAAAATCCCGCGTGGGGCCGACGCGCGTTTTAGCGCCTGTTGCGGCGCAAATTATTCTCGATTTAGGTGGCGTTACACGGTGGGGGGAGTAAAGTGAACGTGATGTTAGGCGGAGGATCGGACTGCCAGGCTGGTGGGCGAAAGGAGGCTTTGGAGATTGTAGCGGCAGCAGAATGTTTAATAAATGTCTGTTGTTCACGTGCCTCTCCCGAAACGTCCGATGTTGTGAACTAATTAATGATTCACGAGGAGTCCCTCACCACTTCATGTTCACCAACGTGCACCTTCCCTGCTATGTTTGAGGGCACGAATATTTTTTTGAACGAAATCTTGTCTAATTCTATTTCAACAGCGAGAAAGAACATGTCTGAATAAGATGAGAAAAAAAAGTAAAACATAGTTAAAGTAGTAGAAGATAAACGACGATATGACACGCACACCAGGTGCCGCGGCGCCCCTCCTCCCCGCCCCGGATCCCGGGCCAGGTTGAGTAGAAAATGTTTCTATCCCACCCCTGCTTGAGTCCTCTCTACTCGGCGATGAGGAATGCGTTGTCGTCGATATGAATTGTTGAGACCCTGCATATAGTAGTACCCTAATCCCTGATACTGAATCATCGTGTCCCACAGGTTCTCGAAATAGAACGTTGAACCCTTGAACACCACATCGTTGTGCGCTCGCCATATCGCCCATGCTCCTGCTGGTATGACCGAGAGCCACACCCTTCCTGTCTTGCTTCTGTCAGCGAGGTAACTGAGGGACAAAACTGGATATGAGGGGCACCCCCACCGGTGCACAAGCGGTGCCACCGTGAGGAGAAAGGAATTGCGGCTTGCCTTACGTCTCGCATCTGATTGTCCCCCCTGAGTAACTCACCCATTTGAGGCCCACTAGATATCTCCTCCCAATCCTGCACTAGGAAGAGAGTGGAGTCCCAAAGGTTTTCGAAGTAGATTAAAATGTACCTCCACGGTGTGTTAAAATAGATAATAATATGCATACATAAATAGAAGATATTTTTTTGTTTTTTTGTCTTTTTTTTTTGGTATATGGATAGTGATTTATAATTTGTCAACTGATTATTAATACTATTTTGTATGAGAATGTGTTTGATGGGTATATGGATAGTGATTTATAATTTGTCAACTGATTATTAATACTATTTTGTATGAGAATGTGTTTGAGAGATTTAACGAATGTAACATGTTTTCAGATACATGTGAATATTATGCGTGAAAATTTTCTAAAATGAAATATTATTTTAATCTTTTGAAATTAAACATGTTATTTTTGTCATAGAATCATAAATTATTAGAACTTATTCTAATTTATCATAATATAATTGTTGGATTCCATTCTGACAATTTTTTTTTTTAACTATGGAAAATTATTTTGGCATATTTGACATGTACAGTGATTAAGAAAGGAAAGAAAAAATTAACTGGATATTTAATACATTTATGATTTTATGTAAACGAATAACTATTGGGAGAAAGTCAAGTAGATATATAACAAAATTTTAATATCTAGGCATGCATGGTTTTCAGGTAAATCTCAAACAACGCGCAGATTCTCTCTCTGTCTGGGCTGCCTGCCTGTGCAAATAAGTTAGATATTATATCAACTACCATTACAAATGTTAATTAAATCCACAATATGAATCAATCACCATTATTATTACAACAGTAATCAAATATCACAGCCAAAAGTGAATTTTTTTTACTTCTTCTTTTGTTGCACTCGGATGCATGGAAATCAGAACATGCATGTACTTGAGACCCACAGAGTCACCGACTTAAAGCGTCGGTGTGGCCATATTGATGTGCAGGACAACAACAGCGAATAACTAAATAAATTACTCAAATAAATATTAATATTTTGTTTAAAATATATGTACTAATGCTTTTGGGGGACTGAAAGGAATGGGAGACATGATAGGCAGCATTGTATGTTAAATTAAAGAAATTAAAGGTCTCTATGTGTGTGTGGGGATTAGTGGATAACATGTCTGTAAGACATGGCAGTTTGAATTTGATTGTTTATTGTTTCATGTCATGTGCTTTAATGTACGAAGAATGGTCGTAGTGGGAATTAACCTGTATATGTTCGTTGCATGGGGTGGTACACGTGATGAGATATATAGAGGCTTTGGTGTGTATTGATTAGCTGGTGATGTGGAGGATGATTAGATTTGCATCAATAAATAATTCTGATTCATGGGGAGCACCTCAATGAAGAAAGAGAGGGGGATTCTTGTCGGAGAGTTCGCCTGACTTTATGTCATGTCCTTGGTCGAATTCATGTAAAACCACTTATTATATACATGTACCCATGATGTACATATAAATAAATACATATTTTACAAAAGTTGTCCTCAACTAATATCCTCAATTTATTTCAGTTCATTTATATGCGATATAATATACGATGTTATATATATATATACATAAATGATATGAGAAAAATTTAATAAAAATTAAATAAATCTTTTATAAAATTTATTATAAAATTATGCATAAAGGGGATATGTTACCATTGAAAATGAGTTTTTTTGCACATATACCCTCTCAACCAATCTTATGTTGTAAAGGAACAAATATGAAAACTTAAACACTTTTGTTTAGTATAATAGATAAACAATAGCCACTTAATATATATTGTTTAAAAAAATAAGAAAACATAGGGAAAATGACCAAACAAGTCTCTAAAAAGTTAGAAATACATAATCAGCCACATAAAAAAATTACACCAAAATAGATCTCATTTCAATTTTAGAAACACAAAAGACTAACTTACCCTTATGTAATTAAATCCTTAACATATTTCATACCTCTTAACTTTGTTAAAATATTTCACCCACTTATTTTTGTTAATGTATTTCACATATTCTCATGTAGAATTTTTTTTACTCTAATTTTTTTGTGATTAGGTGGATTTTGTGAGATATATACTAATATAATTTAAGTTTTGATGATGAACTCCATTAAATGTTGATGCTTTTTTAAAAAAATGGATATGTACATACTAATAACGCCATAAAAATATGTGAATAGTCAAACAAAAAAATGTGAATAAAAATTTAAAATATTAAAATATCATCTGTTGCATTAAGGCATAACATAAATTTAAATTACATATTATGATTATATACAATGAAAAATGATGAATATCATCAAGTAAAATATATATAAGAAACACACAATATGATATATAATAACAAAACCTCTAAAATGATTGATTTGGGGCATATAAAGAAAGATTGTTGTTTTGTAGGAAAAATAAGTTTTTGGTGTGGAATAGCCTGACAAGGGTTAGAGGATATTAAAGATCTATTTACATAAAAATATATTAGTCTTTTATGTTTTTAAAATCGTGAAATGAGACATTTTTAGGTATAATTCTAAATAGTGACTGATTTAAGTAATTCTAACTTTTAAAAATATTTTTGATCATTTTCTCTTATTTTATTATATAAATACGTATTAAAAAAAATTCCATTTGAAAGTCAACCTAACGCGGACTTGAGTTCTTAGGAAATGTGTTTTTGTTGCCAATTTTTGTTATCAATTTCACACTTTTTACATGCAAGACTATATTAAGGGTGCGTTTGGTTGCGCGATTGCAAAACTGATTTTGTAGGAATCTGTGATTGCAAACCTGATTCTGCAGGAAGCTCACTTTCTCAGCTTTTTGAAATCGCAGCTTTTGGACACTATTTGCCTGCAATCGCTGGGTTTAAAACTGCGATTACAAAACGGTTTGGTTGCGCGATTGCAAACGCAGCTTCCTGTAATCGCAATCGCAGCGCAATCGCGCAACCAAACGCACCCTAAGTCAGACTCGTGCAGTTGCAAGGGCACTAACATGGTCGGTTCATTTTACAAACCCATTTGTAATGAATTTTGGCCAAATATAAATTGATTTTAAAAAACGAAAAATCTTTGATCAAATATCATGGGGTTTGTGTATGTAATGAAATTTTTTTTTTTTCACTTTCCCAAATTCTCAGATACGAGGGAAGGAAATTTTTTTCACGCACTTCCTAATAAGACAGAACAAAGGATGAAATTTTGTTTTATGCCTTGTTTAGCACAAACAACAGATTTTTCAAGTCAAAGAAATTTTGTTAGCTTTCTCTCACTTTTTTTATTTTCCATCATGCACAAACACACCCTGTGAGTCCCAACTCGAGAGAGTCATTGAAGCTGGATCATAAAAAAATTATTATGGAAGAACCCATAACTCTACTTTTCCATTTCAACTTATATATTGATTCTTTTAAGCACAGAAATGATTTCTTCAAAATCCCAGGGAGAGCTCTCTTGCCGATTCTTCCTAGGAGAGGGTAGAAGAGTGGGACCTATTAAGAGACGTACAATGTATTATAGACATATAATCATTATGCTCCAATCGATTTATTTTATTCCATCTCTCATAGAGAAAAGAACTCAAATCAAAATACTTAATTATATGGTGATACATTTATACGAAACTTCTACCCCTAATATATGCCTATGAACCTGATCGAATATGCGCTTACACCTCATACTATAATTTCAAAATATGCACTTACACCCCTATTGTATGATTCCCATTCAAATAGAAAAATTGATAACATAAAATATAATTTTATCACTCAAATAATATTTTTATATTTACCATCAATACATTTAAAGTAGTTAAAAAAAATTATTACATCTCAAATTAATCATCTATATATCTTAATTAATATAAACCATCTTTACATTTCAAGCAATTGTAATTTTTATGTTAGTATTTTTCTTGTGTTATCATGTAATTTATTAATAGGGGGTATAAGAGCATATATTTTTAAAATACAAGAGGTGGTTTTGCAGGTTTTGCAAACTCGAGGGGATCAAAATGCATTATACTCTAAATACTGACATAATGAAGCAATATATTAACATAATAAAGCATATATTGTATTAGGTGACATGATGTCAACTGGAATGGAAGTGTAACAGCCCCCTCAATTATAAATCAACCTCCTCCCCTCATTTTCACTGGCAATTTAAAGAGAAATGGTCATCAATGTATCTATATTGTACATTCTATTGTACCACAATCGGTACAAAAATCGCCCAAGTGGGTATTCACCGGAAAAAAATCCGCTGGGGACGTCCGCAGTGAAATTTTGCTGCGGACGCCCCAGAGGTCGACACGTAGCCCATTTTTAAAAAACTCTATAAGGGTATTCTGGGCACAACAAGTAAAAGAAACAAATAAATAAATAATTGTTGGAGTCCACTGGACTCTTATTGTCCCGTCCTTCACTTTCACTTCTAGTTCCCTAAAAGAAGGAAAACAAAAAAATCCATTGCCCTAACCACCATTTGAGCAAAAAAAATACGGCAAAATTTTTTTTGAAGCCCAAGAAGGCAAGAAGAGAAAGTGTTTTTCATCCATTGAGAGGTATATTTAAAGTGATTGTTTGATTACTTTTATTTTTTTTATTATTTAGGGTTCAAAAAATATTCACATAAATTTTTTCATCTCTTTGAGGGTTCAAAAATATTCAGTAAGATTTTTTTTATTTAGTCAATGTATTTTTGGCACAACATGTAAAAGAATTTAAAAAAAAAGGCATGGTGTTGTCCACTGGACCCCATCTTGTGCAGGAAGGGGTCCCCATCCTGCACTTGCATATCCAGTTCCCTAAGAGGGAAAAAAAAAACAAAAGCACTGCCCTAGCCACTTGAGGAATATTAGAGTGATTGTTTGATTATTTTTGTTTGTTTGATTATTTAGGGTTCAAAAATATTCACATAGCATTTTTGTGCCTCTTTGAGGGTTCAAAAAATATCCAATAAATTTTTTTTTAGTCAAGTGTACTGTTCCCTCATATTTTTCTGATTGTAAGCACAAAAGAAGAAGGGGGCATCACAATCAAAGAGGAAGATAGTTTATTAATAATTTTTGTTTAGTTTCTCAATTGTTTACATTAAGTACAAATTGAACAATAACTGATTGTCGTTTGTGGCAGAAATTCAATGGATACATCCAATACAGAAAATCCGAATAGCTCAGATTCTGAAGATATGCTTAGTTTTTCAGATGTGGACAGAAATTCATATGATAACAATATCACTTTAAATTCATATGGCAAGTTAGATCTGAATGTTGAAGAGATCCATAACGATGATCATAAAACCTAATTGGTGGACAAAATATGTCATGTTCTAAACCAAAGGTTGGGATGACATTCTACTCAGAAGCTGATGCTTTTAACTCTTATAACGATTATGCTAAAGTCAAGGATTCAGTGTTCGAAAGGGTCATTTAACTCTTAAAACTTTTATCTTTTGAATTACTTGAAGAATATGCAATCAAATGATCCATCATTCTTTTATGCTATCCAAGTTGATCTTAACACCGGTATGATTATTTTTGCATCTTACAGCCATTTGAATGTAGATCTTCTGTTCAATATGCAGGTCTTAATATTTCTTTTATTTTCAATATTGCAGATCAGAGGAGTCCAAGTATCCCTTATTAGATGCAATACACTGAGCAACATCATAACGAGATCTCTATTTTGTTATATATATATATATAAAAGAAAGAATTATTTTGGTTGATGTGATGTATATCATTTGTAACTATTACATACATTTCTGTTAAACATTACTTCAACAAATAATTTTTTGCGGTGTTTGCTCAGATGTTTCATCCAATACAACAGAAATATGACTTTTCTGGTTACATATATGTTGGAAGATCCTTACCTTGGAAAACTATTGTTGCATATTTAGATGAAACTATTTGTTGGATGCTAGTCTTCCAAATTCTATAGGTCCATCATTTGATTAACAGTTACATACTTCTTTATCACGTGTTATCCGGATACTTGATGAACTTACATACCTGAAAGACTAAACTACATACATAAACACTCCAGTTTACACACTGTCCAAATTCTACTATCTTTTTTGTGGATGAGTTTTCGACCGCAATTACCTACATAAAAATCACTGGTTACATATAACTTTGAAACAACTTACCTATTTGAAAAACTATTGTTACATAGTTAGATAAAACTATTTGTTGGATGTTAGTCTTATAAATTCTATAGGTCCATCATTTTATTAACAGTTACATATTTTTATATCTCGAGTTGTCTAAATACTTGATGAACTTACGCACCCGGAAGACTAAATTACATACATAAACACTCCAGTTTATTCACTGTCCAAATCTACCCATCTTTTTTGTGGATGTGTTTTCTGCCTCAGTTACCTACATAAAAATTACTGGTTACATATAACTGTAAAACAACTTATGTACTTGGAAAACTATTGTTACATAGTTAAATGAAACTATTTGTTAATTGTTAGTTTTCCAAATTTTATAGGACCATCATTTGATTATCAGTTACATACTTCCTTATCACGAGTTATTCGGATACTTGATGTACTTACATAATTGGGAGACTAAATTACATATATAAACACTCTAGTTCACTCACTGTCCGAATCTACACATCTTTCTAGATGTGTTTTAGGTCTCCGTTACCTACATAAAAATTACTGATTACATATAACTTTGAACTAACTTACATACTTGAAAAACTATTGTTACATAGTTAGATAAAACTATTTATTGGATGTTAGTCTTCCAAATTATATATGTCCATTATTTGATTAACAGTTACATACTCCTTTATCACGAGTTGTCCGGATACATGATAAACTTACATACCTGAGAGACTAGATTACATACATAACATTCTAGTTTACTCACTGTCTGAATTTACCCATCTTTCTGGATGTGTTTTCGAACTCAGTTACGTACATAAAAATTATTGAATACATATATTTTTGAACCAACTTACCTACTTGAAAAACTATTGTTACATAGTTAGATAAAACTATTTATTGGATGTTAGTCTTCCAAATTCAATAGGTCCGTCATTTGATTAACATTTACATACTTCTTTATCACAAGTTGCCCGGATACTTGATGTACTTACATAATCGGGAGACTAAATTACATTTATAAACACTCTAGTTTACTCACTGTTCGAATCTACACATCTTTCTGGATGTGTTTTCGGTCTCCGTTACCTACATAAAAATTATTGATTACATATATCTTTGAACCAACTTACATACTTGAAAAACTTGTTATATAGTTAGATGAAACTATTTATTGAATGTTAGCCTTCCAAATTCTATATGTCCATCATTTGATTAACAGTTACATACTCCTTTATCATGAGTTGTCCGGATACTTGATAAACTTACATACCTGGGAGACAAAATTACATACATAAACACTCTAGTTTACTCACTGTCTTAATTTACCCATCTTTCTGGATGTGTTTTCGAACTCAGTTACGTACATAAAAATTATTGAATACATATATTTTTGAACCAACTTACCTACTTGAAAAACTATTGTTACATAGTTAGATGAAACTATTTATTGGATGTTAGTCTTCCAAATTCAATAGGTCCGTCATTTGATTAACATTTACATACTTCTTTATCATGAGTTGCCCGGATACTTGATGTACTTACATACTGTGAGCATAAATTACATACATAAATAATACAATTGACTCACTCTCCGAATCTATCAATATTTTGGATGTGTTTGCGGATTCAGTTACCTACATAAAAATTATTAGTTACCTATATCTTTGAACCTACTCACCTACTTGGAAAACTATTGTTACATAGCTAGATGAAGATATTTGATGTCGTAGTCTTGAAAATTCTATTGATTCATGATTTACTTATAAGTTACATACTATGTTATCAAAGGTTGTCCAGAAACATGATGATATTACATACCTGTCAAATTAAATTACATATATACACTTTCTAGTTTACTCACTGTTTGAATCTACCAATTTTTCTGAATGTGTTTTCAGATACAGTTACCTACATAAATATCACTTGTTACTTACATTAATGAATTAATTTATCTTACCTACATAAATATCCCCATCTTCAGTTCAACTCTGCTCTTGAAAAATATAACCACATACATTCATTACCTGTAAGATAAAAAAGTATTGTTATTCATAAGGTTAAAAAATTAAATCATGGAATTCACATATAAATTCACATAAGAAGGTGTATAGTGGACTCCACCATGTCTTTTTTTTAAATTCATTTACGTGTTATACCCCAAAATACATTGACTAAATAAAAAATAATCTTACTGAATATTTTTGAACCCTCAAAGAGACATGAAAAATCCTATGTGAATATTTTTTAAACCCTAAATAATCAAACAAATAAAAATAATCAAACAATCACCTTAAATGTATCTCTCAATTGATGAAAAACACTTTTCCTTCATGTCTTCTTGGGCGTCAAAATTTTTTTTTTACTCAAATTGGTGTTAGGGCAATGGATTTTATTTATTTTCCCTCTTTTAGGGAACTGGACATGAAAGTGGACGGAAGGAAGAATAAGGGCAGCTCTATCCCCACCATACCATTTTCAGTCCCCCCCAACCAACTTATCCCACAAGCCATATCTTTTATAAAACATGATCCCATCACCTTATATATTAAATACAAGTAAAATCTATTCCCACCACTCCCCAAATCTTTTTCTTTTTCTCTTCCCTCCTCTCCTCTGCCCCTACCCGATTTTTTTCTCCTCTCCTCTCCCTCCCTCCACCTGATCTGCCCTCCTCTTCTCTCCCTCCCACCGGACTAGTCATTGAAAAGGAGAACCCACGCCATCATCCACCATCCGCAAAGCACATGCAGGTATGTGCTCTTGTTTGTTCTTGAATGTATATTTTTTTATCTTATTCTTAGGGTATTGGAATGAAAGATTAGTAATTGAACAAAAAAATTATTTAGGGTTTGGGATAGAAAACCAATATGTGGTTGAAAGAATAGTCATTCAAAAAATAAAAATAAGGTTTGGCATTGAAATATAGGGTTTGAGATAGAAACTTAACATGTAACTGAAAGATTAGATATTCGAAAAATAAAATCAGGGTTTTGGATAGAAATCTATGTTTGGGATAGAATGTGGATTGAAATCTAGGGTTTAGGATATAATGTGGATAGAAACCTAGGGTTTGGAATAAAATGGGGATTGAAAGATTGATTTTTTTAAAAAAATTATGGTTTGGGATAGAAGCGTATGGTTTGTGATAGATGTGGATTGAAACCTGGGGTTTGAAATAAAATATGGATTGAAAGATTGATTAGTAAAAAAAAAGAATGGTTTGGGATATAATATGGATAGAAAGATTGGCTATTAAAAAAAAGGTTTATGGTTTGGGATAGAAACTTATGGTTTTCCATAGAAAGTTAGGATTATTTTTGGATTGAATTGTATTGTCTTTAGTGTTCAATATTGAAGATAGATGTATATATAAATTCGGCTATTGAAGTTTTCTAACATAACATTATTAATATTTAATATAAATGAATTTCAACCATAGGCAATTCCACTATAGCTTTTGTATAGCTCGCATTCTAAGAAAACATAATTTGATAATCTGTAGAAGGTTACAACAACCAATTGTATGAGAGAACCTTATTCATTGTAGAATTTTGTATACATCATGAATGCAGTACTCTTTATTATAGTTAGATTTTGATCTCTGTGACTTTGCTTGAGGGGAATTGATTTTTTGTATTAAAAGTGGGTCAATTTTATTATTTATAAGAACATGGAATGGATTGTTTGGTTGGACAAGGGAGATAGTTGAGAATATACATGATCAAAGTGTTTTTGCTTTTGATGAACATGTAGCATTAGTTTTAATTACATTGGCCCCTTCATCCTATATCACAAACTCTAAATAAGGAGCTAAATGAACAAGTTTTGATTACATTAAAAAAGAATACTAATATGTTATTCATTATGAAGTGAATAAATTCATTTAGCTGATGAATTGATGCGATATTAGCATTTTTTTGTCATCAAAGTGTGTCAACAAGTACTTACAACCTCCTTTGACTGAATATTACCACAATAATGGAATTGATTCTCTTAAAGGACTTGTATTTGAAAAACCCCATGTTATCTAACCCTGTTCCCGTATAGTGTACTCTTATAGAATTTTTTCAAACAACAAAAAATTTACTATTTTGTTTCCTAACGAGGATAATTCAAAATACAACTAAATACAAAATCATTTTATCCTTGTTTATACAAGAATAGTCATAAACATTAGAATAACTTAATTCTCTATCCAAACGGGGTAAGTTACTTTGTTTTCACATACCCGTTTTTAGAAAGTTCTAGACAGGTTAAAAAGGGCATCCAGAGGGGAATCAAATGAGACAGTACACCAAATACATATGTATAAAGTATTACTATGAAATAAGAACAGTTAGGCACAAAGACTTGTATAGACAAACTACACGAAATAAAGAACACAAAGAGCAAAGCAAACCTAATCCAAATATATTTCCTGAACTCAGACATTGGAATCCAACTCTTCCCGTCAAGAGTCAAACATAAATAATTCTTTATTATGAAAGAAATATCATATCAGTTTCAGGTTCCGAGGGGATATCAGTTTCAAGTTATTTAACACTATTCTCCACAACCTCACATTCAAGCAACACTTGGTTTAAATTTTTTGAGGAAGTTTTCTAGGGCTATTGCTATCTTGGACTTGCTTTTAATTTTTATAGGAATAATTTAGATACAGTCTTCAATACAACCCCGTGTGTAGTCCTTGCTGTTGGAAAGTGGATATTTCATTAAAAAAAGAGTACATAGTTTAATGAACTGTATATATTTACTTAACGCACAAACAAAATAAAATATGTTTTCCGAATAAAGCATATATGTAGATAAATTAATGGGATTGCATGAGAGGATGTATATAAAAAAATAGAAGAATTGCATGAGAGGATGTATATAAAAAAAATATATTAACAAACTTTTGAGTTTTGATACACATTGTCTTGTAGTCTTCACAAACATAGAAGAATTTTGTGAAACATTGCATAGAACCATCTCTAAAAAACAGAGTTGGGTCTTCCTATCACATTGACTGAATATGGTAAATTTTTTTTGGTGTAGACAGAATATGGTAAGTTAAGCACTAAAAATAATATTGGACTTGTTTGAGATATTCTTGGTTTGGTGAATGAAACCATTTGGGGCCATTTTATCATTAAATGTGGTCAAAGTCATGGGGCACAATTGAACAGAGAAGTGTTATTTATGGTGCTTTGAACTTGTATAAAAACCATGCGCTTTGTCCACCAAAAGTCATGTTATGTTCTTTGAAGGGGGGTTGAATGAAAAACAAGGCCTTCATACTAACAAATTGTCTTTTCTTTGCTTTCTACCAAAGGTGTCCACAAGATCCTCAAGGTACCATTCTGTGACAAACACTGATTAGAGTGTTGATTACAGAGTCATTCATGGAGTTCCATTTGCGGTCTTCACTTTTTTATTTTTCTTTTAATGATGACATCTAAGATACAAATAAATATTTTTACTCAAAAACTTCAATGAATTAAATGTAGATTTAATGTTATTAATTGTTAAGTGATACCCAAAAAACAACCATTTTTTAGTTTTTTTTGTATAATGTGAAATTTAATCGTATAATGAGCAATGTTATACTAACATTTTATTGGCATAATTTTTTAAATATTGTTGATGTAACGTAGCTATAATCATATGATCGATTTTACTAAATATGATGTTGGCGGTGCCACACCATCTAATGTTTCTCAAAATTGTTATTCATTAGTATAACTGTCATTTGTTATATAGTTGAATGTAGCTTTTCAATCATCTTTATGTAGGATGGCCCCTAAACCACGTGTCCCACAAACCGCGTCTTTTCGCAAACGTCAATCTTCAAGGTTGGCTAAAAGTGCACCTTCAACATCAATGGTCCCTTATGCTCAGGAAGAGGAAGTGCAGGATGAAGTAGTTGTGTCCGATGAAGAGGGACAGGAGGTTGAAGAAGAAGAGAGACAAGACAGAAGACTAGTTGACTCTGAGATAGATGAGGATAGTCTGAAGAGTCCTTTTCCTGGCAGGCCACAAACCAATGAACTCCTCGTGAACTACAGGCATCATATCGTGTATCGTGTGTGGAATGACAAGGTATATATAACTGAACAACTCCTACAATATATGTTGATATATTATAAATTGATTTCGTTATTCACTCTTTATCTTTGTTCCATCTTTTTGTAGGGTGACCGATCTTTGCGTTATCGCCAACCGGGCAAGACACTGGATAGCTGGGATTTGGAGAAGGAATCCACAGCTTTTATAGATCGAGTGAAAAAAAGTGGGTTGTGGCCATTGGCAGCGTTTTGCTTTAAGACACTTAATAGTCCTTTAATCACAGCAATGGTGGAGCAGTGGTACCCCGAGACCAATACCTTCCATTTTCCATTTGGGGAGATGACAATAACATTAGATGATGTGACCCAAATATTGGGCTTTCCAATTATGGGGAAGGCCCTTTATGGATCGACTTCTTTAACCATTGAGGATGCTTTTGATCTAGTTAAACAATGTTTGAATCTGCCAGTTTCAGTGATCCAGGAAGAGTTGCAAGTGTACAATGGTAATACTGTCAGGTTGGTATGGCTACGAGATATGATTGCTTATAAGTCTGTCGGTAGGTCAAGCAAGCACATAGATTGCGCTGTTAGAGGCTACTTGTTTTTGCTAGGATGCATGCTATTATGTGACAAGACCGGGTTTATTGTCCCCGTAACGTACCTTAGGTTTTTGGTTGAAATTGACAATATAAATTGGGGGCAGCAACATTAGCACATCTATACCGGCAACTTGGAATCTCATCTCGGGCGAATTGCAGGCAAATAGCAGGTTATCTGACCTTAGTGGAGGTATGTTAACTTATTTAGCAATTCTACTTTTCAAAATATTGATACATTGCGTTCAATGTTTAACTCCTTCGTGTTAAACCTTTAGTGTAGGTATGGGTTTATGAGCACCTCCACTTTTTGAGTCCAGCACCTGACAATGGGTATGATGAAGTTAGTCCTCGAACCAATCGGTATGGGTAGCATTCCGAGGTTGCAAAAAAATTCTCTTGATATTATTCGTGAGCTTATTGACATGGCTACACCTGAACAAGTAGTCTTTCTCTTTCAAAGTATATCATATTATTCATACTAACTTGTTTAAAATACACATAACCACATATCACTCTATGCAGGTTCGTTGGGATCCATATCGATCCGCCTGTGATCGCAGACCACTTGACAAGTTTTGCTTTTTCAAAGGATGTCTTTGCATAAATGGTATTTTTGAGCCATGCATGCCTGATAGGGTGCTCGATAATATGGTTACATTCAGACAATCCTGAGATCTCCAATCAAATCCCGGGGAGTAGCAAGAAGGAATTGCACCGCTATTGGGTACAAGGCTGATTAGGTGGTAGCGTGGAGCAATTGGAGGCATGGGTGGATTCTGTATTAAGTGCTGGTACAAGGGGCAACCGGGTTTGCCAACCATGGGACGCCGTTCTAGGTTACATCCAATGGTTTGAAAGAATGAGTCATAGATTAGTACAAAACCCGCAGAACAAAAAATTGGCACAAATGGCCTCTACCTCTGATGTCCAAAAGGTATACGATTGAATTATTGTTATTTTTAGTGTAATTAGAGTATATAAATTCCTTCTTTTGACATGTACTTTTTTATTTGTAGCTTAAGGAAAATGTAATACATCTTCATCCATTATTGGATAGGAGGACAACTATTTCTTCTGCGCAATCCAGCATCCGAGATGTACTTCTATACTTGGAGAATGGCACACCATTTCCTGACACTTCAAGTGTGGAACGAAATTCGAAGCAAAGACATTGATCGATACAGATGACTTTATCACAACCGCCTTGTTATTACGATATCAGTACTTGTCATATTTTGTGATAGGGGAGACTAAACTCCAAGAACATGGCATTCATTTGGTTTTGAATGGCTCCCAACATTTTGAATATTCATGTTTGTAATGAATGCCTTTTAAAATGTATGCGAACGATCAGTTGGGTTGGGATGTGAATGAGAAAGAAAAGTTATGCATGAATTTGACATATGTAGCTCTTTTATGTATTCCCTTTCATAGCTAATGTATGTGACAATCTCAACATGATAAAATGTTTCACCAAGTGTAACAGGTCATGTTTTTTTTCATCATCAATATGAACCTATGGCCTCATAGTTCAAGGCATATCACTACATCTGTTCAACTCCAGGTTTGTCAAACGTATTCCAGAACATAGGCTACCTCATATGGTTTGTTCGACTGACCTGTTGTAGCCCAGTAAAACCCAGGTCGACTGGGCATTTGTCGTCAACTAATACATTTGTTCGACTCCAGGTATGTCGAACCAATTCCAGAACACATGCTTCCTACACCATTGGTTTGACGGACCTCTCGTCACCCAGTAAACCCCAGGTTGACTTGGCATTTGTCGTCAACTAATACATTGTTCGACTCCAGGTATGTCGAACCAATTCCAGAACACATGCTTCCTACACCATTGGTTCGACGGACCTATTGTCGCCCAGTAAAACCCATGTCGACTGGGCATTTGTCGTCAACTAATACATCTGTTCGACAAAAGGTATGTCGAACCGATTCCAGAACACATGCTTCATACACCATTGGTTCGACAGACTTGTTGTCGCCCACTAAAACCCAGGTCAACTAGGCATTTGTCGTCAACTAGTGCATCTATTCGACAAAAGGTATGTCGAACATATTACAAAACACATGCTTCCTAAACCATTGGTTCGACGGACCTGTTGTCGCCCTATAAAACCCAGGTCGACTGGGAATATGTCGTCAGCTAGTATATCTGTTCTACAAAAGGTATGTCGAACAGATTCCAGAACACATGCTTCCTAAACCATTGGTTCGACGGACCTGATGTCGCCGAAATACACCCAGGTCGACTGACCTGTGGTCATCCACCTGAACTTTTGTTCAACTTAAGATCTGTCGAACAACTTCCAGAACTATCAAAATGCAGAATGTTGGGGTCCATTCGATGAGCTTTTGATTGGAGTACCCCAAGTCGATAACTCTGTGGTTGAATAGAAGCAAACAAATGTGTATTTACAGTCCAATCTAAAAAAGAACAACCAAATTGAATTCAAATATCATTTTACAAACGAAGCACAGGGATCCACATCTATTTAGCTTCACAAAATGAATCAACTTTGACCCACTAAAGTGTAAGACTAACAAAAACTATATACCATCATTTACAGTGTACCTACAAAATTAGTCGATTTGTACCTTTACATGTGTAAGACAAACAAAAAAACTATAATCTTACACCCATAGGCTTTCTCTAATGAAACAAGCACAAGAAGAAATGACTCCCAACAAGTGAGCTAGTCAACATCAACGACGTCAACCATGGCTACAGTGGGCCCAGCTAGGCTCCTAAAACGATCCATCCTATCCATATAAGATGTCACTCAATCACTAGCTGCATCAAGATGGTATCTTGACCAAGAGAGTGCAACTAGAGGCAGTGGAGCATCTGGAGTGAAACCCAATCCGACAAAGTGACAACCTTTTACATAACCGAGTGAAAGGATTCAGTGAGCACTAATGGGTGGAGAAGGATCTCTCATTGGAAAGAAGGTGAGACATTGATGCTTCGATATGTGTACAACGATGACCTTGTAACAAGAAGTCATCACAAACCCCATCTCTGGCATCGTCATCCAATGCTCCCTGCCCACATATGAAGATTGACATCTGAGGCTCCTCTTGACCTCCTCCACACGATCCAATCCATAAAAGAGTAATTGGTATTCCTTCGGGCGTTGCTCGATCTCTATTAGGAGGTTGTTCCTCACTTCTATCCAACCTTCGTGCGACATACCCAAAAACATAGCAACAACAAGAAAATGGCCATCACCAATAACATCATATACATTACGTATAAATGGCGATAAGAAGGATGGAAATTCTGACATGTAAATAGAACTTCAACTGCTCGATTTTGGAGAAGCTTTGCCTTTTGCACAACAATCTTTGCACGCTTAGCCCGTTGAGATTCTTGTGCCTGTGAACTTAGACATGAACCAATACTAGCATCTTTGCTTGTATTCTTGATAGACCGCAACACATATTCAAAGCCACTTGGAGATCTTTTCGTTGATTCCTCTGCTAGGGCCTTTGATCTATTCTTCCCACCCTTCTTTCGGCCTCTTGTATTCACCTTAACGGTGGGCTCCAAAAGTAGGGTTGCGAAGGGGTCACTCAATTTTTGGAGCCATTTTTTAATCTCCTTTTGTTGCAAAGCATCTCCATGTGTGAACCTTTTGAGTAACAACTCAATCTCCGGAGCGATGTCAATCTCGTGGGTGAAGTCTTCCACAAATGGAGTGATTTCCAACTTTCGCCAAAATGGATGGACCGCACTAATAGGTATGGGATGACCTTCTTGCTTGTATTGTGCAATCAAGTGAGCACACGGTAATCCACATGTGGTGAGTAGGATATGATCACAAGCTAGACTGTCGGGACCCACCCCATCGCGCTTTTGCACCTCCAACTCAAGCTTCTGAAGGGCATACAAGGAGACTATGCCCACAAGATCCTTGTGCAGTGCACCTCGATATTTATGTGGAATTCTTGTCAGACTTTCTTCGAAAGAACCTCTTATTTTAGAAACTTGAAGCTCTAATAGGTTATGGATTGTTTTTCAGTTGCCCACAAAGTTTTGCACCGATGTGTCCAAATCTCTTCAACTTCGCATGATGACTTTCCACTCGATTTGTAGAAGTGTTTCCAAGGTGCAAATGTCTGTCAATCCAAGCAGACAAACCTTTCCTTGTGCTTGTCCAACCATGATGCATGAAGGTATGAGATTTCCTTTGGATAGGTGCAAAATCGATCATGCAGACGTTTCAATTTTCTGGAGAAGTCTTCCTCTGTGCTTGCCTTCATCACTTCCGCCCATGCCCCAACGAATGCATTCCATGACTCAATATCAGGGAAAGCCTTTATGCAGTTTTTCAACACATTCTTTCCAATATGTACACGACAAAGTAAATTTTTAGTCGAAGGAAATACAACAGACAAGGCATTCATCAAGCCTAGCTCATGATCAGTGATGACAACTTTTGGGGAGGGTGAACCATCAAATAGTTCTTTGAAGCACTCCATCGCCCAATTCTCCTCTTTCTCCGAACGCATGTACACAAATGCTCTGGTGAATGACTTCCCCGTCGATGTCACGCCCACTATCTCCAAAAGAGACAACCTATAACGGTTGGTTTTGTAAGTGCAGTCCATAAGAAACACATGGGGAAATGCTCTAATAAGTTGAACCGATGAAGGATGAGCGAAACAAATATCAGACAAAATGTCACCCTCCGCTTCAACTCGATGTCTCTCAACATACCCGTGCTCGTAAATTAATTTCATCAATTGTTGCATGTGAGTACGACCACATGTCTCTTTGATTCTCAATTTGGTCCGGGCATTGTATATATTTTAAGTGAGCTGACATTTGTGGGATCTCTGTTCTTCAAATGTGTTAAGATATCCCGAGGGCGCACGCCGCTGACTGACATTCCCTCTAACACTGCGACTTCTTCCTCTAGTAATTTTCCAGTATAAGAATGTCCCTTATAATTGACAATGAGGGGATGATTGTGTTGCCCACATAAAACTCTCAATGACCATCTCCCTTCACGTTCAATTGCACGCAACTTGAATAGACACCCACATTTCTTCGTACTGGTTTGACGCTTCTGTAAGCCCTTCTTCTCTTTATCTTTCTTCATTGGCTTATTGTCATATTTACCGCCTCTTTCATATATAAGATCAACACGGGATGATCTACGAGATGATAAATATTCTGATCGACCAATTATTGTGATCACCCGATGTTTCTACCAACTCTTTTAACCCAATCAATTAGTTATGTTCGGTTTTCAAAACCCTGAAACAATAACACAATATAATATATAACAAGTAACATGATGTTTCATATGATCACATGTTTGAGAGTAAAGCTTACCAAAGTTGTATTGAAATGCTCGGTCATGTCAATGATTGGGTTAGCATCATTGGGGATGGCATCTTCGAGGTTGGGGATCTCCTCATCCACATGGTCAATGGCCTCCTCATATTCAATCAAAGGAATTATAGATTTCTGCATTTACAATATATATATATATATAAGTTTATTTTTTTCATTCAAAACTATAAATTAGGATGTAGAAAGACCAATCTCTCTATCCATACTATAACATTTTTGGTCTCCTAAAAAATTCCGCTTTCAATGAAATCGAGCTGTCTCAATACCTATAAAAACAATAGTTAAAACATAAATTAATCTAAATTATATAAGTTAACAATGGTCTAAAACAACTACCATTATTACCAGCACTACTAATGACTCCAATACCATCACCAATACCTTAACCACCACCACCAACACCCATACCATGACCACCATCCACCCAAACATCTATCATCATTTCCAATGCATCTCCAACAATCAAAACACAACAAAACCATTATAAAATCCAGCACAACCAGCGTCACATTAATCAATCATAGTATATACATCCATGCCCATCACCACCACCAAGATAATATTCTTACCATCAAAATCACCTCCTACATCATCACAAGCACAAATGAAACCACCTCCATCACCATCACCACTACTACAACACCACAACAACAAACCTTAAACATACCACCACCACCTTTGAGACCACAAACACAATAAACTTCACCAATGCAACCACATCTCCCATGAGAATCACTAGATTTCAGGGGGGAAAAAGATTGGATATTTACCTAAGTGATTTGGTTATCCAACTAGGGCATCGGTTGTCCTCTTAGAGGGTCGGCGGGAAGTGGTTGTAATCTCATCGGAAGGGTCGTAGGAGCGTGTACCAGTCCCACTGGAATTCGATTTGATGGTCGAGGAGGCACGTCGTGGTCGACGAAGAGCGCGGGAGAGTGAAAAAACGGGGGGAGATTGTGTCTTTTATTTTGAGTCAAGTGGTGGGGAAGGGGTTTCTTAATTTTTGGGCTGGTGGGGAGGGGTGGCTAGTGGGGTTAATGGATTTCAAAATCAAACAGATTTTCTTTGTTTTATTTTTTTGGTTGGGGGGGACTGAAAATGGCATGGTGGGATAGAGCAGCCCAAGAATAATGATCCAGTGTACTCCACCAATTATTTATGGGTTATTTATTTCTTTTACTTGTTGTGCCCAAAATACCCTTACAGGGTTTTTCAAAAGTGGGCTACGTGTCGACCGCTGGGGACGTCCGAAACAAAATTTCGCTGTGGACGCCCCAACGGATTTTTTTCCATATTCATCCCCCACCGAACAAAAAAGTTACAATTTTGTCATATTGAAAATTGGTTCACAGGTGTTTCAGTTGGGGGTAAATAATTATGGGTGCATTTATTACTCGGTACTACTTTAATTTATCACAATGCGATAAATTTTGTTCAACAGAGTTTAAGAACATCTTCAATTGATAGGTTAACTAACATGTTAGTATCGAGTTGTTACGTAACATATAAAAATGTTGTTTCAATATAGCTGTTAAAGGGGGCTAAATGTGGACCCCACCTGTCAGATGTTATCTTTCAAGTAGGGATGGCAATGGGGTGGGTTGGGACATGTTTTATGAATCCCAATCCCAAACCCGCTCCGAAAATCTTGTCCCAAACCCGTCCCAAACCCATGACGGGTTTAGTTTTTTCATCCCAAATCCGTCCCAACAATTATGTAAAAAACTCGAACCGCCCCGACCCGTCCCATTTAGGTCGGGTTTATGTAATATTTAATTTAAGTTAGAATTTTAAATAAAAATAAATATTTATTATTATAAATTCTACAAAATAAGAAATATAAACTTTCAATTTCCATAACAAGTTATAAATATAATTTTTTTGGAATACCAAAAAAAACCCATGTATGTTTATAAAATTTTAAATTTCAATTAGCGTTTCAATTTTTTCATTCTTATTTTTTTTATATTTTTGTGAAATACCAAATATAAATTATATAATTATTATAATAAATATTTAATCATATTATTAATAGCAACCGGGGTGGGTTCGGGATGGGTTTTGCTAAGTAAACCCATTTCCTGTCCCAAACCCGCTGGATTTTATATTATGTATCTCAAGCCCGTCCCAAACCCAAACCCGACCCGACCCGACCCGACCCAATAAGGTTGAGTCAGGTCGGGCACCCTGTTGGGACAGTTTGCCATCCCTACTTTCAAGCATACTGTAGTCAAATGTGGACCCACCTGATTGTTCTCATTAAAGAATTAAAAAAATATGTTTGGGAGGTTGAGTGGATAGAGAGGTGGGGCATCCTGTTGTTTTGGCTAGTTTATTTAGCTAGTCTATTGGAACAATAACAACTAATTAAATAGATATGTAATAAATAAGGGTGTAGTTGAGGTATAAAATGCTGACATGGTACTTTAACATGTTGATTAGCTAACATATCCATTAAAGATGTGCTAATGCTATCCAAAAACACCACGTCTAATACTGCCAAAAAATATAAAAAATACGACCTATGATCCTTTTTTTGTAATCTCACAATTGAAATTCACCAACTCTGTGTGTAATTTTGTCATTAAACAAGTATTTTAGATAACTCAAACTTGCTCTCGATAAAATAAATAAAAAACAGGGATGATTAGTTGTTTTTATTAAACATTATGGGTTCCACTGTGTGTTTTTTAATTGAATTTCAAATTAAATGGAATGATTTTTTTATTTAACAAAGGAATATACATCAATAGATGGTTAACAAGATATATCAGCATGTATTTGTGTTGTAAAAAAAAGTGTGTAAAATGTTTAGATTGAATGTTAGAGACAGCCCTGTGGACGGGGTCGGATCCCCTCAGAACTGATTATCATCAGTTCGGTAAGTATCCAACCACACGTTGACACGTGGCTGTCTAAAAAAAATTAAAAATTAAAAAGAAAACTGGGTTGACAGACATATTTGACGGACGTTTCCGTCAATTAAACCCAAAAACATTTTTTCCCCCCAAAAACACACTCTTTCCCTCCCCCTTTTTTTGGTTTCCCCCCCATTTTACAGCCCCTATCCTTCCCTCTCTCCATAGGCTTGATGCCTCCTCTCTCCATGGGCTTTTTCTCTCCCTCTCCCCTGAAAAATGAAAAGACCAGGCTTTCATGAGCTTTTCCACTCCCACTCCCCTGAAAAATGAAAAGACCAGGCCCTAACATCTCTTACCAAAAACCATGTAGATCCAACAAATACCAAAAGGAGGCCCAACGAAGAAACTGATTTTTCAGGTAAGGCCCAACAAAACTACTTTTACAGATTTCATATTTTGTGCATATCAGGATCTAATGTAAAGTCCAACAAAATTAATTTTCAGATATCCTCTATTGTGCATTTCTGGATCCAATGTAAAGCCCAACAAAACATTAACCCCACAGTGAGTGTTTTATCTATCTTTATTTGGAGGACTAATGGAGTTTATAGGGTTTAGGGAGTTGAGAATATTGTTTGATCATATTTTTGTCAAGTATTATTATAAGATATGCAATTTGAATATGTGAATATGTTTCATAGATCACAAATAAAAATTGATATATATTGTATAATTCAGTTCATATCATTCAGTTTGATACAAATTATGTGTGTTTCAATTAAAAGATTGTGCATTTCGAATCACTTATTGTATTTTTTATTTTAGGTTGTATAGTTTGATTCATAGGTTGTTGTAGTTTGATTCATAGGTTGTTGTAGTTTGATTCATAGGTTGTTGTAGTTCGATTCATAGGTTGTTGTAGTTTGATTAATAGGTTGTGCAGTTCGGTTCACATATACATCTTGGTTTGATTCATTGGTTGTTGTAGTTTGATTAAGTAGGTTGTGCAGTTCGGTTCACATGTACAACTTGGTTAAAATGTGACAGGTTCATTTGAAGGGTTGTGTAGTTCAATTAATGTAATAAGGGGTTTAAATTTTTGTATTTGTTTTACAATGTATTCAAAAGAGTGTATGTGTTAAATATATTTAGTTATTGTACTTAAAGGAGGATTAAATGCAGTTTATAGAGTTTTGGGAGGTGAGAATATTATTTGATCATATATTGTGAAATATAATTCTAAGGTGCAATTTGAATATGTGAATTTTTTTCACAGACTAAAAAAAAAAACTCAAATGTCGTATAGTTCGGTTCATATTGTGAAATTTGATTCAAATTATGTGTGGTTCAATTGAAAGATGGTGCAGTTCAATGCTTATGCTCTGCCCCTCAAAGATTATGTTGTGCATTTTGATTTGGTTAATGTATTTTTGAGTTGCATGTTATATAGATCGAACTTCATAGGTTATGTAGTTCGATTAATAGTTTGTGCAGTTTGGTTCACATGTATAGTTCGGTGCAAATGTGAGACCCTGATTTGATGGGTTGTGTAATTCAATTTATATGATTATCATGTCATGTTTTGTAAGGGGTTTATGTCACGCCCCAGGGCGGCCGTCCCCGAGACGTGGCAATAATATAATATCAGCTATCATAAACAAGAGGTCAACAACGACTCCAATAAACAATACACAAGGCTAATGAAGCAATGACAACTGATAATACAACTGAAAAGCGGAAGCTTAAACTATCAATAAGTCTGTAAACCAAAAATATTATTACAGACTCGAATACACAATCACTGTCCTGTGAGAGCCAAGTCTAGCCAATAAAATACAACAAGTGCCACACGCACGAATTACCAATACACAAGACTCTAGGACTGCTGACAGCCTCGCACTCGCCAATCCGCCAGACAGAACGTTTCCACGCACGCAAGACCACGCCAGGAAAACTCCAGCTCCACGCCCAACAACGCCCCTGTAAAAGAAACAGTACGCGAGGGGTGAGCTACAAGCTCAGTGAGTGGTCGGAAACCGAACACCACTATAACAATTTATGTTAAGGCAATTTCCTTTCAAGGAAAGACATGGGTTGAAACCCAATGGATAATAGGGTCACACGGCGGTGCAACCCGTCTCACCCACACCCTCACTCCCGAAGGGAGACTCTTGGGACTCTTGGGGAGAGACCATACCGTTTGTCAAGGAGACGCGGAATTACTGGTCTAAACAACACTATTGTGATCATCTACATAGAGATAGTTGTTATCGATATCTCTCAACATCGATACTTAACCAGACCCAACCAATATGGGAACGGGTGAACAAACCAATGGGTCACGTAGCGACGTGACTTAACACATTCATCGCCCCGACCCTGAAGGGGAGCTCCAAAGAGACCCGGGGACAAACGAGGGTTAACCATAACACCACGTGTTACTGGTTAACGAGACACAACGCATCCATCTGCTACGAGGTAGAGATATACTTCGATACCTCAAGCGTCAGAAGTAACAAACCCAGAGTATACTCGATGGGTATTTGGGTCACGTGGCGACGTGACAACAACTCATCCTCACCCTAGCCCCCGGAGGGGTGACTAGGGACTTTTGAAACGAACTCAGTTGCTCTACACCCATCGTCATCCGGTAGCCCTCTCCCGGGGAGCCTCTACCTGGTAGCCTCTCCATGACCGCTATCTCTACCATATGGGCGCACCAATAGGTGTCATAAATACGTCTGGGAGCACCCCACAGGACAACTACGAGCCGGGCAGCTTCAACACGGATCCGACGAAGGGGAGAACGACTTGAAGCCCGAAATATCACTTGGTAGCTCTCTCCCGTGCAGCCTCTACCTGTCGGCCTTCCACGATCAGTACATTCCCTAGATGTGTACCGCGGTACGCATCGGTAGCACCTACAAGTGGTGGCACCCTACAGGACAGCTTCTATGTCGGGTAGCTTCGACTCATGACGATGTCAGGAGGAAGCACCTTGCGTTCGCAATGTGAACCCTATGGGAAAGCCAACTACCCTTGGTACTTACACACATATATCGATGATATCGAATACTCTTGTATTCCCACACGGAGGCGTCACTCGAACGCGAGGACTATCTCTACACTCGTGTAGAAAAGCCAGGGGCATAACCCAATAGGCGGTTCAGACACACGCCTAGCACGGGTAGGCCCAAGTTAATGCCGTAGCTATCGGTTTAACAAAACCGAGGCCACAATGAATTCTTCATAATTCGATACGAATGCATCACTCGGATGCAAGGGTGATTACATCGCTAGCGCTTTAACTAATAGGGTATGACCCGACCGCGGGTCATACCCTTGCCTGTTACGGATAGGCCAAATTAGTTAAAATGCACACATATATATATATATATATGAGGAGAATCATAACATGATAATATGTGCCACATGCACAATAATATATATATATAACTATAGGGGTACTCCCTAACATGGATTTACATCATAAACAACAAATCATACAATATGCATACAAGGTATGACCCACTTAAACATGCTTATAAGGCCATAATCATACAATCACACAAAATATATCATAGCATTCGTTGGTTATCACCAACTTGAGAGGAAAGGGTCAAGCGCGATCTCGCGCACTAATCGGTGCATACTAATTTTCTCAAGCGCACCTGAGTCTAGTAGGAACTACATCTACTTACTCAGTTTGCGCAAAGAGGGAGGGCGAGAGAGAGGGAAAGTCTCATCCTCTCCGGAAAGGCTGGTCATAGTTTTGCCCCAACAGATGGGTGCAACAACTACACCATTCCTCCAGTCTAATCATAAGGGAAAATATTAGCACGCATTCGGTTATTAACCCAAGGTTTAACATGCTGGATATTACTCATATAGGGGAGGAGTATTACAATACTACCTAAGGCATGCATATTCTATACATCCATACACTCATTCGAAAATATATGCCCAAAACACAAGGGGCGCATGAAAACACATTTATTCAAACATGAGTATATACATAAGCAAGTATAGGGTAGAATAGGGGGTTCTACACAATATACGAGCTATACAACCCTAACATGCAAATATCTAGCATATTTAGGGGTCGAGATGCCCCAAGGATGCACAATGCACGGCGGCGTGCATCGAGCGCATCCCAAAGTGTTGGATCGAACCACTCACCTAACGAGCGCACGGCTCGCGAAACGCAAGAGAGCGACGAGTTGAATCCGAAGCCTGAAATCAATCCGCCAAGGATCATCCCATGGTTGCATTTGGCTATAACAAGCTGCTCGACACCACGAAGCACTCCGAACGCGTCTGAGCACCGCAAGCACGCCCTCGAGTACCTCGTTCATGCTTCCCACGCACTCCGCACGCATCGGGCAAGGCCAAGCACGCCCTTGAGCACCTCGTGCACGCTGCCCGCACACTCCGCACGCATCGAACAATGTCAAGCACACCCTCGAGCACCTCATGCACGCATGCGAGCACCTCATGCATGCTTCCCGCGCACTCCGCACGCATGCGAGCACCTTATGCATGCTTCCCGCGCACTCCGCACGCATGCGAGCACCCCCACAAACATGTGGCATGCACACCAGCTACAAAAGAGATGGCTGAACCCAACCGAGGAGAGCGGGAGGTCCATACGCGGCTCCGGCATGCCCGCACACCGCTGCTCCACCTCCAACACCCCCGACGCCCCGCACCTCCTTACAAACAACACACCAAAGGAGAGGGGGGAAAGGAAAGGAAAGGGGGGCGTAGGGGCTCGCAAGCGCACCCTCGGCCACCCCAACCGCAACCACCGCAACCACCACCTCTTCCTTGCTCTTCTTCTTCAATGTGGCATTACAACAAACACATGGGGGGCTGTTGGTCCAAAGGGGAGGGAAAAATACAAGGGGAGGATCAGCTAGGGGGGAGGAGGAGAAGGAGGAGAACCAACAACACAACAACAAAGCTAAAGCATACACACCTTCCTTCTCCATTTGGTGCTCCTTCCCCCACCATCACCACCATTTCCTCCACCCAAAGAGGGCTGGACCAGAGGCCAAAAGAGGTGAAAAAATAAGCTAAGGTCGTGCATTTTTGGGGGTATTTATAGGCATGGTCGGGCTGAAAGACTAAGTCGTCCTCGGACTAAAATCTCTGCGCAGCCTTCACTTAAACGACCATAACTTCCTCAATACAGCTCAGAATTGCACGATTCCAGTGGCATTTGAAAGATAAGACGATTATCTACAACTTTCATGTTTACACCTAGATCAAATAAACTCTCCAGCTATTCCAAAATCTAGGCTAAACATCTTACAGGGCTGCTGCCTGGATTTCTCAACTTCGGGGTATACTCGGAAAAATACCCATAACTTTTAATATACGAATCCAGTTGATCCAATTCCACTTCTATATGGAAGCTATCTCAAAACTGAACATCTCGTAATAATATCGGATTTTTACCTCTTCATCCTAGATTTTAACAAAATCAAATCCAAATATCAATCTGAAAGTGTATAATTCCAAAAACGTTATCGGAATTAAACGAAAATTTTATGGGCAGTATTAAACTGTACCAAGACCCATAATATGCAGTTAGATTATTAATCAGAGTCTTCAAACCCTAGCAGGTAGCTAAAAGTCAAAATTTTAGCGACTCCGATCGAAATTAGGACTCTAAATGACACAGGCCTAACAGTTTAAATGTTTGTATTTGTTTTGCAATGTATTGAAAAGATATATGTATCATATATATTTTTTAAGTTGTGTAATCTAATGTTGTTCATATATTGATATATGTTTGTATTCTTTTCTCTTATTACTTCTACAGATTAATGAATGATGTCTGATTTCGTCGAAAAAACTATATTAACTCCTCGTAAGTTAGTTTTTGAAACATTGGATCCCAGAATAGGTATGGAGTTTGACTCAGCTGAAGAGGCAGATAGTTTTTATATTCAATACAGTAAGCAAGTTGGGTTCAGCATCCGAAAAAATTCAACCAAAATTGTAAATGCAATTATTCAAAGAAGACAATATGTTTGCTCAAGAGAAGGCTTTCGGAAAGTTGATCGACTTGAGAAAAGAGTTCGGGTCCAACGTGCAGAAACAAGATGTGGATGTCATGCGGAGTTTACCATTCAACGCCAATTGAATGGAAAATATAAGGTTTCGAGATTTGAGTCAGCCCACACTCATGATGTGGTGAGCCCAAGTAAAGTTCAATTTTTAAAGTCGCATAGGTGTATAACTTCTTCTCAAGCCGCAGAAGCTGACATAGCATCAAGTTCGGGACTACCACCAAAAATGACAATGGAATTCATGGGTAGGCAAGCTGGTGGACGTGACAATCTTGGTTTCACGAATGTGGACTTGAAGAATTATTTGCGCACAAAGCGAAAGATTGCGATGAAGAGAGGGGATGCACATGCTGTGATGGAGTACTTTCAAACCATGCAAGAACGAAATCCGTCATCTTATTATGCCATTCAACTCGATGATGAGGAACTGTTAATGAATATTTTTTGGGCGGACTCTAAAATGATGGTTGACTATGCACATTTTGGTGATGTTGTTTGCTTTGATACAACATACAAAACCAATAAAGAAGAACGACCATTTGGTTTATTTGTTGGTGTAAACCATCACAAGCAATCAGTTGTGTTTGGTGCTGCTCTATTATATGATGAGACAATTCCCACATTTGAGTGGTTGTTCCATGTTTTTGTTAAAGCAATGAATCAGAAGGAACCTAGGACTATTATTACTGACCAAGATGCAGCAATGGCGAGTGCAATTGCTTCAACTTTGCCAAATACATATCATCGACTTTGTGTGTGGCACATGTATCAAAATGCTGCTATGAAGATTAATGATGTTTTCAGAAAAAATCCAGAATTTGTGAAGGACTTCAAAAGGTGTGTCTATGACTATGATAATGATGAAGAGTTTGAAGGGGCTTGGAAAAGAATGATTGAAAAATATGATCTTCATGAAAATAAATGGTTACAAAAGAGATTTGAGAGAAGAGAAAAGTGGGCTCTAGCATATGGAAGAAACACATTTTGTGCCGATATGTCCACCACCCAACAAAGTGAAAGCTTGAATGCGTTGGTTAAACAATATCTTAACAGTGGGACAGATTTGATGCGTTTCCTTGAACACTTTGATAGGTTGTTGGATGATCGACGCTATCAAGAGTTGGAAGCTGATTTCAAGATGAGTCAAAGCATCCTTACATGCATCAGCAATGGAAGATATTGAAGCATGCAGCATTAGTGTACACCCCTACCGTGTACAAGTTGTTTGAAAAACAAATGGTCCAGATTGTGGATCTTAATTTAGCAGTTGATCATGCTGAAGGAACAAAAACAGAATTTAAAATCACCGATGAAGACACTAATCGTGAATGCAGAGTCTTGTATGACTCATCATCTTATGAACTTCTATGTAGTTGTCGAATGTTCGAATTTGTGGGGATCCTTTGTAAACACAGTCTCAAAGTATTAGATCGCTTGAATGCCAAGAGTATCCCCGAGCGCTATATTCTTAAGCGATGGACTAAGAAAGCAAAGGCAGGGATTGTTTTTGATCATCGGGGGTGTGGATTACAGGTTGATCTACAACGGGATACATCAGCAAGATATAAAGAGTTATGCAGCATGGCTGTTCAGTTGGTGACAAAGGCAGCACCTTATGATAAAGCTACTCAGATGGTTTTTGGTACTCTTAAGAATGCAATGAAAGAAATTGATGATTGCTTGAAAGAGATGCATGTTGAAGATAAACAATGTGGAGTTGTTGAAGAAAATCCTACTGCTCATGATCATGCTGTGGAGGAAGAGTGCTTTAATGATAGAATACTGAATAAGAAAATAGAAGCCATTCCGAAAGGTATCAAGCAAAAGCTCAAAACAGATAGTCGTAAAAGGAGACATTTAGGTGCTCTTGAAAGAGCTGTTTCAAAAGTGAGAGCTTCTAAGGGTTCTCGTGCAAAACAATCAAATATCAAGGTATGTGTAGAAATTGTCATCTCTCAGGTTATTTTCATAAACAGAATAAATATTCCTAATGAACTTTCAGTTTTTTCATTAACACAATTGAACTGTGTGTATGTTTTAAAATATTTACAGTCCATTGATCAACAAAATCGAATACAATCATCGAATTACACCACCGATGTTCAGTGGCCATCCTTCACAAATCATATCCAGGTGCTTACTAAAGTACGTATATGTATGTTATCATTTTTTCCATGTATTTAGTAATACATATATTAAACTTCTGTAGGCATGTGAGCCTAGTACGTCAGAACATGACAAGAACTCTCAGAAATTACCCTATGTGTATTCCACCATAAACATGGAAGTTGGATCTCATTTTATGAGCACCGAAGAAACTATTTCAAGTTTTCCTCAACTGATTCAGGTAACAGAAATGATTAATGCAATTCAACATCTTCTCACAAAATTCTAACGTAATATATTAACTCATTACTTTCTGTAGCCCAACATGTCAATGTCTGGGTATGTTGAATCTTTCAACAGCAATCACCCGTTAACCCAAATGAGTCAGGTATGGTCACAATTCCAACTGTTCGAATTTTATAAAGTGTCATTTTTTTTCAACAATACAATCTATGTTGTTTATATTATTTACAGGAGTCGGGAATAGTCATATCAATGCCACATGACCAGTCACAAAAAAACTCAAATGTTGGATGAAGATGGAGTCTAGTTGAAATTATGGTTGTAATGATATACAATGTTGTAGTTACTGTTGTAAAGAGACATGTGTAGAAATTTTGTTACAGTTGTAGTTGTAAAAAATATTTTGATGTAATTAGTTATATAAATGAGAAGTTGGCTTTTCGTTTCAGAAGCTTGTTGTAGTTTGATTCATTAGAAATAGTCATATAAGGTTGTTTCAAACAAATTTATGCAGTTTGACATATTCATTATTGAGTCCAATTAAACATGTGACATTTTAGCTACAATGCATCAACATTCTATTTGATTAATATCAAAATTTGAAATTATTTCATGAGTACCTTTAATTGGGTTCATTATTTTTGTAGTTTGATTCATCACTTCATTTAGATTCAATCACAATTCATTCCAATTCATGAGTACTGTATCTTTCACTTTCAAGTGGTTCAGTTCACTTACCAAATGCTTCAGTTTAATGAGTAGTGTAGTTTAATTCATCACTTGGTTCATTTCTATGTATTGCTATATTATTATTATTTGAAGAAGTTCAGTTCATTATTATTATTTCAAGAAGGCCAGTTCAATTAGCAAATGCTTCGGTTTGTTTCATGAGTAGTGTAGTTTGATTCATCACTTGTTTCATTTCGATGTAGTACTTACTGTGTTTTTTATTATTTCAAAAGGTTCAGTTCGATTAACAAATGTTGCAATTTGATTAACAAGTGATCCAGTTCGATTAACAAGTGCTTCAGTTCGTTTCATGAGTAGTGCAATTTGATTCATCACTTGTTTCATTTCCTTGTAGTACTTACTGTATTTTCATTATTTCAATAGGTTCAGTTCGATTAACTAATGTTGCAGTTTGATTAACAAGTGCTCCAGTTCAATTAATAAATGCTTCAGTTTGTTTCTTGAGTAGTGTTGTTTGATTCATCACTTGGTTCATTTCAATGTAGTATTGTATTTTCATTATTTCAAGAAGGCCAGTTCAATTAGCAAATGCTTCGGTTTGTTTCATGAGTAGTGTAGTTTGATTCATCACTTGTTTCATTTTGATGTAGTACTTACTGTGTTTTTTATTATTTCAAAAGGTTCAGTTCGATTAACAAATGTTGCAATTTGATTAACAAGTGATCCAGTTCGATTAACAAGTGCTTCAGTTCGTTTCATGAGTAGTGCAATTTGATTCATCACTTGTTTCATTTCCTTGTAGTACTTACTGTATTTTCATTATTTCAATAGGTTCAGTTCGATTAACAAATGTTGCAGTTTGATTAACAAGTGCTCCAGTTCAATTAATAAATGCTTCAGTTTGTTTCTTGAGTAGTGTTGTTTGATTCATCACCTGGTTCATTTCAATGTAGTATTGTATTTTCATTATTTCAAGAAGGCCAGTTCAATTAACAAATACTACAGTTCGATTAACAAGTGCTTCAGTTCGATTAACAAGTGCTCCAGTTCGATTAACAAGTGATTTAGTTCAATTCATGAGTAGTGTAGTTTGATTCATCACTGGATCAGTTCGAATCTAACAACAATTCATTTGACACAATGAGTAGTGTAGTTTGATTCATTAGTAGATCAGTTCAACTCAACCACGATTGATTTCAATCCATCAGTACTGTATTAGCATTCACCAGGACTACAGTTCGATTAACAAATGTTGTAGTGCTGTTAACAAGTGCTTCAGTTCGATTCAACCTTGATTTAAATCATGTCTGTTCCTAAAATCAAGTGTACTGTAGCCTAGTTCAGCAAATATTTCAGTTCGTTAATATGGATCAAAGTAGGATACTGCAGACAAAAAAGTATGCATATAAACAAAAGAATACAATGCAGACACAGAATTTTCGAGGGTATACAGAATTTTGAATATGTACAAAAGTATAAACAAAAGTACACACTGCAATTTACTTCAGTAGAACAATTCAACATAGTTAATAGGATCGACATATGATCACAAAATTCACCAAGCTCATAATCATACAAAATATACGATCAAGAAGACGAAATTCCTTGTAGTATGTCTCTTGCAAGCTTCCGGTGCTCAGTATTCATATCGCATGTCTGCAACAAACTAATGTCTTTGTGTCGACACAATAGATCCATAAATTTCATTACAAATATACCACAATCATTTGTTCCTGCCTGTTTAGGGGAAGACACATGCTCCCATCCCTTTAGTCTCAGGTTCCAATTACATATTTGTGCCATCGGAGGAAGGACTTGCATCTGTAAATACATTAAACATGATGATTGAATGAAATTCATACAAGGAGTAATATTGCAATTTAAATTACAATTCACTTTTTGACTGAAACTTACAATAGCAGCTATCTCAGTGCTATATTTTTCCCCCACATCCCTCGTAAGTGAATCGTATATGAATACCATTTTTTTCTTTGGACATACCATTGCGAGTAACCAATGACTATTTTCAATGATGGGGAGAAATATCTGTAAAAAATAAAACAATAACACATGCAGTAAGTAATTTATGAGAATGAAGTATAAACAAACCTTTTAAACGAATACTCACCTTGTCACATTTCCATATATTACATCCCAAACGATCTGGATTGACAAATCCAAACAGAGAGGAATACTTGTCACTCTCAACTAAAAAATCAATGCGATCATCCAAAGCACACAATGGATTATCACCATTGGCTATCCATTTGTTATACTCATTTTTCAAAAATGCCTGAGAATGATATGAAAATTAAATATCAGACACACTAACATATGTAAATGCCAAACATATGAGTACAAAATAAATTTAGTGTATTACTACCATGTATACTGGATCCATGAAATAAGACGAGATTTGGTCGCCTGTTTTCTTCTCCCTCTCATTGAGTAACTCACAATATGACGCCATTATCTACAATGCGACAATGAGTTCAATAGGTAAAACATTTTTTGATTATTTTCTAAAGTGACACTATGAAACCGAGTCAGAACATTGAATATATTAATATGTTTGGCTGAATATGTACTTACATCAGTATCTACCCAATGTCTAGGTGCCAATGTCTTGAAGGCACTATATGTAATATCAATTGCACCTATCTGACCGAGTTTTGTTAAATCCCTACAAAAAGATGTCAAATATTTTATTTGTCATGTAGAAGTCACAATTATGTACAATAACAATTAAATAGAATATTCTTACCTTCTCCTACAGTTCCAAATTTTGGTCACATCACTGAAATCATCAACCACCTTCTTACGTCTCTTTTTTGATGGGGTTATGTCTTTTCCTTTTGCCACCAACACTCTCTTCTTCTCAATCATCTTGATCTTCCCAGTTTTGAGTGATGTGTATGGGGACCTCTTTAACGTTGAAGGATTCTTTACTCTACATTTTCGAGGGCTCGTCTCGTCATAGCAAACATCTATCACCTCCTTAGCCTCCTCCTCCGCCAAGCCCTTCCCCTTGTGATCCTCCACTTGTGATTCTCCCATCACCTCCTTAGCCTCCTCCTCCACCAAGCTCTTCCCCTTGTGATCTTTCATTTGTGATTCTCCCATCACCCTTATCCTATCATCTTCATTTATTTTAAATGCATCGTCTTGACCTGGCATATAATCATATTGTGCACTGTGGGCTTTATTCATTGGACTGCATTCATGAGTAGGGGTAAGGTTGTTCTGGAAAAAAAAAATTCATAATTCATCAAAGAGAACATGAAATTCTGAAGAAAAATGTAAGAATTAATACTTACAATGCGCTTCAAAGTTGCAATCTCTTCTTTAAGGCCAATGATCATATCTTCCATTGCTGCTAATTTTTCCTTTTGTGAATTTACCTCCACTTCCAACAACTCCACTTTTTTTTGAAGTGTTGCATATAAATTTTCCTCATCACCCACAACCATATTCAAACATAGATGATTCAGAACACCCAAAGACTCCTTCACAATTGGATCCAACAACTCTTCCTCAGTATATTCGAGGTATTCAATTACCTACAATAATAATAACATATTAGATTGTAACGTTTCGGTATTTTTCGGCCTTATATATTTATTTTAAATATATAATGGAAATTTTAAATTTTGATTTTTTATATTTCATTTTTCAGATTTGGCGGTGGGCCCAAATGGGTCCAATTTGATTTATAATTATGATAATTATAAATTGATGTTGAAATAATTATTTTATATTTTTCTGTAGATCTTTATAGTGTTAAGATACTTTGGTTGAAATTTGGTGAGATTCGGAGTTCAGAAAATTTGATTTTTAGGCTTAGTGTCAAGTTATTGGGCCTAGGGATCTAGTTGCGAATCCAGAATACATTTTTATAGCCTTCTGGGACTTTTCTGTAAATCGGATAGGGATCTGTTTGTAAATCGGATAGGGACGTCATTGTAAACTGGAAACACTTCAGGGGTCGTTTTGTAATTTCGGTAAACCCCTTTAAATAACATGTTTGGGTTAGGGTTTTTCATCCAAATCTCAGAAGTTATGAAGGGTTGTGATGACCTAACCCTAGATGGAGATGGTGGGTGGTGTAACCGGATCTAAGGTGAGATATCATTCCCTATTGATTTTGTTAGTTTTAATTTATTTTTGTTAGGATATGATTACGTCAAGTAATTGTTTGGGGAAGAAGTTTGATGGATTAGGGTTAGGGTTTGATTGATTTAATTTAATGATTATTTGATTTGATTTTTATGGAATCTCAAAGGAATTCTTAAGATCAAATTAGATTTATTAGTTTTGGGGATTTAATGGCCATTTTCGGGTTGATTTTATGCTTGGACGTAAATCGTGTTTTTGACTATGATAGAGTCGTTTCTGGAAAAAATGTATTTGACAAACAGAAATAGGTTTTGAAAAGAGCTTTCCAACGAATCATTAATCGTCCAATTCGGAGTTACGGATAGAAAGTTATGGTTTTTGAAAGATTTCTGTGCAGTTTATTGAAATTCAAATATTTAGCTTGATGACCAAGTTTGATGAATGTTAGAGATTTAGATGATCCCAAATTTGATGTTTAATGAAGTATAGTTTGTTTTGCGGGTTTTGATGATTTTATTGATCTTGAGAACTTAAATAGAATCTTAAATCGATAATTTGGTTTAGTGGGATCAATGAATATTGATTGGATATTGTTGTTATTTGGATGTAAATTGATTGGATTTGAGTTACTCGATCATGGAATTATAGTTGAGCCTTATTGGATTTGTCCAAATATTTATTCGAGGATTGATCGATCATATGGGTCTTATGGAATAAATGGATATTGATTATCGGATCGGATCATTGTGAGTATATGAGTATTCTAATATTTATTCGAAGTTGGGATTTTCATTAGGACTTTGAAGTGAGTTGTTGATTGTAGGTCTATAAGATATCGGCTTTTGGGATTATTGGGCATAGTGCTGTTATAAGTTGGTTGTCAGTTGTTTGGGTCGTGATTGATTGTTTCTGATCTATTATTGTATAATTGTTATGCTAGGTTATCAACGTGCGAGTGTGTATCGTTGATGCTTGCGTGGACCGAAGGTGAGTAGGCCTATCGATTTATTTCGTGTGAGCTTTTGCTCTATAACATTGAATTTCATATGCCAATCATATTTGTGTGATATTATGTGTCATCCATGCATTTATATTTTGATAAATTTGCATGATTTGGATATTTTCTTCATATTGATCAAATTGCATTTTCGTTGAATGAAGTTGCATGATTTAATTCATTCATCATGTCATTAAAATAGCATGAATTATGCTATTCATGTTTCAAGAATTAACATAATATTATTCTGATGCTTATGCTTTCGAAATAATATTTGGATTAAAGATTTTCATTTCGAGAGTTTTGGAAAAATTTAGGACTAGTGGAGACAACCTAGTCCTAGGAGATTTTATCAAGATGCATATCATGACATATTTTCTGGAATAAATCCCCCCGTAGTATTTCGCCTTTGGGGAGGAAGGTCTAGGACTCGAAGAGTCCCAAGATCGGTGAGGGGTGTGGTAAAGCATTCCTTGCAGCGGCGGATTCCTTTGTTTGGAGTCTGCAGCAACCGGGGCATCCTGTGCTGGTGTTCTCGTAGTGATGGCAGCGGCGACCCATCAGCGTCTTCTAGATCCGACGTCTCCTCGAGGGAGCTTTTTGAGCGATTTAGTCGCTTGGGGCTTGGCACACCTGTTTTGGGAAACGGTTCTTCCGATTGAGAACCCTACCCGGTCATATCATTTAAGCTGCATGATTTCTATGACGTGGACAAAGGATTGGGCCACGTGATGCATTAAAATTATATTTTATTAAGCTCATGCATTTAAATTGATTTAGTAAAGAAAATTCTTGTTTTGTTTTTATATATAACTTTATATATATATATGTTGGTATCATTTAACTCTCATGATTTCTCTAATGTGGGCCAAGGATTGGGCCACGTGCGCATTAAAATATTTTTTTAAAGTTCATGATTTTAAATTGATTTAATAAAATAAAAGATTTATTAAATGAAATTCTGATTTTCATAAAACTTTATTTTTATATATACTGTCACGTGAGGTAATTTGTCAGTGGGCTTATTCACTGAGTTAATCACTCACCCTTTTCGATATGGGCTGGTTGTTTCATAACCAGGTAGCTCATCTTCTGAGGACCAAGACAAAGCTTGAACTTTTCATGTGCTTCAGGGATCTCGTCGAGGTAGCAGTACTGGAGAATAAATAATAGTCACGGTCAATTATTTGGATTTACTTTAGTTTAGATGGCTCCCACAGGGGTGGTTTAGTATGTCTTTCCATTCGAATATTTTATTTCTGTTAAACTCTGATATTTTGTAAGACAATTGGTGATTTAAAACCCTTTGATATTATTTACTTTATTGCCATCGTTTTTTTTTATTATATTTATATTATATTGGTATCATTCATTGAAAAAAAAAAAAAGAGTTGCAAACTTTGATCTTGTAATTGGATTAAATTTATTAGCGACCCGTTTACCGTCCGATAAGCGGTTAGGTAAATGCGGGGCGTTACATAGATCTATGTTGTTGGACATTAGAAAGATCATATAAATTTAGGACAATAGTACTTAACCTCATCTACAGAACGGAACTCCTTTTCAACACGTTTTTTTCTTCTAAAGGTTTGGGGATTCCACTTATGCACTCTTGGGTATCTATTGGATGTAAAACTTTGACACAAGTCACGAAAATGTTCGTATGACCAAATCTGTGTTGAATGAATTGAATTAGAAATAGGTGAACATACAAAACAAATCCTTACAATATATGCATAGATATTGAATTCATACTCTAACCTGGATTGCAATACCACAACCCTCCACACCAAATGGATCAGTCGTGTATGCCAATGTTTTTGCCTTCATGAATCCTTTCATCGTATAATTGTACACAACTGTTCCCCAAGGATAACCATTGAACCTATTTATACTTTCTACGAGATATACATATTTATTTGACACACTATAACCTGGATTTGGTAAAAGTAGGTTTATTAGTATATACAATAAACCTAATTTCAAAAAAGTATCATCGGAAAGGTGGGGATTCTTTTGTAAAGCAGTTTCTATATCCCTCTTTGTTAACTTTTTCTTTTTTTGGGGAAAAAGTTCTTTGTACCATGCAAAACTAGGACACTTTCCATTCTCATCATCTATGGGGGGAGGGAGACCTAATCTAAGGCCTAAGATCAGAATAAAATCAGATTGGGTTATTTTCAAAACAGAATTTTGAAAATGTATTACATTTGGTGGTTCAAATCTTTGTAATAAATAGGTATATATGTGAGAGTGAAAATTAAAATCATTTAAATCCACAAGAAGTTTTCCAAACACTGAGTTCCTAATCAAGTCTTGATGATGAGGGGAGAGTGAACTAAACCATTTTGTGGTCACATGTGGACCACCTTTACACATTGCCTTTCCAATTTTCTTCGTCTTCTTTGATAGTGAGGCGCTTGACTTCTTAGAGTTCTTCACGTGTTTCTTCACCATTTTCATCTGCACATACAAACATATGTTAATGTCTAAAATGAAAAACAATGACTAGAAACCAACTGGTCAAGAAAGTTCAAAAAAACATCTCATCTCATTGTCCTGTTACTCTTTTTTTTTCATCAGAGAAATGAATCTTGAAAAATTTTCTTTTTGTCAATGTGGGTTGGGGTTTGGTATCAAATTTGTCAAATTATATGTGGTTTTTGAAATCCTAAATGACAAGAGTGATTTTTAACTTCATATATGGTTTCTTCTTCTTCTATTGTTTTCTTTAATTTCATAAGAATTTCAATTGGATCAATGAAAGAATGATTCTTTTGTTATGCATCGAACATGAAAAAACAAAGGATGATATGATCAATGAATATAATGTTGGTGATGATGAACATTTGGCTACACAGACAGTTCTTTTGCAGCATCATTTCTGATGAACCAACATAGAAAGGAGCAACTGTGAAATTTTTTTATCAAATAAATAATATGGTAGTAATATGGCTATTTATGTCTACCAAAATGTGAAGACATATTCAGTGAAGTGTTCAGTCTTTTGCAGAAACCTGATCTGCTTTAGCTTGTCTTTGACATATATGGGCGTGCACCAAGGCCCGTGAAACAGGTAAATATCAAGCTGTCTAGTCTCTTTAATAAGCTTGAAAAACATCAAAAGGCATGTCCATAACACTGCAATTATTCCAATGCTATCCTTGCTTTCCAAAGATGAGGTTCTCTTCTCTCCATTTTATAACTTGTGCTAGATTAATGTTTTTCACTTTTCATATACTCTTTCCAATAATTTTGTAAACTTCAATATTTTATCCATTGTCCTTGTAACAATATTGGATAATACTGGCGTCCTTTCATATTCACAATACAATCACATTAATTTTTATTGAAACATGTTATTTTTTGGGAAAGGCATCCAAGAGAACATATTCTGAAATATGAAGAATTCATTGCAGGTTATGAATGGCATAACCATCATAGTTTCAAATTGAGTGCAGATGTAAATTCAAACTGACAAATGTCTAGTATGCCATGCATTGTCTTATGCATTTGTTTGTGAAAGATGACTCTTATATGCAAATTTCCTTGTCTGCCATCAAGTTTTACCCATCTTTCCTCAGTTTGTTGGTCTTCCCTTAGACAAGTTCCAGACACCACTAGTTGAAATTCTACAAGTACTTTCGCATTTTACAAAATGCTTTAAAGCAGCTAAGTAATATGTTCTCTGAACTGTAACAAACCTTAAATCTCTTTTCTTTTGATTCTATTAGTCTTTTATTATAGGGGTATCTATTGTGCTACTACCTCATGCATTTCTCATCATGTCTATTTTAGTCACAACTGAACATTACCTAATTACTTATAATACATGCATGTTGATCATTTAGAATGTGTATCCTTCTAAGTTCTAAGTGACAATTTTTTGCCACGTGTGTGTGTCGGCATTCTTAATTATTTTTTTCCCTGGACCAATTAACCAGATTACATTGCCGTGGTATGGTTGAATTATTATTTGGGCACTGTGTGATGAACAACTTTCGATAGTTTGGTTCATACGACATTCCTTCACTTATCATAGTTAGTTGTAGTTTGTGGGAGTTTACAAACTGTGATGGAATTTTGGTGGTCAGGTGTTGCATCATTGGAATGAACAACTTGGAAGGAGTTTTGGTTTTATCATGTGTGTTAGAAGAGATATCCTATTGCAGAGGAAGTTTCAAGAAGACAATTTAGTGTAGGCTCCAAAGGCAGAAGCACGGAGTTGCAAGGTGAGTTGCATGAGCTATAAACATATTTTTAATGTGGACTTATGGTAGCAGCATATTAGATGGGGTTTTAAATGTATTTACAGTTATGTGTGCATGCACATAGTTTTAAGGGGGACTGCATGACCCAATAGTGATATCAGATATAATGCAACATGTAGGCTGTTGCCCACCAGTTGAAAATTAAAAGAAATGGCATTCAAAATTTGAGAAAACCCAATTACAATCATGGCAATATCAACCTAATATTTAAATAAGAAAATATTAAAACAAGAGAATGACAGGGTAATTCAAATGAATGTACCAAAGAAAGTGATATGCGCGAGGTGCCAGCATTATGAAAGAGTACCTTGGGATCAGAGTAATTGATGATAGAAAACCTCTTCTCACCAAAAAAAACACATTCTTGCATAACAACCCCCTTCCGATCTCTTGCGCACAATCTTTTTTCCCCTTTAAGTGAAAGTGAGTGATAGTTTCATTCACAAGTTAAACATTCAACATGGTTCTTCATTTGGTTGTGATTTTCCAATCCATAACCTTATAATAATCCACAGGTCAGATACTCTAGGTGATTCTTGACTATTTATCTGTTTAATTGTGATTCTCCTTTTTTTTTGTGAATGTAATGGTTCGCTTTCACCTTTGTATTAATAAAAAAGAAAGCCCAAACAGTGAATACACAAGCTCTCCCCCACAAAAAACTACATAGGGTACCGAAAGAAGAGATATCTACTTATGGCACCTGAACGGGGCGGGGGCTAACCCATAATGGAAAAATGAAATGATTCTGCAAGGTTATCCTTGTCATTCAATTGTTTTTTTCGCATTACCTAATAAGAGCTTGCTTGAAATAGAAGCAGAGATTTAAAACAAACAGTGAATAGAATATTTTACATCCACTGCTACACTTGTTTCTGTCACAATCCACTCAAATAATAAATCAAAGATATCAAAATTACCACATTGGTAGTTTATAAGAATGACTGGTTGATTCCCATGGTTTGTTTCATCACCATAATATGATATTGAACACTGAAGAATATGAAATACCTTTAATTGGAATTGCAGGTTTGTTTATATTTGGAATACTTTTAATTTAATTTAAGCTGAGATCCTAGAGGATTTTCCTTTTGATTTTTTTCCACTTGGAGTAACCCCAGACCTCAATCAACTGGAACCTTTTACAGGTTGGGATTCCAAGCTTCATTGGCAGGTAGTGAAAGTAACTAAGTTTTAATAATAAAAAAAATGTTTAAGCTTGCAAAGGTGTTGGAAGCCTGTGATTTATGTGGACTAGCTGGTCAAGTTTATCAATGTCTCCAATTATAATTGGACTAACATATAATTCACATTTAATGGATATGAAACATAAACATCTTCTTACTAAATGTTTAGGAGCAGAAGAAATAAAAAGATTTTGAACTGCACAATCTAAGAATCGAACAACACAACATATATTCCAAACTACATGTCCTATTAATTTTTCAAAATTGCATAAATTACACAACATTAGAATCGAATTGCACAACTTATTAATCAAATTGCATAATATTGATCACCTTATTTTGTGCCAATTCACTTGATTTCTTAGACTTCATCACCTTCTTCTTCACCATTTTATCTGCACGTACAAACATATGTTAATGTCTCAAAAGTTTAAAAATTGCATTTCATTTATACTTGTGTTCATTCACTGATTAAATTAAAATTCCCAGAGACATGAATAAACAACTATACTACTCATGAAATGAACTGGAGCACTTATTAATCGAACTGGAGCACTTGTTATAATTGAACTGAAGCATTTGTTAATTGAACTGAACTTTTTGAAATAATGAAAATACAGTACTACATCGAGATGAATCAGACTACACTACTCATGAAACGAATTGACCACTTGTTAATCAAACTAGAGCACTTTTTAATTGAACTGGACTATTTGATATAATGTACAATAATATTAAAGAAAATCATTTTCCTTATATTAAACAAAATATAACCCATTAAGCATTGCACACCTATCATTTCTAACAAATCTAGTAATTTTTGGTTCTGAAAATTAATACCCATATTTATCCAAAAATCATTTTGAAATACTTCGATAAAAATGTCCATTTAAAATACATAGACTATAAAAAACAATGGTAATGAAGATCGGAGACCCTTATTAACCAAGAAAATAACCTCCTTATCAATGAGAAATCCCATTTTATTTTTTGCCCTAATTTCAGTCCAACATCAATACTTCTTCCTCAATAAGAAATCTCATTTTATTTTCAGCCCTAATTTCAGTCCAACATCAATACTTCTTCCTCAATGAGAAATCTCATTTCATTTTTAGCCCTAATTTCAGTCCAACATCAATACGTCTTCCTCAATGAGAAATCCCATTTTCTTTGACCCCCTAATTTCAGTCCAACATCAATACCTCTTCATCAATGAGAAATCACATATTATTTTCAGCCCTAATTTCAGTGCAACATCAATACCTCTTCATCAATGAGAAATCTCATTTTATTTTCATTCCTAATTTCAATCCTACCACAGACTTACTAAAAAACAGAGATGAAGAGTTGTCAACCTACCACAGAAACAGAGATGCGGGGTCGGCAGGAAGACGAACGGACCGGCAGGAGGAGGACGGTCAATGCGGTTGGTTAGTCGTCGTTGGAGATGATGATGTCTCTTAGTCCTCGGTGATGATGATGATGAGGTGAAGGAAGTGTTTTTTTGGTTGAATCTTATGAGAGAGGGAGGGAGTGAAAAAATGTTTTTTTGATTGAATCGTGAGAGGAGGGAGGGAAAGAGTGTGTTTTTTGGGGGAAAAAATGTTTTTGGGTTTAATTGACGGAAACGTCCGTCAAATATGTCCGTCAACCCAGTTTTCTTTTTAATTTTTTTTTTTTTAGACAGCCACGTGTCAACGTGTGGTTGGATACTTACCGAACTGATGATAATCAGTTCTGAGGGGATCCGACCCCCCTGTGGACAGCTTCATAAACAGTTTTCATTTTTTTGAAAAATAATAACATCTAATTAGTTATATACTTGTATGTTTTTGTGAAAAGTGTACATTGCTATCTTTGGAATGTGAATAACAACACAGTTTTAAATGATTTTGTGTTTCAAAACCTCGACACTGATTTTGTTTTTTTATTTTATTTAGTTTCTTCTCTTTGTTTTTGGGTTTTTTTTATTTTGCTGGGCTCAGATATGTGTCTATTATTTTTTAATGTTTTTTATACCCGTACTCGATCTCTCTCTCTCTCTCTCTCTCTCTTTTTTAAGTGTGTTTTCATTTTGGTATTCCCACGTTTTCAATATTTAAAGCTGATATTTACTTTTAGCCATGAGAATACATAAATTTCAAATTTCTTTTTTATCATCTCACAAGAAATTTCAAAATCAGGTTGGTTTCCATGATCTCGGATTCTCCAGATTTAATGAGTGTTTGATGTTGTTGCTTAGTTTTATCCGTTCTTCTTCAATTTCAGTTTATTTTCATGTAGGTGACACATGTTTTAGTTCACAAAAAAAATAAAAATGAGTGGGATGTGATTCACATTTTTTTTTTTGCTTGATTGTGCTTCACATTTGAGTATTGATGAAGTGGGTTTAGCTATTCCGGTTATGAATTGATTCAATTATATCATATATATTTATGCAGTGATTTTGATATCCAACATTTGATATTAATATCGGTTTTAGTCTTTAGATACGCCTTCGTTTTGAAAAGTATACGATAATGAAGGAAGCTCACATAAATGTATATATCTCCAATGAGACGTTGGATTAAAATTAAGATTAAAAAAAATGGGTTGGAAAGCCAACCATGACTAATGCTTAACTTTTAATTTTTCCACAATATTTTTCAATCATATATTCTGATAATATTATTAGTCTTATATGATAAAAAAATATCCCTTAAATTTTTTTCCATACGTTTAAATTTTTTTTATTTTTTTATCTCAGATGATATAATAATAAAGAGCATACCAAAGTACCATACAATCAGCATGTTTAAATGTATTTTTATCAAACAGATTTTTTGTAACATACTATTTTTATATACAGTCTATATAAATTGTGTTTTACTCTTCATTGAATACTTGATGTATTTAATGTGTTATAGAGTTATATACAATCTATTTTACTTATCAAATATCTTTAAAAAATAATTATTCACGTCTATATAATATATAATTTTTGTTTCATTTAAATTTAATATTTATTAAAGTTTTCAATATTAAAATACACGCGTCGGCGCGTACAATAGAGTGATAGACTAGTTTTCATTCTAAATTAGCACAGCAACAAGTCACCCACCTACCATTTTCACAATTTCACCATTGAGGGGTTTTTTCGTAATTTCGACAAAGGGGGTGCAGCTGTTTGATTGTGTGGTGAATGGGGCTTGCAACTTGCAAAATGTCGAATGGGCTGTGAGCCTGTGACTTTGCGGGCTGTGACTTTGGGTTTGGTGAATGGGCTTGTAAGCTGAGAAATAATAGTCACATTCACCGAATCAAAACTCAGACCTCACATGTTTTCATTTTTTTTAAATAGTAAACATTATTTAATGAGATATATGTTTTGATAAAAAGTGTATATCGCTTCATTTACAATTGAATGAACTCATTTTTAGTAAGTGGAAGAAAATATTTAATATGGTATATACAATATTTAACTAGGTATATGCTTCACTGGATTTCTAAAGTGGTATATAGGACCGTGTTTTGGACTGAGAAAAAAATTGAGTGTAACAACACTCTAGCCGTTTTGGTTTTGGATAAGATCATTGATACACGTAGTCTTTTTTGCAACCCGTTTTGCAGCCTCATACACTATGGTAACGTAGTATATACTGCACTATCATAGTATATGAGTCCTATAATAGTACATGACCCAATTTGTTTTTCATTTTTTTCACTGTGAAAAAAAGACATTAATGTATTTCAGTATATACTTTATTTCATATAACAGCATGCACTTCAAAAGGTGAGTGTATGATTTTAAAAAAAAGAAAAAAAGATGGACTTCAAAAGGTGTGCATCTTTTTCCTTTTGTTAGACAGTCAATTTTTTACTAATAAAAACTCTGACTACACATGTTTTTATTTTCTTAAAATATTAAATATCATATAGTAAGGTATATACTTTAATAAAAAGTGTATATCACTCCATTTCAAGTTCATGAACTCATTTTTAATAAGTGTAAGAAAATATTTAACGAGATATTTACATTGTCACGTATGTGTAAAAAAAAAATTATTTTGAATTAAATGGAATAATTTTTTTTTGCAAATGTAATTTCATTTTCAATAGATGGCTAACAGATATCAGACTACATTTAGGTTGTAAAAAAATGTGTAAATGTTTTTAATTGAATGTTAGAGACAGCCTCATGGATAATTTTAATATTTTAAAAATAATAAATTTTATCTAATGAGTTATACGCTTTGACGAAAAGTATACATTGCTCTATTTCGAATTAAATTGAACAATTTTTTTGCACATGTATCTATTTTTTTTATAAGGTATATAGCTCATTGAATGTCTGACAATATGTCAAATTACATTTAGAACTGTGTAACAATACTCTATTTTAAGTGATTTTATATTGGAAAATGATTTTTGGGCCCCAATTGCTAGACTTATCCTAAGCCCATGAGATGGCAAGTTTGAATTACCCATATTACCTCCGCCTAATTAATCTCATCAATTTTCCCATAACCGCCCCCATTAATGCCGAGCGGTTATGATTTAGAAGATTCCTTCCCTTTTTTTACAACATCAAATCAAATGGACAACCAGTAAATCACGGTTATATTTTTTTTGATACAGATTGATGGATTGAAACAAAAATAAATATCAATTTCATTTTTTTATTCAGATTTGATCGGTGGAGAAGAGAAGAAGTCCACGATTTTTTTTTGTGCGAACTAATCGTGGAGAAGAGAAGAAGTCCACGATTTTTTTTTGTGCGAACTAATCGTGGAGAAGAGAAGAAGTCCATACAGGTTAGGCTTTATTGGACCCCCAAAAAAATTACGTTTTATAATTTTTAGATTCAGATTGATCGGTTGAACTGAAAACAAATATCGAATTCATTTCTTGTTTCAGTTTAATCAGTGGAGAAGAGAAGAATTAAACGATTCATTTTTTATTTGCGACCTGATTGCGGTGCAAACAATGGCAATCTATTCAGGTTAATCTTTTTTTTATCTAAATAAAACATGTTCATCTGATTTTTTCAGTTTTTGTGTGAATTATCATATACATTTTTTTTAGATCGAATTTATTTAAATTCAGATACATGGTCTGTATCTGGATTTATATGCATTTTTGTGTTTTACGTATGATATATATAATCGTTTTTGTTGGTATGTGTGTGTGTATAATTATACATATTTAGTCATTAAACATATTTTTTAGCTTTGAATGATTTTTATTCAACTCATTAGATTCAATATTCACTAGTATCAAATGTGTAGTTTTGTTAATTCAAATTCAAGATACACGTGTATCTTGAATTTGTTATCCAACAAAATTTGAAGTTTGATATTTATATGGATTTGATTAATGTGTATTTGATAAATATTTAGTTGCTTATTGTTGTATATATTTAAATACTTCAAAGAATTTTATTTAAATCCATGACTTGTACTCTAAATTTTGGTCATTTGCTGATGTTGCTGCTCTCTCCGAAAATGTTTGAGTTGCGCAAAAAATACTTGATTCTTTGTATGATAACTTGACATGACAAATCCCTGATTATACTGACTATAGTGTTGGTGATGAATAGATACCAGATTCAATTGTTCACTCGTCTTTCAAAGTTTGAAATAGAAGACGACAACCATCAAGAAGGAAGGCACCCAAGATCTACAAACCGATGAATAAGAAATAAAAAATACGTCAAGATTCTAATATTTAGAAGGTTGTAGAGGGCTGTTTTCTATAAGACATTTGTTGTAATAATGTGTTCTATCAATGTGTTTTTAGACTATTTCAATGTGTTTTTTATCGGATCGATATGATTCATTTTATACACCCATTACAATTTCCAGATACACATAATAATGTCGGATACACATCACAATTTCATATATGAATCACTTTTCTTTTGCTATATATGTGTGTGTGTGTGTGTGTGTGTGTGTGTGTTTTCAGATACACATTTCAAATTTAGATACATTACAAATTTAAGTTGTACCCATTATTTACTAATTGACAGATATAGCTAATTTTATATGATTCAATTGAATTAAGATACACTTAATAAAAACTCCTAGATTTTGTTAAGTAGAGAGAACAAGATACATTTTTCATTTCATATAATTACTAAGTACAATTCACATACCCATCACATTGTAATACAGATTTCAGATACACTTTACAAATTTAGATACAACTGAACTGTACGAGATATGTTGTTAATCACAAAACCAAAAACAAATCAATTATTCATCAAACATCAACAATACATTGAATATAGAACTTTATATTCAAACATCAACAAAAAATTGTCATATCTACCAGCCAAATTGTTTTTCATATATAAACTCTATTTATTGCTGATGAAGGTTCCATGTACATCTCTCTGATCATGTGATCTTTGTCTATATATGTACGGTGTTTGTCATTCAAAAACTTATGCATAATGTGTGTCCTTATTGGTCTACACTTCTTCTTATCCATCATATGTGTGATCACTTCCTCGTTTGCAGCATATTGTTTCATGATATTTAGGATGACTGAACCACAATCCATTCTGCAATAAAATAATCTTTATTAAGATACAGATAATAAACTGAATGTTGAACTTTAGTTTTGAATTACACTTACGACATTCGATCTTGCTAGGGTGCATCTGCCACTAATATGATTTTGACATCTTTGTTGCCACTGAAGTGTTTTTCAAACTCTTCCATCTGTTTTAAATTTTAGATACATAAAAAAATCAATTTCAGATACACCTTTCAAGATCTCATGTTGTTACACTGGTATGCAAAACACATTGCACCTTATAGATTCTCATAAACAAAGGTGAATTTTCAAATACATGTATCTAAATTTACTATTCGTTCTATCATTTATTTTTTAGACCAAAAAATGAAGAGGGTGCACAAGAAAATCTAAAACAAATTAACAATGTCAAATAATTTTTTCTCAAATCTAGATATACTGGTGAACGAAATCAATGCATCAGACACAATTTCGTTACACATTTGAGTTTACGATTACCTAATAAACAACCAATAATTTTGGTTTGCAAATCTTTGTATCTGAAACACTCAGATTAACAATGTGCAATGTGTTTAACAATATACATGTATCTGAAACACTCAGATTAACATATTCTTTAGATGGATTTCAAATACACTAAGACTAACAGATGAACAATGTGCGGAAATGAATTTTGACGATTGAAAACACTTCAGATACGATTTCATCTTTCAAGAAGTGCAAAAATAACATCTAATGTTTTTGTATATTTCACAAAAAAAAAACACGAGATGGGTTTCGATTGTGGCAAGAAATCGAACATTTTTTCTTTGCCATTGTTAATGACTTGTTTGGGGAAGAGAATCAGATGATATAAACCCTTGATCCCCGAATTTTTCTTTCTTTTTTCGTTCGTCTATTTTCGACCAATTCGGAAACCCTAGGTGGTTTTTTTTTTTTGAAAAATCTTCAATCGGGAGGAAAGGTTTAATGATCCCGCACTTATTGGGATATCATTTCGAGGATTAATGATGGTATGATTTAATTGGATCCAATTTTTAAAATTCTCAGAAAGATAATATTGTCTGTCTTTTTTGTTGTTAGAAAAAGTCAAATAGGGAACCAATATGAGATGTCACCTATTAAGGCTCACCAATGGGACCTAATTTTTGAGGCCCAGGTAGCAGCACCTTTTATAATTCATAACCCAGAATTGGCTGTAAATGAAAATAAGCTGTACAAGGTAAGCCATGCAGAGGTTGTATCATCATGTCATGCCTATTATTTTTCTTATCTTATAGGAGATAGCATTTAATTGTCAACAATACCCTATATTATTATTTATTTAAAATGAGAGTTTTAATTATTTTCAAGTTAGCGAGATATTTGATGACTGAGTCATCTACAGATCCAAGATAAAAACTCTACACAGTCCCATGTTTCTTTACAAACATTGCTCAACAATAACGATCCATGTCTAATTAAGATTTGTTGACACTTACAATTAATTTTCATAAAACTTGATAAACATTAAAACTTAATCAATAATATGTACAATTGAATAAAAATGTGTGCACTTGAATGTTACTACCCACATTTTTATTTCAAACTTGTGAAGTATATTTCTTAATGATGATTATACCTTCAAACGGTTTTCATATTATTGTGAAAAAATGTGTTAGAAACAAAACTAAAAAATCAATTCTTAATTCAATCAGGCATTAATGGAACATTGCGTTAAATGATTACGTTAAATGGAACTAGAAACATTACGTTAAATGATCAATCTTCACAATCAGGCACATTGCGTGTACAGTTAGACTAGTACTACCTAGCAATCTGCATCACTCTTTCATTCAAATAATTCTAAAAAATAAACCAGGCACATATACAAATTTTCTTGAATTTTGCATTTCGATAGTATCCACAATTACACAGAACCTCATTTCCTGACAGATAAGGCCCCCTCCTTGATGGGCTCTCAAACCACTGCACAACACTAATATACTGACGAGCCAAAAAAAAATGTTCCTAAAAATTCACAAGAACTCAAGCTATGATGACAATGATAAATGTGGGGATTTAGCTTATCTACATCATGTACATGGGCTTCTTTATGTGCAAAGAATCTGTATAATATTACTATACACAACCGCACACCTGCATCGTACAAGTAAAAACAATACCCACATTAGATAAGAAATGAAATTGTGATTAATCATCCCCATGAAATTCAATGGTTTATGGAAACTTGAAGAACTAATGCTTTCAACCCCTGTACTCTCATTTAGTGGAAAATACCAAGTTTAACTTACATGTTACACGGATGCTGTTCTATCCACACCTGCCAGCAGAGGCACATTCACTGCATATAAATCTGAAAACCACACGATCATCTGCTTCAAGGAAGAAGAAGAATAAATATGATTCTCATTAAAGATCATGCAAGTACAAAGATGATACAATGGCTCTAACATAATCAAATCGACATCCATACCAGTCTCCATGATCTCGGGGTCGAGTGGGACCCATATATTTTTCCATGGACTCTTTTTTATGCACAGGATCAAGGCTGCAGATTAAGGCATGGATGGCATTAAAAATAATGACATTACTCTTTCCAAAATCATGGCCAACTGATTAACGGGAAATATTTAAAATATCAACGAGGGGTCAGACCTGTTTCTTACTCCAAGGAGGGCACAATGGACAGCACGGGCAGCAGCGGAGGCGGGAGCAACAGCAGCCGCTGGAGCTGCTTGGATGGCACTTACAAGAGCCAATCCTGCACCAGCACCACGTTGATATGTCTTAAGGGGATTACTGACCAACGCGGATGCCGTTTTCCCAAGACCATCAGTTATACTCTCATAAGCCTGTTATGATCAAAAGTACATGGGGGAACAACAAGGCTTGTAATTATGTCTTTTGAGATGTGCAAGAGATGAAAAATGTTGTCACGAATGAATGGACCTTCATTGATCAAAGCCACGTTGAAATATGAAAATAGGAATAACAATTAAAGAGACATTAGATGTTCAATTTTAAGCAATAATATTCAGATTCCAGATACATTATAGTGGAAGGAGCGTGAATGACAAATAGCCTGTATCAGACAATAAACTACTGAAGAATCCCTCATATTTTATTTTGTAGAACGTTTCCAATGTTTAGTGGATTTCTATACTTGATTTGATCACTCATAATTTTCAGTCTAATGTCGTGTAATTTTTAACTACAACAATTTATAGCAATGAAGCATCAAACAGAAGGTGGACAAGCCTGCTACAGAGAGCCATCAACTAGGACACCCAAAAGTGAGACTTGCAATATACGTCAGCTGAATGATATTGGTTTGCACTCCAATAATGATACTTGCCCTTTGTGGACAACCAATATAATTCAGATGCTATGAGCCCTGATTAGAAGTCTGCCATAAGTTGCCCACTACAACAACATTAAAAATGAAATAAACCTAACAGATTTGCATGAGACAATTTATGTTGGTATGCTTTTCAAAACTGATATTCATACCATACGAATCACACCTAACTTCTGAAAATGATGATATCATCTAAATACTCAGGTTTTGATCCGAAGCTAAATGGTTAACAAGTAACCAAGAGGTGTCTTGCAGTAGACTCGGTAACAATCACACGAAAAAATAAAAAAATCAAATTCAAAACCAACTCTCCAAATTATCATTAATACCCATCAATATAAGGCCCTGAGATGAAAAAAGATTACCTGATGAATTCCTTGCTGTGCATCTCTAGGCTGATTGGATCTTACATCTGCTTTCTCCCATCTTTTACCTGATGAATGCAAAGAGGGTGAAAAGCTGGCAAGGACATTCTCTGTTTGAAGTAGTATGTCATGAGCCCCTGCCGCCAAATGGACCCCCAAGCCTACAGCTTCAACTGAAATACTTCTTAGAAAAGCGGTGGCACCTGGTAAAATTAACTGTATCAGTATAATTGTACAAATTCCCAATTCGAAAGAACAATGAAGAACCAAGTTTGAGAGACTAGGCAATAGAAACACGCAACAAAGAAAATGTGAACAGGCAAGAAATGATGGCTGAAATGTGACTTGTTGATATATTTAATCCACGTTGCAAGTTTAATAACAAAGAAATTAAGATGTAAGCTGCATTATTCTATAGTAGTAGACTGACCAACCATCTGCCTTGGATATCAATAGGACATGCCAGAAAGGAAAACAAATCCAGAGGTTGACATGGAATAAATTGTTGTTATATATTGATGCACAACCATAATAATTTGTTGATGCTTCATTAAAAATTACTTCAAAGTAGATCAAACCATCAAATAAAACACTTATGCCGCCCCTATGTGCTTTAAATGTGAAGAACTTATGAAGATAAAAGCAAAAACTATATTTTTCCATAAGAAAGTACGATGGTTGCCTAACATACTTTTTTGAGGACTCAATTATTATAGAACCACTCATGGGCATGATTTTCAAGTCAGTTATCAGTTGAGTTTAGCTGACACACAGTGATCGCCACTTGTTTAGTAGTTTTTTATGGTACAGGTTGGGTGTCTTTAAGAACAGAAAGTGGATGGTTAAATTAAACTTTTCGTCTACGAGGAATATTAAAAATTTCGGAGGACGTGGTGTTTATACAGTTGAATGGCAAAAAATGATTCATGAAGCCCACCCCAAATTTTGGAATAAAAGCTTTGTTGTTGTTTTTGAATAAATAAGAGTGCCTTTGTTCCATTTGATAAGAAAAAAAAACATTAATGACAGTGAACATAACACTTTTGAAAGTATAAGAACCAAAGTGTTTCTACTGCACCTCTTTGCACTCCTTTGATCAATCTGTGATCTTTCTTGTAGCTTTTAAGTGGCAACGAAACCAGCTTAGCAGCACCAGAACTGACGCTGAACAGTGAGCGTATAGGGGCAAGCCCTTTTAATAATTTATGGATCTATCACATTAAATAAAGATCAATGAGTATATTGCATAACATATCAGCATGCTCATAAAATCATCATATTTCTTCTATATAATGGGCAAGAAAATGGCCAAAACCTGACTATGTGAGACATCTTCGAGCCACTCCCCAGCTATTGTTTCACACACATTACTCCATCCATAAACACCCACTGCATGGACATGTTTGAGCCGTAACTCAACTCCCTGCAAGGTGTATAAACATCGGTTAAAATCCAAGATCATTTTAACTGTCAAAGGCTGGCTAATTGAAGTATCAAGAATCAACAGGTGTCTATAGTACCACAGACTCAGGATATATGTTATGAGCCTTTTCCTGTAAAAAAAATCACATTGGACCCTGATCCATGTGCTTCTTCCAGGAAGTGTGAAATAAATAAGGCAACATGAAACCATACTGATACTCAAAATACAATAAGCTTTGAACATACACACATTATTGTTATGTTTCCAAAAATTTTCCATTCATGTTTTTCTTTATGAACGCCGCAGTATGCCGTCCATATGTATCAGCCTTATACATGATTTCTGGTGAACAAGTTTAGGAAACTTTTGTATAAGGTATACCAACTAGAAAATATATAGAGCTGCGTCCAGGTTGCATCATTTTTCTTTACAGAAACCAGCTAATATTTTGCTTCAATTGATTAATCAACTAACTTATCACAAATGCCAACTAATTAAACTTCTTTTTGAAAGCTAAAGGCATCTTTAGTAAAATGAAACATTTCCAGGTGTGTGTGCATCATAGCAAAGCCAAGCACCTTTTAGAATTTTGACTGTTCAATCAAAGAAAACGATACCTTGATCTGACAGATCCTAATTACACAATATTGTACCTGCATCTAGATTCCCCAATGAAAAAGGCAACCCTGGATGCTAAAATCATGGTTTCAGGTTTATTCGTCTTTTATCAACATTTATTTAACTAGTCTCAGTAAAAAAAAAATTCTGGGTTGTCTCAGTAAATTAGTTATATTAACAATATTTGAGGTATAAACCTTTAGAAGTGACAATAGATTTAAATTTTTTTAAAAGCACCAACAGGCAAAGCACAATGTAGAGCTACACCATACGTCAAAATTTTTACCTTCCAATTAACCAGGTTAACGAGCTCTGCATATTTCCCTTCTCGCAGTGCTGCTAGATCGATATAATGTGGAATATAGTCAATTCGCAAAACGACAGGCCAGATGTCAAATTTCTGCAAAAGATATTGTACAGCAGTATGTCAGGATAACATAAGATTTGGCAAAATGTGAAATTTGAAATAACAATTTGGGGCTGGACGGTCAGTAATCAGGTTGATGTGAAGTTATATTATAGTTATTAGTTCATATTACAATATTGTTTCATACAGTATTAATCAGAAGGGAACACAGGTATCATTAACAAATGCCGCTGTCACATTTATGCCATGAGATATGATAGCATTCCCATGTTGGGCGAACTTTTGGTGATCAACCTAGAAATATTAAAATTAATTTATAATTGAAAACTCAATTATAAAGTTTCTACCAAAGCTAAACTACATATATCAAATGCAAAGTATGGTTTTGGCAGACAAATTGATCTATGTCTACAGTTTTTTGATCCATCAAAATTCTTCCACTAGAAAACTTTTTTAGCATCAAGATTCTAACTTGAATTAAAAAAGAACAAATGAACAAAAAAGAAAAGGATAAAAATGAGTAAGAATACTGTCAAGGGAATATCTGAACATAAAAGGCATATCTAAACATAAACGGCAAAAAGTTAGAATAGCTTGCCTGAAAGAAAGGAAGTAGTGCCTCCTTCGCAATAGTATGCCCACCCAAAACACAATTGTTCGATGTTGACATTTCTGATTCATCCGCTTTATTAGGTAGAGTTGGAGACTGATTAATGGTCGAATCTTCACCAAAGAAGTTGGTGAGAAAATCAAGCTGGCTTTGATGAAGATGCAGTCTCATAGGCAACAGTGCAAGACGAAGCCTGAATATAGCAAACATATGACATTTAAGCAACAACAATCTGCCTCAGCATCTATACTAAATCATTGGAACAATATATATATATATATATATATATATATATATATATATATATACAGAACGATTAGATGCGGTCGTGCGGTCGTGATCGCGGGCCGTCCGATCGCGGGTCCATCGCATCCAACGGTCGACGTGAATCGCACCCGACCGTCCGATGCGATGGACCCGTGATCGACGGCCCGTGATCGCGGCCGCACCGACCGCACCTAATCACGTCCCTATATATATATATATATATATATTTCATAATTATAACATTTCAATTTAGTAGGAGAAATGGAAGATAAATCCCATGCTTAGGCTGGTCTAAAAATTTATGTGAATGAGGTGCTCTGTATGACAAAAACTGGCAAAGGCAGTCTTCCATGGGTCTATTATGGTAGCAGATCCTCTTGGTTGATTTTTCCTAAATCTAAACTACTTAAAAACATATAAATACTTAGAAATAAGGAAAAATACATAGCCTATCTTATTCAATTTTTGTTATGAGTCAAAAGTTGGTGGCAACACCACTGCTCAAAGAAATTAGGTCGAATTTTAAAATGCAGATGAGTCATAATTAATCGCATAATAGTACAATCCAAATATATGACTTGATAGATACTTTTGCAAAATTCACCAGACCAATAGTTGTCACTTCAACCAATTATGTTATAAAATGCATCAAGCAGCATCCAGCCATAAAAATTTATTCATTTAATCTTCAGAACGACTTCTTTCTTCTAGACTGTTCTGCACCTGATAGATTAGATATGAGAAGTTCTGACCACAATGAACAAACCTGTGTACATCAAAACCTGCAGGAGTTGATGGAACTTTCAACATGGAAATTAACTAATGTTGAAGTCTCATTGTTTTCTTTTGTGTTGATTCAACTGATCTGTAAATCTAGTATTTAGATCCACGACTCTGTTGATGATTTGGTTTTTTTGAATTTAACAAATTCACATTGCTGTAATAAGACTAAGAAAAGGCATCTAGAATATCCTTTTTTGGTACATGAAATGTTGATCAACAATCTCATCAAAGATAAATTATGATTTGTATGTTTAAGTTCAAATTTGGAATATCCCATCATATATATTTTGCAACTCTCTTCATAACAACAGTGTTTTTAAGGGTAATCTGAAGTACCCTAGAGTGTCAAAGAGTATGCAAGTAGTTTTTGTGAAGAAACACATGGATATCACAAATCTCAAATATAGTCAAGAATCTTTAGGAGCAATTTTCCATTTTTTGTTGAGGCGATTGTGTATCAGTCCTGATCATATAGATTGGTCCTAGAGAAATACTAATCTGATTCAGACTTTGAAAATCATCTTGGACGGTTTTGAGTTAATATAAATATTGAAAGTAATCGATGCCACAGAAATCTTTTGGAAGAGACATTGTAGAATTGTGGGGTACTGATACTATCATATTGCACAAATATGACACTTACAAACATGATATGTAAAGTTGAAATCTTCTCTTGGAGAATGCTCCATAAGGGGGGCAGAGTCTATTTTAATTTGGACACTGGCTCTTAACTAGATCTCACATTTTCTGTGAAGCAATGGTTAGTGCAGGAATGGCTTTTGGAGTATTCATCAATCATCATCCATTGATTTCTTTTCCATGGGTTTTATGCTAAGGTCATAATTTATAAAGACAGGCAGAAGCAGACGCATATTGGTCCAGAAGAGTAAGTGAAAGCCTAATTGGAATTGTGCATCACATCACATCATTCTGACAGCATCTATATTCATGATGGCGTTACAGGTTGCATTGTGGTTCAAGATGACAAGGATAATACAAATAGATTTAAAATGAGGGAAGTTAACTTGCTATATCAATGCATTTACATCCTTCATGATAGCATTTGTGTTCTTTTTTAAGAAAAAAAGAGCATTAAAAAAAAATTCCAAATCACCTGTACTCCTCAAGAGGGATAGCTGGATCTGGTCTAATGGCTTCTAGATCCAGCTTGAAAGCTTTAGTGTGAGATTCTCTAGGATGCCACTTTGAGTGATAATATCCCAATACCTTCAAAATCAATCGCATGGATACTTATTTATTCAAATTCTACAATTTAGCTCAATAATGGAGAATGAAGAATGACAACTAATATGAGAAAGACCATATGAGCTTGTCTTACCATCTTCCAAGGGGCATCCCTGCTGTGGTCATAGAGATAAAAATCTTGTACCGAGATGGAAAGCTTTGACAACCATATATCTCCCTCAGGAAACATGTCATATTCAAGGTTCATCCTGGATAGTGAAAGTTCTAAGCAAACTGTGGTGTCTCTTCCAATGCTTCTACATGTATTTAGAGTATTGGTATCATTCCTATTTCCTTTAGGCCAATCAGATCCAGCATACATTCTCCATTTCACACCAATATTTTTGAGGAGTATCCTTCCCTTCACTGTAGAAGGTTCAGAAGGAGATGCAGAGTTTATAGAAGGAAGTTCACATATATTGTGTAATTGCGTCTCTCCAGGCTGTTCATTTTCTTTTAAAATATGATCTTCATGTATCCTGAATGGAATGTCCTCGTACCATCCACCCTTTCTGTATTCTGCATCTGCATGAACCAAACTGGACTTGCTTTTGAAATCTTCGTGTGATGTATAGTTGCACAAAGATGATTTGGGTGCAGGCAGTAGATCAGAAATGTAATAACTTTCTATTAACTGAGGCAAGAGAGTCTCATGTGAACATGAAGACTGAATCGTCTCCAACCCTATGTTGGGACAATTTAGAGGAAAAACATCATCTGCTGAGGTCGTTTTGCTATTGAAATTCCACAGATCACCACCAACATGTCCATCAACTGATATATGAGATTCAAAGTCAAAATGATCAGGATGATCCATATGATTTCCACTGAAATGAAAAGCATCTTCAAGTATTTCATCCATCAGATCCAGCAGATCTTTCTCTAACACAACCTGAGGACCACTCAGATGACGCTGATGAGATAGTACTTTGGTCGCTATTATCTACTGAATTAATGATATTTTGTTCATCATGTTCTTGCCTAACAGTATTCCACCTTGATTGCAAATGCATGATAGCATCCTCAACATCAGGTGTTAAAATATTCTGAAGTTGCGAAATCAATCGGAAAAGAGCAGAAGTTGTATCATGACAGGTGTGCAGGCTGATGTGTGAATCTGAACAATCTAATTGCCACTGAGATCCATCCTCACATTTAGTTCTCAGAACAGCTTCCACAAGTTCTTCTCCAGCAACTTTGACATACCCAGTCTCACGGAGATTTTCAACACTATATCTGCAAAATGTGTCTTGGAAACTAGATGATTCACAAAGAAGAAGCCCTAAATCTTGCAAACGAACAGTGTAATCATTGGTAGCTAAATTTGCCATGGTTTGGTTAGATATTTTCAGAGAAGCTGCAACTAGGAGACATGCCACATATGGTTCACCCAATCTTTCAGTGAATTTAGTGGAACCACTGCAGCCAGAATCCAGATCTCCACCATCTGACACTGACTGTTTTACATGTGGCTCATAACACAGACCAATGTCCACCAAGTTAAGAAAGAAAGAGGTGGCATGAGATTGATCATCACCTAGAGATCCAGTTTGTGAACTACCCTCAACTGCTTCATTCCCATGAACAGGAGAACTAAAAAAAGAGCATATTGCATCAAACCAATCCATGCGGCCACCAGGGGCAACTATGGTGCCACATCGAATGGTTATGGATGTAGAACTTCGAGAGAGCTGTGGATTTTGCTGGAGTATGATAGCAGTACCGGCAGATCCAGAAGATAATGCATTGGTACCTTCACCACTACCACGCTTTACAGAGGAGTTCTTACAAGATATCAAGAGGAAATCTTGGGCCACTGCAGAAGTTCCCCCTTTTGTTTCAGTGATGGATCCATGCAACTCACCTTCTCCATGACTTATCCACATGAAACTTGCCCCGGCAATCCCTCCAATATTTGAAACAGATAATAACACAAATTTATCAACTGTCAGTCTTAGGCTACACCATGAGCCAGGCAGCTCCCTCTGTAATGAGGAATGAATTTCGGTGGCCATCTCCAACCTGATGCAGAGGTCCAACACATCACACTCCACAAGAAAAGCTGTTTGAGATGCACTAAGCTCAGTTGAAGCAGCAGGCCTCTTTTTCAGGCTCTCGTCCATTGTAGCATCCATACCATTGATCATACAAGACATTCCATCCATGGTCAGTTTTACAAGATGGCATAGAAGTTGATATTCAGTTACATCAAGATCAATCCACACAAGAGGAAAACGAACATGCAATAAAAAGGCAGAACTAAGAAGCATCTCTTGCCGTACATGAGAATTTGCCTCCTCTAGATTTTCTGCAGTAGTTACAGATGCAAACTCATGCCCTTTTCCAGTCACATTGTTTCTAGTTCCTGAATCCTGTGAAGTACCCAGGTCCCATGCTCGTCTTGCCATCCATGGTCCTGTAACAGGACCCTTCTGCCAGAGCACACTAATACTAGAATGTTGACTGTTTTTACCTCTGCTAACAGATAGAATTTTTGTGGAAGAAAATAAATTTGTGTCTTTCATGCAAGAATTACTTTGTAAAGCACCTTCATCAGCAGAAGTGATCAAGAAAAAGTCAAGATCACCCAGGCTCAGCTGTATGTAACTGGAAGATGTGCAGGAATAACCTTTATGCTGATTCACATTTGGATATGCAGAGGAATCTGAAACTTTTCTTCTGTCCAACTGTCGAGATAACTCAAGACATGCAAACTTATCCCAGGAAGTAAAACATCTGAAATCCATATGTTCCCCAGGAGGAAAACAAAAAATGATCCTTGCATTGGACAACACTATGTTCCCTTGCAATTTTTCTCCAGATGCATTTTTGAATGGGTGGAAGGGCCATCTTTAAGATCCTCTTGACCAGAAGAATCATTTTTTCCATCAAAAACATCATACTTTGATTCCTTCTGAAGCTGGCTTTCTCCAACAGAAAGTCCTACCGTCTTCATGAGATCCAACAACATGTTTACCATATAAAAGTCCACCCATATAATGGAAGGAGGCATCTCAACTGAAAAAGAAGTTGATGACCTTGACCTTTCATTTGAAGAAGTGAAAATGATGGACAATGGGTAATCAGATACCCCAACAGATTCAAATACTTCAACCCTCACCAGTTCATCCAGATCAATGCTTTCACAACCAATTCCATGTGCACCACCTCCAGTGGAATCCATATGTTGACTCACATTTGCTGCCCTAGAGTTCTTCACTAATTTTCCAGAATGAGGATCTTTAAGAGTACAATAAAATGGAGGGAGAGCCCGATGAACTTCTCCTTGCACATGTTGGATTGTAGTTATTTGACCAGAAATAACACTCTTGGAATTCAGAAAACCATTTCCTTCCAAATAGCCATCAACTTTGACATGCATAATTGCAGCTTCAAACTTGAGATTTTGAGGACATATCTGTTGACCTTGACAGAAATTTTAAAATTAATCTATGCAATTAGCACGAGAATAAGACTAAATTGGTGATATAGCTTCTTGAAAAACAATTAAATGACCCAATTATTACCTGCAGAAGAATATTTAGGTCTTCACATCTGGCTATCAAATGAATTAAGCTATGATCAATAGAATTAACTCTGTTTACAGTTGGCTGCACTGTATCCATGGATGGAGCAGGACATGAGAAAGAGTTAGTGTTGAGCCCCATTGGTGAGGTAGCTGATAAATTGCTTGTTGACTTAGTATTTGTTCCATGTAAGTCCTGTATCAGTCCATTGTTGACCATAATATCCTGCGGATGCCTCTGATTTTCATCATTGAAGGAAAGAACAACAGAAATAGCAGCAACTTTGGCCTTTAAGTTTGTTTCAACATGATGCTGTTCTGCAGATTAAAATCAAAATAACCTTAAAAGGATGAGCTCTTAAATATTCCCAATCAACATACGAGGTAAAGCTTATAAGTTAACATCTGAGTTGTTAGGTTTGATACACAGTGACATATGTGAAATGAATGGTGTTTTAACTAGAGGAGGAAAAAGATATTTCATAACTTTCATAGATGATTTTTCAAAATTCTGTTATGTCTTTTTATTGCAAACTAAAGATGAGGCTTTTGATTTTTTCAAAATCTACAAAGCTGAAGTAGAGAATCAACTGGATATAAAAATAAAAATTATTTGTAATCTTAAACAGGTCAGATCATATAAGAAATTCTACATAAAATCTAAGAATTATCACAGATGGACAACTGCTTGTATATCGAGGCAACTGCAAACCATAGGTTTGAGACTAGCTTAACAGTTAAAACGGAGAAAATTGGAGCGGGTGCCAAGAAAAGTATATAAAAATTTGCGGTAATCAAACATTTTTATCAGTTTTCAGCATTTCTTTTCCTTTTCATCTTTAACATGAAACATAATCCTGTGATTTTTTCTAAAGACATGAAAAATGGCGATATACTTCATAACACTATTTGGTCAGCTTCCAACTCTCAGTATCAAGAATGCAGGGAACCACAATTAAATTAGATTAAAATATTTATATTTCATTCTTCAGGGTTCAAAGAATTCAAAAAAAAAAAAAAAAGAAGGAATGAAGACATTAATCTAGAACTAGAACAACCCGTGTGTGGGTCTCTGTCATACCCAAACCATGATTTAGCATTCATGGTCTACATATTCATGCCCTTAATAAAAAAAATCTAATGAGATCCTCTAAACCACAGGCAAGTTAAAACCTACACCCTGCACCCAAGCACATATAAATTTCACAAATGACAATATTGTTTAAAGTGTGGTTGAAGCATTCATAACAAGTAATGACACCGAATAAAAAAAAAAGAGACGAGGGATCTCAGAAAATACATAGAAAAGAAAAAATACAAGAAATTAAAAAAAATAGCAAAAGGTCCTGCCCTTGTAGGATTGAGATAAATTTGATTTTGACCCCTTGAAAATTCACATATACTAACAGATCTGTATGAAGCTGGCTTTTTCAAATCAGACCTTTTGGAGGAAATTACTTTTTGTAAATCGTGTGCATTCCACGTGAGGTCAAGTAGTTTATTTTGTATTAAATGCACTTCAACTCTTCAAAACCTCTGACTGTCATCTTTGGTTTTAGCAATGTTCAATGCATTGTTGGACTTTCATATCCACATCAATAGAGGTGGTCACAAATTTTTAACTATATACTAATGTCACGTCAGTCTTGGAGGAAAGAAAATAAAGTAATCCAGTTGATGCTATTTGCTCTGTGCTAGCGTTATGGCTTTTAAGAAACAGAAAAGGATTTCAAGAAATGGAGAGACATAAGGTAAGGTTACAGTGGGGATTGTGAGTAATATAAAGCCTGATTGGAGCAGCTAGATATAGGTTTCCCAAATCAATAGGGTTGGGCGGTTTTGTCCTACTAATTATATGTATCAAAATCTACCATTGGCTATAAATTAAAATCAATTGCTCAATTTAGAAATAATTGTTTTGGAAATAAATTGGCATAACAGGCCTTATCTAAGATTGTAAGCTGTCTGACAGGTGTGTGCTGGACCATTGGTGATATGACGATGATAAATTAAGGTTCATATAAACAAACAATGGAAATAATTGATGAAGTAGGAAACTACTCCTTAGTTCAGCAAGACACTCCTCATGGGGTGTGTGTGTGTGTGTGTGTTTTAAAAAAAAAGGATGTGAGCATCCATATTAGAGTAAAATGCCCTTGAACAAAATAAGAGACGAGGGATCTCCAAAAAGAAAACGGGCTTAAAGACCCGAAAAGAAGATAAAAAAGGCCTCCCATATAAGGAGACATCTAACAACCTGAAATGATTACAACGATCACAACTGCGTCCCAAACCAATCGCTCCCCATGATTGCCTGCATTTGCAATGGGCTAAGGTTCTTTAAGGTTTCAACAGCCAATTTACAGTGCTTGTATTAAATTAGTCATCACATTAAGATTGTGCACTGTCAATAAATCAATAGCCCCTTCTCTAATCATATTCAGGATAACCATATTCTTTTTCTTATGAATCCATGGTAATTTGCGGACTTATTTGACTAAGTAGGCTTGTGAACAGAGTACATATGTAACCCATATGGCAATACATTTGACAATCTAAAACTGCTTAAAACCGGGAAGAAAACAGCCTCCAATGCACGACCCATGTTTGCTTGGTTTAAAAACTACTGAGAAAAGTCAAAGATAAAAAAAATAAGTCGTTTAAGGAGACAGAATATATATTTGTTTCACATCCTAATAATTGAAATTGTTGAATTTCATGCAACTTCTTCGAAATCAAACCATGTGCTGCACAAGTTTCAAGTGATGTTCAAGTGTACATTTCACAAGAAAATCCAATTTTAACCCCATTCAGACCATCAAGATATCTAAAATGCATGAAGTATGAATATCTCATGCAACTGGAAACTATACACTTTCTGTTTGTCAGGTATTGGATAGAAGTTATGAGTATTACTTCTGAAGCAAGCCAGAGTGCTCATTGTCCAACCATAGGCAGCTGCATGGGATCTGGGTGTTGACAACTGCCTTGCCGCTGAAATCCCCCGAGGAGGGGTACCTGACCCTGGAGACAAAGCCGGTGCCACGCAGGCTCAATGGCCCGTTTTCTTTCTGTTTTTTTTTTTTTTTTTTTTTTGAGCAAAGTGTAGGAGCATCTATTGTTAAAGAAGCCCCCAATAAACGGACACAAGGGATCTCTGAAAAATGGCCCATCGATCATTAAAAAAAAAGAGGAGCCCTACCTTCGAAAATCAAAAAGACCTACTCCTACAAGTCCAACTCCCTTCCCTTCCTCTCTAATTGAGTGCCGCTCACTTGACCTTCACTGCCTGACAGCAATCACCTTGTGAGTCTTTTTCGGTCTACTTTAAATTTTTTCCCCTCAAAACCAGCGGTCGACAGTATCACTCTTCCATTGACCAGCAACACTGCCTACTTCCCCTCTCAGACCAGCCAACATATCACTCTCCCTAGTAAGTTATTTTCCACCTTTTCTTCTACCCCTCCTCATTTTTACACCTAAATCTGGCTGGCTGACCCCATCACCTCTTCCCTCTCCCCTATCTGGGTACATGTACACCTAGACACTAGCACCCCATTATCCTTCTTCCACGGGTAGAATAAACATTGGTTATATATGGCAATGGTAATACATAGAAATTGGTTTTTTACGCCAGGCACGAGGAAACATGAATACGAGTGAAAACTAGTTAAAAAACATTACCCGCCAAAAAAAGATTATTTACAAGAATGGAAGTACTAAGCTTCACAAACTTTAAATATACTAATCAGTTTCAATAATTCATCTCACCTGTGAGCATCTCCCCTGCACCTGAGGCAAGATTAGATGCAGCAGTTATAGCATTGAAAACCGAACAAGTCCAATTCCAGATGCCACTGTTTCCTAAAGTTGATTGTGAGCTTATCATCTCATCAAAACACTCGAAGAATTGATCTATGCTGAAGATGAAGAAGAAGAAGAAATACATCAAGCATTATTAGTGTCTCCTCACAGAAAAAAATAGAATACAGAAACAAATACGGAAACATAGAAAACATCAGTATGACTCTCCTGAGTTTGTTATAAAATGAAAGTGTGTTCAGTTAATTTGATCATGCGGAGGAAAATACACCTCTTGCATTAACATTTCAGCGTTTCAATATACGCACTGGATTCTCCCATTTTTGAACAAGGCAGCAGTTTGGCATTTCAAAATAGAGAGAATAATTTTTCGTCCATAACTGAACCAAAGAGATGATCTTTCGGTTGGCTGGGTAGTCCATAAGGAGGAGATTTCCATTCTTTAAAAAAAAGGAGATTTCCATTCTTTTCAAAAAAAGGAGATTTCCATATTAAAGAAACTTACATCTAATAATTTAAAAACATAGGCACTATGATGTTCAGTGATATAATTAGTTAATTACATAAATTTATAATTACAAAAAACTTCTTACTTTCATAAATTTAGTTACATACCTGATCTGGTCTATAGGATATCCAAGCCAGAGAAGTTCTAGTATAAAAATCATAAAATTACAAAGATATACAAATTGGAAACACACCTTGTTGCAAAATCTGGTTCGAATCCAGATAAGTCTTCTTGGTTTTTGTCAACAAACAAAGGAACCCAATTAGGGATAACATGTGTTCTAGGAAGCAACACATTAGTAGCAGATTCTTGATTGATTGGAGCATATGAACCTGCCAAAATTTTCCATTGATAGATGTTCCAGCATCTGATGGAAATATAGAGGAAGGTGGTGTAGAAGAATGGAACTGGGATTTAGCATTTAGGTAAACAGAGTCTGAAGCTTTACAATGCATATTACCCCTGCCATCACGGGAGGCAATTTTTAGGGAATCCCATAAGCAAATCATCCATTTGATTGTCCTGGGCTGCAACTTTATCTCCAAAGGTTCAATGGATATATCTGCATCCACTTTGTGAATGTCTAGGGATCCGTTTTTCCAAGGTATACTTAGGTTCAGTGTCCCTGAAAACCCGCCACTTGGCCCATTTAGAATTGGGGTTATCGTTCCATGAAACGGTGAGCTCTTCATACGACATTGACTGAGGGTATTCTCAGAAGAAGAAGAGTGCTGCTGATCATCATTGATTTCATCCATCTGTAGAAACTCAACAACAACTCCTCGAAACTTTATGAAATTCGTCAATTTAGCTATTCCCAGAATATTATCGCATCTTGGATTGATCACTGAGTTTGGATCTTCTAAAACACATGTTCCATATTCTGTTTCCGCAATTCGTAAGACAAGAGTGGGATGAGATGTCAAAATTTCCTTGTCCATTTCCAAAGAGAGATCAAGAGCAACAATCAGATTTTTTATTTTAACATTGAAGCTTGTAAGAAACCACTTAACCAACTTGGCAATTGTCTTAACCCCTTCATGAATGTCAGTAGAAACAGATCCAAGTCCAACACTGCCTTGGGTCATTCCACTCTCATGTCTAGCTGACCGATTGCACCCAGGATATTCACCGTCACAACTTGGTGAACAGCTCTCATCATGTGCTGCTACATCACAAGGAGAAAGCACAATTTCTAGTTCTTCCACTTCAATCTGACAATTTTTCACCTTCCATGGAATCCTAACTGACAAAGAGCCAATAGACCCTTCTTTTATAATCACCGGTGATGTGCCTAACTGGATTACACAAAAAGTGTGTTAGTTCAGCATGGCCCTCTAAAAAAAGTGTCTAAAAGAGTTACAAAATATAGTGCCACATATTTCATAGCAACATGATGAATGAAATTCCTTTTCTATAACCAGTTCGAAAAATCTAGTCAATGGAAATATGATACCAAAACTAAGGAAAAAAATACATTTCTACCACTCTATGAGACTTCATATAGTCATTTAGTACCCGGTTCTACATCAAGGCTCAATGCATGCAGGACAAAGGCGATTGTTAGTATGTTTGTATAAAATCATTAGAGCCTCCCTCTTAGAGGAAATACGCTCACAAAACACAGGAATGCTTCGAAAAGAGAGCTTGGTTGCTTGAGGGCTTGGAGGACGCATATCGCTGGATTATCCTCCTTATCCTCCATGATCGAGGTGTTTTTTTGGTGGAAAAACTTGGCTGTTTTTGTTGCTATTTAAATTGTTGCTCATTTTCTTCTATTTTTCCCATATGGTGGAGGTTACTTCATACTTATGCCCCTTTGTTTTCTCTTTTTATTTTATTTTTCTTTGAAGGTAAGGCAGCATTAAAGTCTCCCTCATCCAAAAGTATCTTATCAACTCTTAAATAAGATTACATGATCCCAATTTTAATAAGTGAAAATTTCTTCAAAAAAAAAAAGTAAAATTTCATATGTGACAGTAAGATTTTTTTACTCAAAACTATAACCGACTCTTCTTTACTCACGTTTTTCTTTTACAAAGTTCAACAAAGTTCTTCTCCATATCGAGGCATAGGGTGAATGCTGTTGGGACGGAACGGGCAGATATCTCTTCTGCCCCTCCTTTTTCTTTTCTTCCCCCCACCCCGTCATTTCCTCTATGTTGCTCCTTTTACTGCTTTCCATCTCTGTACTTTGTTTTACCCTTAATTCAGACTTACACATTGACACTTCTTAATGGAAACCGTGGTAGACTGTCTACCTTTCGTTCAAAAAAAAGTTCAACCAAATTCACAATCAATCCTTCTTCAATAATTCTAAACCCAAAGAATCAAAGTCACAGCTTTTCACCAAAAACCCATCTACAGAACCCCAAACCCTAAAACCCCAAAATCCCCAATTCACCTACCAAGCCCTAACTACCAATCCAATCACAAAATAAAACTCGAGAAGAAACAATTAAAATCTACATCAGAATCGAACCTTCTGGTTAATGTAGTCGACATTGAGGGCGAGGTCAGAGAGCTGGATTATGCCCTTTCCGATCTGGACCTCCACCTGGTCGAGGTCTATGTCGCCCAGGATGAGATTCCCGAGCTTCTTCTTCAGCAAGAACTTGCAGAATCGCTTGATCGCGTACCGTGGGAATATCGCGTCCGCCGACTGGGCGAAACCCCACGGGAACATCGTAACCGATCGTCAATCCGGGCAGACGATCAGAATTTTAGGGTTTGGATTCGTTTTTCCTTCTGTGAGGGGAATTCATTAGGGTTTTCTGGAGGAGAAAAAAATAGAGGAATTCGGGTTCGAAAAGCAATCCCTTTTTTTAATCGACGTTTGCATTTTTTTTTTTTTTTTTTTTTGGAGGTATATGAAAACGTGACGTTTTGTGGGGGAATCGAACACGTGTGCACATTCCTTTCGATAGTTACAATCGAGATGGGTCGGGTCGGATCAAAGTCTTGGGCTGATCGATTCTATCCACGACGGCCATCCCTTGTCCCATCCGAATGGAGAATTTTATGAGATTAATGAGTAATGACTATTCTAATCTATATTATTATATTATATTATATTATTATATAAAAGTCTCTTGTTATATTATATTATATATTACTATATAAAAGTCTCTTAAATAAATAAAAAATCTGTCATTTGACCATTTTGTCCATGTAAATCCATTCAATCCCATTAGAATTCATTCACACCACTTTAATCACAACCATTTGACCATTTTAACTCTACATTTCTATTTAATCCCATAAAAATCCATTTACATCATTTTAATCCTTACAATTATATTCAATCCCATCAAAATTCATTCACATCATTTTAATTATGTCATAACTTATTCATATATATTAACTGAAATTATATTAATGTATTTATTAACTTATAATTAAAATCAGATATTATACTATTATCAAGATAAGATGATGCTTATAAAATAAAATAATATTCAAAATATAATTAATTGTTACCAACTGAAATTAGAATAATATATTTTTTAACTTAAAATTAAAATCAGATATCATAATATTATAAGAATAAGGGGATGCTTATAAAATGAAAGGATATTCAAAATATAATTCATTGTTAGAATATATTTTGTACCCTATTTTGATAAGGAAAATTAAAATTAAAATTTAACATTCTAATTAAATGGTTAATATGAAATATGACTTTAATATTAAAAGAATGACTGCAACAACAAAATATTAATATTTGCATTAAAAAATGATAATAAATATATAAATTTTTTATTTAATATTTAAGTTTCCCATTACTTTCATATTTGTTTAAATTAGGATATATATAAAAGATATGATGAAATCCATTTAAAGTTTGTATATAATTTGCATATTAGTTTATCAATAAAAATATAAAATATATTTAAGTTTTATCTTTAATTTGAATGTTAATTTGATTTTACTCCGAATACTATCCAAATCACAAAAGACAATATAATTAACAGCAATTTTTTTTTGAATTATGAAGAAAATCTGAAGATCAATTAAGTAGACGAGATTGTGTCCCTTCATATTCGTTGATTATATTGGCATTCAATTCAAATGTATTGCTTAAATTTGAAATGGAAAAAAAAAGAACAAACCCAAAAGGTTAATCATATTTGCATTCAAAATTTGTAATTAATATATAAATTGGCTATAAATTTCATGTATAGCGGAGGTTTCTTGTAGGTTACATATTGATATGGATGTATAATTAGTTTTTGAAATACATGTAAGTTTGCCCTTTTTATTTATTTATTGATTTATTGATCATGTAATGTTGTTCAATTAAATTTATTCAATTCATTCCCTCGAACCTTGGCATTTACTAATGGGAATATAAGGAGTTTCATTCATTTTTTGAAAACTCACAAAATGGAAAAAAAAGATATTGCTTCTTCACCCTTTCTGCTTTAGTTGAAAACCCTAACAATGTTAGGACGCAGAAATGACGGTTGAGGGGGTTGGAGAGGAGGCCGCGTTTGCTTTCGTCGCTGCCCCGTCGTCACCGCCACCTCCACTCCCCCATCTCCCTCATTGACGATCTCCTTCTAGGCATCACTGACTCCTCTGACGACCCATACAAATATACAATCCCACCTCCTCCCCGTGCGACTACGAGGTGTCTTCTAATCCATATTTCGAAGTCCCTTGTCAATATTAAATCTCACATAAATATGTTGAATCCGTTGGCTTTTTTAAAAAAAGCAGGAAATTTTACATTCAGGGAATTACAAGGAGAAATAGAAGGTGAATTTATAGGTTGTAATTTATGGGATTTTGTAAATGATGGTTTTATTCCATTTATCTACTCAATTTGGGGTTTCTTTACAGGGAGCTGGAACCATCAGTTCTGCCTATAGAAAGAAAGTGAAGCTGTTAAGCAACATCTCTTAATTTTCATTATGTTGTTATCAACTATGTTGTTTTTTCTTATTGTCTATAAGGTGATTCTATTACTTCAATAATCAAGATTTCTATATTTGAAAATTTTGTTTGAAGATTAGTTTATGTTTATTGGTGGTTATTGTAAAATGATAAATGTCTGCACCATGTTCCTAAATTGTCTATGTACTATGTTTTGGTTCATATAATTGGTAGGTAGACAAATTCCATGGGTTTATCCTTTTATTTGTGTGTGTGTGTGTACTATTGCTTGATGTACAATCCATAGTACATAAAAAAATATGATGTATGCAATACAATCAAGAGGCATGATTCCCTCTTTCCCATCCCCCTCTTGTGGCGCTAATGAGATTAATTTCCTTTTTCTTTTTAATTGCAGTTATGTGAATAGTTGCTCAACTTTTAGTGTATTACATCATTGAGAATTATAAATTCTCTGTAGTAACATCAATTATGCCTCAATAGGTCATGCTGCTTATAAGTTACTGGGGCTTTAGATCTCCAACAAGAGGCTCACGGAAAGATGAAGCATGGATGTAACTCAGTTAGAATTAATGACAAGTTGGTCTTAGTTTCTAAGCCATTAATGATCTGCTGGAACAAGAGATTGTTGTGGTAAGAGTGGTCCACTCAAAACTTTGCACAAGGAGTGAGAATTGAGCTGTGGTCACATATTGATTATTGTTTGGATTTTTTTTAGCGAAAATAAGAATTAGTTGAAACAGTCTATTGAATTCCATAAAATCTATTTGTGTAAAAGAAACATGATATCTTAGGATGGAAATTATAATAAACACCTCATACGAAATTATTTTAATATTTGCTATTTGCTCTTGTATAATTTTTCATCTTTCAAGCTAATTTTATTTGAATTACTCCATTCTTTCTTTTCTCATGTTCTTCAAAATGATTTTAAATAAAATATTTTTTCCATTTTCTTTCACATACCGAAAAACAAATCAGAGAGATAAAAGGCTTTTTTAGATTATGTTTTTTGAGACCTATTTAGGACAAAGAGTTGGGAATAGATGAATATATGATTAAGATTATTTTAGAATGTATTTTTGGGATAAATTTGATTCAGGATTTGGTTTTACCGAATATATGATTGTAAATTGAGTTATATTTTGTAGTTTTATGATCTCAAGTGAAGTGGTTGATTCGTGGATTCAAGGAGACTGATGTTACATCTTCAATACGAAATTAAGGGAAAAAGAAAATTTTTCATATTATAGGGTTTACATATTATGAAATATTTTTTTTTTGGTCTTGTAAAATGTTATTTAATATAAACTGATTGTTTATGTAACGCTCCACATTTACCTAACCGCTTATCGAACGGTAAATGGGTCGCTACTAAACTTTATCCAAATACAAGACCAAAATTTGCAGCTCTTTTTTTTTCTTCTTATATGATACCAATATAATATAAATATAATAAAACCGATAATAATAAAATAAATAATAACAATGGTTTTAAATCATCAATGACTTTACAATATATCGGAGTTTTTGCGGAGACAAGATACTAAAAAGAAAATACATAACAAACTACCCCTGTGGGAGCCATCTAAACTAAACAAACATAAATAGTCAGTCGTAACTATAATTTACTCTCGAACCGCTACCTCGGAGCAATTTCTGAAAGACGTGATAAGTCCAAACTTCATCTTAATCCTCAGAATACGTAATACCTGGTTATGAAACAACCAGCCCATATCGAATATGGTGAGTGATTAACTCAGTGAATAAGTCCACTGACAAATTACCTTACATGACAGTATATATAAAAATAAAGTTTTATGAAATTAGAATTTTATTTAATAAATCTTTTATTTTATTAAATCAATTTAAAATCATGAATTTTTTTTTAAAAATATTTTAATGCGCACGTGACCCAATCCTTGGCCCACATCAGAGAAATCATGAGAGTAAAAAATATCATCATATATATATATATATATTTATATATAAAAAATAAGAATTTTCTTTTCAAAATCAAATTAAATTTATGAGTAATTTTAATGCAATCACGTGGTCCAATCCTTGGTCCACGTCATAGAAATCATGCAGCTTAAATGATATGACCGGGTAGGGTTTTCAATCGAAAGAACCGTTCCCCAAAACAGGTGTGCCAAGCCCCAAGCGACTAAATCGCTCAAAAAGCTCCCTCAAGGAGACGTCAGATCTAGAAGACGCTGATGGGTCGCCGCTGCCATCACTACGAGAACACCAGCACAGGATGCCCCGGTTGCTGCAGACTCCAAACAAAGGAATCCGCCGCTATAAGGAATGCTTTACCATACCTCTCACCGATCTTCAGACTCTTCGAGTCCTAGACCTTCCTTCCCAAAGGCGAAATACTACGGGGGGATTTATTCCAGAAAATATGTCATGATATGCATCTTGATAAAATCTCCTAGGACTAGGTTGTCTCCACTAATCCTAAATTTTTTCAAAAATCTCGAAATGAAAATCTTTAATCCAAATGTTATTTTGAAAACATCAACATCAAAAATGTATTATGTAAATTCTTGAAACATGAATAGCATAATTCATGCTATTTTAAATGACAAGACGAAGGAATTAAATCATGCAAAATAATCATAATATAAATGCATGGAGATCACATAATATAATACAAATATAATGAACACGTGAAATTCAACGATGAAAAAAAAACTCACATAAAATAAATCAATAGGCCTACTCACCTCGAATGGACCCTAGGTTCGGAGAATGAAGCCCGCAACAAAAATTACAACCTAGATGAATCAAATAGATTATTAATTACAACCCCATAATTCAACCATAGGCTCAAGACCTAATTACCTATCCATAGTTATTAGGCATAAATTTTTATACCCAATAATCTAAATCCATCTCCATATATACTACAACCTAAGAATATGATCTAAACCTATTTACCATATAACCAGACACTAAATGACAAAAATCAGAAAAGATAAACCAGAAAAGACAAACAAGAAAAGACAAAGCAGAAAAGACAAAACAGAAAAGACAAAAATTCAGAAATTCAAAATAATAATAAAATAACAAAAATTCATAAAATAATATGAAAATACATATATATATTTTTCAATAAAAATAAACTATTAGTCAATAAAATTGAAAATAAATAAAATTTATTAAGTATAGGTATAAAACATAACCCTAGTATTATTAAAAACTTATATTTTAAAAATCTAAACATAGATCTAATCTTTAAAATAAATGATAAATCGAAACCCTAAGTTTATGAATACTAAAAAATTCAAAAACCTAACATAGATCTAACAATAATAAATAATATATCAAAACCCTAGTTTTTACAAAAAAACTTAGAAATCCAATAACATGAACATATATCTATCAAAACTCTAATTTTATTAAAATCTCAAAATCTTATAACATAAAAATAAATTTAATATTTAAAATAAATAATAAATCAAAACTCTATTTTTATTAAAAGCCTAAAAATTCAAACACCTAAACATGGATCTAATTAATAATAGAAAAATAAAGGATAAAAAAAAATATTAAATACACACTCTCTCTCTCTCTCCCGCCCGCCGAATACACCCACCGCACACCCCCATATATATATATAATAAGTTACCTAAACCTAACAAAAATTACAGAATGACCCCCGTATTGTTTTATATTTACACATAGGTCTCTATCCGAATTACAAATAGGTCCCTACTGAATTACAAATAGGTCCCTTAAAATTAATAACAATGAAATCTCAAAACTTAATCTTTTGAGCTCCAATGTTAATGAGATTGTAACCATTTAAGATCTTGAAGATCTTAAAATATATATATATATATATAAAATTTAACATAACAATTAATATTTAAAATTGCAAACTGAAATGGGCCCATAAGGATACACTAAATGGGTCAAAACTTAAAAACACACAAAATACACTAATTTTAATTTAAATATCTTATTTATATATTTAAATCAAATATACAAATAAGATAAAATTCACAGGTATTACAGTTTACGTATATGTTTATTTATAATTATTTGTTAATCTTCCCCCCTCTATTTCTATAGCAAACCTTCCTTCTTTTTCTTTTATTTTCGAAAATATCTCTTGAATGATTGACTTGATAGTTTTGTTTATGTAGTTTTATTTGACATGATACTCAAATATTGGTCTAGATTGGATATTTTAAAAATGAAACAAAAATGGGGTTGATTTATTTGACCAATGGGATATGAAAGGGTTAAATCCAAACCTAATGAAGCTGGTTTTAGGTCATTCCACATATTGTGGATGGAAATATGCACTTTCTTAATGAAAGTGTACATTAAAAGGAGTTTGATAAATAGCTGGATGTAATATCAGACAATAACATGCTTTATGATACCCACATCGACAAATTTATCCACATCGACAAATTAACTTGGAGGCATGTCCATTTAATTTTGAAGTGGTTGGAAATTATTTGTAATATACCTTTTATTCATGTTGTAATTTAATTTTAATATAGGATTTTTATTTTAAGTGAGAATGTGTAACGACCCGTACCTTTTTATGCCGGTTTATGCTAATATTTACATGTTTGGATTGCAGTAGAGGATAATATTATGCTATTGAGCTTTTGGTGTTTATTCTCTCTGAAGTCCCACATTTGATTTAATTTTTGAAAAAAACCTTTGAAGCATATTTGGAATTCACGCTCAACATATGAAGTCTTTATTTTTGAATTACCTTTCATATAAAATTAGTTTGGCATTAATTGAAGCTCGATTATAAAAGTTATGGCTGTTTTACCATTTCTGCTCTTAGAAGAAGACATCGCGAGGTCTTCTATTCGTCGCTATTTTTAATATAGTTGGAGGCTTCTTCTGATCTTGACTCAAACATAGAAGTTGAAGATATTTTCGTTAACTTTCCAACAGAAGTTGTTTCATATGAAGTAGATTTCCCTACGAAAAGATATGACTGTTTAAGTCAAGGTTGCGCAGATTATTAATGGAATGACAATTTGGTAATTTAGCTGGATTTCATCATTTCTTTTAATGCGATGGGAGTCGGTGGTGGTGCTGTGTTTATATGTTATGTGAGAGAGTCGGCCGAGACCCATATCAGTGGAAACTCAGAAGGGGAAAATCAAGGAAAAATTAGAAAAGCTTCGTCGAGCAATTTTCGTGCTGTACTGGGTAAATATTCTTATTCTTTTCATTGTTATTCTTCATATAGGGTTGTTTTATTTTAGTTTTGAATCAAATTTGTGATTTGGGGCTAGGATATGAATATGTTTTTGGGGCTGGAGAAATAGGTATTCGAGGGTTGATTTTACTATATCAATTTGGGGTTTGTAGTGGGGATGTCATGTTTGTCCTGGTGGATTTGAGAATTGTTTGATTAATGGGGTTATATTTTAATATCTAATTGATGTTATATTTTGATCAGTGGGTTCCTTTCTGCATGAATTAGGAGCTGGAATAGGGTGAGTCCAGCTTGAGGTGTTGAATTGTGAGGTAAATAACCCGATCGATATTTGCTTGTTCCGTTTCATTCCACGTTGTATTAATTATTGTAAGTAACCTGACCGACTTTGCATGTTCCATTCCATTCCACGTTCTATTGTTGTTGTTACCATTTGGTTTACTGTTTGGGTTATTCGAGATTCTGTAATTGATCGAGATTCTGAATATTCATATCATTGGTCTATTTATTTTGAGATTCCAGGGTATTTCTTATTTTGTGACCCTTTTATATAATCCATCATTGATTCTCGTAAACTTAATTAACTTGTTAGTATGGTGAGCCTTCTTTGATGTTATGATATACATCCTAGTAATTTGTTGGCATCTTATGATCAGCGTGGTTGTGATGTCCGATTATGGAGCCTTGTGGTGTACTTGATATCGTTTCTTCTTATATTACCTTTTTGTTTGCTTGGAGTTGGATGGCCATAGACCTTACATTTGGGTTGAGGATTAGCTCCCCATGAGCGCGCATGTACGTACAGGTCCTGTAGGGGGGCCGGTTAATACCCTACCGTGCCTGGACGGCGGGGGGCCAGGTAGCGTGATATCCGCGGTGGACGTTTCGAGGGCCACGCGCGAGATTTGTGTGTTGTGGACATCTCGAACGGCGGGGGGCCGAGATGGGATCATGTAGACGGTCAATCCTGTGCTCTGGACGTTCTTGGGTCAGAGTTGTGATTTCTTATCATTTAGATTGGGATGATTCAGCTTGATTGTGATTTCAGGGTATTTGTTCTCAGTTCATCGGTGATGCTTCTTGATGTTCTCGGTTGGCCTTGTCGGTTGTGATGTGTTATTCTAAGTTATTCATTCCAGTTTGATTGGTGGGTTTATCAGCAATGTTGTTTCTGTTCACTGTTGATGACCTTTCAGTGATTCCATTTGCTATTCATGCTTCGACCTGACGTTATTGAGATTATTGAGCTTGATTCTATTCTAGTTTTGATGTCATATCTGGGTTTCATCTGTGTGAAATGTCTAGGTTACTTATTGAGCATCTTTCGCTCATTCCATTCATTTTCTCTTATTTTTGCAGAGTAGAGGCGGGGTTCCTGAACGTTAACTTTGTCTCCTTTTGGTGTCACGTCTAGTTGGTGATAGGTATATATATATATATATATATATATATATATATATATATATATATATATATATAGGGACGTGATTGCGTGCGGCGAACGGCAGGTGCGGCAGCGATCACGGGCCGTCGATCACGGGTCCATCGCATCGAACGGTCGGGTGCGATTCACGTCGACCGTTGGATGCGATGGACCCACGATCGAACGGCCCACGTCGCGGCCGCACCTGCCGTTCGCCGCACGCAATCATTTTCATATATATATATATGTGTGTGTGTGTGTGTGTGTGTGTGTGTGTGTATTTGGAGGTTTTGGATCCGTATATAGTTATTTTGGTAGAGGCTGGTTTGGCGAGCCAGACCTGTGTTAAACTGCTTTGTATATATGGATGACTGTATATGAGGTGTGTTAGATGCTCTGTTGACTGCTTAAACTTTCTAGGGTGAGTTTATATAAGATGATTATATATCTTGTTGATTATCTGTTATCTCAGGATTGTTATCATATGTGATTATATAGGGTTGACATTTCGATGTTTTAGAAAAAAAAGAAGAAAGTTTATAGTGGGTTTTTAGATACGTGGCACGCTCGTGTTGGTGGTTCGGGACACGAGCCGCCGCAGAATGTGGCAAAACTTAGAAAAGTAAATGAGGTCATGAAGATAGCTCTCAAGTAGCTGTAATATAGATTAACAGATAATTGTTTGCAATAGTCTTCATCGTGCGGTATGAAATAATCTAATAAAAATAAGTTATTATATGATACCTCTATGCTTTCGGGGGCGGTTGTTGATCGAGGAGTAATAATTTCTGTTCTTCTCTAGGCAGTCACTAGCTTTTGGGACTATTGCCAGCTTTTTCTTGTCTTTATTGTCCTTGTTATCTTTTTAGGCTTTCTCTTTGATTTTAATGGAATGATGAGAGATGTCCTACTGTTAGTAAAAATATCATATAAACTGTTATTATTAGTAGCAATTCAAGGATTTGCTTAATCCTTTTAAGCAGGTTTTTTTGGGAAGTCAGTTTTTTTTTTTCTTCTTCTTCTTCTTCTTTTTTTAAAAACAAAGAAAATAAAAGAAAAAGGATACTTTTGATGGATTCATCCATCTATGAGGATGGCAGCATGCTACTATGGGCTTCGCATTTGGTTCCTCAATGAATCCTAGGTGACCTGATCTAATAGCCGCCCTTTGAGAAACTACTGGAAAATCAAACTTTAACAGAGTTCTTCAATGGATGAAGAGTAGTCCACAAGGAGAATAAGTGTCTCTATCTTCTATCTTTTACAAGGTGACATTGATGAAGTGCATTTGCATGTTGAGAGTAAAATCACATTCATTGATGATGTTGTTCCACTGGTTGATGAACAATCTTCTTCTACGTTTGATGATTTCTTTATCATTACCTTTTTTTGTATCTCTATGACTCTATTGATGACATTGAAAAAAAAATCCAAAAATGCTTGCAAAATGCAAATGCAATAATTTGAGCAAATGCATATTTTTTTTTGCTATATTGATCTTCTTTGGGCATCCAAAATTTGAGCGAATGCATATACCTATGTATCTCCTTTCAAACATATATGTATTGACAAGAATTAATGAAAAGAGACCTGTTCTTCAAGCACTAATTTTTTGGGCAACTGTGTTCATTTTGAGGTATAAGGATCTAATGTGTGTAACTATGAACATAACTTCATTGAGGATTTGGATGATATTTTGGAGGTGTTGGGGGATCATTCCATGCCCTCAACCAAGGCAAGAATCATGATTTAGTCTCTTTGTTGTATAGATATTTTAAATTGCAATTCTTATATTACATGAAGGTGAAAATTTTCCAATCTCTCAAGTGTGAATGAAAGTTTATGTTGGGTATTTGATCATATTTAGTTTTTTTGGTACTATATTGGGATTACAAGTCTCTGCTATGATAGAAATCAAATGTTTTAACACATTCTTTCTTTTATACATTTAACCCCAATCATTCAAGAAACTACTCAGATGTTTCAACACATTCTTTCTTTTATACATTTAACCCCAATCAATCAAGGAACTACCATAACACATGAATTTTTTTATTTTAATAACTCACACTAAACTTTATAATAGTCTCAATTATTGGATCCTAAATCTCCTAACAAAATGTTGTGGAATATTTTTTTAAGATTGTGAAAATGTTGTTGAATGGCAAACAAAAGGACCCTTACACACGACTCACTCAATTTTGTTGTTACTTTTGATTTTCTTTGCTTTTATTTGAGGGAAATTTTCAAAAATAACCCTCCTAAAAAAAATTTAAATTTGACCCTAAGACCAAACTATTAACAAAACTGACCCTGGATTCAGTTTGACCTGACTGGGCGGGGAAACGCCACGACAGAGACTTGATCCAGTATCACGTCTCCGTCGCCAGCGTGAACCGCGCGGGGGCCCGACGCGGTCGGCCCGTGCTTTGGATGACATGCATGCATGCCCGCGGATGCGTGATCATGGATCACGTCTACATGAGAGGCGTGATCATGATCACGCCTCAAATGCATGCATGCATATGCCCCCCCGCGTGCGCAGCGCGGGCTAGCGCACGCGGGGGTGATTAATTTTTTTTAAATTTAATTTTTATAAAATTAATAAAGTTATACGATATAATAATCAATTATTTATAAAATTTAATTATTCAAAGTAATATTTGATTAAGGATCATTTAAGAAAAATAAGGTCTAACTTTGATTTAAATTAAAATCAAATTTAAAATTCCTATAAAATTTATGATTTAAAATACAAAAAATATTTAAAATTTAATTTTGTAAAATAAAAATGTATAAAACAAAATTAACAAGAGAAAATAACCTTTTATAAAATTTAATTTTATAACACAACCATTTATATAGAAATAAAAAATAAGAGGAAACAATAATATTTAAATTTTAATTTTGTAAAACAACCATTTATATATATTTGCATGTGATTTTTTTGAGAATTGTTTTCTAAAATTAAATTTTAAATATTATCTAAATTTTAAATCTGATTCGAATTATAAAATTTATGCTTAATTTTAATTTTAAATCAAAGTTAAGTATTATCTTTCTTAGATTATCTCTAACCAAATATTAATTTGAAAGAGAGGAAAAAAATTATGATGAGTATTATGTGTATTTGAGAATAGATCATTTTCTTATTTTTCATGTTTCCCACACATTTTTACTTAATCCATGAAAATATGAAGCATGAAAACATTTTTTCATGTGTGGGAAACATGAAAAAATAAGAAAATGATTCATCCTCAACTACAAATAATACTTATCATAATTTTTTTATTTTACAAAATTAAATTTTAAATATTATCTGTATTTTAAATCATAAATTTTATAGGAATTTTAAATTTTAAACTTGATTTTAATTTTAAATCAAAATTAGACCTTATTTTTCTTAAATGATCCTTAATCAAATATTATTTTGAATAATTAAATTTTATAAATAATTGATTATTATATCGTATAACTTTATTAATTTTATAAAAATTATATTTAAAAAAAATTAATCACCCCCGCGCGCGCGTGCTAGCCCACGCTGCACGCGGGGGGGGGGGGGGGGGGCATATGCATGCATGCATTTGAGGCGTGATCATGATCACGCCTCTCATGTAGACGTGATCCATGATCACGCCTCCGCGGGTATGCATGCATGTCATCCAGAGCACGGGTCGGCCGCGCCGCGCCGGGCCCCCGCGCGGTTTGCGCTGGCGACGGAGACGTGATACCGGATCATGTCTCCATTGTGGTCCTTCCCCGCCCAGTCAGTGCGTTGACGTGGCGCGCTGATCGGGGTCAAACTGAATCTAGAGTCAGTTTTGCTAATAGTTTGGTCTCGGGGTCAAATTTGAAATTCTTTTTTTAGAAGGGTTATTTTTGAAAATTTTTCTTTATTTGATAAATGAAAATGAACGGTGGGTATCCCAAATAAAGAAAAATGTGGATAAATTTTGGATTGTGATCAATAAAAAAAGAAAAAAAAGTTGATATCTATCAATGTAGTGGATTCATCAACATTTGGATTGTTAATTGGATTGGTTAAATACGAGTCGTGAACTCGTAGCGATGATTATGTGATGATTATACTAATAGATAATTTTTTAATAAAACTTTTAACTTTTTTATAATATAATATAATATATCTTAAAAATAAATTTAAACTTATCATATTGTTATATATATAAATTGTAACTAAATTATTTTATATCGATATATGTTGAACTTTTTCATGTGCATTTGCACATGCACAACAACTAAATAATAATAATTACTACTACTACTACTATTATATTATCTATATTTATTACAATATAGAAGTGTCTTAAACCAAAAAAATCTGCTATTTGACCATTTTGCCCCTGTTAATCCATTAAATCCCATTACAATCCATTCACACTACTTTTATCATAACCATTTTACCATTTTACCCCTACATTTCTACTCAATCCCATGAAAAAATTCATTTACATCATTTGAATCTCATTCATAGTTTATTCTAATACATACATTACATCATGTAAGTGATGTAACATAATTTTAACTTATAATTACAATTGGATATCGTAATATTATTAGGATAAGGATATGCACTGTTCAGAAATGCGCCCCGTGCGGCCGCATATGCGGCCGCACGGGCGGTTCGGTCCCTCGACCGAACCGCCTCGGGCTCCAGGCGGCCATATGCGGATTGGGCCCGCATATGCGGCCCGCACCCGTTTATGCGCCCGCTTAAGCGGGCGCACGAGATTGCATATGCTAAACGGGTCGGCCCGTTTAACATTCGACCCGTTTAAATTAGTGAAAAAAAAATCAAAAATCCTCTTCAGCCGGCCCTAAATCACTTCTTATTCTCCTCGGTCGATCCTCTTCACCGACATCTTCTCCTCCTCCAGCCGCAGCGACCTCCGCCTTCTTCTTCACAGACGTCTTCTCCTCCTCCAGCCGCAACGATCTCCGCCTTCTTCTTCACAGACGTCTTCTCCTCCTCCGGCCGTAGCGACCTCCGCCTTCTTCTTCACCGACGTCTTCTCCTCCTCCGGCCGCAGCGACCTCCGCCTTCTTCTTCATTGCAGAGTCCCTCCGCCTCCCTCTCTGTGGTCTGCCCTCTGTCTCACAGTCTCTGCAGCTCTATCTGATCTCTCACTCTCTTTGTTCTCTCTCTGTCTCATTGTTTTTTTTAATGGATTTTGGTGTACGTGATGTTTTACACCTGTCTTGTATCTAAGGACTGATGTTTAACAACTCACCAGTCCTTACACCTGTCTTGTATCTAAGGACTGGTGTACGTCTCTGATGTATTACACTTGTGTGACGTTTAACAACTCACCAGTCAATTTTTATCTAGTTATTATTTTTGGTTATGTAGAATTGGTTTATGTTAGTGATCTATAATATCTAAGTTCTAGACAATTTGGATAAAATGGAACATCTTTGGATATATTTAACATATATCTTTTGTATATATATCTTTAATATTTATCTTAATATGGTTAGAAATTATATATATTTTTTATTAATTAAAAATTATAGAACCGCATATACTCTGTGCGGTACCCTAACCGCACGCAAACCGCATACCGCATATCAGAACACTGAGGATATGCTTATAAAATGAAAAAATATTCAAAATATAATTCTATATAACCAACTTAAATTATATTAGTATATTTATTAACTTATAATTAAATCAGATATCATAATATTATCAGGATAAGAGGATCCTTATAAAATGAAAGGATATTCAAAATATAATTAACTGTAACCAATTGAAATTAGATTAGTATGTTTATTAACTTATAATTAAAATAAGATATTATAATATTATTAGGATAAAAGTATTCTTATAAAATTAAATGATATTCAAAATATAATTCACTAGAATATATTTTATATTGTAATTTTATTATGAAAATTATGTTGTAACATATCTAAGAATAAATTCCTATTTATATATTTTTAACATTTGTTGCAACATATAATGCATGGCCTATTCAAATTTTAAATAAAAACCTTATGTAGTTACATATAGTACATGATCGTTCCTATTCATATTTATTTTACGCATATGATGCATGGTGTTAGTGTTCAATTTGTTTCACACATAAATTTTTGTTAGTATAATTTATTAAAAATTATTATGCATTTATTATTCAATACAGTTATAGAGCATGCCATTTATTTGCAGGAATCCCAAATCATAATTATTATTCCAACATATGCATGAATCATATATATATTTATTCGTTTGACCATTTTAATCTTCCCAATCTCTTCAATCAAATAAACAATTTTTACTTAACTATTACATCATATACGCAAAATTTTTTTATCAACGCATGAATTGAAATAATAACTTGGACAATAAAAGAATGACAGCAACAACCAAAAAAAATAATTAATATTTGCATTAAATTAAAAATAACATATAAATAGATGTAATTAATATTGTAAATGCTGCCATTTAGTTCGTCTTTTTCCTTTGAATTAGGAGATTTAATATAATTTTTTCATATTAATATTTATATTAATTTTTATATTAGGAAAAATGCATTTTTTTCGCCTTTACAGTTTTTTAATGTTAAGTAGTTTGAATTTCTTTTTAATATAATCCAAATCATGTCTTCAAATGATCAAAATTTTAAAATTTCATAGTTATTAATATTTAACAATAACAATCCGTTCACTCAACTTCAATCCCATTCATTTGTTTAAATTTACGCATGCAATGCCCTTAGATAACCACTCAACTTCTTATTAAATGTTTGCATTTTTTCCTCTTCTACCATTCATCACAAAAATTACGAATGTATGTAATTGCAATGCATTCAATTGATTCTTTTCCCCATGTGTACGCATCCATCTACACGTCAAATGGACTTGGATCACCTCTCCACCTTATTAGACGTTTGTTTTTCTACTTCTCTCATTCATCAAAATAATTAATTTTTTTCTTATCATCACAAAAATTATGAATGTATTAATTGCAATGCATTAAATTGATTATTTCCCCTATAATATTCATTGTTTTATCTTTTCATTGTCCTTCTAGCAATCCATTTTTTCACAATGTTTTTATTTTTCTTGTTTGTTGTCTTCAATTGTGATATATGATTTATATGATTTAAAGTTTTTTCACAGTACATGAGTTATCATGTGATTCATTTATATGATATGTAATTATTTTCCTATTAAATTATTTTCATGAAGAATTTTTAATAAGACATCGATCGTCTACTCATTCATCACCACCTTTCCTTCTATAACAACTTCTAAGGAGAGACAGTGGTCCAACCCAATGAACAATATATCAAAAATTGTGAGATATGACTTCACTCATTTTTCATCTTTTTTCTATATCTATGGTTCATTGTTTTGATTCTATTTAAGTAAGATTTTATTTCAAATAGATTGTGTTGATTAATTTTTGTTAGTTATTTCCAGTGTTCTGATATGCGGTATGCGGTTTGCGTGCGGTTAGGGTACCGCACAGAGTATATGCGGTATGCGGGAGTATATGCGGTTCTATAATTTTTAATTAATAAAAAATATATATAATTTCTAACCATATTAAGATAAATATTAAAGATATATATACAAAAGATATATGTTAAATATATCCAAAGATGTTCCATTTTATCCAAATTGTCTAGAACTTAGATATTATAGATCACTAACATAAACCAATTCTACATAACCAAAAATAATAACTAGATAAAAATTGACTGGTGAGTTGTTAAACATCACACAAGTGTAATACATCAGAGACGTACACCAGTCCTTAGATACAAGACAGGTGTAAGGACTGGTGAGTTGTTAAACATCAGTCCTTAGATACAAGACAGGTGTAAAACATCACGTACACCAAAATCCATTAAAAAAAACAATGAGACAGAGAGAGAACAAAGAGAGTGAGAGATCAGAGAGAGCTGCAGAGACTGTGAGACAGAGGGCAGACTACAGAGAGGGAGGCGGAGGGACTCTGCAATGAAGAAGAAGGCGGAGGTCGCTGTGGCCGGAGGAGGAGAAGACGTCGGTGAAGAAGAAGGCGGAGGTCGCTGCGGCCGGAGGAGGAGAAGATGTCTGTGAAGAAGAAGGCGGAGATCGTTGCGGCTGGAGGAGGAGAAGACGTCTGTGAAGAAGAAGGCGGAGGTCGCTGCGGCTGGAGGAGGAGAAGACGTCGGTGAAGAGGATCGACCGAGGAGAATAAGAAGTGATTTAGGGCCGGCTGAAGAGGATTTTTGATTTTTTTTTCACTAATTTAAACGGGTCGAATGTTAAACGGGCCGACTCGTTTAGCATATGCAATCTCGTGCGCCCGCTTAAGCGGGCGCATATACGGGTGCGGGCCGCATATGCGGGCCCAATCCGCATATGACCGCCTGGAGCCCGAGGCGGTTCGGTCGAGGGACCGAACCGCCCGTGCGGCCGCATATGCGGCCGCACGGGGCGCATTTCTGAACAGTGGTTATTTCTCTTCAATTTTGTTTTGTCAATAAAAAATGATGACTCATCAGTGATATAAACCATCCATATAGATATTTTGACTAAATGGATGATTAACATACATTAAAATTCTTACAGTTGAACCTACAAATCATGATCATTAACATTATTGTAACTAGATTATTTGACATGAATGATACTAAAAAAAATATGTTAGGGACTTTATCCATGTCCATATGCACATACACAACAACTAGTATAAATAAAGATAAAATGATTTTTTGATTAATTGTATTTTAAATTATATTTATTAAAAAATGTAATAATAAATATTTTATTTTTTAAATAAAATGTAAACCTGGTATGGATAAGGATTTATAAAAAATGAAAAACTGATAATAGTTGATTTATAAGAGGTGATGATAGTTGATTTGACAGTGAGCTCACATATTTTTTTGAGTTAAATAACATGGAATAACTTAATTTCAGAGATCAACTGAAATCACATATATCATTTTATACCAGTTAATTCCAGCATATTGATTCTCAGTTATTACAGTCTTCCAAATATTCATCTTGAGGCTATTCTGACCGATTCTCATTTATTATGTGCTCTATTCACAAACCAAACATGAGCAAGAAGTTAATGACTTCATTGGATTCTCAGTATGCTGCATTTCGGTAAGTGGTGGAAAATGTGCGCATTCACAACCAAATCACAAATGCAGATGAGATGTTTGGATGACATTTGCCCAGTTTGTTAGATTACTAAAATGCCCCTAGACAAATGGACGACAAGGGTTTTTTTAATGACCGGACAAAATATGGTATTTATGAAAATATATGGAGACAATTTGCTAATTTACACGTCCTATTTTCTGCTTCGGAGGTCTGGATTTGCACAAACGGTGTTTTATCGCATCGGTAAACTGTTCTTTTTTCCACATGAAATGCAGGACTACGAATTTGGCTTTACCAACGTAAAATATTGTTTGGATTCGTGTTTCGCACAATCGCACTCACCTGTGTTCCACGTAGCCAACGCCCCCAACCTCGCATCCAAGCGGGCTCTAAGCCTGATGAATAAGTTAATATCTGATCTAATCATTTTAGGTAATCAAATGATATGTCCGATCCTAATTTTTGATTCAGATTTTTTCAGATACGGATCTAATATAAATATTTTTTTAGATAATTGATATATATTTAAATATGAACAATTATTTTAGGTAATCAAATGATATATTAAAAATACGGTAACTATAATTGAGATTAAATTTTTTTTTTACTTTTAGATATCATACATGAAAAAATTAATAGTAATATAAAATATCATGATTGTGGTTAATAATATAAAATAAAAAAAGAAACAATATATTATACATACCTATATAATATATAACATTTGTTGAATTTGGATATTTTTCGAAACCAGAAGAACTGATATCCATATCCGCACTTCAAATAATTGAATATCTGATATTTTAATTTTTCAGATACGGATTTAGAACACATACTGATTTTTAGGATAATTGATAGGTATACCTGCACCTGTTGTGAGTTTTTTAAGTATATCAATCTATATATCATTCTAACTGTGAATGCTTTCAATTCAACCTTTTTTGTAATAGTTTTCATTTTTTATTTTATTTTTATGTAATAATATCCTTATTTAATTTTGATTTTAGATTGGGGACAAGAACGGAAAAATACATATTTTTTAAATTTAAAAAATATTATATCTATATTATATTCAATATTTTAATATCAATATACTTAAAGGATAATGTTAGATATTCACAAAACTATTTTATTGAACTCCACGAAGACCTTAACTAAAAAATATGATACAATATATATTTTTTATATCAAATTTTCTAATGTATAAAGATATTTTGAAATTATACATATTTCTTCAAGTTAAAATAATAACAAACTCGATGATATAGTTGGCATATGTTTTTTTTTTACAGGATTCATAAAATTACAAGATTCAGTTTTTCTCTTGTTATGTAAATAGTGAAACTCAACCCCATTACCTCTTTATTATAAATTTTTTTGGTCAATCATTGAATTACATATCAAAACCTATCAAATGTATTTAACTCTTCGTAATTTGTGAATTAGAATGGAGGATTGCATTATTTAACTCTTCGTAATTTGTGAATTAGAATGGAGGATTGCATTATGTTTTTTTAGGTAGCATTTAGAACGAGTTTGAAAAATGAGCATTTTACTTATAATAGTTTTTAAAATTGGCTTTTCAGAAGCATGTTTTTTTGAATTTTTGAAAACTCTTCTTTATAGCAAAAAAAAATATTTTTTTTCATTCTTTAAAATCCGAGACTGTTGAGAGCGTTTGGAACGAAATTTGATTAAAGCATGATTTCTATAAAAGAAAAATATAAGAATGACGTCCAAACTCATTTTCAATGTTGGTTTCACACTTGAGCTATGTGATAGTATTTTGTCACTAAAAAAAAATCTCCCCATCGATGTATGTGGTGTACATATAACGGTGTATATGTTTTTTTTCTATGCATACAAAGACACACTTCCATGTGGAATGTATAAGGTCAAGTTTTTGAAGTTCTTTTTGAGTGACATCTAACATTTTCTCTGAATGCAACTATGTAAAAGTTATATTCCCCACCAAACAATTTTCCAATCCCACCAATAATAAAAAAAAAAACGGTGTTTGTCTGTTCCCACCGATTCAGTTCGACCGAATTCGGTCGCCATTTCAAGTTTTGGGCGACCGTAATGGTCGTCATTTCAGGTTTTGGGCGACCGAAATGGGTTGAACATGATTCAGAATTATATTTACTTATTTTTTGTAAACAAATAAATTTTTGGATTTATCCATCATATTCTACATTTATTCTTTCATCCAAACAACAACTAAGGGATTAAAAAAATTGTAAGTAGATATACTTTCAATTAATTCAAATTTTTATAAAAAAATATCTTATTAGACCATTTTTAAGTTTTGTTTGAATTCGTAGTTAAGATGAATTTTTGTTTGAAAACAAAAAAACGTACCAGTTGATTCAAACACATTTTATATTTGGCTTTTGAAATTTGTCTGAAGTTCTTATATTCTACATTTAAGAATAATGATTTATTCTCCCTACATTACAACTCAGACTTGGAGTGATATGAAAGATTCAAGGAGGATACACGTCGTGAGATTATGTTTTCAAAAAAAAAAAAAATTATAAACTTTATTACAAATCCTGTTCGACCAGATTTGGTCGCGCGAAACCTGAAATGACGACCAAATTCGGTCGCGTGAAACCTGAAATGACGACCAAATCCGGTCGAACTGGTCGGATCGGTGGGGATAGCAAAACACTGGTTTTTTTTTTTAATTGATTGGTGGGGTAAGAAAATAGGTGGGTGGGGCTAGACGGGCCCTTACAAATTTGTATGTTGTCGACCACCAAGCTATGGATGCTATGCATTTAACCCTCATAATTATAAATTACGATTGAAAGACTAATCAAATAGAAGCTTCTCATCATACCGTCTTTTTTTGTTCTTTCAATAGGATAGAATATTACAATCTAGCTAGTTAAAAGCAGTTTCATGTAAGAGAAATGACCAACCTACATAAATCAAACAAGAAAACCACAATTACTAGAATCAAGTTCATTATATTTCAAAAGAAAATCAGTTCAATTTTGTGTAGGCTAATAGTTTAATAAAATCAGCTTTTGTGTAGGCTAATAGTTTAATAAAATCAGCTTTTGACTGCCCCCCACTACAACCAACCACTTGTGCCCTAAATATGCGTCATTCTAGTTCTTCCTACATAGTTATGCACAACACCACAAACTGATCGCACATTGAGATAAGGAAAAAGATACACTCAGTCATGATTACCGACCAAAACTCAGACCTGAAGTGTTTTCATTTTTTTTTAAATAGTAAACATCATCTAATGAAGTACATGCTTTCATAAAAAGTGTATATCGTTTCATTTCAAATTGAATGAACCCATTTTTAACAAGTGTAAGAAAAACTTCAATGAGGTATATACATTATCTAACGAGGTATATACTTAATTAAATCTGTAACGAGGTATTTATGGTCTGTGTTTTGGTTGGTAATCATGACTGAGTGTAGCAGCACTCTTGAGATAAATATCATGGTGGGCTTGGCCCAAAACACACATGCGCAGAATAAATTTTTAAACAAAATTTATTTGATAATTTTTTTGGTCTATGATAATTTCATCTTCCAAATATTTTATTGGGCTTCTACTTAGGTTGGATCTTTTTGTGGGTAGTTGCAACCTCTTTCAGTTGGAATCCGTTTGCAAATGGTGACCATTATAAAAAATTTGACCATTAATTGTTTAAGTGAAAGTTCTGTTTCAGTGACAATTGAACAGGTTAATAAGTAACTTCAACATTCTCTTCAACCAATTTTTTTTTATAAATATCACCTGCATCTGCATTTTCAATTATCCAATCATTCACTGTAGTAGTCATTTCAGTCCCCCACTCTCTTTCAGTGAAAATTGAACAAGTCAGTGGATGTTTTCAATAGTCTCTTCAACTGATTTTTTCTACTATAAATATCACTCATGTCATGCCCCTAGAGCGGCCGTTTCCAAGGGGTGACAAGTGTATGATACCGAGTATGTCAAAACCAGATTAAATTATAAAATAATAGATGACTGAAGCACAAGAGATAATAGCGGAAGAGTATATACATATATAAACAACATAAGGCCAAGAAACATATAATATTGGCCCTCAAAAGAATACACAATCGCTGTCATGTGTGAACATAAGTCATAATCACAAAGTTATATGATACATACCAACAAAAGTTACAAAAGACTTGATAAAAAAGGATCACAAAATAGCTGACAAGATCTAGTCAGATCACCGAGAGGCACATAAAAAATACTTCTGCAGTACCCCAAACTCACTGATCCTGTCCCCCACCTTGTGCAGCACCTGGAAGAAACCCATAACAATAGAGGGGTAAGCCAGTGAAGGCCTAGTGAATGGAACTAACTACAAGACACCTCAAAGTACAGTTCTCATAAAAAGAAATATAATTTATGAATGATTGGGTTAGCACAAGCCGATCATCCTGTGTCCCATACCACAGGAGGCCAACTCACACTTATCTCATTATGTCCCTAACATAAAGACAGATCCGTCTGCGTCCCATACCACAGGGGATCCATCCCATGTTTGCAACTCTATATGTATATATATTTTAGTGATTGAAATGTCACTACACACAAATGTCTCACATTATTCTCCTGTCGTGCAGTGACTTCTCCGAGGTGACCCATTTATGCAATTGCATCGGCTCGGCCAATACAGAGAGTATCACTCCACCCATTAAGTCCACCAAAGCCCGACTGCAACATAAACCACACCGATGGAACCCGCCTTAGGCATCATCACTTTGCGAACAAGGTCGTCAAACCCACAATATTGGCTAAGACTCTCCATCATCCAACCACTCTGACGTGTAGCCTATTTGATCTACTGGATACCGTGGGCGTCTAGGATGAACCTTGGAAACGCTCCCTCGTGAAGGACAACCAGAGTTTACCCTCACCTCAGTTGTAGGTGCGCACTCAACTCACACGAAGCATCATGATTAGGGCTACCCCAAATAGGTTCGACACACATCGGTCAAGGCCTTATGAGATGACTCATAACAGACAATGGGATCGATCCATCCGATCAGATCCCCTATTTCTAATGATGTCTCTAACTAGATTATGAAATGAAGATCTATAAAACACGAAGAAAACATAATTTAACATGCAAGAGTTAACTATAATAGATTATGGTCATGCATACCTTAATAATCTTACACTTTTTCATAAACATGACTTAGCATAGAACTATACTATCAGAATGCCAAGTTAGATCCACTCACCGAGACAAGTACTACGTCCTGTGATGAATCACATGCTTGAATATAAGGTCACCACATTTTCACATTGAGGTGACTCCCCCCTCTGATACACAACATAATCAAATCAGCCATGAACTAAAGCGTCAATGCATGAAAAACTAATCTAGAACACATTCAAAGGTCCTATCCAATTGCAAAGCACACCCTAGACTTCCAACTATATAAACTAATTATTCTACACCATCGAAAGCCATTCATCCGTAGGCCATTCCACAATTAAATTCCCTATAAATCAACAAAAAACATCACACCAACTCAAAAATGACCTGGGCAGCACCTATAAAAAAATCTGGGCAGCAATTAAACATCACACCTCACAAAAAATTAACCTGGGCAGCACCTATAAAAATCTGGGCAGCAATTAAACATCACACCTCACAAAAATGAAACTGGACAGCACCTATGAAAATCTGGACAACAATTATGTGAATCCAAAATCACTCAATTTCAACCAATTACATACCAAACTTCAAAATCATAGTCTATACCTCAGCCCAATCACATAGAACACGAGTTAGCAACTAAAACATCATAAAAATAATTCATCTCTATGCCCAAAAATTCTTAAACTTCATAGATAAGATAATGAACATACAATTCTAATTATATGAAACCAAAGAATGAACCTTGTATCCTACAAATTCTCCAACTCATTCATAAATATTCAACACTCACTAATAACACCACACTTTAGCCCCCCAAAAGCACATCTAACAAATAACCACAACCATGGAAAAGAAAATAAGAAAAAAAGACTCACCATGCATTAATAATAGCTCTAACTCCAACCTATCCTCCTTCTTCTTCTCCAAATCAAGAACTAAAACCCTAGAGCAAAAATGAATGTAATCTTTCCCCAAATAAGGATCCAAATCAACAAATCAAAACAAGTCACAAAAAAGAAATCAAAGGTTTAAATGATCTCACCTTAAACTCTCTTCAACCTCTTTTCTTCCTCTCCTCCTCTGTCACTCCCTAGGCGTCCCCGAGACGTGGCAATAATATAAAGTATCGGCTATCATACAAGAGGTCAACAATGACTCTAATAAATAATACACAAGGCTAACAAGCAATGATAACTGATAACTCAACTGAAATGCGGAAGCATAAAAATGTCAATAAGTCTGTAATTCAAAAATATTATTACAGACTCGAATACATAATCATTGTCCTGTGAGAGCCAAGTCTAGCAAAATACAATACAACTGGTGCAACACGCACGATTTCAAATACACAAGACTCTAGGATTGCTGATAGCCTCGCACTCACCAACCGCCGGACGGAACGCTCCACGCACGCAAGACCACGCCACAAGGAAGCTCCAGCTCCATGCCCAACAACGCTCCTGTAAAAGAAACAGTACGCGAGGGGTGAGCTACAAGCTCAGTGAGTGGCCAGAAATAAAACACCAACACAACAATTCGATACTAAGGAAATTTTCTATCAAGGAAAGATATGGGTAGAAACCCAACGGGTAACAAGATCGCGCGGCGGTGCGACTATACCCCATCTCGCCCTAGGGACTTGAAGGATAAAACTTGCTGTTCTACACCGTTCGTCATCCGATAGCGCTCTCCCGGGCAGCCTCTACCTGGAGCCGGCCACGGTCAGTACACTGTCGAGTGCGTCGATGGTACCTATAGGTGGGGGTCCACCCAGGGCGGCTCGTACCTAGGAAGCATCAATACGGATCCGGCGAAGGGGAGAACGATAATTCACGCTCGCAATATCGTCCGGTGGCCCACCATCGTGTAGCCTCACCTGGTACACTCCCATGATCAGTACATCCACCGAATGCATCGGGAGTACATACAAGTGGGAGTCCTCTGTCAGGGCAGCTTCAACGTCGGGGCCCCGGTATACGATGATATTTTGAGGAACCATTACATGTTTGCAACGCGAACCCCATGGGAAAATCAGCTACACAAGCTGGTGAATCGAGTATCAACTCGAGCCGACCACACTCACACCAACACCCTCACCCTCACCCCGACGGGTGACATAGGATTTTGGGAGCAATACCCTCACCCTCACCCTCCCTAAGGATGACCTAGGCTTTGAAAAATTACACAAACTGGCATATCGAACCAACGCCGACCCACAACACCCTCACCCTCACCCCCTCCTCGGGGTGACATAGGCTCCTGGGGAAGAGGTCGACTGTTCTACACCGCTCGTCATCTGGTAGTCTCTCCCGGTGTGGCCCCTACTACCTGGTAGCCTCCCACGTCCACTATCTCTGCTATATGGGCACACCAACAAGCGTCGTGAATAATACCTAGGAGCACCTCACAGGTTTCTGGCCTCTACCGAGTAGCCTCCCATGACCGCTACCTCGACCGCATGGGCACACTAACACGCGTCATGAGTAGTATCTAGGAGCACCCCACCAGACTTTACTACGCCGGGCAGTCTCTACTCGGAGCTGATGAAGGGAAGAATACTCGACACACGCGAATACGATCCCTATGGATCCGTCATCATCGGTTATCAAACACTGATAAGCGCAACGAATTCTCATGAATTCCCTACAGGGCGCATAACTCAGATGCGGGGAAGGCATTTTATTCTAAGTGTTAAAGCCATGGTATGACCCCATAAGAGGTCATACATTTGTCTAACACATTAGGCAAGGATCATGACCATACTAACATATATATATACAACATACAATTATTTTTCAAGGAGGGCCTACATAAACATGCATACATGGTATCAATCAAGCAAACACACAAGTTACAGCCTAACATGCGTTGGATAGCACCAACTTAGAAGGGAAGGGTTAAGCGCGATCCGCGCAACAACAGGTGCATGCCAATAATTCCAAGCAAGCCTAAGTCAAGTAGGAACTACATCTACTTACTCAGTTCGCGAAAAGATGGAGGGCGAGAGGGAATGCCTCATCCTCTCCTGAAGCTGGTCCTAGTTTTGCCCCAACAAGATGGGGGCAACAACTATACCACACCCTCAAGACCTAAACCAAAGGAATATTATGCATGGACCCTGTTATTAACCCAAGTTAGACATGCTAGATATGTCTAAATAAAAATATGTTTAGTATTTCAAACAAAACTACATAAGTCATGCTATATTCTATACAATACATAGGCAGATATACGGGTAGAATAGGGGTTCTACACAATACACGAGCTATACAACCTAGCATGCATGATAACTAGCATATTTAGGATGCAATTAAAGCCCCATGGAAGCGCGAAGCACGACTGTGTGTATCGAGCACTCCCGGAAGGGTTGGAATCAAACCACTCACCGATACCCGGATCGACGCGCATCCCATCCGACGAGGTCTACAAGGTAAGGGTATCAAAATGATGAGTATAACCACATACAAACACATAAAATCAATTAGGAATGCCTAAGGCTTAGACATCCACGCATACGGGCTCGTACGCACGCAAGCATGCATACACGCACGTGAGCCCGAACCCCCCGGACCCGCACCCAAGTGTGCCGACCCTCGGCACACCCGAACAGGTCCCGAGCAGCCCCACACACACCCTCAGGGAGCCTCGGGCGCAGCCCCGAGCGCCCGCTGCGCGCAGACATGTGCACAGACGTGCGCGCACCCGGGCGCACCCACGCGCACACCCGGGTGGCCCTGCGCAAGCTCCTGCGCACCCCCCGTGCACGCTCCGCTCGCCCCATCGCGTGCTCCGCGTGTACCCAGGCGCCTGCACCCGCGCGCACGTCCGTACGCGCACGCCTGCGTGCACACCCGTGCGCCCATGCCCCCAAACCCCCTCCCAAGCCCCCCACATGCACCCAACTCAAAACACTTCAGATGCAAGCCCTCCCAACACCCTAACATGCATAAAAACCAGCTTTAAGAAGAGAGAAAACTCACCCAAAAGAGAGGGGAGGGAAGGGGGAGATGGAGGGGCTCGCAAGCACACCCTCGACCACCTCGACCCCTATCACTGCCACCACCACCTCTTCTTTTTTGCTCTTCTTCTTGCTGACCCAGAGGAGAGGGGGAAGGGAAGCCATGGAAACCATAGGGAGGAGTTAGAGAAGGAGGAGAGGAGGAAATACACACCACCAACACAACTCATGCACACAACAACTCACCTTGACCTCCTCTTCCTTCCACTCCTTCACCATCATCTTTGGGGCATTTCAACAAACACTTGGGGGGTTGCTGTCCAAAGGGGAGGGGAAAACAATGAGGGGGAGCTTGAGGAACAATGGATTAAGAAGGGAGGAAAACAAAGCACAACAACAACACTCTTTTCACCTTTTTGTGCTCCATCCACCAACACCTTCACCTCCTCCACCCAAATCAAGCACCAAACACACCAAGGGCTGGACCAGATCCAAAAGAGGGAAAAGAGAGAGCCCCAGGTCGTGCACTTTGGGGATTTAAATAGGCAAAGGTGGGGTGAATGACCAAGCTGTCCTTGGACTTAAAACTCTAGACAGCCTTCACTTAAATGGCCATAATTTCCTCAATACAGCTCCGAATTACACGATTCTAATGCCATTGGAACGTTAAGATGATTATCTACAACTTTCATGTTATACCCAGATCAAATAACCTCTCCAGCTTTTCTGAAATCTAGGCTAAACATCGAATAGGGCTGCTGTCTGGATTTCCCATTCTCGGGGTATAATCGAAAAAATACCCATAACTTTTGATACATGAATCCAGTTGATCTAATTTCACTTCTGTATGAAAGTTAGATCAAAACTAAACATCTCATGATAATATCAGATTTTTACCTCTTCATCTTGGATTTTAACAAAATCAAATCCGAATACCAAATCAAAACTGCATAATTCCAAAAACGTTATCGGAATTAAATGAAAATTTTATGGGCAGTACTAAACGGTAACATGACTCATAATATGCAGTTATATTTTCAATCAGAGTCCTCAAACCTTAGCAAATAGCTAAAAACTAAAATTTTAGCGACTCCGATCGAAATTAGGACTCTAAATGATACAGGCCTAACATCCTCTTCTTCTCTTCTATCTTTTTTTTCTCCAGATTTGATGCTGGAGATCCAGCAAAAACCCCCTTTTAAGTCAATGGAAGGGTGTAGAGAGGAAGGAGAAATGACAATACTACCCCTGACTTAGAATTCTGCATAGCTTTTGGTAAAACAGTCATAACTTCCACAATCTAACTCCGAATTATGCAATTCAACTTTCATTAGAAATTCAAGAAGATTATCTATAACTTTTATGTTTAAGCCAATCTTAAAAAACCCCTCTAACTATTCTGAATTATACAATTAATACAAAACAAAGCTGTTGCCAGATTTTTCTCATCCCCGGGTTATAATTGGAAAAACACTTATAACTTTTGCAACATGAATCCAAATGACTTAATTCTAATTTTGTATGAAAGCTAACTCAAAATTAAATATCTCATGAAGAAATCAAAATCAAACCACATCATCTTAGATACTAACAAAATTTAATCCTATCATGCCAAATATGGAATTTAGGATATAAGTCAAGCATACATGGGCCTAACACACTCCAAATGCATGAAAATATGAAACAACAGATGATTGTACTATTCGTCACTTCTTCTATGATAATACTTGTGTAATACGGCCATTACTATATAAATTATTAATAAAATGACATGAGGCCTAACAACCTGGATATGCATTTTTCAATTATCCAATCATTTACTACAATAAGCATTGTCCCCTACAGTCTGCATTCGATTCTCCATAGCATTCCAGTCAGTAAGAGAGAGTTTGGAATATATTGTCAATTCTTGTCACTTTGGTTAGAAGTGTTGCTGCTAGAGAATATCACCAGAACCATGGGCACTAGTGCGGAATGAATAAAGTCTTAGCCCTCGTTCATTTATAGAATAAGCCCCAGAATAAAATGGAATTGCCGGTAATAGTTGTTTAAACCTGTTTGGAAGCCTTGAATACCCATGCATAACCTATCCCTCGATATCCTATTTGTAACGTCTTTGTATTTTTTAGTATTATATATTTATTTTAAATATATAATGAAAATTTTAATTGAATTTAAGTTGTTTCATTTTTCAATTTTGGTGGTAAGCCAAATGGGTCTAATTATAATAATTATAATTGATGTTGCAATATTTATTTTATATATTTTTGGAGGTCTTTATAGTCTCAAGAAACTTTGATAAAAAATTGGTGAGATTTGAAAAATTAGATTTTTAGGCTTAAGTTTCAAGTTATTGGGCTCAGGGATTTAATTACGAATCCAGAAAACCTTTTAATAACCTTCAGGGATCTGTTTGTAAATTGGATAGGGAGCTAATTGTAAACCCATAATACTTAAGGGTTCATTCTTTAATTTTGGTAAAACCCCTTTAAATAACACATTTGGGTTAGGGTTTGCATCCAAATTTTACTTAGTTGTGACCAATCGAAGGTGAGATATCATTCTCTATTGATTTTTGTTGTTTAGTGTTTCAATTTATTTTTGGTTAGGAGATTATTATATCAACCGCTTGTTTGAGGGTGAAGGTCGATGGATTAGGGTTTGATTTTGATTAGATGATTATTTGATTAAATTTTAATGGATCTCAAAGGATTTCTTAAGATCTAATTAGATTGTATTGGTTTGGATGATTAAAGGGTTATTTGCGGGTGAAAAGCATTAAATTGTATTTTTGACTATGAAAGGATCCAACGAATCGTGAATCGTCTAATTCGGAGTTACAAGTAAAAAGTTATGAATTTTCAAAGATTTTAAGGCTGTTTCTTAGAATTTAAATATTTATCTTGATGATTAGGTTTGATGTTCTTGCTGAGTTAGTTTATCGATTTTAGAGATTCAAAGGGATCCTACATGGATGTTTAATGGATTTATTGGATTCATGGGTTTTGGTGTTCTTATTGATCTTGGTGACCAAAAACTTTGATCTTAATAGGTAAATTTTGGTATAGAAGGATCAATAGATATTAATTGGATATTATATTATTTGGATGTAAATTGGTTGAGTTAAATTATTTGGATAATTGGAGTTATAGTGAAGCCTTATTGGATTTATCTAAATATTTATTCGAGGATTGATCGATTATGTGGGTCTTATGTGTAGATACCCAATTTTGACCGTCCAGAGAGACAGAAAATACTTCAAGTAACACACGGAAATATCCCACATTTGGACATCTAAATAGAGAACCAAAGTTCAGGAGGCCTTAAACCCTAACCCTAGCCCTGACCTAAACCGGAAACCCTAACCCTAGCCCTAAACCCCAACCCTAGCCCTGACCTAAACCGGAAACCCTAACCCTAGCCCTAAACCCCAACCCTAGCGCTGACCTAAACCTAAACCCCAAACCCTACCCCAAACCAGACCCTGGCCCCAAACCTAAACCTCAAAAACCCTAAAACCCTGAGCCCCTGGCAATGGGCGGCTAGCCGTAACTAGCCGCCCCATACCAGGCGGCTAGTTAGCACTAGCTGCCCCCCTGGCCGACTTTGGACCACTCCCCTGGATGGGACATAAAGCAGTATTAAATGCTGATCATTGAGGCGGGTCATGACCTTTAGCCGTCCAATCTTGGACGGATCAACCCAAGTAACCGACCCAAGCCACCGCCTGTCAGAGATGGGACATTTGACAGGTTATGATAGGGGCGGCTACCAGGAAGTAGCCGCCCCATCTTGGGCGGCTAGTTATCACTAGCCGCCCTTCACCTGGTCCTGACAGAAGGACCGGAGAATTAATGAGGGGTCTAATCTAAGCTAACCCACCCCATTACCCCCTGGATATTCCCCTGCCTCTCTTTTAATATAAATAGAGGGGGTCGCAAGCCCAAATACAACATCACCAATCAACAAACATAACCAATTCACATCAACAATCCACAACCCACAATTCACATTCCATTTCTTCACTAGAAATCCCAAGAGAGAGACAGAGAGAGAGAGCCCCTTTTTGTGAGAGAAATACTCATTCCCCCACATAAAATACCCTCTCATTCCACCCTCCAGAAACCCGGGCTAAACCTAGTTTAGCCTCTGTCCAAAAATCAAACCCATTTCCTACTGAAGTTTTACCCAAACCAGGCCATGCCCCGGACGGCTAAACCCTATTAGCCGCCCCTGACCAGACGGCTTGATCCCACTAGCCGCCCCCCTATACACACCCCATTTGCACCCCTATGTCCCAAGACTCCTTTAGTCAAGCCCCGGGAGCAGAATAGGATTACCTGTTTTTCACCTCTGTGTACGGTATATTCTGTATCTCAGAGCGGAGACCCCACAAACTCCCCACGTAGGCGATCAAATCTAGCCCGACCCCTTTTCCTGCTTTAGAAAAAGCAGGTGGCGATCACACAAACCCCCTGAATCCTCTTGAGGCGCTATCGGGCGCCTCAACCAGGAACGACACCCCTCACCCTTCCGAGAAGACGATCCGACCTAGCCCGCTAGGACACGCCTCCGATCCGAATCCCCGAAGAACCCCCACACACGCATGTGCGCACCCGCGCACCACCGGGAGGCCTTCCCGACGATACCGACAAATCTGGCGATCACGGTGGGACCTCCCTCGTGAAAAACAACAAAAGGTAATCCTCTTCTGCCCCCTTTTACAAGCTTGACTAGAATGCTATCAACCCTCTAGGAAAGTTAGAGTTTCCCACCCCTCGAATCAGTTCCTCCTCTAATTCACGTCACAGCATCATTTACTGCTTTGTAAGCCGCACACCGCTGCGCAATCCTTTACTGCTTTGTAAGCCGCACACCGCTGCGCAATCCTTTACCGCTTTACTGCTTTACATCTGCATTCATTCCCTTGAACCATTTCACACATCATGGAATCCCGCATAGAGGAGGAGATACTAGAGGAAAGAACCCACCAAGAGAGTCAGGCCACGCAATTCCTGACCCATCTAGAGGAAAATATGGCCAGTCTAGGATACCAATCCGTAGAGGACATGTTTCATGACCTCGCAGACTATCGCCAGGTCAAAACCCTAAGACAGGAGGCCCCTGTTGAAACCCCTAAGGCTGTTCCCAAAACCCCGTTCACATCCAGTCACTCGGTCAACCCGAGCGTCTTTTCGTTCGCCCCCCTTCCCCCGCGAATCCAATATTCCCAGCCGTTTCCACCCCAGGCCCTTACCAGGCCACCCCAAACCCGGGACCGCTAGGCAGCCCTCCCAGGGGAGAAACACTGGACGAAACCATCCGAAGAATCCTCTCCGAGACTGGTCCCTCAGCCCCCAAACACATGTCTCTACATAACCTGAGACAAATCCCGTCAGTCCACCTACCGGAGGGATTCAAAATCCCCAAATTCCGCTGGTATAACGGTCGTGGAGACCCAGACATCCATTTAACTGCTTTTTATCTAGACGCCCGCCCCTTTCTAGATAATCAACCTCTGCTAGTCTTCCTCTTCCAGAAATCATTGGAAGGAGAAGCACTACAATGGTTCTCCACCCTCCCTGTAGATCATTTGTCGAATTTCTCGGCTGTAAGCGAGAAATTCTTGGGCCGCTACGGTTATCAGAGGATTAGAACCCCCTCTATTTCGGATTTAACCGTAGAGAGAATGAGGCATAGGGAGGAATTCGAACAATACGTGTCTCGGTGGCGCACGCTTGTCCACCGAATTGGCCTGCAACTCACAGAATGTCAAGAAATTGACATGATGTTACAGAGCTTGAGTCCAGAGCTTCGTATGAGCCTTTCGTACGGAGACTGTACTACGTATCAGCTTCTAATTGACCGCCACAACAGGATTTCCCGTTGTGCAGCCCCAGTAGTCCAAACCCAGTCCCCACCTATCAGCCATAGGGTTGGACAACCGCCTCGTAAGGCACAAACCCCCACGGTAGAGGGGATTATTACACAAGTATCGGCACTCTACCCGAACGGAGCACGAGTTCCTGATCGAGGAACGGCTCCGAGACAGTACACGTCCGGTTCCTCCGGATATGCGCCGCCTCGGCCAATCAATCAAAACTTCACTACTCGATCAGTACCCGTCCCCGTGCCGACACAACAAAACCCCGCAACCCATGATTCCCCAATCTAGGCCCCCTCAATCCGAAACCAGGACCAAAACAGGAGACCCTTCTATCCTATCCCCCCGAGAACGCAAGGCATAACCCCTGGAGAACCCGCGCGCAGCCCCCGTGATAAGGCCGCACCTTCCTCCTTCTACGGCCCGAAATGGTCAAACAGAAGAGATAGCTATCCTCCCCTTCCAGAAACCCTAGGGAACATCTTCAGAGCCTTATTGAAGGTCAATGGCATTTCCTTACCCATGGCTAGACCTTCGCCTATCGGTGCTGACCCCACCCATTTTTGTCAGTATCATCGACATCACGGCCACACCATCGAACAATGCTCCTCGTTTCGAGACATTGTCTACAACCTTGATGAAGAGAGGCGTTTAGACTGGGCCACCATCAGGGGACTAAAAAACAACCTAGTTACAGAATCCCTAGAAGTCAAGCCAGCCCCAGAAACCCCAAGCCCTGTAAAAGCCACAACTCAAGACCCAAGGCCAGCCACGAGGGCTTCCTTGGAAGAACCAGAGAGCCTAAGCTATGAAAGCATCTACACCATAAAAGCCGCTGACCACGAAGAATCACCCAGAATCATCCCGGGTGGCTTAATCTTACCAGCCTCTTCTACCATCCTACCAGTCCCCTCCCCCATTCTCCCCAGACACACAAAGCTCTCCCTCCCTAAAAAACTCCAACTGTTATCCCCTTCACCAATTAATGAAAGCCTATACCTATCAAAACAAAACCCCCGAACCACCATTGACGCTCTGAACCATCATACCACTAGAGCAGGCAGAATTTTCAACGCTGTCCCCTCTTATAGTCACCCCCTGCCTGAAACAGAAACTGAGGAGCCCCGCACCGGAGATAAGATCGACATCCTAGACCAACTCCGAAAAATCCCCGCAAAGATTTCCATTTTAGAGCTAATCGAAACCTCAGAACACCACCAGCAAGCTCTAAGAATGTTCCTAGAAAGAATCCAAGTCGACCCACAAATCTCTACCCTAGGCGTACCAATAGCTCTAGCCACCGCAGGACTAGGGCCCATCATAACCTTTAGACCTAAAGAAGAGGTTCATGACAAGGTCATTAACACCTCAACCCTATGCATAACAATTAACCTCGAAGGATACTCGGTGGATAAAGTTCTAATTGACACCGGAGCAGGGGTAAACCTCATATCTCTACAAACCTTCGAGCACATTGACGGATGCATAACTACACTCTTCGAAACGGACACCCGTATATTCGCCTATGACAAAACGGCTCGTCCGGTTCTAGGCTTTAAAGACTTCCGATTAAAAGTAGGTTCGCTAGAAACTAGCACTAAAGCTTACGTCCTAGAAATGGATTCAGATTATAATATGATCCTAGGACGCAAATGGCTAGCATCCATAAAAGGGGTCTCCTCTCCCCTACACCAATGTTTGAAATTCCCCTTGGGAGGTCGGATAATCAAAATACAAGGGGATGCGATCAAAGGACCTAAATCAAGGTTCGCCGATAATGAAACCATCGCTGTAAAAACCAGTAACTCAAAACCCATAGAAGCCACCATCCACATCTTAGATTTCCCAGCGATTGGCTAAATCCCCGGAACACTCTCTCCATTACCACAGAGGCAAGCCATCCTAAACTTAAGAACCCTGGTTGGCATATAATGGGGGCCATGGGTTATCTTCCCGGGGAACCTTGGGACAACAAAATGGGATTTTGGACCCCATCGAACTCCCAGCATGGCTGGATAAAAGGGGCATCGGCTCATCCAAGCATCGCCCTAAACTAAAGGAAAAATACGATTGGGGGTTGTACGAACATTTCATAAGAGGAATAATCGTAGAGCCCGCCAAAGAGGTCGTATACCCCTACCCCCTGGACCCTATCCAGGAAGGAGAGCCAGACTATCTCTCTAGCTCCCTAGAATGGCTATTCCCACACCCTGATAAACACCTACGCACACACTCACCGCCAGACGATAAAACTCCAGCTGACCCAGCCTCCTTTTCTCGCAGTGCTCAAGCATCGCAACAAAGGAGCGCCAGCTGCTGGAGGAAAGTCGGTTAAAACACTTCCACCAATCCAGTAGGTTGTAAATAATAAGTGTCTTTTCTGTTCAAAAAAAAAAATGGAAACCAAAACCCTAGGGTCCCTGTTCGACAATGATGACTTCACCCCGGTATGGCACCCCTTTAGCGATGACTCTGATCTCCTGAATAAACTACATCGTCTAGCCAGTCAAGCTAAAAGTCCCGACCCTAGTGCCTCGTCCAAAACAGTCAAACCTACTAGGAGTCAAATTCCTGACCAGATCATTAGCAGCTTAGAGGGGTATAGCAGGACCATATTAGGTTTAGAAAAATTTGAATCAATAGCAGTTATAGAAGAACCAGACCTAGATAACATAGAGAACCTAGATGATGGTCTAGGGGTCTTCAAAATCTGTGATGAGGACGATGAAGAAAAAGAGGACCTATCTAAAGAATTCAAGCAGAGCCTTCAAAGGTTCGATGAAAAGACAGAAGAAGCAGACGAGAAGATAGAGGAGCTAAACCTAGGGACAAAAGCTGACCCCAAAATCATTTCAATTAGCGCAGGACTAAATCACGATGAGAGAGAGGGCCTGGTTAAAATATTACATGAGTATAAAGACGTCTTTGCATGGTCTTACAAGGACATGCCTGGACTCGATACCTCGTTAGTCGAACATTAGTTAATCTTAGAACCAAACGCAAAACCAGTAAAACAAAAACTGAGATGCCTTCATCCCGAGGTAGCTTTAAAAATCAAAGATGAGGTAGACAAACTCCACCAGACTAAATTTATCTGGGTAGTCTTATACCCCAAGTGGGTAGCAAATATCGTTCCAGTGTCCAAGAAGGATGGGAAGATCCGGATATGCATCGACTTCAGGGACCTCAATCGAGCGTGCCCAAAGGATGACTTCCCACTCCCACATATTGACCTCCTTGTCGACAACACGGCAGGGTATGAGATGCTCTCGTTCATGGATGGCTTTTCTGGATACAACCAGATCCGGCTGGCAGAAAAAGACCAAGAAAAGACTTCCTTTACCACACCCTGGGGAACTTACTGCTACATAGTGATGCCTTTCGGGCTAAAAAATGCAGGTGCAACATATCAAAGGGCTATGACCTCAATATTCCTAGTAGAAGTATATGTGGATGATATCTTAGTCAAATCTAGGACTCGAATAGGACACGCAGACATACTCAGGCAAGTACTACAGAGGTGCAGGGAGTATTCGCTTAAAATGAATCCAAAGAAATGTCGCTTTGGGGTCTCCTCTGGGAAACTTTTAGGATTCATGGTGAGTAAGCGGGGAATAGAAATAGATCCGACCAAGGCAAAAGCCATCGCCCAAATGCCCCCACCTAAGAACCTAAAAGAATTGAGGGGGCTCGTAGGAAGGTTGCAATTTATTAGGAGATTTATTTCGCAACACGCTGAAAGATGTCGCCCCTTTTACAAACTATTAAAAGGGGGAGTCAAGTTTAATTGGGATAGTGAATGCCAAAAGGCCTTTGATAATTTAAAAACGTACCTTCTTAATCCCCCAGTCCTTTCAGCTCCAGTACCCGGACGACCCCTGCTCCTCTATATAGCTGCAACTAAGGAAGCCATTGGTGCAGTGCTTGCACAACACGACGACATGGGAAGAAAGGAAAAGGCCATTTACTACCTGAGTAAAACCCTGATTGAATACGAAAAAGCCTACCCTCCTACAGAAAAGACTTGTCTAGCATTAGTATGGGCTTCCCAAAAGTTGCGACATTACTTTCTTGCCCACAAAGTCAAGTACTTTGCCAAAATGGACCCAGTAAGGTTCCTATTTGAGAAAGCCGTATTAACTGGATGCTTAGCCCGATGGCAAGTACAGTTAAACGAGTTTGACATCACGTATGCCACTCAAAAATCCATCAAAGGGCAAGCTATTGCTGACCACCTCGCTCAACTACCCCTCCCTGATTACGAACCAGTGAAAACTGACTTCCCGGACGAAGAAATATTTGCGCTTATTGAAGAAAAGAATAGAGAGACGTGGACGCTATACTTCGACGGAGCGGTCAACCAAAAGGGGAAGGGAATAGGAATAGCACTAATCTCCCCCGAAGGCGTCATTATCCCACGAGCGTTTCAGCTTACGTTCAAAGCCACCAACAATATTGCCGAATAAAAGGCCCTGATAGCAGGTTTGAAGGCAGCCCTAGCCCTAGGAGCTAAAAATTTAGACATCATTGGGGACTCCCTCTTAGTAATCCGCCAAACTCTTAAAAAATATCAGACTAGAGACCCAAAACTGAAGCCGCACAGAGAACTAGCCATAGTCCTGCTAAAACAATTCCTTGAGGTTACTCACATTTTCATACCCCGGACCGGCAATATTCTTGCAGATTCTCTAGCCTCTTTAGCCTCATCGCTCACCTTCCCCTTATCTAGAACATCTGAAACAGTCACTATCCAAAGACTGGAAGCACCTGCCACCGAACTCTGTGACTATAAAACTCGAGATCTCCTTAAAAAGAACCAAACCAACAAAAATGCTAGTACCACGGAAATCCTAGCCCTTGAACTAGGAGATATCGACGACGGAAATCCCTGGTACTTTGACATAAAAAATTACCTTGAAAACGGTTCATTCCCAAGCTACGCTACTAGCAACGACCAGAAAATAGTCAAAAGGGTGGCGGTCAAATACTGCCTCCGAGGGGGGATACTCTTCCGAGCCTCCTTCAATGGGGAACTACTTAGGTGCTTGGACGACGAAGAAGCATATACCATTGTAGAAGAAGCTCACTCTGGAGTATGCGGAGGACACGTCAACGCCCAGATGCTAGCGAAAAAGGTACTAAGAATGGGCTACTATTGGCCCACGCTTGAAGGGGACTGCAACAAGTACGTTAAGCGTTGCATCCAATGTCAAACCCATGCCAACAAGATACACGCACCAGCATCTTCTTTACATCCCATGACTTCACCGTGGTCCTTCTCTATGTGGGCATTAGATGTGATAGGACCATTGGGACACTATAGAAAACACCACCCAAAAAGCCTTCATCCTCACCGCCACAGAATACTTTACCAAATGGGCTGAAGCCGAGTCCTATGTAGTAATTAAAAGCTCTACCCTGGCTCGTTTTGTCCGCACTCACATCCTTGCACGGTTCGGTACCCCCAAAACGATTATAACTGACAATGGCCCCCAGTTCATCTCCCAAGAATTCAAAGACCTATGCAATAAACATCATATAGAACTTCATCATTCCACGCCATATTATCCACAAGGGAACGGACAAGCAGAGGCCACCAACAAAACCTTGCTCAAAATTATAAAGAAAACAGTAGAAACCCATAAGGCTACCGATTGGCCTGATAAATTGGTAGACGCCCTCTGGGCTTACCGAACCTCCATTAGGACACCCACGGGTCAAACCCCCTATTCACTCACGTTTGGGGCCGAAGCAGTAGTACCTTACAAAATCCTCGTCCCATCCTTAAGAATAGTACTAGAAGAAGACCTCCAAATTGAGGAAAGGAGGGAGGCACTCCTACTACGCCTCGAACTACTAGACGAGAAAAGATTAAGAGCGACAGACCATGTCCAGGCCTACCAAAGAAGGGTGGCAAGGGCATTTGAAAAGAAGGTAATAAAAGAAAATTTGAAATCGGGGAGTTAGTACTTAAGCAAATCATGCCATCAAGACAGCCTCACCCAAGAGGAAAGTTGCAACCCACATGGGAGGGACCCTATGTGATCACCCATGCCTATTCCGGGAATGCCTACCGCTTGGTAGATGCCGAAGGAGTCGAGGTTCCAGGTTCGTGGAATGCACTTTATCTAAAGAAATTCCATGCATGAATGGCTTTCAATACTTGAAAACTATTATTCTTCCTTCCTGCGATTTCCAGCGTTTAGTACTTGATGATAGAATTATAAGACTATTTGAACACATCTCCGCCTCATGCTTCATCACACACGTATAAAGATCGATTGAAAGAAGAGAAATTGCCTACCCCGTAGACTGGGACAATTTAAAACCCACAAAGCGCCCCACTCGTAAACTAGGTCAAAATGAGGAGTTACCTATCATATGTCCCAAAACTGGCTTGCACTAACACACTTCTAGAGGGGAAGCATGAAAAGAATCGGGGTGAAAAACAGAAGAGCCCCCCCCCCCCAAATAAAAAAAATCATGCCGATAACACCCAAGTGAACGGGTTAAATTCTATTTTACAGGCTTTCACGCCTTTACGCACGGTAACTAGACAACGGCTATACGTACAGGTCCAAACAACGGACGTACTTTCCATCCAAAATAAAGAAGTTAAAAAGAAGAAAACCAGAGGGACCTGAAAGACATATGCTAGACTGGGACAATTTTAAAAATTACCCGAAAGGAAGATATTACTCTTACCCCATTCTCCCCTCCCTTTTTATTTCCTACAAAATTGAACCCGTGCCGGGAAAGACTCAAAGGGATCATTTCAATTACAACTAAAACCCATGAGTTCCTTAGAAACTTGCCTATCCAAGGGAAGCTTATTTGACTTGACTCCTGGTCCCATGGATTTTTCAGCATGTTTAGAATTCGATCGCATTTGAAAACCCACTAGAAAAATCGACACCGCTCATACCTTTCAAATAACCTGGTTTGGACATAGGTGACCACAAGGCTCCTCCACAGGGACTTGATGGTATTTTATGAAAAGGAGCCCTCTCACGTAAGAGACCTAGAATTAAAATGCCCCCTTATGCCAATTATACTTACGCATAGCTTGCATTTTTATTTTCCGAAAAACCTTGGCATCCGATTTTCTGAAATATTAAAATTGACTCCCCTCTGATATTAAGATTGTCCCCACTCATTTCATACCCTTCCGCACTTGAGAAGAAATTATCCCATACACACACTTAAAATTTTTCTTCACTCACGCACTTGGAATCCTTTCCTGCATCTAGAGATGGCTCGCACTTTACTTTCTCGCATTATCTTTCCATTTACCTTAAGATGGATTGTAGCCCTTGACAATTCAAGCAAGAAAGAGCTCGAAAGTCAGTGCAGGGGCGCAATCCGGACAGATTTAACACTTGGTCCATGGGAAGGATGTTTTTATAGGTCTTGAAGGTAGAAACAGTCACAAAGGCTTTCGGCAGCAGCAGCAGACAGGAGCAGCAGAACCAGATTGCCCCAGGTAGGGGGCGGCTAGACCCGACTAGCCGCCTCCCTTTGGACGGCTAGTTTACACTAGCCGCCCCTGCCCTTTGTCTCAGGTAAGCATGTCTCAGGCAGGGGGCGGCTAAACACAACTAGCCGCCCCTCAATGGGCGGCTAGTTTATACTAGCCGCCCCTTGCCTGCACCCATTTAAGCTATGTCAGTCCATATCCAATCAACTCTTCAACACTTCTTTACCTATAAAGATCAATTCTTTCCAAAACCTGCATGTACACATTTCATACACATATTCATACACAAAACATATATAGATACCATGCTAAAACAATTATATATCAAAACCCTACATCCATCTGTGAATCAAACCTATAAAAAGCCAAGATTCACCTACACGCACATACGTATCCATAAAAATCCATGCTAAACTACTCTAAACCATGCATACTAAGGAGAATTATAAAATTGTCCCACCAAAACCAAAAACGTAGATTGTTCTTCTAAACCTAAGAGAGTACATAAAAGAGAATCTTTTCCACCGAGAGCTTCAAAACTCCGAAGTCTTGAGCTATACTCCACCAGAATATCACCTGAGTCAAAACAAAAGCATGAATTCCTCGCATATATACCATTCTTCTACCTAAAACCAAGACACAAAGAAGCTATACCTCGGCGCATCATCATCCGCTGGAGGCTGAGTGGGAGGAACATCCTGGCTTGGCTGAGAAGGGAGCGGTGGTTGATGAGAAGACTGAACCTCTGGAGCGTTAGGAGCGGCGGGAGTCTCTCGAACTGAAGACGTGGCCATCGCATATATCCCACGACTCCGAGATGCCGAAGGACGAGAAGCACGGCTAAAGGTGGCCCCAGTAGCCAAGGAGGCCGAGAGAGAATGGTCAGGCTCAAGCGGAAGAAGGTCAAGGTCCGCTTCGGTCATGGAGCCCCCTCCAACCAATTTCCCCCTCATAGTCGCCTCCCAGAGATGGACCTGCTGCATATCTCTGTCTCTCCTCTCCAATATCTGTTGGAGGCGACTCTCTGTCCCCCTGGCCCGATCCTCGACAACCCTCAACCTCTCCTCCAACTCCCATGCCCTCACCTCCGACGCCTTGAGCGCCTCCCGATCCCTGTCCCCGGCCGCCTTGAGAGAACGAACCAAGTCCCCCATCAAACCTCCAAGGACACCCGCTGAAGCCTCCAACTCCGACACCCTCATCTGGAGGGAGTCCCTCTCACGGCCTAGGGTAATGAAACCCTCCTCTCTTGAAGCCATCATAGACCTCAGCCGGTCCGTCTCCTCCTCAGCTCGAGAAGCCCTACCCCTCGCCTGGCCCAGCTCCATCCGTGTGGCCGTCAACTCGCTCCGGGCCGCATCTAACTCCCTCGTCAGCTCGAGCTCTTGCTCGGAAACCATGGAAGGCGGAGGGGGGGAAGAAGAAGAAGCACCATCGGCCCTCGCTCTCGACAGAGCATCCACCTGAGCCTCGAGGACCCGGACCTGGTCCTGCAAGGGTCTCCGTTGCATCCGCAACGCCTCTATCTGCCTGGCCCGCGCTTGGAGGTGCTCATGGGCAGTCTTGAGCCTCTTCTCCATCTCATTCAACTCAACCTACAAAAGCAAATACCATTCAGAAAATATTCAAGCAAAGGAGAACGAGGAAGAGAAGGAGGGTTTCCAAACTTACGTAGGCATCCGGAATCTCCTCCTCCATCGTCCCGAGGATACCCGCATACTCCTGACGATACCAAGCTAGGTATTCGTCACTCAAAGTCACCTCAGGACGGCGCTCCACCAGGACGCCTTGGCCCATCCATCCCGCCACATACGTAGCGTAATTCCTCGGGAGATTCGTGTCCTGAGGAATCCCAGCCACCGGAATCGAGGGGCGCCACGACAGAGGATCGGGCACCCACTGATGATAGCCAAGCTGGCGGACGACCCGGCTGATCATGAAACACAACCTCATTGAAGTAGATCAACCAGACGTCTCGCGCCAGAGCCTCGGGAACCTCTCCCGAGTAAGGCCTCCACGTCATCTAAAAAATCATCGAAAGATAGGAAGAGCGCTTAGTCAAAAGAAAACCAAATACAAGCCAAGGAAGTTCGAAGAAAAACTTATACCTCTTCCTCCGACAAGACGCGGAAGGCCTCTCGGAAGTGGGCAAGGCGGTGCAAGCGAGAAGACCCCCGGGGTTCCCATCTCATGGCCCAGGGGAGGGCATGATCAAACGGAGCCAAAGACGGGCGATCGATGGCGAAATGCTCGTACCCGAAGATCTAGCAAAACAAGAGAGAAATTATCATGATCAATGTGAGCTAAACTAAGAAAATATATTTTACCACTTACACATACCTGAAGAAATGGCGCGAAGCCACCAAGATTCTTTCCCCCGGCCCTCTTGACCTTCTTCGAAAGCTCCGCGAATAGATGGGCAAGCATCGCCACTCCCCAAGCATAGCGCCCCATGCCCTCCAGGTCCCTCATCAGCAGGAGAGAATGAGAAGAAACCTTGTCGGAGGCTGTCGAGAAGAGGACCCGGCTGAAGAAGTAAAGACAGAACGCCCTCAACTCCCTCCGTGCCCTCTGTGGGCACGCAGCCGCCTCTCTCTCCTCGATCATCGCCCGTCTCCTCTCGAAGCTAGCTGCAGCTTCGCCCTTTTGACGCTCCGTAAAGGAACCAAGGCCGTACTGCCCCGAAAGCCTCCCCAAAGGGATCCGGTTCAGCGTCCGCTCCCGCTCCACGAACTCCCATTCCCCGATCAACTCTCGGAAAAGCCCCCTGTAGTCCGCAAAGGTGGCCGCAATCACTGCCTCCCCCAAGACCGGAAGGCCGGTGATACGATGGACGTCCTCGAGCGTCGGCATAACAGCGCCGGTAGGGAGAATGAACGTGCAACTCTCCGGATCCCATCTCTCCGTCAATGCCTCCACATATGGGCGATGGACGTGGAACGGCTCAATCAGAAAGAAAGAACGGAAACCCGCTCCGTCCACTAAACTCCTCTCCTCCTACCCCAAGGCATCATACCACCGCTTCGTCCCATGCCAAAGGGCCCGGATGCGATTCGGCCGCTACAAAACAAACGAAAATGGGTTAGTCCAAAGCGATCGAGAGGTAATGATCAAAGTCTAAACAAATTCATTTTCTAGAAACCATGCTTAGCACAATAAAACTCCTACACATTAAAGTCTAAAAAAGGGCATGAAATATGAGACTTCATACGAATATTTACCCTCCTTTATTTTTCAAAACATACCTATAAGATCAAGTGTTTTACCCTCTTATCCCACCTTGGTCATTTCTCATATGCTACATTTTACTGCCTATCATGCTTATATACCTTCCCTAAAACACACTAAAACATATAGGAAGCACTTGAACCCGCGAAATGCATGCACACACTCCCTCATACTCTACCACGATCAAACACGTACACATACACGTAGAAAAGTATCGCATGCAAGCATACTAGCTACATCATTTCTCTCTCCTTTATATGCATATGACAAACATGAATATATATATATAGAAATTGCCCCCCTCCCTATGAAAACAAACCCATATCAGCATACCTACGCGTCCCACCATGATTAACTTATACACAAGCATGCCTATTTTAAAACACACATATACAACCTGTTCATACCAACCAAAACACATGCATATACACCCAAAATAAAAAGGCTAAGACTAAAAGGTTAGGAACATACCACGGCCCGTGTGGACCCAGGCGCGTCCACCTCGGCCTCGTCGGGATCGTCCATCCCGTCGTCGTCCTCCTCCTCATCCTCCTCAAACACGGCCTCCTCGGCCTCAGCCTCAGCACCCTCACCGGTCTCTGCAGCCCCGGTGCCCATACCCTCGGCCTCCCCGGCCTCATCCCTGACCTCTCCTGTCCCCTCCACTCTCCCTGCGCCGGAGATAAACTCCGCAAAAGCCCCCATAGCCCTACTTTCCTCCTCCTCAGCCCTGGCCTCTGTAGCCTCCCTATCCAATATCCCAACGAGGGCATCCAACGACGCCCTCACATCCTCACTAACCCCCTCAGCCCCTGCCCCCTCAATTGCACCCTCAAACGATCCCCCGACCCCCAAAACCACCTCCTCGACCACCGCCGGTCGATCCCCACGCCGCCTCTTGTGTGTATACCCTATCATGCTACTCCCAACCTCCGGGGCAGTCCCCAAGGGCAAGTCTCCAACCTCACCCGCACCGATGCCCGCCGGCGGCACCTCGCGTACCCATAGCCTCCCCCACGGCCTCGACCTCCGGCCTATCACTCTCCGATGACGAAGAGCTCGGGATACGCTCTCCACGAGCCACCCGTGGTCGTTTTCCACTCGAAACGATCGCCTTCGACCTCGTCATCTTCCTCGGATTGAAAAGAAAAAGGAGAACCCAAACCTAGGGTTTCAAAATCAAGAAAAAGAGAAAGGATTGAGGTCGAAATGGAGGAAGAAAAGGCAAAGAAATCAGGGTTTTTGGGTTTGAAACCGAAGAAAAGAAGAAGAAGAGGGAGAGAAACCGTTTTTGAAAAGTGGGAAGAGAGAGGGCCCCTTTTCGGTTATAAGGGACCCAGTCCAAGGGTGGCTACTCGCGTGTAGCCGCCCCCTCTCGGGCGGCTAGTTACAACTACCCACCCCTCCCAGTTTTCCACTTTCACTTAAAACCCCTTTCCAATCTCTTTTCAGCCCTAAATTTCAAGGTTTTTCGTACCAAACAGCCATGTATTGGTTTATTTCCAGACACTACTTGATCAAACACGACTTTTCTGAAGTTTTGCCACACTTTCAGTACCGTTCAAATTCAAATTTCTTCAGTTCTGGTTCTTTTCCAGAGTTCTTATCCTTCGGATGATCCAATTCACCAAATCAAACTTTTACCTGCTTTCTGTCGGCGATCCCCTCCTTGCTGAGTTTTTCTAAGCACGGGAACGGTAGGCACGAGGAAACTGACGCTGGGCTGCTCCGCGCACGATAGCTAAGAACCCCGACCGCGGGTTGGATCACTCACCATTTACTTTTCCCCGCCTTCCACCTGGATCATCCTTTCGGCTAAAAATTCTAAGTCAAGACCTAGCCTCTGACAGTCTAAATCAACTCCCTGAATAGTACCGTTCGTGTTGGCACAACTTCTTGAAGGTCGGGCCGGCCAAAATAGGGGTCTCTTTCCTTATCATCGGTCGAAGTCTTTCCTGCTTCACACAAAGACTCCGTCCGATGAGGGACAATTGTAGATACCCCAATTTTGACCATCCAGATAGATAGAAAATGCTTCAAATAACACACGGAAATATCCCATATTTGGACATCTAAATAGAGAACCAAAGTTCAGGAGGCCTTAAACCCTAAACCCTAGCCCTGACCTAAACCGGAAACCCTAACCCTAGCCCTGAACTAAACCAGAAACCCTAACCCTAATCCTAAACCCCAACCCTAGCCCTGACCTAAACCCGAAACCCTAACCCTAGCCCTAAACCCCAACCCTAGCCCCGACCTAAACCTAAACCCCAAACCCTACCCCAAACCAGACCATGGCCCCAAACCAGAACCCCACCTAAGAAAAACCCTAAAACCCTGAGCCCCTGGCAATGGGCGGCTAGCCCTAACTAGCGGCTAGTTAGCACTAGCCGCCCCCCTGGCCGACTTTGGACCAGTCCCCTGGATGGGACATAAAGCAGTATTAAATGCTGATCATTGCGGCGGGTCATGACCTTTAGCCGCCCAATCTTGACCGGATCAACCCAAGTAACCGACCCAAGCCACTGCCTGTCAGAGATGGGACGTTTGACAGGTTATGATAGGGGCGGCTACCAGGAAGTAGCCGCCCCATCCTGGGCGGCTAGTTATCACTAGCCGCCCTTCACCTGGTCCTGACAGAAGGATCGAAGAATTAATGAGGGGTCTAATCGAAGCCAACACACCCCATTACCCCCTGGATATTCCCCTGCCTCTCTTTTACTATAAATAGAGGGGGTCCCAAGCCCAAATACAACATCACCAATCAACAAACATAACCAATTCACATCAACAATCCACAACCCACAATTCACATTCCCTTTCTTCACTAGAAATCCCAAGAGAGAGACAGGAGAGAGAGCCCCTTTTTGTGAGATAAATACTCATTCCCCACATAAAATACCCTCTCATTCCACCCTCCAGAAACCCGGGCTAAACCTAGTTTAGCCTCTGTCCAAAAATCAAACCCATTTCCTACCGAAGTTTTACCCAAACCAGGCCAGGCCCTGGACGGCTAAACCCTATTAGCCGCCCCTGACCAGACGGCTTGATCCCACTAGCCGCCCCCCTATACACACCCCATTTGCACCCCTATGTCCCAAGACTCCTTTAGTCAAGCCCCGGGAGCAGAATAGGATTACCTGTTTTTCACCTCTGTGTACGGTATATCCGTATCTCAGAGCGGAGGCCCCACAAACTCCCCACGTAGGCGATCAAATCTAGCCCGACCCCTTTTCCTGCTTTAGAAAAAGCAGGTGGCGATCACACAAACCCCCTGAATCCTCTTGAGGCGCTATCGGGCGCCTCAACCAGGAACGACACCCCTCACCCTTCCGAGAAGACGATCCGACCGAGCCCGCCAGGGCACGCCTCCGATTCGAATCCCCGAAGAACCGTCGGGAGGCCTTCCCGACGGTACCGACATTATGGAATAAATGGATATTGATTATTGAATCATTTTGACTATATGAATATTTTAATATTTATTCAGAGTTGGGATTTTTGTTAGGTCTTTGAAGTGAGTTGCAGATTGTAAATCTGTTAGGTATGGGCTTTCGGGATTATTGGGCCTATTATTGCTGTAAGTTGGTTGTCAGTTGCTTGAGTCATGGTTGAATGATTTGTGATTTATTATTGCATAATTGTTATGCTAGGTTATCCATGTGCGAGTGTATGGTGTTCATGCACGTGCATCGATTTGAATTGCATGGACTGGAGGTGAGTAGGTCTAGTCTCTTATGTAGTTTTTGAAACTATCTATATCGTATATCATATTTGCATCATGCTTAGTTTACGAATACAACTATTATTTTGTGTATGGAGCACATGAGCATGTCGTCATGATAGATATGAGATTGTTATCTTATATATGTCTCATATGATTTTTGGATATTATATTATATTATATTATATGCGTGAGCAGTTGGAGTGTGAGTAGTTTATAATGCATGCATTCCTATATTCTGTGTGACACCGTCTGCGTGGCTATGTCTGCGTGACCCTAGTCTGTGTGACCTTGTCTGCATGACATTGTCTGTGTGACACCGGTCTGTGTGACCTGGCTCTAGATGGAGCCCTTGTGGCTGCGTGCAGTGGAAAATGGACATGCGTGTCCGTTACATCATGTGCATTATGTAGCATAGTATTTGGAGTCTGCGTGACTATTTATCTAAAGAGATGCATTATTATTTTACAAGTTTAGTACGACTTACAGATGTTTCTTTATTATGATATATTATGTTTTGCGTGACTCAGATTCTATAACTCTGTTATTTTCAAAGTTATTATTAATGGGACGTCATAAGTCGATTAATTGAACGTGTGGCTGCATACCCCTCGTTATTTTCCCCTTTTCATATCAAAAGGTTAGATTAATGAATCTCGTGTAACTGCGATCGAGATAATGATTTCTGGGGCGCTAAACTTTGGGTAGAAGGTATTGGTCATTCCTTTGGCATGTAAAAGACCCACATGTATGATAGTGTGGAAATATTTAGATTTATTTGTCCATAATGTATATGCAGTAATTGAGAACTTGTATTGGAATTTTAGTCTTGATAATTGATGTATAAATATGATGATGTTTTTTATGTTCTCTAGATAAAAAGAATATTAATACTATGAGATTGGAAGAATTTAGTTAACGCAATCGGATTTCACGCTTCAAAATAGAGTCGTGGATTCAGGGCCGTTACTCTATCATAACCCTGTATAGTCATTCTTGGAATCAGCTAGAATTCAGTTATTTCCGTCAGAGGGCATAAGTGGGCCCCACAACTAAAAGGGCAACTCGAGGAGCTACAGTCCTCCCTCTCTGTTCAATCTGTAGACCTCCCTCTCTCATCAGACCCGTCTCCTCTTTTGCTTTTCATCCTCCCCAGAAACCCATGAACGTCCTGTTCGATTTGAATCCGCTTCAATGGTGTGATGAAGAAGGTCTCCATCTAGATCCGATCTCCTTTGAATCCACATTGAAGGCTTAAAACCCAATCTGTATCTTTGCCCTATCCGTCACATTCCCTCACCGCCAAATCACCAAATCAAGCCTTTGTCAGCGACAAAGACCCAGTCCCCCCATCAACTGTAAGGATATATTAGGTCCCTCATGTTCCACAACTTAGGCCTTCTCAAGGGGGGATGAGGCACCGAGTCTCTAGAGACAACCGAAAGTCTTAAAGGCAAGGAAGATCTAGAGACTTGTGGTTGCTCTCATTCGATCAGGTGCACAACCCAACTAGACCGTAGTTCCGTCAACTGAGACACCACTTCCTTCTCATCCCCATAAATTTTTTAATAACATTGTATGTGTCAAAAACACAGATATGGTTGTTCATGTATCCTATGTTGATTTTGATGTAGTATTCATGCTGAGAAAATGCTCAAGCATCATAGATAAATGTTTAGTAATGGGGACACACATTAACAATTGCTTTCTCACCTACAAACTTCACTGAGAAGTGAGAACCAATCCCATGTATTATGATTAAGTTGTTGTTGATTTTTCTTTTTAATATTTTTTATAATCATCAATGTACTATGAGGTGAAAAAGATGTTGTATGTATTGGTCAAGAGATTAGTGGTGCCTTTTGGTGACATTTAGATTTAATTTTATTGAGGGTTCAATTTTTTTTCAAACTTATGTGTTACCTTTCACTGAGCTAGACTTCTTATTACCCATGGATACACGTATAAATTATACTCATGTTGGTTATGTTTATTAGATAATAATGATTACATAATTTACAAATGTGTAAATTAAATAAAGATCAAGAAGCAAATTCCATGCAGATTGGTGTTCCAGAACATATTGCTTAGATTATAGTGTCTTCTTAGCCTAAATATATGATATAAGCATATACTTTTCCATGAGTAGACTGTCCTAGGATATAGAGGTCGCATAATCTAATCGAGATCAGATCCGGTCAGTGCCGAGCTCGATCAGTTCGGTCAGTATCGAACTGCACCACGTTCAAATCGAACTGCATCACTTATAAATCGAACTGCACAATCAATTGTTGAGTATATTTTTCACTTTCTTATTGGTTACTGATGATACTTAAGAATTCATATTTTCTCCAATAGTTGATTGAATCCAATAAGAGAGTAAAAACTATACCCAACAATTGGTTGTGCAATTCGATTTATAAGTTGTCACGCCCCAGGGCGGCCGTCCCCGAGACGTGGCAATAATATAATATCAGCTATCATAACAAGAGGTCAACAATGACTCCAATAAACAACACACAAGGCTAATGAAGCAATGACAACTGATAATACAACTGAAAAGCGGAAGCATAAACTATCAATAAGTCTGTAAACTGAAAATATTATTACAGACTCGAATACACAATCACTGTCCCGTGAGAGCCAAGTCTAGCCAATAAAATACAACAAGTGCCACACGCACGAATTACCAATACACAAGACTCTAGGACTGCTGACAGCCTCGCACTCGCCAATCCGCCGGACAGAATGTTTCCACGCACGCAAGACCACGCCAAAGGGAAACTCTAGCTCCACGCCCAACAACGCCCCTGTAAAAGAAACAGTATGCGAGGGGTGAGCTACAAGCTCAGTGAGTGGTCGGAAACCGAACACCACTATAACAATTTAATGTTAAGGCAATTTTCTTTCAAGGAAAGACATGGGTTGAAACCCAATGGATAATAGGGTCACACGGCGGTGCAACCCGTCTCACCCACTCCCTCACTCCCGAAGGGAGACTCTTGGGACTCTTGGGGAGAGACCATACCGTTTGTCAAGGAGACGCGGAATTACTGGTCTAAACAACACTATTGTGATCATCTACATAGAGATAGTTGTTATCGATATCTCTCAACATCGATACTTAACCGGACCCAACCAATATGGGAACGGGTGAACAAACCAATGGGTCACGTAGCGACGTGACTTAACACATTCATCGCCTCGACCCTGAAGGGGAGCTCCAGAGAGACCAGGGGACAAACGAGGGTTAACCATAACACCACGTGTTACTGGTTAACGAGACACAACGTGTCCATCTGCTACGAGGTAGAGATATACTTCGATACCTCAAGCGTCAAAAGTAACAAACCTAGAGTATACTCGATGGGTATTTGGGTCACGTGGCGACGTGACAACAACTCATCCTCACCCTAGCCCCCGGAGGGGTGACTCTAGGGACTTTTGAAACGAACTCAGTTGCTCTACACCCATCGTCATCCGGTAGCCCTCTCCCGGAGAGCCTCTACATGGTAGCCTCTCCATGACCGCTATCTCTACCACATGGGCGCACCAATAGGTGTCATAAATACGTCTGGGAGCACCCCACAGGACAACTACGACCCGGGCAGCTTCAACACGGATCAGACGAAAGGGAGAACGACTTGAAGCCCGAAATATCACTTGGTAGCTCTCTCCCGTGCAGCCTCTACCTGTCGGCCTTCCACGATCAATACATTCCCTAGATGTGTACCACGGTACGCATCGGTAGCACCTACAAGTGGTGGCACCCTACAGGACAGCTTCTATGTCGGGTAGCTTCGACTCATGACGATATCAGGAGGAAGCACCTTGCGTTCGCAATGCGAACCCTATGGGAAAGCCAACTACCCTTGGTACTTACACACATATATCGATGATATCGAATACTCTTGTATTCCCACACGGAGGCGTCACTCGAACGCGAGGACTATCTCTACACTCATGTAGAAAAGCCAGGGCATAACCCAATAGGCGGTTCAGACACACGCCTAGCACGGGTAGGCCCAAGTTAATGCCGTAGCTATCGGTTTAACAAAGCCGATGCCACGATGAATTCTTCAGAATTCGATACGAATGCATCACTCGGATGCAAGGGTTGATTACATCGCTAGCGCTTTAACTAATAGGGTACGACCCGACCGCGGGTCATACCCTTGCCTATTACGGATAGGCCAAATTAGTTAACATACGCACACATATATATATATATAAGGGGAATCATAACATGATAATATGTGCCACATGCATGATAATATATATAACTATAGGGGTACTCCCTAACATGGATTTACATCATAAACAACAAATCATACCATATGCATACAAGGTATGACCCACTTAAACATGCTTATAAGGCCGTTAATCATACAATCACTCAAAATATATCATAGCATTCGTTGGTTATCACCAACTTGAGAGGAAAGGGTCAAGCGCGATCTCGCGCACTAATAGGTGCATGCTAATTTTCTCAAGCGCATCTGAGTCTAGTAGGAACTACATCTACTTACTCAGTTTGCGCAAAGAGGGAGGGCGAGAGAGAGGGAAAGTCACATCCTCTCCGGAAAGGCTGGTCATAGTTTTGCCCCAACAGATGGGTGCAACAACTACACCATTCCTCCAGTCTAATCGTAAGGGAAAATATTAGCACGCATTCGGTTATTAACCCAAGGTTTAACATGCTGGATATTACTCATATAGGGGGAGGAGTATTACAATACTACCTAAGGCATGCATATTCTATACATCCATACACTCATTCGAAAATATATGCCCGAAACACAAGGGGCGCATGAAAACACATTTATTCAAACATGAATATATACCTAAGCAAGTATAGGGTAGAATAGGGGGTTCTACACAATATACGAGCTATACAACCCTAACATGCAATATCTAGCATATTTAGGGGTTGAGATGCCCCAAGGATGCACAATGCACGGCGGTGTGCATCGAGCGCATCCCAAGTGTTGGATCGAACCACTCACCTAACGAGCGCACGGCTCGCGAAACGCAAGAGAGCGACGAGTTGAATCCGAAGCCTGAAATCAATCCGCCAAGGATCATCCCATGGTTGCATTTGGCTATAACAAGCTGCTCAACACCACGAAGCACTCCGAACGCGTCTGAGCACCGCAAGCACGCCCTCGAGTACCCCGTGCACGCTGCCCATGCACCCTGCACGCATCAAACAACGTCAAGCACGTCCTTGAGCACCTCGTGCATGCTTCCCACGCACTCCGCACGCATCGGGCAAGGCCAAGCACGCCCTTGAGCACCTCGTGCACGCTGCCCGCACACTCCGCACGCATCAAACAATGTCAAGCACACCCTCGAGCACCTCATGCACGCTTCCCGCGCACTCCGCACGCATGCGAGCACCTTATGCACACTTCCTGCGCACTCCGCACGCATGCGAGCACCTTATGCATGCTTCCCACGCACTCCGCACGCATGCGAGCACCTTATGCACACCTACACAACACATAAAACTTGAGCATGTGCTTCTCCCTCTTCAGCCCTTTCAATTCCATGCACACACAACAACAACACAAGGCAATGGAGCTCTACCCCTTCTCACCAGCTACAAAAGAGATGGCTGAACCCAACCGAGGAGAGCGGGAGGTCCATACGCGGCTCCGGCATGCCCGCACACCGCTGCTCCACCGCCAACACCCCCGACGCCCCGCACCTCCTTACAAACAACACACCTTCAAAAACATTGGAAGAGGAGACTTCATCACCACCTCCACCAACAACCAAGCACTCCTTATATGCATAAGAACCACAAAAAGAAGAGGGAAAACTCACCAAAGGAGAGGGGGGAAAGGAAAGGGGGGCGTAGGGGCTCGCAAGCGCACCCTCGGCCACCCCAACTGCAACCACCGCAACCACCACCTCTTCCTTGCTCTTCTTCTTCAATGTGGTATAAACACAAACACATGGGGGGCTGTTGGTCCAAAGGGGATGGAAAAATACAAGGGGAGATCAGCTAGGGGGGAGGAGGAGAAGGAGGAGAACCAACAACACAACAACAAAGCTAAAGCATACACACCTTCCTTCTCCATTTGGTGCTCCTTCCCCCACCATCACCACCATTTCCTCCACCCAAAGAGGGCTGGACCAGAGGCCAAAAGAGGTGAAAAAAGATATGCTCAAGTCGTGGGATTTGGGGGCCTATTTATAGGCAAAGTCGGGCTGAAAGACCAAGTCGTCCTCGGACTTAAAACTCTGCGCAGCCTTCACTTAAATGGCCATAACTTCCTCAATACAGCTCTAAATCGCACGATTCCAGTGGCATTGGAAAGCTAAGAAGATTATCTACAACTTTCATGTTTACACCCAGATCAAATAACCTCTCCAGCTATTCCAAAATCTAGGCTAAACATCTTACAGGGCTGCTGCCTGGATTTCTCAACTTCGGGGTATACTCGGAAAAATACCCATAACTTTTAATATATGAATCCAGTTGATCCAATTCCACTTCTATATGGAAGCTATCTCAAAACTGAACATCTCGTAATAATATCGGATTTTTACCTCTTCATCCTGGATTTTAACAAAATCAAATCCAAATATCAATCCGAATGTGTATAATTCCAAAAACGTTATCGGAATTAAACGAAAATTTTATGGGCAGTATTAAACTGTACCAAGACCCATAATATGCAGTTATATCTTCAATTAGAGTCCTCCAGTCCCAGCAGGTAGCTAAAAACCAAAATTTTAGCGACTCCGATCGAAAATAGGACTCTAAATGACACAGGCCTAACATAAGTGGTGCAGTTCAATTTGCACGTGGTGTAGTTCGGTACTGACCGAACTGACCGAGGTCGAGCACTGACCGGATCCGGTCCCTAATCACATGTGGTAGCTAACTTAGACAAGCAAATCACCTACAATAATTAGAATGTTCGGAGGGGGGGGGGGTCTACTCAATACATGTTGCTAAAGTTATGTCACGCCCCAGGGCGGCCGTCCCCGAGACGTGGCAATAATATAATATCAGCTATCATAAACAAGAGGTCAACAATGACTCCAATAAACAATACACAAGGCTAATGAAGCAATGACAACTGATAATACAACTGAAAAGCGGAAGCATAAACTATCAATAAGTCTGTAAACCGAAAATATTATTACAGACTCGAATACACAATCACTGTCCTGTGAGAGCCAAGTCTAGCCAATAAAACACAACAAGTGCCACACGCACGAATTACCAATACACAAGACTCTAGGACTGCTGACAGCCTCGCACTCGCCAATCCGCCGGACAGAACGTTTCCACGTACGCAAGACCACGCCATAGGAAAACTCCAGCTCCACGCCCAACAACGCCCCTGTAAAAGAAACAGTACGCGAGGGGTGAGCTACAAGCTCAGTGAGTGGTCGGAAACCGAACACCACTATAACAATTTATGTTAAGGCAATTTCCTTTCAAGGAAAGACATGGGTTGAAACCCAATGGATAGTAGGGTCACACGGCGGTGCAACCCGTCTCACCCACACCCTCACTCCCGAAGGGAGACTCTTGGGACTCTTGGGGAGAGACCATACCGTTTGTCAAGGAGACGCGGAATTACTGGTCTAAACAACACTATTGTGATCATCTACATAGAGATAGTTGTTATCGATATCTCTCAACATCGATACTTAACCAGACCCAACCAATATGGGAACGGGTGAACAAACCAATGGGTCACGTAGCGACGTGACTTAACACATTCATCGCCCCGACCCTGAAGGGGAGCTCCAAAGAGACCCGGGGACAAACGAGGGTTAACCATAACACCACGTGTTACTGGTTAACGAGACACAACGCATCCATCTGCTACGAGGTAGAGATATACTTCGATACCTCAAGCGTCAGAAGTAACAAACCCAGAGTATACTCGATGGGTATTTGGGTCACGTGGCGACGTGACAACAACTCATCCTCACCCTAGCCCCCGGAGGGGTGACTAGGGACTTTTGAAACGAACTCAGTTGCTCTACACCCATCGTCATCCGGTAGCCCTCTCCCGGGGAGCCTCTACCTGGTAGCCTCTCCATGACCGCTATCTCTACCATATGGGCGCACCAATAGGTGTCATAAATACGTCTGGGAGCACCCCACAGGACAACTACGAGCCGGGCAGCTTCAACACGGATCCGACGAAGGGGAGAACGACTTGAAGCCCGAAATATCACTTGGTAGCTCTCTCCCGTGCAGCCTCTACCTGTCGGCCTTCCACGATCAGTACATTCCCTAGATGTGTACCGCGGTACGCATCGGTAGCACCTACAAGTGGTGGCACCCTACAGGACAGCTTCTATGTCGGGTAGCTTCGACTCATGACGATGTCAGGAGGAAGCACCTTGCGTTCGCAATGCGAACCCTATGGGAAAGCCAACTACCCTTGGTACTTACACACATATATCGATGATATCGAATACTCTTGTATTCCCACACGGAGGCGTCACTCGAACGCGAGGACTATCTCTACACTCGTGTAGAAAAGCCAGGGGCATAACCCAATAGGCGGTTCAGACACACGCCTAGCACGGGTAGGCCCAAGTTAATGCCGTAGCTATCGGTTTAACAAAGTCGATGCCACGATGAATTCTTCAGAATTCGATACGAATGCATCACTCGGATGCAAGGGTGATTACATCGCTAGCGCTTTAACTAATAGGGTACGACCCGACCGCGGGTCATACCCTTGCCTATTACGGATAGGCCAAATTAGTTAACATGCGCATATATATATATATAAGGAGAATCATAACATGATAATATGTGCCACATGCACAATAATATATATATATAACTATAGGGGTACTCCCTAACATGGATTTACATCATAAACAACAAATCATACAATATGCATACAAGGTATGACCCACTTAAACATGCTTATAAGGCCATAATCATACAATCACACAAAATATATCATAGCATTCGTTGGTTATCACCAACTTGAGAGGAAAGGGTCAAGCGCGATCTCGCGCACTAATCGGTGCATACTAATTTTCTCAAGCGCACCTGAGTCTAGTAGGAACTACATCTACTTACTCAGTTTGCGTAAAGAGGGAGGGCGAGAGAGAGGGAAAGTCTCATCCTCTCCGGAAAGGCTGGTCATAGTTTTGCCCCAACAGATGGGTGCAACAACTACACCATTCCTCCAGTCTAATCATAAGGGAAAATATTAGCACGCATTCGGTTATTAACCCAAGGTTTGACATGCTGGATATTACTCATATAGGGGAGGAGTATTACAATACTACCTAAGGCATGCATATTCTATACATCCATACACTCATTCGAAAATATATGCCCAAAACACAAGGGGCACATGAAAACACATTTATTCAAACATGAATGCATATATAAGCAAGTATAGGGTAGAATAGGGGTTCTACACAATATACGAGCTATACAACCCTAACATGCAAATATCTAGCATATTTAGGGGTCGAGATGTCCCAAGGATGCACAATGCACGGCGGCGTGCATCGAGCGCATCCCAAAGTGTTGGATCGAACCACTCACCTAACGAGCGCACGGCTCGCGAAACGCAAGAGAGCGACGAGTTGAATCCGAAGCCCGATACCAATCCGCCAAGGATCATCCAATGGTTGCATTTGGCTATGACAAGCTGCTCAACACCACGAAGCACTCCGAACGCGTCTGAGCACCGCAAGCACGCCCTCGAGTACCCTGTGCACGCTGCCCATGCACCCTGCACGCATCAAACAACGTCAAGCACGTCCTCGAGCACCTCGTGCATGCTTCCCACGCACTCCGCACGCATCGGGCAAGGCCAAGCACGCCCTTGAGCACCTCGTGCACGCTGCCCGCACACTCCGCACGCATCGAACAACGTCAAGCACACCCTCGAGCACCTCATGCACGCTTCCCGCGCACTCCGCACGCATGCGAGCACCTCATACACGCTTCCCGCGCACTCCGCACGCATGCAAGCACCTCATGCACGCTTCCCGCGCACTCCGCACGCATGCGAGCACCTTATGCACGCTTCCCGCCAACACCCCCGACGCCCCGCACCTCCTTACAAACAACACACCTTCAAATACATTGGAAGAGGAGACTTCATCACCACCTCCACCAACAACCAAGCACTCCTTATATGCATAAGAACCACAAAAAGAAGAGGGAAAACTCACCAAAGGAGAGGGGGGAAAAGGAAAGGAAAGGGGGGCGTAGGGGCTCGCAAGCGCACCCTCGGCCACCCCGACCGCAACCACCGCAACCACCACCTCTTCCTTGCTCTTCTTCTTCAATGTGGCATTACAACAAACACATGGGGGGCTGCTGTCCAAAGGGGAGGGGAAAACAATGAGGGGGGGCTTGAGGAAGATGGATTAAGAAGGGAGGATAACAAAGCACAACAACAACATAAACACACCTTTTCCACTCCTTTTTGATCTTCTTCTCCACCACCATCACCTCCTCCACCCAAAACACATACAAAAGGGGGGCTGGACCAGAAAAGAGAGGAGGAGAGACCCAAAGTCGTGCACATTTGGGGATTAAATAAGCAAAGGTCGAGTAAATGACCAAGTCATCCTCGGACTTAAAACCTCTGCGCAGCCTTCACTTAAACGGCCATAACTTCCTCAATACAGCTCAGAATTGCACGATTCCAGTGGCATTTGAAAGATAAGACGATTATCTACAACTTTCATGTTTACACCCAGATCAAATAACCTCTCCAGCTATTCCAAAATCTAGGCTAAACATCTTACAGGGCTGCTGCCTGGATTTCTCAACTTCGGGGTATACTCGGAAAAATACCCATAACTTTTAATATACGAATCCAGTTGATCCAATTCCACTTCTATATGGAAGCTATCTCAAACTGAACATCTCGTAATAATATCGGATTTTTATCTCTTCGTCTTGGATTTTAACAAAATCAAATCCAAATATCAATCCGAAAGTGTATAATTCCAAAAACGTTATCGGAATTAAACGAAAATTTTATGGGCAGTATTAAACTGTACCAAGACCCATAATATGCAGTTATATCTTCAATTAGAGTCCTCCAGTCCCAGCAGGTAGCTAAAAACCAAAATTTTAGCGACTCCGATCGAAAATAGGACTCTGAATGACACAGGCCTAACAAGTTAGGCTACCACTCTTTTTTCTAACAAATATCAAATCATACATTTCTATTTTCTACCTTCATCAATTTAATTTTACCATCAAGAACCTCATTCATATTATAAAGGGAAAATTAATTAGAGGTCCCTGAGACCTATTGTGTAATAACAATAGGTCCCTTGACTTTTTTTACTTTTCTTTAAGCCCCTCCATCCATCCATCCATTTTGTTTAGGTCCTTCCATCCATCCATTTTGTTTAGGTCCTTCCATCCATCCACAGTTAACTCTATAATTTTTTATTCCCTTATTAACCCCAGCACTTATCTGATAGATAACAGTATACTCATATGGTATAACAATGTACTTCATCTTTTTATATGTGTTTAACAGTGTGCACACTATGCATAATGGTGTACACAAAATAATCAATATAAATTTATTTAACTTGTAATAGCGAACAAACATTTCAAACATCATTTGAAACTGATATATCAAATATTTAAATTGATAACAGTGCATGCATTTGTTGTTTAAATCACCACCACTGAATTACAAAATAACCATAGAGTAATATTTACATTTGTTGTTTGTACAATTCACACTCTTTTTGGATTTCCTTTATCCGAGTCTCACTCTCTTTTGCTCTTGGAATGATTTTAGCTACATGCTCCCCTCGAAACCTTGGAATGTATTGCTGCCTAAATTCCATGATGATTCCTTTTATCAGGTGCTTACCGTATTTGATCACAAACATACCACAATCAACCTTGAAAATGTCATAAATGAATATCGTATCACGTACATTGGGATATAGAGCCATGATAATATAACAACACTTACCCATTAGATTGTTGTGGGCATTGGCCATCCTTGTGATTGGTTAATTAACAACATTGTGCATGAAATGATACAAATTGAAATACATTTTGAGCCACTGAACTTGCATATTGTGATCTCGCACTATCAATATTGGATATATACATCATCATAAACAAAATAACAATGTTTCCATATATGATTAAGAATGCACGTATACTTATAACAGTGTACAAAAAGAGCATAACAGAGGAGCTAGCATAACAGAGAAAATATACTGATCAATCTGTATAAGAGGAGCATAACAGAGAAAACATAACAATGTACAGGAAGAGCATAACAGTGTACATAAAGATCATGACAATGAATTTTGAAGTTCTTTTGTCATGTGGATATCCTTATAACTACAAAGAATACAAACAAAACTACCAAGTTAGATAAGCAAGAATTATTATATGTGCCTAACATCCTAAGTAACCTCTTTCTCATAGTTGGATACTAAGAAAAAATTACAAATCAAAGAGATCACAGCTCCAACTATGAACCTGTGCCTAACAATCTAAGTAACTCCTTGAGCATTTAGGTCAACATAAACAATGCCAAAAAAGAGACCAATGTTTTTTTTTAAGGAAATGGTAGGCATGGGACCTAAATTGTATTATAGGGGATGCCCAAGAAAAAAAGATCAATGTTAAGTTAATTTCTATATCATATTAGGATTTTGCATATTAAATATAAAATATACACACCAATCTATACAAGAGAAGCATAATAGAGAATATAAAACTATATAGAAGGAGCATAATAGTGTACAGGTGGAGCATAAAGGTGTACACGAGGAACATAAAAGTGTACAAGAGCTTATAGGTTTAGAGAAGAGTATACTAATGACAATGCACAAGAGCCTATAGGCTGTTGATGCATCAGAGTGTACTAATGACAATGTAAATATCAAAACAACACTTTCCATTGGAAATCAAACATCCACAAGCAAATTAACATATAACATAAGTTTAGAGAACATTGCATAGTCACATAGTGTTAGGGATACACAACATGATGATATACATCTAAATTATTTGAATACGCTGGATCACAATGGCAGTAAGATTTCAATCTAACCAAGAGCTTATAGTGTACATATATAGGTTAAGGGTGTACACAATCTATTTAACAGTGTTCAACTGTCTCTATGGAGGAGAGCAATCTCTCTTCATCATCAACCAGGAGGTCTGTCACAATATGCAACAAGTTGACACATGTATGTCAATATTACACAGAGTTACACATGTCATACATTACAGTGTACACATTTGAATTAACAGTGTACTAAGGTGAATTATCAATGTATACAGATGACTATACAGTTTGAAGATTATACAAAGTACATATGTATATCATCTGCGTACACTGTTATTTGTTTGTGTATATACCTTTATTTGTCTATGTATACACATGATTTATAACCCAATTCAGAACCATAAAAATAAAAATTTAGAACTCAATTCATAACGAGAAGAACAAAAAATTAGAACTCAATTCATAACTGAACTCATAACTATAAGCACAAAAATTCAAAACCCAATAAACACTCGCATCAATTCCAAACAAATCCACAAAGCATTCACCCATCCTTATGCTCATTCATCCTTCACCGTCCTCATCTGAATATCTCATTTAGATGCATTCCTCACAATCAAGTTCAAACATGAGTTTATATAAATTTGATATTTTCAGTAAAATTATAAAAACCTAGAGACCTTAATTAAATATATACAAAGTTAGAATCAAGTTGACAATGTGCAAAAAGAGTAGTTAGGATCAGTGGAGAACAGTCTCCCAGACCAATAGAGACTCTTGAAAAATATCAATATGCGACATAATCAAAAGGATTTATCAGTATACATATGAAGCATAACAGTGTGCTAATAACAATGTAAACATAAAACCCATAAGTTTTATTGCTAATCAAATATCCCTATCCAATTTAACATATAATCTTGGTTTAGATAATATTGTATAGTCACCTAAGGTTATAAATACACAATCAAAAGAGGTTGAGGGAGTACAGATGAAGCATAACAATGTACTCATAATAATGTAAACATGAAAATATGTATCCCATTGTCAAATCATTCTATTATATTTTATTATCATCTCATTTTGTTTTAACAGAGACATATAATCATTTTCTACCCCTATACACTATCCAACATGCAGAGTGCAAAGAAAAACATTAAAAAATATTCAAGAGGTTCCATGCATGCCTCCACAGTCTAATAAGACTCTCTTGTTCCATTCCTTTTGCATGTTTAAGACTAACCTGATGTTCTTGTGTTGTGTACAGTCTCCCATACCAATGAAAAGTCAAATGATATCAATATACTACATGATCAAAATAAAGATTTAACAATGTACATATGAAGCATAATAATATACTAATAACAATGTAAACATATAAAACCCACATTTTCCATTGTCAATCAAACCTCCATAACCAATTTAACATATAAATTAGGTTAATATAACATTGTATTAATCACCTAAGGTTAGGGATACACAATCAAGAGAGGCTAAGGATGTACAAATGAAGCATAACAGTGTATTTATAATAATGTTAACATGAAACATATTTCTCATTGCCAAACCTCATAGGCTAGTTATTGGAGGAGTTGAGGAGATGAAGGTCTCCATTGGAGCGGGTGGTGGAGGCTTCATATTTGTCAACCCCACCAACACCTTCTCCACCACCACCAACCCATCCTCCCCTTCTCAAATCATCTTCTTAAATTCCTCAGACCCCTTCAAGGTGTGAATTTCTTAAGAAGAACCATGATATTTTTCAAAGCCAACAATGTGCAAAGAAAATGATTATAAGTGGTCAACAATTAACACAAAAAGGATAACATTCTTTCACATATAACATGCTACTTATTATATGTATAGTGACTTAACAATGTACTTAGCCATCTATCATATTTCCCATATTCCTTCACATAATAATAGTTGGATGGGATGTATATTTGGGAGGCCTAACAATAGTGCAAAGACAATCTCTCATATAAAAACAGTGTATATAAAATTTTAATTGGTTGTTAAGGCCCCAAACAGTCAAAAAATATTCAAGCATGGACCATCTAAAATGACAACACAAATGAATATGCATAATAAGTAATTATCTCAAACAATACGTATAACCACTCAAGATTGAATTAATAAATCTAGACAAAAAAACCCTCATATAGCTGTAATCCTTAAAAGACAGGCAAATGACCCCTGCCCCAACGGATGACGACCCATGATCACCTCTCCTAAATCCATCCACCAAAATTCACTCATCCTCTCCCTAGAACACCCAATCTGACCCATCACCACCTCTCCCAAACCCATCCACCAAAATGCACTCATCCTCTCCCTAGAACACCCAATCTGGCCCATCACCACCTCTCCCAAACCCATCCACCAAAATGTCACTCATCCTCTCCCTAGAACATCCAATCCACCCCCCCTCAGATTCGCCTCCTCCCTCCGCCTCCTTGTGCTCTCCACAAACTCCTCAAATGCTCTCCACCAAACCCACCCAAAGACTCCATGGTTGGGACATGTTGGAAAACCCAGAACAAATCGGCGAGATTCAGGGGAGAAAGGGGGAGTGACGAGGGTTTTTTTGGGGGAGAGAGAACAGAGACAGTGGATTTTTTTGGGAGATGATGGATTAAATGGGAGGGTAAAATATGTATTTTTAATGTCCGTCTGAGATCTGTTAGTTAAAGGGATTCAAAGATAATATATTTTGTTACTTGGGGACTTATTGTTATGATAAAATGTTTCAGGGACTAATAGTTAATACAAGGGTGTCCTCAGGTACCCCTAATTAATTTCCCCTATTATAAATTAAAGAAATATATTTATATTAATATCACATTTATATGATCCATCACTCTAAATAAAACAGACATGAAATGCCAAGTCCAACTCCATTAGTGAAATGACTACATACACTTTACTTATTTTGCACTAGTGCCATGCATAATTCTACACCTTTAATATGAATTTGAGCTAAAACATAAATGACAACCAAAGGGTTTACCAAATGTTAGGGTAATGTGAAGGTAAAATATATATGTCCTGCATTACCAATTTGGCCACAATTTCTTCTGGTTCAGAATGCATTTTTTTTTACCTTACTCCCTATAAAAACATCAATGATTACGGAAATCATTGCTTTTGCTATGTTAGAATTTCATGTGTGAGATGTCTTCTTAGAAACCCACTAGGTTATTTTTTTTTTAAGATTACACCATTTGCAAATGAATACTTGTGTGTAATGCAGTACTTTCATATGCTAGAGCATTCCTGAGTTAAATATGTAAAGCCAGAGTGATCTTCATTCAAATATGAAACCTGTTCAAATGCCTAGTCAGGCATCCATATCCACCTCATATAATATATGTATCCTAAAATTAATATGCATTATTGTATTTTCAACTATCATGCACTATTAGCATAACATCAATGATAAAAAAAATTTGATGTGGGGTATTTTATGAAGATCATTTGAATTCATTTAGACATTTGATTTATTTTAAATTTGGTCCAGCATGATAATAAATAGAGGGAAAAAATAGTATTTGAATTATTATATTACGATAGCTAACCCTTTCTAGCCTGGTCCGTCGACCACTATGGTATAGAGATACGTGATCAGTGTTTTAGAAGTGGTAGATGTTATATTAGCCATTATTCGTGTAGATCAGGTATCATTTGACATTTTAGATTTTTAAAAGCTTCAAAATTTAAGACTATGAGAAGATGATACATGGAATGTGTACGACTAATGCTTTGTTCAGTGGTGTAATTGAGGATTATTGTGGATGTCATGCAATCAACCAATATGTCAAGATGTCCCCCACCTGCATTAGTGCAAGGAAATCTCGGATCTCAAATTGGAGCCAACAAATGGATCAATCTTTTGTTGGGTTCCTTGTGCAGCATTATAACATCAGAGGTTGCATCAAGGGGGCCTTTCACAATCTTGCGCACGCCATTTGTGAATTAATGAATTAAACATATGAGATTGCATTGGAGATCCAAAACTGTAAGAACCAGTATAAAGTATTGATGGGTTTGTAAAATCTCTATCATAGTCTGGCAACCCAAATTGGTTGGGGATGAAATGATAGTACCAAAATGGCAGTGCCAAGGGATCCCTTGGATTGGGAACGTGTTAAAGCGGTATGTCATAGAATAACAACTTTTTTTTGTTACACTAACTCTATATTATGTCAGAGACATTTTAACAACATTCTATAATGTGACTTGCAAGAAAACAAAAAAATGGGAATCATGTCTTAACAAGCCCTTTATATCAACGATGACCTCCTGATGATTTTTGGGACTCACACAGCCATTGGTTCTCACGCTGCCAATACTAGACCTGGTGGCCATCCCAATAGGACACAATCACCTCAGCAATCTGATGATGAACATGTACCAAAAGAGGTGCCACAACACGGGGGAATGTGACAAAGTTATACTGATCCAACTTGTAAGGACAACCTATGGATGAGTGAATGCGAGATGACCTTTAAAAATAGGGAGGCTCCTGTAGTTGAAGGTGAGGGGACTTCCAGATTTAGGAACCCGGACGAACGTCCAATTTCCACTCTCCTTCAGCTCCTGTAGAGGAGCCCATAGTCGGAAACGAGAAAGGCTCAGGTTTTGAGAAAAGGAAGATAAACGCCAAGGAAGGGCTAGTCATTGCTGCTGAGTTGGCTAATATTGCACGGCAAAGGTGGATGCCCTCTATAGATTCGCTGATAATGAAAGGAATGGTGACAATGAACAATTAAGGGAGCGCATGCGAATTTTAAACTATGATAAATGTTGATGACATGCACAAAATTTATGATGCTCGACTTCTCTATGTTGAGAAGAATTAAATTATCTTTTTGGAGTTTCCTGATCGGATTAGGAGGCTTTGGATTAACTCACTAGGCCCCTGATCTGTTCCCTTTACATGGGATCCCAAGACATAATCAACTCCATTTTTTTAAAGTATGAGTTCACACCATTCTCTAAAAACTATTGGATGGTTTTGTGGAGCGAGTTCACACTAGTAGGGGAATGATTATGGAATGTATGTGTCCTGAACATGTTTTCTTATTGTATATATCGGTATGTGTTGCTTTTATGTGAACTCTATTTGAATCTAATTTTTTCTATTGTGCCAATTGTTCTCTAATCCCAAAATTGCAGTACAACATAGACATGTGATACCTTTTTCCATATCCTAGGCATAATTCATGCCGACTATTAGTTGGATTATTCATTGGATAGTGTACATGTGAATTTAATATATTACTGAATTGAAATTGACATAGGCTATTAAATTGCCTATGTATAGGTGGTGAAACATTGTATTGTAACACTGAATTGAGTTGTTCTAAAGCAGGTCACAGACGAACCGATTTTGAGGAGATATAGGGGTATGGGAACTCTATCAATTTATTGTTGGTCATATTTTAGTGGTGTGATCATGACAAAATGCATATTACAATTTTTTTTTTCCTTCTGATTGTGCTATACCTACACTCCCGAGTACTATTCAACTATATCTTCAGATGTAGTGGTGTAGAGTCAACCCCATATCATCTGGTTACAGATTGTGGACAATGCATTTTGCTTGAAAACCCTTTCTATGCCCATTTCAAAACATAGATGGAGATACCTAAAATGAGAAGTGCATGTGAAAGACTTGTGATGTAATGATGTGTGATGGGTCTTCAGTAGGATGCATGGCAACATAATACTTAGCTGAACCAAATTTTCAAGTAAGAGTTTGATGACAATATGATGTTTTTAATAAGTATCACTTGTTGTGAATTTTTTTCCCAGTGACATGAACATAGGAGCATGCTCATTATTGTTTTCTTGCGAGAATGTGACGTAATTTACTTTGTTCATCTAGTTTATATGTGAACTCAATCTTTAGTTGGCAAGTTAGATGAATATTTATCAGATAATTTATTATTAGGGATGAGGATGATTGACAGAGGGAGTTAGAGTATATTTTGTCTCTTTTGAACTTGCATATGCAACCAAGTATTACTCGGAGGTATGTCGAATGGGTACACTATCGGGTCATGCTTTCATCCATGAGCTGCTAGCAGGAAATGAAGTTAGACCATAGGAGAACTTCAAAGTGACACCCCAAATGTTCTTACTGCTTTGCTACTCTTACTAGTATGAGATTGTTGAATGACACTCGGGAACTAAGCAGTACTGAACAACTCGTCATTTTCATACATGTGATTGGTCATGTGGTACCAAATCGGGTTTTGGTTGAGAGATTCCAGCATTCTGGATCAACAATTAGTAGACACTGCAATAATGTTTTACTGGCAATTGTTAGAATTCCTAATGATTACATCCAATTGCCCCAAGAGAATGTTGGGGTTCATCCGCACGAGGTCCAATAGAAATTTCTACCATTTTTTCAAGATAATATCATATTGATACTTGCTCATTTTCATATGAGGTGTGTCACTCTTACTCCATTAAATAATGTAGGACACCTATTTGTCATCCCTTAAACAGAACATGGTTGATGCGATTGATGTGACACATGTCCCTGCGATGGTGAAGAAAACAAAGGCTACTAGATATAGAAATAGAAAAGGGTGGATCTCATAGAATGTGATGACAACCTGTTCCTTCGATATTCAATTCCACTATGTGGCTGCCGGTTGGGAGGATTCAATAGAAGACATGAAAGTTCTGTGATGGACATTACATAAGGATTCTTTTTTTGTACTGAAAGGTAAACGTAAGTTTGAATTTACCAACTTCCCTGTATGCAAAGTCCATGAAAAAATGTCTCATTTTATATAACTATGAATATTTTCAAGAAAATATTATTTAGTTGATTCAAGCTATCTAAACACACAACAATTTGTGGCACCATACAGGGGTAATAAGTATTGTTTGAGTTTGAGAATCGAGACGATTTACAGGTCCTAGTGAGTTATTTAATCATATGCATGCATAGTTGTGCAATGTAGTGGAGCATGACTTTAGGGTGTTGAAGATGAGATTCAAATGTCTGCGTTGTACACTCCACTACCCTTTTCCAACTCAAGTCCAAATTGTCCTGGCATGTTGTGTTATCCATAATTTCATTCGACGCGAACAAGGGAACAACGTGTTCTTCAACATGTCCCAAGATGACTTTCAAGATGCCAGAGATGATGCTATTGATGAGGGAATTCCATCGACCATTAACAATCTTCGACGAGGGGACAAATTGCGCAGTCTAATAGTTGGGCAACTATGGGCATGTCGGCATGTATAATACATACCTTCGTTCACCATTGCACATCCAAAAATTATTATATTGCATATGTGTAACGATCATCGGTTGTTGATATAATAGCATTAGAGGTGAACCGAGGGACCGGGGCATCCGATGGTTTGGGGGGCACGTGTAAGCAGGACTATACTTGAAATATAATTGTTTTTTCCATGAATTTTTATGTGATGAACAATGAGTTACCTTCTCAACCTATTTGATCAAAATATCTCATTTGACAAAACCAACATACTTATCATCATGTGTTTCAATGAACTCTCTATTTTCTATTCTTCCTCTTACTATGTTTTTATTCTAAATTGTGAAATGCAGATATACTTGTGTGATGCCACGATTTTCACTATATGTTGTCGCAACAGGTCGACGACTTGGGGCTTTATTCTTCTTGGAAAGAATGTGAAGCTCAAGTAAAGGGCTTTAGTGGAGCGACTTACGCCGGTATGCGTAGCCTTGATGAAGTTGATAGATATTTCCACGAACATGGAGTAGCTCCACTTTTTGTTGTTCAGAATGCGAACAACCTCGATCTCCGACCCACACAAGGTAATGAATATGCCATCTCAGCCCCATTTTTATCGCATGCATCTCCTACCAATGAACTACCTACCGCACCATTAATAATGCAATCCGTTGAACTTGAGAAAATTTGTGGTGTACCGTATCCTTATATATTGCTTGGTATGCTCCTTCTGGTTATCCTACTGGTTGTTTTTGTTCTCGTGGTTAATATGAAACTACTCTTCCACCTCTTAATACTGTTGAATCATATAGGTGAGTTCTGCACACCTTTCGTTTTGAATGTAATGCAATATGTTGATATAATTGGAACATATGCTGTGGGAGGTGTCCCATTGTATTTGTATGTGTCTTGCAAGTATCATGTAATCTATGTGATGGAAGACTGTGTCAGAGTTTATTATGATACTTGAATCAGTTTAATCCTAAATCATAAATTTATGCTTATTTTGCCAACTAGTACCCGTGGACAGATTCCATTTTTTTATATTAACATTGCCTATTTCTGGTTTAGACAAGCAAATGCTTTTGTTATTTTTGCAATGTTTGCAGGTTCATCAGTACAGATGTTGGTGAATGGAAGAGGAAACCGTATAGCATATCCCATATTAGTGAAATAAACCATATGATGAATCTTGATATTCCTCTGTAAATTAGTTGCCAAAAGCCAAGGGATCAGTCAAAAGAAATTTATGTAAAGACCCATGTGGTTAGATGTCAATTTTTTTTACAACATTGCTGAAATTGGGAACCAATTTAAAATTTCCTTAACTAGACTTTTGTTAGAGAAAGCAATGCTGAGTGAAGAGCAAAGAAAAAAAAACACATTGCAATTATTTATACATATATTCATATTCCCAATTTTTTATGATTTTCAAAAAAAAAATATTCATCACCCTATCCAAACCTTATTCACAAATAACCCATAATCTCTCAAACAACACATTACTTATTCTTACATTTTCCAGCGAGAATAACAATAAATTTAACCAAACTAAAAATCACCTATTCTAGCTCTACACCAAGTTATGTCAGAATAAATCTATGCCCATGCATAAGTATTATTCTACATCCAAACATGGGCTTAAGGACATAGAGTTCAACTCTAGCCTCAATCTTCAATTCGTTCAGAATATATACTTTGGTCTCTCCAATTCAGTATGCCTTATTCTTCTTCACTTTGTTCTTACTACTATAGCACTAATTATCATATATACTTTTATACATATAACTATATATGTGTATTAGTGTTTGCATTTCTTTTTATAGGTTGTAAAGTCTTAAGGACATACTGTTTTATAAACATAACCCCTTACTATTTTTTTTAACAATTTGTACCTATGTATGCTTAATTGTTCTGATTTATCAAATCACTCAATTTTACTGAGGAGTTTGTATAATTTTTCTTTTTGATAGTGTAGGCGCCAAATTTTCTAATTACAGGTAATGGGCCGGATAACCGAGCCCACTCAATCCAGACCAACCAAACAACAGTCCTCCAAGTCCAAGCCCAACTCGGCGAACGTCCTCGACCCGATAACACCGCGGCCCAGCCAATCCCGAACGTAAGCGGACCCGGCCCAGGGACCCGAGGTTGACCAAGTCAGTATCAAATTTATTCCAAAGGCTAAGGTAATCCAGACGAATCTCAAGCAAATATAGGTTATTATCAACAGTTATTATCTATTAATGACCAATAATATTAAAACAGATCACAAGATCAAGTCATTATTGACTCTATCCACCAAATCCCCATCAAATATGGTCTTTATTATAGATTATGTCTAATAATATTATCTATTAATGCCTCATTAATGGCTAGATCATATCTCAACCGTCCGATGCAATGAGGAAGATGAAAAACCCTAAACCCATTCCCCCATTATAAATAGGGGGCAATGGCAGACTAAAAGGTAGGCACAATTTTTTTTACAAAAAATTCTTATTTGGCCAATATACTGACTTAAGCGTCAAAGGGTCTTCTGTAGGACCCCCACCTCCCGGTGTGATCGACGTTCAGAGGTTGTTGACCGGCGGGATAGGACTGCCTTGGGCGGAGGAGAACGGGAGTGGTCGGATCCGATTACCCGAATCCGGTACGTAGGATTTTGCCCCCCCTCCAGTTTGGCGCTGTCTGTGGGACTCGAACGAAAAGCCGAGCTCTTCGACATGCCTCTCAAGAGAACTCCCCCGCTCACGTCGTTGCAGGCCAGCACGTCAGCGGCCAACTAGTCAACCCTTCCCGACATTATCGAGGGAAGCGAACCTGTTAGGCCTGTGTCATTTGGAGTCCTAATTTCGATCGGAGTCGCTAAAATTTTGACTTTAGCTACCTACTAGGGTTTTAGGACTCTGATTAATAATATAACTGCATATTATGGGTCCTGTTACTATTTAGTACTGCCCATAAAATTTTTATTTAATTCCGATAACGTTTTTGGAATTATGCAATTTTGGATTTGGTATTCGGATTTGATTTTGTAAAAATCCAAGATGAAGAGGTAAAAATCTGATATTATTATATGATGTTCAGTTTTGATCTAGCTTTCATACAGAAGTGGAATTAGATCGACTGGATTCGTGTATCAAAAGTTATGGGTATTTTTCCGAGTATACCCTGAAGATGGGAAATCCAGGCAGCAGCCCTGTAAGATGTTTAACCTAGATTTCGGAATAGCTGAAGAGGTTATTTGATCTCAGTGTAAACAAGAAAGCTGTAGATAATCTTCTTAGCTTTCCAATGCCACTGGAATCGTGCAATTTGGAGCTGTATTGAGGAAGTTATAGCCGTTTTAGTGAAGGCTATCCAGAGTTTTAGTCCGAGGACGGATTGGTCATTTCATTTCCTCTTTTCCTATAAATACCCCCCCCCCCCCAAATGTTACGACCTTGGCCTCTTTTTCCCTCTTTTGCTCTGGTTCAGCCCCTTTTTGGGTGTGTTTTGGATGGGGGAAATGGTGGTGATGGTGGGGGAGGAGCTCAAATGGAGAGAAGAAGATGTATAAGTGTTGTTGTTTCTTTTCCTTCTCCATCCTCTCCTCCTTTAACTCCCCCTCCCCTCTGGTTCAGCATGAAGAAGAGATGTGGAGGCTGAGATGGTGGTTGTGGTGGTGGCGGTTGAGGTGGTCGTGGGCGTGCTTGTGAGCCCCCACACATCCCCCTTGCCTCCCCCTCTCTTGGTAGGATTTTCCCACTTCTTTTTATAGTTTGTTGGCACATTTGGTGTGTTGGGAGGTGGTGCATGCCAAGTGTTTGTAATTATGTTTGTGTGGTGTATGTGTGTGCTTAGTTGCTTGGGAGTAGGGGTGTCGGCGTGTCCGGGTGTGTGCTGCCCTGTGTGTGCTGTCTGTGCCCAGCAGGCCATGCCTGTGCCCTACCAGCAGCACCAGCACTGGTGCCCAGCAGCCCCAGCACCTGTGCCCTGCCAGTCCCAGCACCTGCTGCCCTGGCAGCACTAGAAATTGTGCCCCAACAGACCCTGTCTGTGCCCAGCAGTGTTCCCAACGCGCCCAACGTTTCTGCCCAGCGCATTCTGCAGCGTTCCCAGTGCCTGTTCCCAGCGCGTCCGGCAGCGTTCCCAGCGCCTGTTCCCAGCGCGCCCAGAGACTTTGCTCAGCGCAACCTGCGACGTTCTCAGCACCTGTTCCCAGCGTGCCCGGCACCTGTTCCCAGCGTATTCAGCAGCGTGTCCGGCACCTGTTCCCAGCGTGCCCATCACCTGTTCCCAGCATGCCCGGCAGCGTGCCCGGCGCCCGTTCCCAGCATGCCCGGCGGCCTGCCCAGCATGCCCTGCCCTGCCTGCGCACCCCGGGTGATGCCCCGTGCGTGCGTGTTGTCTCGCGTGCGTGCTGTCCCGCCTGCCCCGCATGCGTGCTGTTCCACGTGCGTGCTGCCCCGCTCGCCCTTCTCGCGTGCTGCCACTCGACGCTCATCAAACCGGGTATCGGTGAGTGGTCCGATTTCAACCCTTCCGGGAGCGCTCGATGCACGCAGTTGTACATTGCGCATCCTTGGGGCATCTTAACCCCTAAATATGCTAGATATTTGCATGTTAGAGTTGTATAGCTCGTATATTGCGTAGAACCCCTATTCTACCCTATACTTGCATAAGTATGTATTCATGTTTGTATGATTGTGTTTTCATGCGCCCCTTGTGTTTCGGGCATGTATTTTGAATGAGTTAATATGCATGCCTTAGGTAGTATTGTAATACTACTCCACTATATGAGTAATACCTAGCATGTTAAACCTTGGGTTAATAACCGGATGCGTACTAATATTCCCTTACGATTAGAATGGAGGAATGGTATAGTTGTTGCACCCATCTGTTGGGGCAAAGCTATGACCAGCTTCCTGAGAGGATGAGATTTTCCCTCTCTCTTACCCTCCCTCTTGGCGTAAACTGAGTAAGTATATGTGTGGTTCCTACTAGACTCAGGTTCGCTCGAGAATATTGGCATGCACCCGTTAGTGCGCGAGATCGCGCTTGACCCTTTCCTCCTAAGTTGGTGATAACCAAAGAATGTTATGATTGTATGATTAATGGCCTTATAAGCATGTTTAAGTGGGCCATACCTTATATGCATGTTGTATGATTTGTTGTTTATGATGTAAATCCATGTTAGGGAGTACCCCTATAGTTATATATATATTATCGTGCATGTGGCACATATAATTATGTTATGATTTCTCCTTATATATATATATGCACATGCTAAACTAATTTGGCCTATCCGTAATAGGCAAGGGTATGACCCGCGGTCGGGTCATACCCTATTAGTTAAAGCGCTAGCGATGTAATCACCCCTTGCATCCGAGTGATGCATTCGTATCGAATTCTGAAGAATTCATCGTGGCATCGGTTTTGTTAAACCGATAGCTACGGCATTAACTTGAGCCTACCCGTGCTAGGTGTGTGTCTGAACCGCCTATTGGGCTATGCCCCTGGCTTTTCTACACGAGTGTAGAGATAGTCCTCGTGTTCGAGTGACGTCTCCGTGTGGGAATACAAGAGTATTCGATATCATCGATATATGTATGTAAGTACCAAGGGTAGTTGGCTTTCCCATAGGGTTCGCATTGCGAACGCAGGGTGCTTCCTCCTGACATCGTCATGAGTCGAAGCTACCCGACATAGAAGCTGTCATGTATGGTGCCACCACTTGTAGGTGCTACCGATGCGTACCGCGGTACACATCTAGGGAATGTACTGATCGTGGAAGGCCGACAGGTAGAGGCTGCGCGGGAGAGAGCTACCAAGTGATATTTCGGGCTTCAAGTCGTTCTCCCCTTCGTCGGATCCGTGTTGAAGCTGCCCGGTTCGTAGTTGTCCTGTGGGGTGCTCCCAGACGTATTTATGACACCTATTGGTGCGCCCATATGGTAGAGATAGCGGTCATGGAGAGGCTACCAGGTCGAGGCTCTCCGGGAGAGGGCTACCGGATGACGATGGGTGTAGAGCAACTGAGTTCGTTCTAAAAATCCCTAGAGTCACCCCTCCGGGGGCTAGGGTGAGGATGAGTTGTTGACACGTCACCACGTGACCCAAATACCCATCGAGTATACTCTGGGTTTGTTACTTCTGACTATTGAGGTATCGAAGTATATCTCTATCTCGTAGAAGATGGACGCGTTGTGTCTCGTTCACCAGTAACACGTGGTGTTATGGTTAACCCTCGTTTGTCCCCGGGTCTCCCTGGAGCTCCCCTTCGGGGGCGGGGGCGACGAATGTATTGAGTCACGTCGCTACGTGACCCATTTGTTTGTTCACCCGTTCCCATATTTGTTGGGTCCGGTTAAGTATCGATGTTGAGTGACATCAATGACAATTATCTCTATGTAGATGATCACAATAGTGTTGTGTCGACCAGTAATTCCGCGTCTCCTTGACAAACGGTATGGTCTCTCCCCAAGAGTCCCAAGAGTCTCCCTTCGGGAGTGAGGGTGTGGGTGAGATGGGTTGCACCGCCGTGTGACCCTATTATCCATTGGGTTTCAACCCATGTCTTTCCTTAAAAGGAAATTGCCTTAACATTAAATTGTTATAGTGGTGTTTGGTTTCCAACCACTCACTGAGCTTGTAGCTCACCCCTCGCGTACTGTTTCTTTTACAGGGGCGTTGTTGGGCGTGGAGCTGGAGTTTCCCTATGGTGGGGTCTTGCGTGCGTGGAAAGCATTCTGTCCGGCGGATTGGCGAGTGCGAGGCTGTCAGCAGTCCTAGAGTCTTGTGTATTGGTAATTCGTGCGTGTGGCACTTGTTGTATTTTATTGGCTAGACTTGGCTCTCACAGGACAGTGATTGTGTATTCGAGTCTGTAATAATATTTTTGGTTTACAGACTTATTGATAGTTTCCGCTTTTCAGTTGTATTATCAGTTGTCATTGCTTCATTAGCCTTGTGTATTGTTTATTGGAGTCATTGTTGACCTCTTGTTTATGATAGCTGATATTATATTATTGTCACGTCTCGGGGACGGCCGCCCTGGGGCGTGACAAAAGTTGGTATCAGAGCCTGGTCCTGTCAGAGCCTAAGTTCGAGTCGTATAGATGAGTCGTAGGATTGTTATCCGAGTACTCTGGTTTTAGAAGTTTTCTTAGGTTGCTGACATGCCTCCTCGCATCCTTGGACGTGGACGTGGCCACCCCTGGACCCCCTTTAAGTTGTCGACTGGGTCGACTAATCAGGGTTTGTGTTGGGTCCCTGTTGTGGGACTAAGGCTTGGGAAGGAATTTCCAGCCCTGTTGTGTCGTTTTGATGGATCGTTGTAATTTCTAAGGTTGGATCGCGTCTCAATTATGGAGCTTCGTTCCCGGACATCGTTATTGCTATTAATCATGGAGTTCGCGTGATGTGCCATTTTCAAGTTTTGAGGATGTGGTATATTGCTCATTAAGGGGTGATGTCTTCTTCCAATCTTCCTACTCAGGATAAGGGGCCTTGCAGGGTCAGCGTTGAGACCCGGGCTAGGGTACTCCGTGTTCCTTGTTTGGTTATCGGGATATCCTATATCGGGACCTCATGGTGCCCTCCTAAGGTTCTTTTCCCAGTCAAGGAATACCTTTGAAGCATCAAATTGATGATGAATTTTTTCTCACTTGGAAGGTGCAATAGCGAGTTGTGAAGCATACGATCGGGATTGAGTGCGTCCTTTTGCAGCTTGGTGGGCGATCGCTTATGGACCGGGATCCATAGCCCCATTTGGAGTCGCTTCGATATATCATCGTGCATTGTAGCTGCCCGGTGTAGCAGAGTCCTGTGAGGTGCTCCATGGGACTATCCACGACGCTTGTTGGTGTGCCCATATAGCAGAGATAGTGGACATGGGAGGCTATCAGGTAGAGGCCACATCGGGAGAGTACTACTGGATGACGTCGAGAGCTTGTACTCCCCGTGATGAATCTGCCCATTGAGTGCATGATGCTGGAGTTCCAATGAGTATAGTTGGGCGACCTGTCGGTGACGGCATGTGAAGCACAGTTCGCGGTACTGTCGCGTTTTGCCCCACATGGGTCGTAAATGAGGAGACGCGATGCTAGCGTTCGTGATAGGACTCAACCGCCATATCAGATAAATGACGTCGCATAGACGTTGTCAGAATTCGACAACCTCCTGTTGCGTGTCTTGCGGATTAAGTGCGGTCGAGCGGCTTACCCAGCGTGTAAGTGTCATCATGAGCGCCAGCCATGCTCGAGGAGTGGAATCTTGGACTTAATCGTCCAAGGAATTATTTTGATCTCCCCATAGGGGTTGAAGATCAAGTACCCCTTGTCACGAATTGATGATCTATTTGACCAGCTCTGGGAGCCAGTGTCTTTCTGCTGATCGATCTTCGTGCAGGGTACCCTAATTTGGAGATCCGGGAGTTTGGCATTCCGTAGGTGGCCTTTCGTGACCGTTTCGGACACTACGAATTTGAGTATTGCCGTCGGGGTAGACGAATGCGCCAGATGCCTACGAAGATCTCAAAAGTTTTATTGGGCCTCCGTGGGCTAATCTGAGTTAGCCTTCTGCATGCCCTCAGGTGAAATTGTGGATCGTCGCGATGGAATGCGTTCGTCCATCAAGATTCCTCAGTGGACGTGGGAGTGAGTTATCATGAATCTCGTTGCGGGCTCGTTAAAGTTATGTTCGGGTCGCGACACCGTCTAGGTGATCAGTGACCGACTGACTAAGTCCGCACTTTCCTCCCTATCCAACTGACTGAATCGCTGGACACTTTGGCGCGTGTATAAACCTTCACGTGATTGTTCGTCTTCATGGCACGCCGGTCGACACTATTTCGAATCGAGACGCGTGGGTTACTTCGAGGTTCTGGCATAGCCTTCAGCAGGCTTTTGCGCGAGCCTCCCTTTAAGTACGGCGTTTCATTGTTGACGGATAGCCAGGAAAGAGGATGGTTTAAACCTTGGAGGACATGCTAAGTGCCTGTATGCTTGATTGTGGGGTTTGCCTGCGAGGCGACTGCTGTTCGAGCATCCAGATGGAATTATAAGAGGCACTCTACAGGCGCTGTATTATACCTCCCTTGTGTTGGGACGGTTGAAGAGCGCCAGTTGGAGCGGCCGCAAATAATTAATTGACCTTGCGGTGGCCGAGGTGGTTCGTGCGTGCCTCTGCACCACCCAGAACCGTCGGAAGGGCTACGCAGGTCATCGTTGCCAGGAGCTTACCTTCGGGTTTGGCGATCAAGTTTCCTGAGGGTGTCCCGGGTAAAGGGCATCCTCTGTTTCGACGTTCGAGGCTAGTGAGTCGGCCCTCCATTCGGACCGTTCTCGTCCTTGAGTGGATTGGGGAGGTGGCTTGTCTTGTAGCCTTTCCCCCACAGCTGGCTCATGCCCGTAACGTCATCTCACAGCTGAGACATTAAGTCCACGATCCTGCTCATATCTTTTAGTTCGAGCGGCTCATCCTCGCGCTGGAGTTGTCGCTCGCGGAGCAGTTGATCGAAGCATGGACCACTGTGAGAAGAGGCTCCACACCAAGACCGTTCCTTCGGTTAAAGTGCGTTGGTAACACCAGTTTGGTGCCCAAACCACTCGGGTGCCAAAGGACTCTATGACACTTCTACGTTCGGTCTTCCCTTTGGGTTTTCCTTAAATTTCGAGGACTAAATTTTCTAAGGGGGGAGAATGTTGGGCCTGTGTCATTTGGAGTCCTAATTTCGATCGGAGTCGCTAAAATTTTGACTTTAGCTACCTACTAGGGTTTTAGGACTCTGATTAATAATATAACTGCATATTATGGGTCCTGTTACTATTTAGTACTGCCCATAAAAATTTTATTTAATTCCGATAACGTTTTTGGAATTATGCAGTTTTGGATTTGGTATTCGGATTTGATTTTGTAAAAATCCAAGATGAAGAGGTAAAAATCCGATATTATTATATGTGATGTTCAGTTTTGATCTAGCTTTCATACAGAAGTGGAATTAGATCGACTGGATTCGTGTATCAAAAGTTATGGGTATTTTTCCGAGTATACCCTGAAGATGGGAAGTCCAGGCAGCAGCCCTATAAGATGTTTAGCCTAGATTTCAGAATAGCTGGAGAGGTTATTTGATCTGGGTGTAAACATAAAAGCTGTAGATATTCATCTTAGCTTTCCAATGCCACTAGAATCGTGCAATTTGGAGCTGTATTGAGGAAGTTATGGCCGTTTTAGTGAAGGCTGTCCAGAGTTTTAGTCCGAGGACGGGTTGGTCATTTCATTTCCTCTTTTCCTATAAATACCCCCCCCCCCCCCAAATGTTACGACCTTGGCCTCTTTTTCCCTCTTTTGCTCTGGTTCAGCCCCTTTTTGGGTGTGTTTTGGGTGGGGGAAATGGTGGTGATGGTGGGGGAGGAGCTCAAATGGAGAGAAGAAGATGTATAAGTGTTGTTGTTTCTTTTCCTTCTCCATCCTCTCCTCCTTTAACTCCCCCTCCCCTCTGGTTCAGCATGAAGAAGAGATCGTGGGCGTGCTTGTGAGCCCCTACACATCCCCCTTGCCTCCCCCTCTCTTGGTAGGATTTTCCCTCTTCTTTTTATAGTTTGTTGGCACATTTGGTGTGTTGGGAGGTGGTGCATGCCAAGTGTTTGTAATTATGTTTGTGTGGTGTATGTGTGTGCTTAGTTGCTTGGGAGTAGGGGTGTCGGCGTGCCCGGGTGTGTGCTGCCCTGTGTGTGCTGTCTGTGCCTAGCAGGCCATGCTTGTTCCGTGCCAGCAGCACCAACAATGGTGCCCAGCAGCCCCAGCACCTGTGCCCAGCAGCCCCAGCACCTATGCCCTGCCAGTCCCAGCACCTGCTGCCCTGGCAGCACTAGAAATTGTGCCCCAGCAGACCCTGTCTGTGCCCAGCAGTGTTCCCAGCGCGGCCAGCGTTTCTGCCCAGCGCGTTATGCAGCGTTCCCAGTGCCTGTTCCCAGCGCGCCCAGCGACTCTGCCTAGCGCGTCCGGCAGCGTTCCCAGCGCCTGTTCCCAGCGCGCCCAGCGACTCTGCCCAGCGCGTCCTGCTACGTTCCCAGCACCTGTTCCCACCATGCCCGGCACCTGTTCCCAGCGTTCTCGGCAGCGTGTCCGGCACCTGTTCCCAGCGTGCCCATCACCTGTTCCCAGCATGCCCGGCAGCGTGCCCCGCGCTCGTTCCCAGCGTGCCCGGCGGCCTGCCCAGCATGCCCTGCCCTGCCTGAGCACCCCGGGTAATGCCCCGTGCGTGCGTGCCTCCCCGTGCGTGCGTGTTGTCTCGCGTGCGTTCTGTCCCGCCTGCCCCGCATGCGTGCTGTTCCACGTGCGTGCTGCCCCGCTCGCCCTGCTCGCGTGCTTCCACTCGACGCGCATCAAACCGGGTATCGGTGAGTGGTCCGATTTCAACCCTTCCGGGAGCGCTCCATGCACGCAGTTGTACATTGCGCATCCTTGGGGCATCTTAACCCCTAAATATGCTAGATATTTGCATGTTAGAGTTGTATAGCTCGTATATTGCGTAGAACCCCTATTCTACCCTATACATGCATAAGTATGTATTCATGTTTGTATGATTGTGTTTTCATGCGCCCCTTGTGTTTCGAGCATGTATTTTGAATGAGTTAATATGCATGCCTTAGGTAGTATTGTAATACTCCTCCCCTATATGAGTAATACCTAGCATGTTAAACCTTGGGTTAATAACCGGATGCGTACTAATATTCCCTTACGATTAGAATGGAGGAATGGTATAGTTGTTGCACCCATCTGTTGGGGCAAAGCTATGACCAGCTTCCTGAGAGGATGAGATTTTCCCTCTCTCTTACCCTCCCTCTTGGCGTAAACTGAGTAAGTATATGTGTGGTTCCTACTAGACTCAGGTTCGCTCGAGAATATTGGCATGCACCCGTTAGTGCGCGAGATCGCGCTTGACCCTTTCCTCCTAAGTTGGTGATAACCAAAGAATGTTATGATTGTATGATTAATGGCCTTATAAGCATGTTTAAGTGGGCCATACCTTATATGCATGTTGTATGATTTGTTGTTTATGATGTAAATCCATGTTAGGGAGTACCCCTATAGTTATATATATATTATCGTGCATGTGGCACATATAATTATGTTATGATTTCTCCTTATATATATATATGCGCATGCTAAACTAATTTGGCCTATCCGTAATAGGCAAGGGTATGACCCGCGGTCGGGTCGTACCCTATTAGTTAAAGCGCTAGCGATGTAATCACCCCTTGCATCCGAGTGATGCATTCGTATCGAATTCTGAAGAATTCATCGTGGCATCGGTTTTGTTAAACCGATAGCTATGGCATTAACTTGAGCCTACCCATGCTAGGTGTGTGTCTGAACCGCCTATTGGGCTATGCCCTTGGCTTTTCTACACGAGTGTAGAGATAGTCCTCGTGTTCGAGTGACGCCTCCGTGTGGGAATACAAGAGTATTCGATATCATCGATATATGTATGTAAGTACCAAGGGTAGTTGGCTTTCTCATAGGGTTCGCATTGCGAACGCCGGGTGCTTCCTCCTGACATCGTCATGAGTCGAAGCTACCCGACATAGAAGCTGTCCTGTATGGTGCCACCACTTGTAGGTGCTACCGATGCGTACCGCGGTACACATCTAGGGAATGTACTGATCGTGGAAGGCCGACAGGTAGAGGCTGCGCGGGAGAGAGCTACCAAGTGATATTTCGGGCTTCAAGTCGTTCTCCCCTTCGTCGGATCCGTGTTGAAGCTGCCCGGTTCGTAGTTGTCCTGTGGGGTGCTCCCAGACGTATTTATGACACCTATTGGTGCGCCCATATGGTAGAGATAGCGGTCATGGAGAGGCTACCAGGTCGAGGCTCTCCGGGAGAGGGCTACCGGATGACGATGGGTGTAGAGCAACTGAGTTCGTTCTAAAAATCCCTAGAGTCACCCCTCCGGGGGCTAGGGTGAGGATGAGTTGTTGACACGTCACCACGTGACCCAAATACCCATCGAGTATACTCTGGGTTTGTTACTTCTGACTATTGAGGTATCGAGGTATATCTCTATCTCGTAGAAGATGGACGCATTGTGTCTCGTTCACCAGTAACACGTGGTGTTATGGTTAACCCTCGTTTGTCCCCGGGTCTCCCTGGAGCTCCCCTTCGGGGGCGGGGGCGACGAATGTATTGAGTCACGTCGCTACGTGACCCATTTGTTTGTTCACCCGTTCCCATATTTGTTGGGTCCGGTTAAGTATCGATGTTGAGTGACATCAATGACAATTATCTCTATGTAGATGATCACAATAGGTTGTGTCGACCAGTAATTCCGCGTCTCTTTGACAAACGGTATGGTCTCTCCCCAAAAGTCCCAAGAGTCTCCCTTCGGGAGTGAGGGTGTGGGTGAGATGGGTTGCACCGCCGTGTGACCCTATTATCCATTGGGTTTCAACCCATGTCTTTCCTTAAATTGAAATTGCCTTAACATTAAATTGTTATAGTGGTGTTTGGTTTCCAACCACTCACTGAGCTTGTAGCTCACCCCTCGCGTACTGTTTCTTTTACAGGGGCGTTGTTGGGCGTGGAGCTGGAGTTTCCCTATGGCGGGGTCTTGCGTGCGTGGAAGCATTCTGTTCGGCGGATTGGCGAGTGCGAGGCTGTCAGCAGTCCTAGAGTCTTGTGTATTGGTAATTCGTGCGTGTGGCACTTGTTGTATTTTATTGGCTAGACTTGGCTCTCACAGTACAGTGATTGTGTATTCGAGTCTGTAATAATATTTTTGGTTTACAGACTTATTGATAGTTTCCGCTTTTCAGTTGTATTATCAGTTGTCATTGCTTCATTAGCCTTGTGTATTGTTTATTGGAGTCATTGTTGACCTCTTGTTTATGATACTGATATTATATTATTGTCACGTCTCGGGGACGGCCGCCCTGGGGCGTGACAGAACCTAGTCCCGAAGCCGTTGCGTTGTGGAAAATCTGTGATGAGGCCCTAATCCGTGCTGAATGTGCGGAGAAGCGAGTCGAAGAGTTGATCCGAACGATCGAGGTGGCTCGTGAGGAAAACAATCTCCCCAGTCAGCATCGACCTGCCTCTCCGATGCCAAACGATCCAAACAAACGGGCATGTCCCGAGGGAAGAACACCCCGAGCAACCGGCCGTCTCGTCGAATGCCGCCGCACCTTCCAAACGTCCATGGGATGGGATCACGTGTGGCTCGACCGTCGTATCCTTCACAACATGAAACCTCGCACACCGGGCGACATCGTCATGCAGACAGCGCACCTGATCAACAATTCCCCTTTCATTGATGAGATCGTCCGCGCTCCCAAACCAGATAAGTTTACCCCTCTGAAATTCAAATTTTTCGAAGGGAAATCTGATCCCACCGAACATATTTTTCATTACCAGCTCATGCCCCTGGATGCAGGGGATGACGCGCTGCTGTGCAAGGTCTTCCCGCAAAGTCTCGGAGGGCAGACCTTGACTTGGTTCCGAAAGCTCCTCGCCGGCTCCATCAACAACTTCAAGGGACTCTGCGAGGCGTTTATCAGTCATTACATCTGTCATTGCAAGCCCAAGAAGGATGTTGCGAGCCTGTTCGGGATGAAGCAAGCCGAAGTTGAACGCCTTCTGGATTATCTCACGCGCTTCAGCGTCGAGATGACTCAAATCGAGGCGTGCGATCCTCAAACCGCAGCCATGGCTTTTCGTGGCGGCCTCCTCTCGGCGGGCCATCTCCATGAGTCCCTGGTTTGCAAACCGCCTTCTGTTCCATCCGCCTCGAAGACGACGTCTTGTTCGCAGCACGAAAAGCAACAATTGTCATGACCGTCGCGCCACCACGCAAAGACGCTCACCCCCCAAGAAGCAGTCTTCCGTGATGTCTCAGAAGGACCAGGAAAAGCCCGACGGGCCTCGACCCTCGAAGGCGAGGGACTTCACATTTACTCCACTCACCGTGTCAGCACGACATGTATGGCTTGAAAACAAAGATAAGGGTTATTTCAGGTCACCCTTTCCGTTGCGCAGTCCCGTCGAAGGAAGGGATAAAACCCGCAAATGTGAATTCCACAACGAGATCGGGTACACCACTGAGGAATGCAGGAGCTTGCGTGGACAGATCGAGAACCTCATACGAGATGACAGGCTTACACATTACGTGGAGCGGCAACCTCCCGTCATCAAGGCCGGCCTCAGTGATAAAGCAAACGCGTTGAAACGCGATGCGGCCCCTACCAGGATCGTGTCTGTCATACACGGAGGACCTGACGTCTTCAGCGCCAACCAAAACTCGGGGAATCATACCAGGTCGCGGAAGCGTCACACGACCAGTCTGCCTCGCGAACGGAAACCGCTGTCAACTCCATTCAGTTCAGAGCGGATGATCTGGAGCAGGTATCCTTCCCCCACGCTAACCCATTGGTCATCACCATCTACATATGCAATTACCAGGTACAAAGGGTGATGGTCGACGGAGGAAGTAGCGCCAATATCCTATTCCTTGATGCTTATCGGCGAATGGGGCTCGACATCGAAGCAATCAGGCGTACCACCCCTCCTTTAGTCGGGTTCGATGGCAAACGGGTGAGCCCTATGGGGATGACTACTCTCCCTGTTACGGTCACCGACCGCACTCTCAACGTGAAATTCATCGTCATCGACTCCCCTTCGGCCTACAATGCAATCATGGGGCACGAGTGGATTCATCAATGGAAGGAGTTCCGTCCACTCTCCACCAAGTAATGCAGTGCCTTACGAAAGATGGACGATCCACCATTGACATTCGAGGAGATCAACTGGCCGCGTTGAGGTGTTACGCCCTCGCGTTTCGCACCCCCCAAGGTCCCGGCGAGGGACCACCACCTGCCACCTTATAGTAATCAGCCGACCGGCCATTGAAGTGGGTGCAGGCGCTACTCGAAATCGAGCCAGACCCATCCACTCTCGAGCTGGTCGATATTATCTCTCTGGACGAGCGCGATCTAGCCGATATGCTGACGTGTTCGCTTGGGACCACACCGATATGCTGGGAATCGATCCTGGCATCGCCGTCCACGAGTTAAACGTAAGGCGAGATGCGGTCCCCGTCAAGCAAAGACAGCGCCGGTTCGCGCCCGAACGCAACAAAGTAATCTCAGATGAGATTGATCGACTCCTCACAGTAGGCTTCATCCGTGAGGTGCACTATCTCGACTGGATATCTAATGTCGTCCTCGCAGAAAAGAAAGGAGGAAAGTGGCGAGTGTGTATCGACTTCGTCAACCTCAATAAAGCGTGCCCCAAGGACGGATATCCGCTGCCAAAGATTGACCATCTTGTGGACGCAACGGAGGGATACGAGCGTCTATCGTTTCTGGACGCCTATTCAGGCTACAATCAAATCCCTCTCCACCCGAACGATCAAGAAAAAACCGCGTTTATTTTGGAACGCGATCTGTATTGCTACAAGGTAATGCCCTTTGGACTCAAGAATGCTGGCGCCACCTTCCAACGCTTGGTCAACAAGGTCTTCGGACACTTGATCGGGCGAACGATGGAAGTGTACATCGACGAGATGGTGGTGAAGAGTAGCAAGCACGACCAGCACCTGCAGTACTTGGCCGAAGCCTTCGATGCCCTTCGCAAGCATCGCATGAGGTTGAACCCAAGTAAATGCTCATTCGGCGTTTCCTCTGGGCATTTCTTGGGTCACATAGTGCACCGGCAGGGGATAGAGGCCAACCCGACCAAGGTCAAAGAGCTGTGGGATTCCGCCGCCCCAAAGACCATCCGCGACATCCAGGTGATCACCGGCCGAATTGCCGCCCTATCTCGATTTATTTCTTGTCTTTTAGATCGTTGTCATTCGTTCTTTCAGGTTATTAAAGGCACGAAGGGCGAGGTCTGGACGGATGCTCACCAGATCGCTTTCCAAGGTCTAAAAGACTATCTCAGCCGGCCACACATCCTGTCCGTTCTTGATCCACATGATCGAAAGGGAAGCTCCCTGCTGGATGGACCCGATCGAGGCCTACATCCGCGACGGCGTGCTACCCACAGCTCAAGTTGAGGCACAAAAGATTCATCACCGCTCCACTTGCTACGTCATCATAGAAGGATTGCTTTACGACGCAATGCTGGCGGCCCGTTCCTCCGATGCCTAATTTCAACCGAGGCCAAGCCGCTCATGGAGGAGATCCGTGAAGGGTCATGCGGCGATCACTCCAGTGGGCGGTCACTTACCCATCGCATCCTCTCGCAGGGATATTATTGGCCCACTTTGAGGAAGGATGCCGCAATGTTAGTCCGCAGCTGTAAAAAATGCCAGAAGTTCTCCCCGATCACTCATCTGCCGGCCGAGGAGCTCCATACTTTGACCTCCCCCTGGCCATTCGTTCAATGGGGGATGGATATTACTGGCCGGTTTCCAACCACGGCAGGGGGGATGAAATACGTGCTCCTTGCCACCGATTATTTCACTAAGTGGGTCGAGGCAGAGGCATACAAGACAGTGAAGCACTCTGACGTCAAAAATTTTCTCTGGAAACATCTTATTTGCAGGTTCGGTGTTCCAAAGGTCCTCATTGCAGATAACGGGTTCCAATTCGAAAATGCCCCGATCCGCCAGTTCTGCGACAAATACGGGATTCAATAACGCTTCTCCTCTCGAGCGTACCCGCAGGGAAATGGACAAGCCGAGGTGACCAATCGTACGATTTTCACCATGCTCAAGAAACGACTCGACGAAAAGAAGGGTGTGTGGCTCGAAGAACTCCCAGGGGTCTTATGGGCCTACCGCACCACCCGACGGAAGCCGACCGGGAGTCACCATTCACCCGCGCCTACGGAATCGAGGCGGTGATCCCCTCGGAAATTGGCTTGCCGACCTTGCGAACTACATTTGCCCTCACCAAGCAAAATGAAGAGGCCCTCGCCACTAACGCTGTGCTTTTGGAAGAAATCACAGAGGACGCCTCAATACGCCTGGCCGCCTATCAGCGCCGACAGGCTCAACACTTCAACAAGAAGGTCCACGCACGCTCGTTTTCGCCAAATTTTCTAATTACAGGTAATGGGCCGGAAAACCGAGCCCACTCAATCCAGACCAACCAAACAACAATCCTCCAAGCCCAAGCCCAACTCGGCGAACGTCCTCGACCCGATAACACCGCGGCCTAGCCAATCCCGAACGTAAGCGGACCCGGCCCAGGGACCCGAGGTAGGAGAACGGGAGTGGTCGGATCCGATTATCCGAATCCGGTACGTAGGATTTTACCCCTCCAGATAGGTTAAGCATGTTTTTAGAAAAAATCTTTCCCGTGATTAAATTTCCATTATCAACAAGGGTAAGATTCAAACACAATCTTCTAGCTAACATAGGACACCTCTACCAATCGATCTGTGAAGAGATTTGATCGCAATAATACATCATCTAACATGTCTGTCATTCTGCAATGCATCCTCCATTATCAACAACCCTTGGCATGGTATTCAACTAAAAGAATGGGACTTGTTGCTTGGGCTTGTTATATAATATGCCTTGCAACTTCATTGGTGGCCTTGTTCAAGTGATGTTTGGTGGCCTTGTTCAAGTGATGTCAACACAAAAAGGATTTTAGGTGAGTCACACCCACGTTTTGTACTCATGAAGAGCGGATGCCAATTTCTCTCTAAGAAACTCATTGAATATATATAGCAGTGTTTTTCAAATTAAAATTAGTGCAATCAATAGACCATTTTTAGTGCGATAATTTTGATTACATATTTTTTTTATTCAGTCATCATTATTTTCATTTTATTTGTGAATTGATGTGTATAAGGTATGAATAAAAAACTATAATCCTTTATATATACTTTTAGAACTTATGCCATACAGACAGAACTACCAGATTATATTGATATGCATGAAACAAACTCTTTTTTTTTTTGCTATTCATCCCTTGTTTTGCACCCCAAACAAGGGATTCATTCTACTATTCAACCCTTTGATGAAAGACAATTCAATCTCTATGTCCAGTAGAACTTCATCCTTGCCTGGAATTCTATTCCACAAGACTTGGCAACAATATCAACTGTGCTACAATCAAAGGCCAAGTACTAACACAAAAAAAAAAAAAAAAACACCAAGAAACCTCTAGTGCTAAATGTTATATATTCAAAAGAACATATTTTCATACGCTTTTAAGAGTTATTTTGGAATATTTCCCTATGTAATTATTCATTTATACATGCATATTAAGAAAAAAATTATTCTTTATATTCAATGCATATTTTGCACAAATTAACAATATTTATACAATTAATATGCATTATTATATTTTTCAAATGGAGCCATATTTTAAAATTCAAAAATCTAAATTTGACAATATTTAAATTTTGTAGGATTTAAATTTGACAGGTTATAAATTGGAGAAGAATTAGCATTCAAAGCTTCATCAAAACTTCTAAATTGATCCACCAAATCAGTAAAATCTTCAATTAAATAAGCTTTGACATTTCCAACAAATCAACAAGATCTCCAACAGATTTTGTAATTATATCTCCAACATATTATGAAAATCAGCATTAACAACTCAATCAAATCAGCATTTACAACCAATTGAACCCTCAAAACCCTATAAAAAGGGTACTGCAGAGAGAGAAGAAGGAAGCTCTTTATTGAGCTAAGAAGGAATTTTTTTCCAGCTTTTGTTCTTTCTTTTCTGTTTTGAGTTTTTTTGTTTATAGTTTTTGTTTTTGTTTTTGTTTTTAGTTTTTTGATATTATAGATAGAGATTTTATTGTGTTTTCAATAAAAGTATATTTTTATTTTATTTTCATGGAATTTTATTATTATAGAATTTCACCAACCATGGTAGGCTAGAAAATCCTTCCATCAAGGAGAGGATTCCACCTTATGCGTTTGAGTGATTGATTCTTTTCTTTGTGCATTGATGTTTTCCGATTTGTTCTTCATGTTTATATAGTTTTTTTAATTCAGATTTCTTTTGATTATGGGTATTTTAATCTTCCATTGTTCTACTTAGATGGGATATAATTGATGCTTTATAAACCCTATTTTTAAATCGAGTAGAAGTAAACCGCTTTTGAAATAGTTTGTTATCATTAAATGCAAATGAAAGAATCATCACGATACATGTGAGGTGGATTTTCAATCCTTGGTGGTCTTCTTTTATATATCGATTTCAACTTTAGTTTTGAAAATAATTTTTTTTTAAATTAATCATTGACAATTTGTTTTTGAACCTTTTGCAAAAGAAAATTGATAATCTTTTACTTTTATTTGTTTGTTTCAATAGCCTTCTTGTGGGATCAACCTCTTACTATCACTTTATACCAAAAGTAGATAAAAGTCTTATATTTTGTTGGCGAATACGAGATTTTAATAACAATCAAAGCCACCAACAAATTGGTATGTAAAAACCCTCCAAGAATAGAATGGCTCAAATCTCTCATGGGTTAAGTCTCCACTAATGATTCTTCTAGTTCTGAACCTGAAATTTCACTTTTTCATTTAGGCTACGTATATGTGGCTATAAGTGCTAAATTTTTTTTTCAAGACTTGAAATTTGTGAAAAACATTTTAGACACCGGATAAAATTAACAACTAAAGTGAAAATTGATCTGGCAAAACAAATGCATCCCAATGATTAAATTTTTCCCAAAATTTCTTTTATTATTATTATTATTATTATTATTTATTTATTTTTGAAATGTTACATCAAAATTTGTTGATTACATTAAAGAGAAACAAACATACATCAATGGCCTCCATGTATCACTCACATCATCTCTATATGGTGGCTGAGATTTCCTGCTAACGTGGGCAATGCATTGTCTCATTTAGATAAAGCAAGTGACCACAGCTCAAATGGAATGAATAAACCTCACCCACTCTGCCACTCAAATAAAAACTAAAAATTAAAAACATTAGTCAGATAAGCCAAAAGAACAGGTAGGCATTTAATAAGCATGAAATGGCTGCATCTGGAAATCACTCTCATTATATATACTCCTTGAGGAGGACCACCAGGTGAAACTTTCTCTATAGATTAGAGCTACTATTGCTGACTAGCTTGCTGTATCTCACTCTCACCTTCCACCCATCATGTGAAGGGAGGAGCAGCAGTGCAGCACAAACATGTCTTATCCATTAATCCCACGTGTGCACATAAAAACAAAAAAATGTAAGTGATGATAAACAATGAAAAACATTGGGTTTTGACCTTCCTAGAATGAACCCTTGTTTGTTAAACTTCAAGACCCCCTTAGCGGGGTGGTCGAGACACACCCTTCCCCAAGAGGAGGTCGGGTGTTCGATCCCCGAATTTGTCAAGCAAAAAAAAAAAAAAACTTCACTGTCAGTATACACCTAGAAGAAACATAAAAAAACATGTAAGCACTACAAGTATAACTGCATGAACTAGGGCGGTTATTTTATTAGGCAAGTTATGCAATTGTCTAAAGTTCAGATGCACAAAAATCCTTAAATTATTTTTTTTATAAGTAGGTCCAGATATTGATCAATAATAGTTTAATACATTATAAAAAAACATTTATTTTTTAAAAAAATTAATAGTAATTTTGATATGGTTAAAAAGTAACCAATTAATGATTGACAACATTTTATGATAACTAAAAAAAAAAAAATTTACATGACTAATAAGATTTAAATGCTTTTTTTACTCCAAAAAAATGGGAATATGAAATCACAAGGCCTGTGCCTCTTCATACTCTCTTCTTTTGTTCTTTTCACTCTATTTAATTTTAATTAAAAAAAATTTCTCACTTTATTTATTTTTTATATCAAGAAAACATCTCTGTGCTTTTTGTTTGCTATGAATGAAAAGAAAAACTCTGTGGTGTGGACAATAACAAGCTAAAGAACAAGGTCTTCTTTTATTTAAATAAATAAAAACTTGAATATAAAAGTTTAATTCATAATATTGCATCCCAAGAAGCTAGAAGAATGATTTCTAAGTAAAAAATTAAAATTAATAAATAAATAAATAAGTATAAAAATTATATTTAAAATTAAGGCCTAAACCTTATAATATATTGAGCCGGCCTGCATGAACGGCTGTCCCAAACATTATCCATTTTTTCGAATAACGTAGAATTAATTTAAACATAATAACCAGAATCAGTATCAATAAAATGAAAACAATGCTAACGGAACAACAACCCCCCCCCCCCCCCCCCCCCCAAAAAAAAAAAAAAAAACAATGAATGTAACAAGTAATTTTAGAATTGCTGTGTGCTGAATGTTGACTTGTCACCCATATCAATAATTTCCTATAATTTGAGGCGAGGACAAAATTCATCTAACAGGGCATTTTGATAATTTTTCCATGAGAGGGTATTTTGATAAATTCACATCAATGTATATCCACTGTGTGTGTCATTTGTATTTTTTTTTTATTATCACCCAAACGTAGCTATTTTAACTCTTTTTTTTTTTATTCTTTGGGGGTGTTGATGAGGGTCATCCACCCCACCCCCTTTATTTTTATTTTTTTTCCTTTGTGTTTTGCTCATTTTCATCATCTCCCTGTAACCCCAATTTCAGACATCGTCTGTTTCTTGAAATAAATATGCCTACATTCGACTAAAAAAAATCACCCAAACGTAGCTACCTATCATGTAATTTCACCTTCATTTTGCTTTGTTTTTTAATAATACACGGTTACTATTATATGCTGTTTTGGTTGAAAAAAAAAATAATTTGTGTTATACACTAAGATAGAACTCCAAACACTATGATATCACGGTGTATGGGGGCTGCAAAATAGATTGAGTATACCAGTACTCTATTTTAATGGAAAATGTTAGACTCAGTCATTTTTATCAACCAAAAGTCAAACCACAGATTTTTTTTAAAATAGTAAATATCATATAATGAGGCATATGCTTTAATAAAACAAGTGTATATCACTCCATTTTGAGTTGAATGAACCCAATTTTAGTAAGTGTAAAAAAGAGATATATACATTGTCTATTGAGATATATGCTTCACTGGATTTCTAACAAGGTATATAGAACTGTATTTTAGATTTATAGAAAAACTGAGTGTAACAACTCCATTGTTTTATGCAACCTTATATCTAAAATATAATAAACAACACGCGCAGTTGCACGTACAGTCAACTAGTATACAATTAATTCACAATACTTTTTTCATCGTTATATTCTCAAGCGTTCCGTTTTAAAATGGAGCATTCCGTCTGTTTGGTTCGTATATAGTTTATTCGAACATAAAATAATTATACAAAGATATATGAAAATTAAATGATATTTCTGTTATTGGCGAGTCAGTTATATTCTAATCTGATGAAAGAGGAAAGTTGATGCTAGTGTTGGACTCTATATCTTTAAACTATATTTGCCGCCCCCCCCCCCCCCCCCCCCCCCCACAAATAAGAGTCTGAAGGGTGTAAGAAAAGGTCAATTATAGGGTGTTCATCAAAAACAATTTACTAGAGTACAAAGACTAGTACATCTTTTACCCCCAAATCAACATTTAATGGGTTTTGCTCTCTCTTTTCCCCCCCAAACACTCTCTTTCTCCCCCAAAAATATGAGAAGGTGAAACCACCTCCACCAACGCCCCCCAACCGCCCCCAACACAAATCGCACTCCCCATCGCGCCCCCGACGCATGACAGTGTACATACAGTGCATAACAGTGTACACAGTAGAGTCCATATAACATGTTTAATAGTATACACATAATGCATAACGGTGTACATAGTAGAATCCATATAACATGTTTTAACTTTCAAACATCATCTCCTATTCAAACATTAACATATCCTGTTTCAATATTAAAATATGTTTTTAACATCAACATCTGCCGTTCTAACATTACATCATGTAAAACACCATCATCACCTATATAAAACACCACACCAAATTAATATCATGTACACATTACATTTGCTATTTATATGTATTACTCACTTCTTGTATTTTCTTTATGCGATGCCCAATCTTTCTAGCTCTTTGAATGACTTTGGCTGCGTACTCCCTCTTGGAATGTTTTTTTGCTCAAAATCCATATTGGTTATATGAGGTCTTCGGCTATCAATGTGATCGGCCTTCCACCAATATCAAAATAATCTCCATCAGGGTTGTTGTAGAGACGTCAATCAACTCTGTTGGAACTACATTTTATGAATGTTCACTAAGATGTTGAATGGAGTCTTATTGAACAATCTCTTATGGCAGTCTTTAATTGTCATCTCATCCATCACGTTTTTGTAGTAGATTGAAAACATCTATGCCGCACTAGCATAGATTTGGGGAGGAAGGACATCATAGTTCCTGTTATAAGAGTACAAAAATTGATTAACAATGTACAAATAATTTTAACAGTGTACACATAAAGGTTAATGGTGTATTTAGTCAATATTGGATAAAAAAAATTAAGTCACCCGATCATAACTCCAAATGTAAAAGGGTACCCAACCCACAAGTCCAAGAGGCACAATAACCCATTGAAACAAGATCTCTCCCCCCAATACTGATGAATGCATCCTAATAAATTTCATATATTATTTCTAGAGATCAAATATACATCTTGTAAAGGTTTTATATCACATTTTAATTTGTTATTATATTAATTTCTATTTATCAGTGAATTTTAGAGTTCTTTTTATAATAACCCGAACCCTCTTAAGCTATTTATACTAATATTTATATGTTTGCATTGCAGAATATGATAATTTTATGCTATTGGGCTTTTGGTCCTTATTACTCTTGAAGTCTTGCATTTGGTTTAATTTCGAAAAGCACGTTCGAGTATTTGGGATTCACACTAAACATATGAAGTTTTCATATTTGAGTTACCTTTCATATAAAATTAGTTTAGCATTATTTAGAGTTATATTAGAAAAGTTATGGTTGTTTTACCGTTTCTGCCCTTAGAAGAGGAAATCGCGAGGTCTTCTGTTCGTCGCTATTTTTAATATAGTTGGAGGTTTCTTCTGATTTTGGCTTAAACATAGAAATTGTAGATATTTTCGTTAGCTTTCCAACATAAGTTGTTTCATTTGAAGTGAACTGTCCTACGAGAAGTTATAGCTGTTCGAGTCGAGGCTGCACAGATTGTAGTGGAAGAGCATTTCTGTAATTTTGTGGAATCCAAAGTTTTAAATTAATTGAGTCGGTGGGAGTGGCTGATGATATTGAGAGAGAGAGCGAGAGCTCGTGCTACACTGGGTAAAGATTTTTTTTCTTTTCATTGTTATTCTTCATCTAGGGTTGTTCTATTTCAGTTTTGAATCAAAATTGTGATTTGGGCTGAGATATGAATATATTTTTGGGGCCGGATAAAGAGGAATTTGAGGGTTGATTTTACTATATCAATTTAGGATTTGTAGTGGGGATGACATGTTTGTCTTGGTAGATTTGGAATTGCTTGATTAATGGGGTATTATTTCGTGGGGTTATATTTTAGTATCTGATTGAGGTTATATTTTGATCAGTGGGTTCCTTTCTACGTGGATTATGAGCTGGAATAGGATGAGTCCAGCTTGGGGTGTTGAATTGTGAGGTAAGTGACCCGACTTTTACTTGTTCCATTCCATTCCACGTTGTATTATTGTAAGTGACCCTATTGATATTTGTTTGTTCCATTCCATTCCACACTCCATTGTTGTTGTCAGTATTTGATTTGCTGTTTGGGTTATTCGAGAGTCTGTAATTGATCAAGATTCTGAATATTCATATCATTGGTCTGCTTATTTTGATATTCCAAGGTATTCCTTATTCTGTGACCCTTTTAAATAATCTATTATTGATTCTCGTGAACTTAATTGACTTGTTAGTATGGTGAGCCTTCTTTGATCTTATTATATAAATCCTAGTGATTTGTTGGCATCCTATATGATCAGCGTGATTGTGCTGTCCGACAATGGAGCTTTGTGGTACTTGATTTCGATGCTTATTATTTACCTTTTTGTTTGCATGGAGTTGGATGACCATAGATCTTACATTTGGGTTGAGGATTAGCTCCCCATGAGCGTGCATGTACATACAGGTCCTTTAGGCAGGCCGGTTAATACCCTACCGTGCCTGGACGGCGGGGGGCCAGGTAGCGTTTTCCGCGGTAGACGTTTCGAGGGCCACGCGCGAGGTTTGTGTGTGACAACTGAGACTTTTAGACCGCAATTAAACTAATTTTTTAGTCATTTTTCAGATATTCCAAATTTTTATAATTTGGCATGGTTGAAATCCTTGTGTTGTTAGCTATCCAACGCTTTTTACGGATCATGAATCGGACTTGTGTCGAGCAAGTTATAGCCATTTTTGTGCCTTGGGGAAAACTGCCCAGAGGCGGCTACTTGAAAGTAGCCATCCCTGTCGAGGGGTGGCTACTCGAAAATAGCCGTCCCTCATCAGGCGGCTCAATCCAACAAGCCGTCGGGCACCTGTGCGCAGAAACGCAGAAATTTAGGGATTTGATGAAACTGTCGAATATTTGATTGTTTTCTTCAGGGGTAAGTCATTGCATGTGTTTAACCTTATAAATGCCTAGTTTTGGATGCCCTAGGACCCATTTAAAAACTCTAATACGAGTCCTCTCTCTCTTGTTTTATCAAACCCTAAAAGAGGTCTTTTGGGTGATTTTTGAAAGAAAGTCCTTTGTGGAATAAGGTGGGTTCTTTTACTTCGTTTTTCTTTAATAATATTAGAGTTTTAATTGCTACTGATCACCAATGATGGGTTCATCCCGAGGTGATTCGGGTTTGTGTGGTTTTATGGGTTTTTCCTTCATTTTATTTCATGATTTTATTTGATATTGAATTGTTTTGGATCTTGATGTTATGTTAATCCATTGATGAGGTTTTTAAGATGTTTTTACAAGATTTACATGCTGTTTTTGAATATTTATACATAGATCATGGTTAGGGTTATTTTTCTTAAGATAGAAAGCATGTTTAGGGTTTCTAATGCCTTGTTTTGGGTACCACCTTGCATGAATCCGAACCTCATATGATTTCATCACTGTTTTGATGATTTTTATTGCTGATCTATGTGATTTATTCGTATATATATTAGATCTATGGTTTTCAAGGTTTTTCGGATGGATTGCATAAGCTTTCGATGCATTACTCATTGCCTTGCATGGATCTAGGGTTAGGAAGACATGATCATCATATTAAATTTATTAGATCTAGGTCCTTGTATGGTTATGATGTTTTCTAGTTTTTATGTATTCAGATTTATATTATTATTATTTAGGTTTTGTCGATTTATCGATGTTTGAATAGAAATCATGCCTAGGTCTACACAAATTTTTCATGCATGATAGAAACATGTATTAGGATATTTGTTCACCATCAACCTACTGTTGTTTAATATTTAAATACTACTTTAAGGTATGAAAATATATGGTGTTAATATTACCACTTTTCAAATTTGTTCTATAGAGATTTCATCGTTTTTTTTGGTATTTTGATTTATTATCGAATCGATTATTTAGGGATCAAACTTAAATATTTTCAATGTGTTTTTATCTGTATTTTCTGCATGAGAGAGAGTAGGTACGTGTTTTTGAATGTTTGGGTAGGAAGTCGGGGTCATTGAGGGCATATTTGCTGTTTTGGGTCTGTCGGGGTGGCTACTTGAAAGTAGCCGTCTGAGATCAGGCGGCTAGGTTTGAGTAGCCGTTGGAAGCCAGGCGGCTACATTTGAGTAGCCGGCTGAGCCCAGTATTTTGGTGATCTTTGATTTAGTTAATCATGATATTCTGTTTCTGATCTGGTTCATTGGTATGAAAATCTTCAGGAGCAGTAGACTCTCGTTAGCTTCCTTGTTAGTCCGGTAGTCTTGCGTAGGACCGGAGGTGAGTGGGTCTAGTCTCTAGTAGCTTTGAAAAACTACCTATATTTATCATATTCGCATCATGCTTATGTTATGATACGACTGTTATCTTGAGTATAGAATTGCATGAGCATGACATCATGTTTTGAGACGTTATTTTGCGTATGAACCGTATAATGATTATTATGTTATTCTTGCATGCAAATATGTGAATTGTAGAGGTCATCTTGCATGCATATCATTCGTCTACGTGACATCATCTGCGTGACGAGGGTCTGCGTGACTCAGTCTAGTAGGACCGTGTCTGCGTGACACCCGTCTGCGTGACGATTGGTCTGCGTGATCAAGCTCTAGTTGGAGCGCTTTTGGTTGCGTGCCATACGGGCATGCGTGTCCGTTGCATCATACGCATCATGTAGATAGTATGAGAGGATGGTTATTTCCTTTAATGAGAAGCATTCCATTTTATCGTAATATTTGTGAAAATTTATATTCTGTTGGTTCAGATATTTTAGAAATCTTTCTGAAGTTGTAATATTATTATTATTATTATTACTATTGGGACGCTAAGGTCCATTCACTGAGCGTGTGGTAGCTCACCCCTCCTTTTCCCAACCTTTCAGAGTAGCCGTTGGCGATCGTCGTTCGTGGTGGGTGTTGGCGATCGAGTTCTCATTTATTCCGTTGCATTCGTAGGTGCTTGAATAAGCCTTCTTCTTGGCATGTAGTGGACGTCCTTAGCTTTAGCAGCAAAACCAAGAGATGTTTTATTTTAAGCAAATAAAGTACTCGTGTGTAATCATTCGTCTAAGAATGAATTATTGTGATCCTGGATTTGGTTTATGTTTATGTCTTAAAAACTTATGTGTTTTGAATTAATATGTTAATTTATTTCATTAAAAAAATTTGAGGTTGACGTGACGCACCGTATCGCCTGACTTAATAAAGGATAATGGGTACGGGGGCGTTACAGAGTGGTATCAGAGCCTAGGTTTTCCTGTTAGGGCTAAGGACATTGGATAGAATTGTTAGGCCTGCATTCATATAGGTCATGTTCTAACTGGGTGTTATTTCATTGGAGAAAGCTTGAGATGGCAAGTAGCAGCAACATTATTGTTGCAACCCCTACCGGCGAATTGATCACCATTCGATCAGTCTATCGCGGATGTATGGTCCGGATAGAAGATCAGTGTCTTGTCGTAAATTTGTTGATATTAGAGATTCAAAAGTTCGATGTCATCCTTGGCATGGATTGGCTCTCTGCCTATCATGCTAACGTGGACTATTTTTCAAAGACAGTATCGTTCAAGATTCCACGGTTACGAACGTTGCGATTTGTCGGCGATGGGGGTGTGGGACCATTGGGTATTATTTCAGCATTGCAAGCTCAGCATCTTCTGGAGAGCGGTTGCATGGGGTACATAGCAAGCATTGTTAATACTAAGGCGGTGAAAGCAAGTATCGAAAGAACATCGGTGGTCACTGAATTTCCTGAAGTCTTTCCTGACGATCTACCGGGACTACCACCTGATCGTGAAATAGAATTTTCTATCGATCTAATTTCCGGTACGGAGCCAATATCAAAAGCCCCTTATCGTATGGCACCTTCAGAGTTGGCAGAATTGAAGGCTCAATTGGAGGAACTGCTGGAGAAAGGATTTGCACGATCAAGTGTATCTCCTTGGGGTGCAACGGTGTTGTTTGTCAGAAAGAAGGATGGTTCGTTGCGTCTATGCATCGATTACCGTCAGCTGATTCAAAAGACGATCAAGAATCGATATCCACTTCCGAGAATAGATGACTTGTTCGACCAACTTCAGGGGGCTACGGTCTTCTCCAAAATCGATTTGAGGTCGGGTTATTATCAGTTGAAGATAAAGAAGGAAGACATCCCGAAGACGGCCTTTCGTACTCGATATGGGCATTATGAATTTCTGGTCATGCCATTTGGTTTGACAAATGCCCCTGCAGCATTCATGGACATGATGAATAGGGTCTTTAAGCCTTTCCTTGACGAGTTTGTGGTTGTCTTCATTGATGACATCTTGATATACTCAAAGAGCAAGGAAGAGCATGCTGAACATCTTCGTTTGGTACTCCAGAAATTGAAGGAGCATCAACTCTATGCAAAGTTCAGTAAGTGTGAGTTCTGGTTAGAGAGCGTGACGTTCCTCGGTCATGTCATCTCTAAAACCGGAATATCAGTCGACCCCTCGAAGATCAAGGCGGTGATGGAGTGGAAGCAACCGATGAATGCTACGGAAATTCAGAGTTTTCTGGGCTTAGCGGGTTACTATCGAAGATTCGTTCAGGATTTCTCGAAGATTGCAGTTCCGTTAACCCGTCTAACTCAGAAGAACGCCAAGTATGTCTGGTCTGAACAGTGCGAGAAGAGTTTCCAAGAGCTGAAGCGGAGACTTACGTCAGCTCCTATTTTGACCATTCCATCTGGTCCTGGTGGGTACGTGGTGTATTGCGACGCTTCTTATCGAGGCTTGGGTTCTGTGTTAATGCAAAACGGGAAGGTAGTCGCATATGCATCTCGTCAGCTGAAGGTACATGAAGTAAATTATCCCACTCATGACTTGGAATTGGCGGCAGTAATCTTTGCTCTAAAGATTTGGAGGCATTATCTCTACGGCGAGGAGTTTGAAGTCTTCACGGACCATAAAAGTCTGACGTATCTGCAATCTCAGCCAGAATTGAATAATCGTCAGAGGCGATGGGTTGAATTTCTGAAGGACTACGATTGCAAAATCCAGTATCACCCCGGCAAAGCTAATGTTGTCGCGGATGCACTAAGTCGTCAACCTTCGAGAATTTTATCGTACATGATGGTGGGTCAGTGGAGACTGTTGAATGAAGCGGGACCTTTTTAGTGTGGTGCGATCATCTGAGAAAGGTTTCATTGCACGGCTTGTTGTTAAGCCGGATCTCATCGATGAAATTAAAAAGGCACAGTTGGAGGACGAAGAGTTGAAGAAGGTCTCATCCGACAATGACCAAGGATTGAAGCCGGACTTTGCCATCCGAGCTGATGGAGTGTTTTCGAGGTCGTGTTTGCATTCCTGCGGACGCCGAGTTGAAAAAGAGGATCCTTGACGAGGCACATAGATCTCGGTACACCGTACACCCTGGTGGTACGAAGATGTATCGGAATCTCAAATTAAATTTCTGGTGGAATGGGATGAAGAAGGATGTTGCGGAGTTTGTGTCGAAATGCTTGGTGTGTCAGAAAGTTAAGGCGGAACACCGAAGTCCAGCTGGAAAACTACAACCATTGAAAATTCCACAGTGGAAGTGGGAACATGTCACCATGGATTTTGTGACTGGTCTACCAAAGTCAAAGAAGGGACGTGACGCTGTTTGGGTTGTAGTGGACCGATTGACGAAGTCCACACATTTTCTGGCAATGCGCGTGAATGATTCACTAGAAACGCTGGCGAAATTATATGTACGAGAGATTTTTTGTCTCCACGGAGCTCCGGTTAGTATTGTTTCGGATCGCGATTTGCATTTCATCTCACGATTTTGGAGTGCTCTCCAAACGGCGCTAGGGACGAGATTGAACTTCAGCACAGCATTTCACCCTCAGTCAGATGGACAGTCTGAGAGGACGATCCAGATTTTGGAGGACATGTTGAGGGCTTGTGTGATCGATTTCGGTGGAAGCTGGGAAGATCACTTAGCCTTGGCAGAGTTTGCATACAATAGTAGTTTTCAAGCGAGCATTCAGATGTCACCTTTCGAAGCACTGTATGGAAGAAATTGCCGCACACCTCTATGCTGGAATGAAGTTGGCGAGAGAAGTCTTATTGGGCCAGAACTCGTACAGGATACGATCGACAAGGTGAAATTCGTTCGAGATCGGCTTCGGACAGCGCAGAGTAGACAGAAAAGCTATGCCGACAATCGAAGGCGGGAGTTGGAGTTCGCGGTGGGAGATCACGTGATCTTGAAGATATCTCCATCCAAGGGCATAGTTCGATTCGGACAACGGGGAAAGCTGAATCCACGTTTCATCGGACCATTTGAAGTTCTGGAGAGGGTTGGACCAGTGGCATATCGCTTGGCATTGCCACCGCAATTAGACCGGGTGCACAATGTATTTCACGTGTCGATGCTGAGAAAATACATGCATGATCCTTCCCATGTCATTGAACCAGACTTGATTCAAGTACAAGAAGAGCTATCTATCAACGAGCGGCCGGTGAAGATCTTAGATCGAAAGGAGCAAGTCTTGCGCAACAAGACCATTCCATTGGTCAAAGTGCAGTGGCAGTATCATCATGGAGCGCCCGAAATGACTTGGGAACGCGAAGAGGAGATGCGAGAAAAGTATCCATCATTGTTTGCATCTTCCTCAGGTATGCCTTGAATTTAGGGACTAAATTCCTTTAAGGGGGAAGGATGTGACAACTGAGACTTTTAGACCACAATTAAACTAATTTTTTAGTCGTGTTTCTGATATTTCAAATTTTTATAATTTGGCATGGTTGAAATCCTTGTGTTGTTAGCTTTCCAACGCTTTTTACGGATCATGAATCGGACTTGTATCGAGCAAGTTATAGCCATTTTTGTGCCTTGGGAAAACTGCCCAGAGGCGGCTACTTGAAAGTAGCCGTCCCTGTCGAGGGGTGGCTACTCGAAAGTAGCCGTCCCTCATCAGGCGGCTCAATCCAACAAGCCGTCGGGCACCTGTGCGCAGAAACGCAGAAATTTAGGGATTTGATGAAACTGTCGAATATTTGATTGTTTTCTTCAAGGGTAAGTCATTGCACGTGTTTAACCTTATAAATGCCTAGTTTTGGATGCCCTAGGACCCATTTGAAAACCCTAATACGAGTCCTCTCTCTCTTTTTTTTATCAAACCCTAAAAGAGGTCTTTTGGGTGATTTTTGAAAGAAAGTCCTTTGTGGAATAAGGTGAGTTCTTTTACTTCGTTTTTCTTTAATAATATTAGAGTTTTAATTACTACTGATCACCAATGATGGGTTCATCCCGAGGTGATTCGGGTTTGTGTGGTTTTATGGGTTTTTCCTTCATTTTATTTCATGATTTTATTTGATATTGAATTGTTTTGGATCTTGATGTTATGTTAATCCATTGATGAGGTTTTTAAGATGTTTTTACAAGATTTACATGCTGTTTTTGAATATTTATACATAGATTAGGGTTATTTTTCTTAAGATAGAAAGCATGTTTAGGGTTTCTAATGCTTTGTTTTGGGTACCACCTTGCATGAATCCGAACCTCATATGATTTCATCACTGTTTTGATGATTTTTATTGCTGATCTATGTGATTTATTCGTATATATATTAGATCTATGGTTTTCAAGGTTTTTCGGATGGATTGCATAAGCTTTCGATGCATTACTCATTGCCTTGCATGGATCTAGGGTTAGGAAGACATGATCATCATATTAAATTTATTAGATCTAGATCCTTGTATGGTTATGATGTTTTCTAGTTTTTATGTATTCAGATTTATATTATTATTATTTAGGTTTTGTCGATTTATCGATGTTTGAATAGAAATCATGCCTAGGTCTACACAAATTTTTCATGCATGATAGAAACATGTATTAGGATATTTTATCACCATCAACCTACTGTTGTTTAATATTTAAACAGTACTTTAAGGTATGAAAATATATGGTGTTAATATTACCATTTTTCAAATTTGAGATTTCATCGTTTTTTTTGGTATTTTGATTTATTATCGAATCGATTATTTAGGGGATCAAACTTAAATATTTTTAATGTGTTTTTATCTGTATTTTCTGTATGAGAGAGAGTAGGTACGTGTTTTTGAATGTTTGGGTAGGAAGTCGGGGTCATTGAGGCATATTTGCTGTTTTGGGTCTGTCGGCGGGTGGCTACTTGAAAGTAGCCGTCTGAGATCAGGCGGCTAGGTTTGAGTAGCCGTCGGAAGCCAGGTGGCTACATTTGAGTAGCCGGCTGAGCCCAGTATTTTGGTGATCTTTGATCTAGTTAATCATTATATTCGTTTCTGATCTGGTTCATTGGTATGAAAATCTTCGAGAGCAGTAGACTCTCGTTAGCTTCCTTAGTCCGTAGTCTTGCGTAGGACCGGAGGTGAGTGGGTCTAGTCTCTAGTAGCTTTTGAAAAACTACCTATATTTATCATATTCGCATCATGCTTATGTTATGAATATGACTGTTATCTTGAGTATAGAATTGCATGAGCATGACATCATGTTTTGAGACGTTATTTTGCGTATGAACCGTATAATGATTATTATGTTATTCTTGCATGCAAATATGTGAATTGTAGAGGTCATCTTGCATGCATATCATTCGTCTACGTGACATCATCTGCGTGACGAGGGTCTGCGTGATCAGTCCAGTAAGACCGTGTCTGCGTGACACCCGTCTGCGTGACGCCGTCTGCGTGACGATTGGTCTGCGTGATCAAGCTCTAGTTGGAGCGCTTTTGGCTGCGTGCCATACGGGCATGCGTGTCCGTTGCATCGTACGCATCATGTAGATAGTATGAGAGGATGGTTATTTCCTTTAATGAGAAGCATTCCATTTTATCGTAATATTTGTGAAAATTTATATTGTTGGTTCAGATATTTTAGAAATATTTCTGAAGTTGTAATATTATTATTATTATTATTACTATTGGGACGCTATAGTTCATTCACTGAGCGTGTGGTAGCTCACCCCTCCTTTTCCCAACCTTTCAGAGTAGCCGTTGGCGATCGTCGTTCGTGGTGGGCGTTGGCGATCTAGTTCTCGTTTATTCCGTTGCATTCGTAGGTGCTTGAATAAGCCTTCTTCTTGGCATGTAGTGGACGTCCTTAGCTTTAGCAACAAAACCAAGAGATGTTTTATTTTAAGCAAATAAAGTACTCGTGTGTAATCATTCGTCTAAGAATGAATTATTGTGATCCTAGATTTGGTTTATATTTATGTCTTAAAAACTTATGTGTTTTGAATTAATATGTTAATTTATTTCATTGAAAAAGTTTGAGGTTGACGTGACGCACCGTATCGCATGACTTAATAAAGAATAATGGGTACGGGGGCGTTACGTTGTGTGTTGTGGACATCTCGGACGGCGGGGGGCAGAGATGGGGTCATGTAAATGGTCAATCCTATGCTCTAGACGTTCTTGGGTCAGAGTTGTGATTTCTTATCATTCAGAGTGGGATGATTCAGCTTGAATTGTGATTTCAGGGTATATGTTCTCAGTTCATTGGTGACGCCCCTTGATGTTATTGGTTGGCCTTGTCGGTTGTCATGTGTTGAGTTATTCATTCCAGTTTGATTGGTGAGTTTATCAGTATTGTTGTTTCTGTTATCTGTTGATGACCCTTCAGTGATTCTATTTGCTATACATGCTTCGACCTGACGTTTATTGAGATTATTGAGCTTGATTCTATTCTAGTTTTGATGTCATATCTAGTTTTCATCTGTGTGGAATGTCTGGGTTACTTATTGAGCATCTTTCGCTCATTCCATTCTATTTCTCCTATTTTTGCAGAGTAGAGGCAGGGTTTCTGGGCGTTGGCTTTGTCTTCTTTTGGTGCCACGTTCAGCTGGTGATAGGTATATACAGATGTGTATATTTGATGTTTGGATCTGTACATGATTATTTTGGTAGAGGCTGGTCTAGTGAATCAGGCTTGTGTTAAAATACTTTATATATATGGATGACTATATATATTAGATGTGTTGATGCTCTATTGACTGCTTAAACTTTCCTGGGTGTGTTGTGATATAGATGATTATATATATCTTGTTGATTATATGTTATCCCAGAGTTGTTATCATACGGGATTATAGAGGGTGGATATTTCGATGGTTTAAAAAATAGAAAGAGTGAGTTTCAAGGCAAGTGACATGCTCGTGTTGACAATTTGGGACGCTGGCCATCACAGTTGGTATCAGAGCTTAGGTGGCGTGCACGTGCCGGCGTTTTGGGACACGGGCCGTCACAGTTGGTATCAGAGCTTGGGTGGCGCGCACGTGTCGGCGGTTTGGGGCACGGGCCTGTAGATACCCCAATTTTGACCGTCCAGAGAAACAGAAATACTTCAAGTAACACACGGAAATATCCCACAAGTGGACACCAATAGAGAACCAAGGGTTCGGTAAACCGGAAACCCTAAACCTTGACTTAGCCCTAAACCCTAACCCTAGCCTTGACCTAAACCTAAACCGGAAACCCTAGCCTTGACCTAAACCTAAACCGGAAACCCTAACCCTAGCCTTGACCTAGACCTAAACCGGAAACCCTAAACCTTGACTTAGCCCTAAACCCTAACCCTAGCCTTGACCTAAACCTAAACCGGAAACCCTAGCCTTGACCTAAACCTAAACCGGAAACCCTAGCCTTGACCTAAACCATAAACCTAAACCAAAACCTAAACCCTAACCCTAAGCCAAAACCCCAAACCCTAGCCCAAACCCTAACCCTAAACCAAACCCTAGCCCAAACCCTAACCCTAAACCAAACCCTAGCCCGGACCTAAACCTAAACCTACCCTAAAACCCAAAACCCTAAAAACCTAAGTCCCTGGAAAGGGGCGGCTAGCCCTAACTAGCCGCCCCCCCTAACCGCCCCCTGGCCGACTTTGGACCAGTCCCCTGCATGGGACATAAAGCAATATTAAATGCTGATCATTGCGGCGGGTCATGACCTTTAGCCGCCCTCTCTTGGCCGGATCAAACCAAGTAGCCGACCCAAGCCACCGCTTGTCAGAGATGGGACGTTTGGCAGGTCATGATAGGGGCGGCTACCAGGAAGTAGCCGCCCCATCCCGGGCGGCTAGTTAGCACTAGCCGCCCTTCACCTGGTCTCTGACAGAAGAACCAGAGAATTAATGAGAGGTCCAGTCGAAGCCACCCACTCCATTACCCCCTGGATCTTCCCCTGCCTCTCTTTTACTATAAATAGAGGAGGTCCCAAGCCTTACAACAACATCCACAACATCAACAAAACCCACAAAACACCACCATTCCACCATCCCCACTTGTTCAAACCCTTCCCCCACTAGAAATCCCAAGAGAGAGAGAGAGAGAGCCCCTTTTGTGAGAGAAACACCCATTCCCTACATAAAATACCCTCTCATCCCACCCTCCATAAACCCAGGCTAAACCTAGCTTAGCCTCTGCCCAAGACCCCACCCTTTTCCTACCAAAGCCCTGCCCAAATTCCCCAGACCCTGGACGGCTAACCCTACCTAGCCGCCCCAATCCAGACGGCTCAAACCCACTAGCCGCCCCACACTTACACCCCACCCGCACTCCCTTTGTCCCAAGACTCCTTTAGTCAAGCCCCGGAAGCAGAATAGGATTACCAGTTTTTCACCTCTGTGTACGGTATATCCGTGTCTCAGAGCGGAGACCCCACAAACTCCCCACGTAGGCGATCAAATCCGACCCAAACCCTTTCCTGTTTTTAGAAAAAGCAGGTGGCGATCACAAAACCCCTTGAATCCTCTTGAGCCGCTGTCGGGCGCCTCAACCAGGAACGACACCCTCACCCCTTCCGAGAAGACGATCTGACCGAGCCCGCCAGGGCACGCATCCGATCCGAATCCCCGAAGAACCCCCACACACGCGGATTTTTCAACACCGACAGGGCCGTCACACTTTTGTCACGTGGATGCCCCTATTACTACAAGAGTACAAGTAAAACTAGCAAGTTAGAGTCATTGAGACTAAGATAACCAATGTTAAGCTAGTTTCTATATCATATTATGAGCATAACAGTGTACAAGGGAAGCATAACAATGTACACGAAGAGTATAACAATGTACATGGAATTTGACTGCTCTCTATCTTCTAAAATATACACATAATTATATGTACTTGAAAAATAAACAATTACACATGATTATATATGTAGACCCACCACCAACACAGAACAACGACAAGATATGTTTGTGCATATTCCACATAATTTTTCAGAGAATATATGTATATTCCACAAGATAACATCAAGATACACAATTTTAATACTTTTATGCATATTCTACATAAATCAAGATATTCGGTTTTCATACAAAATTTGAAGATGCACATGATCTCTTCACCCCCATTTACAAAGAAAATTGAATAATAAGAGAGTATATGGGCATTGACAACTTAAGCATGAAGTGTTCATTCTTATTTTAAGAAGTGTACCTTCTTAATTTAAAAATGAGATTTTTATGTTTAAGTCCCTGTAAACATGTCTATTTAGGGATTAGTCCATCCCTTCTTCATATTTCTGTTTTAGTCCCAAATTTAACCACCTATTTGGTTTTTAGTCACTCCGTCAAACGTCTGTCCATACACCGTTAATTTGAGAAATGTGATTTATTTTTAAGTCCCTGTAAACTATGTTATTTAGTGATTAGTCTCTCCCTTCTTCATAATTTACAGGGACTAATCACTAAATAACATAGTTTACAGGGACTGATAACTAAATAACATAGTTTATAGGAAATTAAAAATAAAATCATATTTCACAAATTAATGGTGTATGGACGAATGTTTGACGGAGGGACTAAAAACCAAATAAATGGTTGAATATGGGGACTAAAAAAGAAATATGAAGAAGTGAGGGACCGATCCCTAAATAGATATGTTTACAGGGACTTAAAACCAAAAATTCTTTTAAAAATTTCAAATAAATTTATACACTACATCTCATCAACCCCTAGATTTATATTCACAAATCTTAGAAGCCTTAAATTTGAAGTTCTACTACATCACTCTATCTACATGCATGACTTTTTAACTCATTTCAAATATATATAAAAATTGCAAAGTCACCTAAGGTTAGAGATATACAATCAAAAGAGGTTATGGGTATATAGATAAAGCATAACAATGTAGAATCAAAAGAGGTTAAGGATGTACAGATAAAGCATAAGAGGTTAATCAAAAGATCAATACAAAGCATTGCTTCTTGATACAACCCAAAACCAGAGAAGTTTCAAATTCTGATAAGAGAATATATATAACACATGAATAAAAAAAGGGATTCATGCATAACATCAATTGCACTAAGTCAGAGTTTAAAACCATGGTGGTCCAAAGACAATTTGGATCAATTCAAAATCCAAATTTAGGATTTACAAAATGAATAAATTTTCACCTTTTTCCCCCTAATGATAAAAATTCCAATGAAACAATCACTTTCCTCTTTTTCCATCATCATAAAACATCTACACTTTGAGTAAGAGTTGGGAATTGAAACCACCCTTTGAAGCCATTTGATCATAGCAATTTTTCAAATTAAATAGATATCAGAATATTCAAACCAAAAGATAATACTTTCATCCTTCAAACAAGCTCTTCCAAGCAATCCAAAAGAACCCGTTTGACACGAAACTCTTTTGCCTACTAACTTTCTAAATAAACCCATACAAAGAAAATTCAATCCCATACTTTCTTCTTCTACCTCTCATCATTTAGTAGAAAAAAAATTTTAATCCCTTCCATTGGGTTCAATGTTCAAATTTTCAAAAACCCAAAACCAGAATTTTTTTATGAGTGCAAAACCCAACAAGAAACAAAAAAAAATGAAAAAAAAACCCAACAATTCAAAACCCTACAAAAAAAAAAGCTTAGTTTCTCAGTATCTTTGTGTAGATGTGGTGACAGCGCGGTGAATGTGACTGACGGCGGAGTTGTTGGCCTACTTCACGGCGCGGATCGGGTGAACCTCATCGATCTCGTCGATCGGGCGGTGGACCGAGTGGACCTCGTAGATCGGCGGAGAGGGAGGCTAGTGTTGGTGGAGATCATTGAGGCGGCCGGTGGATCTCGTCGAGGAGGCCGGCGTTGGTGGAGATCGCCGAAGGTTTCATTAGGGGAATGGTAGGTTTTTTTTTAGGGAAAAAGAGGTTTGATTGGGGGGGTAAAATAGGAAAAAATAACGTCAGCTTGAGGTCCGTTTAGGGTCTGTTAGTGAGAGAGACCTAAGAATAATGGGTTTAGGTACTTGAGGACTTATTGTTAGGGTACAAAATTGCAGGGACTAATAGTTAATAGATGGTTATTCTCAGGAACCTCTAATTAATTTTTCAAAAAAAATTCTTATTTGTTTATTTTTTTTAAAATTCGTTTGATATGTTATTTATTGTAGAACATAAAAATCCCCAAGAACGGATGTAAACGATTTTTCGTCGTCTCAAACCCACATTTGATCCACGCATTTTCCATATAATTTTTTTCAGTGTTTAAAAATCCATCATAACAATATTTTAAAAAATGAAGTTGTTTTTGGGTAAGATTTATAAAATCCAAACGCTGCCTTAAAAACTCTAAAATAGAATAAAATTATTAAAATAGTTTTTTTTTTTTTTTTTACCAGCACAGTTTGTCCTTCCACGAGGAAGGGAAGCAGTAACGTGCGTGTCACACCACCTCACGCTCATGTAATGGTGATCCCGCCCACTGTTTATAACATCCATGCACAACCCAAGATGGTGAAATTTCAGCCATCCAATCCACAGTCCCTTAAAAAAGATCCATTGATCAGAGAGTAAATAAAGCAATGTAACTACTGTGGGTGGTTTCTGCTGAAGGCCCCACAGAAAGACAAAACGCCAAAACAGCTGAACCAAGCCTCTAATTGTTACAATGTGATGATACGATAGTTCTTAGTGAAGCAAGTGAAGAGGCGGTTCGAGGGGTGAAATTCGTTTGTCGATGCTTCGAATTAGTATCGGGCCTTCAAGTAAATTTTCAAAAATGCTCCATTTCCGGGTTCATGTGGAAGAGGAGTTTCTCTTGAGGTTAGCGAACATTCTCAGGTGTGAGGTAAAACATTTTCCTCTGATGCACCTTGGATTACCCTTGCACATTTCTCGACTGAAGAAGAACGAATGGACACCGCTAGTTGAAAGTTCGAAAAGAGATTGGAGGGTTGGAAAAGTTTGTTCTTGAGCATGGGAGGACGCCTGACTTTAGTGCAAGTGGTGTTGTCTAACTTGCCCATATACTTCCTTTCTATATTTAGAATTCCGAGAGGGGTATTGGGTAAGATAGAGGGATGCAGGCGCAAGTTCTTGTGGAGTGGGGCAAAAGAAGCGAAAAGGCGTATTCATTTAGTCAAGTGGGAGGTGGTATGCTCAAGTAAAAAGAAAGGGGGAGCCGGGATTCTTCAGTTAGATATCATGAATCGGGCGTTGCTCTTAAAATGGTTGTGGAGATGGGACTCTTGCCCGGATCTCATGTGGTGTCGGGTGGTTCGGGAATGCTACGGAGGCGGTGCATACACAAGAAGCAGATTCCCTACAGTTACACGACATACTTCGTGGATATGGAAGGGCATTTTGGCTGAACTAGAGAGCTACTCCAAGGCGGTGTTCTGGCGCATGGGGATGGGTGAGAAGATCAGATTTTGGCACGATCATTGGATTGGAGACTGTGCTCTTAAGGAGCGTTTCCTCGAAATCTATCAAATCGCAAGACTTAAGCAAGAAGCAGCTAGCTTGTATTGGAGAGACAGGGGCGGGCATGGGTATTGGGTGGTGAACCTGACGAGGGTCTTGCTGGTGGAAGAGGTAGAAGGTTACGTTCAGCTTCTGGAGCTTCTTCAAGGTTGGGAGGGCAGATCGATAGGGCTAGATCTAGCGGAGTGGAAGCCGGGGTGGATGGCGGGTTTCAAGGTGAAGAGTGGCTATGAATGGTTACGTAGGATGGAACCATCTTTGACCATTACATCTGTGAAGAAAAGGCAGGTTTGGGGTTGTAAAGCTCCGATCAAGGTGAGGTTCTTCTTATGGACTCTATATCAAAGGAGAATTCTCACTAAAACCAGGCTTGCAAGATGGATTCCAGGGATGGATCTGTCATGTGTATTATGTGGAGAAGAGGATGAGTCTATGGATCACCTCTTCACTTCGTGCCCAATGATACAAGGGGTGTGGGAGAAGCTCGTTTGCAACAGGGCTAGAGGTGGATTTTACCAACTTAGAAGGTATGTGGGTGGCAGGCAAGCGTATGCGTCGTATGGGTGATCGATGGAAGAAGGCAAAGGTGTCCCAATTGCTAATACCAGCGATAGTGTGGGCGATGTGGCGGACTCGCAACCAGGTGTCGTTCAAGGGTCAACGTCCTTATGGCGAAAACATTTGGGAGATGACCAAGGGGTTCATTCAGGATTGGGGAACCTATTGTGTTGGGGAGGGTGATGTTAAATTCATGGAGGGTAGACTTGTATTAGATTAGTTTTTTTCCGATCGGGCCCACTTAGACTTGGTCCTTGGTAAGATCTCTCTTTTACCAAGGAGCAAGGGGCGTCGGTCTCCCATTTTATATTTCTCTTGTAACTTGGGCTCGTTTTATTAATATAAGGCGATCACCTACCATTTTCTTCACAAAAAAAAAATTTCTACCCTCCATACACAACCAATTCATAAATATATATATAATAATAAAAAAATAAATGGTAACATAAATAAATAAATAAAATTGATTTCTTCTTTTAGGTGATCAAGATTTTCTTGGTTAACATAGGATATTACAATCTTTATAAACTCTTTTTTTGTTATTTAGAAAAATGATGTTTTTAGAATTTGACCTTTTAACCTCTTTTAAAGAAGTGAGAAGATTTTTATGAACTTAACTCAATTTATATTTGAACATTTAAAAAGTTGCTCTCAATACATAAACTACTTTTATATTTGGCTGATGTTACATTTTTACATATTTCGTTTTACCTTCAAATAGAATAGAAGAGTGATTGACATATCTATTTCCCATTAATACTTATGTACACTTATTTTCTTTATCTATGCTAGTGGTAGAAATATTATTATAAATCTGTTAGTAAAGCAGTACTAATATAACGGCTATGTTTACAAAACAGTATGAATAAATTAACAGAAACACAGTAGATAAATTCAGAGAAGAGGAATGAAATGTACTGGGTTGTCGAATCTGTTCTGAAGAAGGAGACCGAGGCTAGAGTTGGACTCTATGTCCTTAAGACGTAATTCGCCCCGCACAGGTGCTCACGGATGGCGGCGAATGTCTCCCAGGATACAACGGTCGACGTCCTTTGGTAGCAGCACTTCAAACCAGAGGACCAGCGAACCAACTTTTGTTTCTCACACTCTCTTTGTCTTACTGACTGTATGTATGCACTCAATGAACTGGACTCGAATGCACCCTTAAAACTATTGCAATGAATGAATTGGATGTCTCAAAATGCAAAGAATGGGTGGTATTTGTATAGGGAAGAATTGGTTGAAGAGACTCTTGGATGAGTCTCTTCCTCTGTTCAGTTTTTTCTGAAACAGAGTCTGAAGCACCCATTAATTTGAATAATCAACGGTCCGATCGTAACCGTCGATCCGATGGCCCACATTGCATCTGCGGATCCATTCGATCGATGGTCCGGATTTAATCCGATCATCCATATCTCATTTTCGATCGACGGTCCGGATTTCATTTGATCAGAATGATCTCCACCGTCCGATCAGACAAAAGGTCCAAAAAGAAAAGGCTCCAGCTCCTAGCGACGATGCGTACGTGCCAAGTGCGCCCTAAAACGCCCAATACGCCCTCGCGCCACGCGTCTTGGAAAGGTCCACCATAGGGTGTCCACCAAAAGCAATACACTAGAGAACAATGAGCCCACCTTATAAATCCTCAATACTTTTTCTTTTTAACCGATATGGGACTATAGCTTTTTCTTTTTCATTCCCAATCACCAACCACTTTCATCATGTTTTAAGGAGAACTTTGGATCAATTTTCTCATTCACCCAAAATGGGTTTTGAGAATAAAAATATACTACGTTCATCTACTCAACTAGAGGAACGTAATCCAATGAGTTTCCACTAAACATAATTAGTAGAACTCAAACTCATTTTAACCAAAACATGGTCAAAACCCAAGGTTTTTCCAACAATCCCCCACATGAATGAAAATTGGTTAAATTATGCACATGATAATGCTGACACCAGAGAGAGTACATTGGAAAGTTACTGCTTCGAGAAAGGTAGCTTTTGGCCTTGAACCTTCCCTAGTAAAAACTATCGGATTTACAGGCTAACCAGTGAACATGATGTCTTGAACTGTTCAGCCATAGTTGTAAAACTAGACAATAGTTTTTACACAGTTCCTTTCCTAACACAGTTGGTTCTCACGAATGTGTTCATTTTGGCCCTGAACAACTCCTGGTATTCATGAGTGCTTTAGAGAATTCAGCCTTATAATTCTCATAGAAGCGGCCACACTTCACACTCATATAGGTGAGTCCTATGAAGAGTATCCTGCCATACTCCACTTGGATTTCCAAGATATAGGAATCATTAAAAGCAACACTTAACCTGTTTCACGCTGCAGGTTGCACTGTTTCACCATAGGAACGAGTAAGAGATTTTTATCTCCTCAGTGCCTCGACGGAGTCACACATAACTTAGTTGTCCCATTGAACCTAGATCTTGGGATCTCCAGTCAACTAGGTTGGGTTACCATTATGATGACTATTTGGATATAGGCTTCAATCCCATTCCCCTCGATGATCTGTACACTTGCTCTCTAGTCAAACCTTTAGTAAACGGATCCGCAAGGTTATCTTTTGACTTTATATAATCGATCGATATTATACCATTCGAGAGCAACTGTTTCACGGTATTGTGTCTCCGACGTATGTGTCGAGACTTACCGTTATAGATGTTACTCTGTGCCCTTCCAATTGCCGATTGGCTATCACAGTGTATACATATTGCGGGCACAGGTTTCGGCCAAACTGGAATGTCCTCTAAGAAATTCCGAAGCCATTCAGCCTCTTCTCCTGCTTTGTCCAAAGCAATGAATTCAGATTCCATGGTGGATCTGGCAATGCATGTCTGCTTTGAGGACTTCCATGACACGGATGCACCTCCAAGTGTAAAAACATATCCACTGGTGGATTTTGAGTCTTTTGTATCAGATATCCAGTTTGCATCGCTATAGCCCTCGAGAACGGCTGGATATCTCGTGAAGTGCAATCCATAAGTCTGGGTGAATCTTAGATATCTAAGAACCCTGACTATCGCCTTCCAGTGATCATGTCCTGGATTACTGGTAAACCTACTCAATTTATTAACAGAGTAGGCTAAGTCCGGACGTGTGCAGTTTGTCAAATACATTAGACTGCCAATAATTCTAGAATACTCTAGTTGTGATATGCTTTGACCATTATTTTTAGACAAGTGTAGATTTACATCTACAGGTGTCTTTGCTTGACCATCATCATTCTGATTGAATTTTTCTAGTACTTTCTCAACATAATGTGATTGAGACAATACCAATCCATCAGATGTTCTAGAAATTTTGATTCCTAGAATCACATCGGCCAAGCCCAAGTCCTTCATATCGAACTTATGGTCAACATTCGCTTGGTAGTATTAATGATATCATTGTTGCTACCAATTATTAGCATATCATCCACATAAAGGCACACAATGACATATCCTTTTTTAGTGTTCTTCGCATAGACACATTTGTCACACTCATTAATCTTGAAATCATTCGACAACATTACATTGTCGAATTTTTCATGCCATTGTTTTGGTGCTTGTTTTAATCCATAAAGTGATTTAACAAGTCTGCACACTTTCCTTTCATGTCCAGGAGCAATGAACCCTTCAGGTTGTTCCATGTATATCTCCTCATCCAATTCACCATTCAAAAATGCAGTCTTAACATCCATTTGATGTATTTCCAAATTATGTAGTGCTGCAATAGCAATCAACATTCTAATGGATGTTATTCTGGTCACTGGTGAATATGTGTCAAAATAGTCCAAGCCTTCCTTTTGCTTGTACCCCTTGGCAACAAGTCTGGCTTTGTACTTGTCGATTGATCCATCTGCCTTCATCTTCTTTTTGAAGATCCATTTGCACCCTAAAGGCTTATTTCCCGGTGGAAGATCCACCAATTCCCATGTGTGGTTCTGCATGATGGATTCAATCTCACTGTTTATAGCCTCTTTCCAAAATGGTGCTTCAGGAGTGGACATTGCTTCCTTAAAGCTTTGAGGCTCATTTTCTAACAAGTATGTTAGAAAATCAGGACCAAATGACTTTGCAGTCTTTGTCCTCTTACTGCGTCTAGTGTCATCCATAGACTCATTAGACTCTTGGTCTATAGTCCCTTGATGGCTACTCGATGCAGTATCATAAGTTCTCTTGCGAGAATTCCCTTCTTATGCATCTTTACAAGGAAATATGTTCTCAAAAAATGAAGCATTCCTAGACTCAATAATTGTATTAACATTAATATCAGGAATGTCAGATTTATGCACAAGAAAACGATATGCACTACTGTTATATGCATAGCCAATGAAAATGCAATCAATGGTCTTTGGTCCAATCCTAACTCTTTTGGGGTTAGGGACTGCCACTTTTGCAAGACACCCCCACGCTTTTAAGTATTTGTAGGAAGGTTTTCGGCCTTTCCACAATTCATATGGGGTCTTGTTCATTTTCTTATGAGGTATTTTGTTGAGGATGTGATTTGCGGACAGCAAAGCCTCCCCCCACAAGTTCTGGGGTAAACCCGAACTTATCAACATGGCATTCATCATTTCTTTTAAGGTACGGTTCTTGCGTTCAGCAACGCCATTTGATTGAGGTGAATAGGGGGCTGTTGTTTGGTGAATAATTCCATGTTCTGCACAAAACTCCCCAAAAGGGGTTTCATATTCACCACCCCTATCACTCCTTAATACCTTAATTTTCTTGCCAAGTTGATTCTCTACCTCACTCCTGTAATGTTTAAACATTATTATGGCCTCATCTTTACTTCTCATTAAGTAAATATAACAGTATTTAGTGCAATCATCAATGAAAGTAATGAAATACTTTTTACCACCTCTGGTTTGAATAAATTTCAAATCACAAACATCACTATGAATTAATTCGAGAGGTTGGGTACTTCTTTCTACACATTTGAAAGGGGTTTTTGTTAATTTTGATTCCACACAGATTTCACACTTATGATTTGAATCAATAGTAAACTTAGGCAACAATTCCATGTTAATTAATCTACGCAAAGTATTAAAATTAACATGTCCTAATTTATCATGCCATACATCACATGACTCAATCATATAAGCAGAATCATTCACTTTATTAATAGTAGGAATAACAGTTATTACATCCATCTTAAACAAGCCATCACTAAGATACCCCTTTCCCACATACACCCTATTTTTGGTGATTACAAATTTGTCAGATTCAAAAACCAACTTGAACCCATTCTTTCGGATGTCCGGTACATGAAGTACATTGTTAAGAGTGAGTTCCTTCCCATAGGTCATCTTCAACACGACTTTTCCCATGCCTTCAACTTTGGAAGAAGAGGAGTTTCCCATGAACAGTTGCGCACCGTTGTTCACTTCAACGTATGAAGAAAACATCCTCCTATCCGAACAGATGTGGCGAGTTGCACCGGTGTCGACCCACCATTCTTTGGTATTGATCACCAAATTCACTTCGGATACCACGGCTGAAAGCTTTATGTCAGAAACTTCGGTTGCAAGTTTCTCCTCCTCGGACACGTGCACTTGACCAGTCTTCTTTTTCGCGTTCTCTTGAGCCTTGCGAACCCTGCAATCTTTAGAACGGTGGCCAATTTTATTGCACGTGTAGCACTTCCCCTTGAACTTTTTATTAGGCCCTCCACTCTGATTTGAGCCTTTCCCGGGGTGCTTTCTCTTGTTGTTGGTTTTCTATCCATCTTCCACAATGTGTGCCTTGGACTCCATGGGATGATTAACCGATCTCTTTTCAGAGGTTTGGTTATCTTCCTCAATCCTCAGTCGAACAATCAAGTCCTCGAGTCCCATTTCTTTGCGCTTGTGCTTCAAATAATTTTTGAAATCTTTCCAAGATGGTGGTAATTTTTCAATTACAGCAGCCACTTGGAAAGACTCCCTCAGCACCATACTTTCTGCATCTATTTCATGCAGAATGAGTTGTAACTCTTGGACTTGACTGATCACTGTCTTTGTATCAACCATTTTGAAGTCAAGAAACCGGCCGACAACGAATTTCTTCATTCCGGCATCTTCTGTCTTGTACTTCTTCTCCAAGGACTTCCACAGTTCCTTTGAAGTTTTGATCGGGCTATACACGTTATATAACGCGTTGTCCAATCCATTGAGGATGTAGTTTTTGCATAGAAAGTCTGAATGCTTCCATGCATCAGCGGCACAAATCAACTGTTTGTCAGTCTCTTTGTCTTTCAATTTCGGAGCCTCCTCGTTCAGAAACTTAGCCAAACTCAGAGTCATAAGATAAAACAACATCTTCTGTTGCCATCTTTTAAAGTCCGACCCACTGAATTTTTCTGGTTTCTCTCCATGTGTGACATGGGTGGGAGCAACGAGTGGCACAGAAACTGTGGAAATAGTAGAGGTATTGGTGGCCATCTATTACAACCAGAGTTATAACACAGAGATTAATCACAGGATATTTAAACAGAATCGAAACAGACTTCTCTGAAATAGAACTGTGAATATTATACTATCTTGTAAAACCGGAGGATTACGTCTTAAGATTGTTAGTAAAGCAGTACTAATATAACGGGCTATGTTTACAAAACAGTATGAATAAATTAACAGAAACACAGTAGATAAATTCAGAGAAGAGGAATAAAATGTACTGGGTTGTCGAATCTGTTCTGAAGAAGGAGACCGAGGCTAGAGTTGGACTCTATGTCCTTAAGACGTAATTCGCCCCGCACAGGTGCTCACGGATGGCGGCGAATGTCTCCCAGGATACAACGGTCGACGTCCTTTGGTAGCAGCACTTCAAACCAGAGGACCAGCGAACCAACTTTTGTTTCTCACACTCTCTCTTTGTCTTACTGACTGTATGTATGCACTCAATGAACTGGACTCGAATGCACCCTTAAAACTATTGCAATGAATGAATTGGATGTCTCAAAATGCAAAGAATGGGTGGTATTTGTATAGGGAAGAATTGGTTGAAGAGACTCTTGGATAAGTCTCTTCCTCTGTTCAGTTTTTTCTGAAACAGAGTCTGAAGCACCCATTAATTTGAATAATCAACGGTCCGATCGTAACCGTCGATCCGATGGCCCACATTGCATCTGCGGATCCATTCGATCGACGGTCCGGATTTAATCCGATCATCCATATCTCATTTTTCGATCGACGGTCCGGATTTCATTTGATCAGAATGATCTCCACCGTCCGATCAGACAAAAGGTCCAAAAAGAAAAGGCTCCAGCTCCTAGCGACGATGCGTACGTGCCAAGTGCGCCCTAAAACGCCCAATACGCCCTCGTGCCGCGCGTCTTGGAAAGGTCCACCATAGGGTGTTCACCAAAAGCAATACACTATAGTACAATGAGCCCACCTTATAAATCTTCAATACTTTTTCTTTTTAACCGATATGGGACTATAGCTTTTTCTTTTTCATTCCCAATCACCAACCACTTTCATCATGTTTTAAGGAGAACTTTGGATCTAATTTTCTCATTCACCCAAAATGGGTTTTGAAAATAAAAATATACTATGTTCATCTACTCAACGAGAGGAACGTAATCCAATGAGTTTCCGCTAAACATAATTAGTAGAACTCAAACTCATTTTAACCAAAACATGGTCAAAACCCAAGGTTTTTCTAACAAAATCTTCATCTATCTAGCTTTTAGTTGAACTGTTAAACTATTGTTTTAGGATAAAAATCGTATTCTAATAACAATAATACATACGCGACATCTTTATTGTCAATGTGTTAGCATCGTCTACCTTAGCCTAAAAAAAATCTTTAATTTATTGTCAATGGCTATTATAACACCATTTCGATTTTATAGTACCACCATGAAGTGACAAAAAAAAAACAAAAAGGACATAAATAACGGGCTGATACACCCAATCATTCCCACAGTCCTAGAGTATATTAGATAAATATATACTCTATCAAGAATTATTAAAAAAAATGCATTAAATATTTCATTTTTTTATATGAAAGTGTCATACTTAATTAAGCAAATATATATATATATATTTTAAATTCAAAACATGTTCAGAACAGTAAAAACTAAATAATGAATGTAAATTTTCTTACAAAGGTCCCAATATTATTACATTTAGCTTTTTAAATTTTTTTACCATTTTAACGTTTAGCTTTTAAAAACACTTTGTTGGTTTTTTCAGTTCAAAAAATAACTAAAAATTTAATAAAACAATTTTTTTTAAGAAAAATTAATTAGAGGTCCATGGGACATCTATGTAATAACAATAGGTCCCTTTATTTTTTCTTGTTTTCCTTATATCCCTAAGTTAGTGGTGGTATTTTGTTATGTCATTGCATCCAACTTCCATCCATTCTATATTTTTTTTAACCCTTAAATAAACATCATTTGCATCTCTATCTCTCACAACCTCTCTCTTTCTCCCCTAAACAACTCAACAAGTTGTGAGACCACCTCCACCATCCCCTCATTGGGTCGATCTCGACTCCAACGCCGATAGTACTCCCCGACCTCTCACAACCGTCTCCCGCGTCCCATCCCGAGCCCAACCCCCTTCTCGCGAACCCGTCCACGAGCCCAACCCCCTCGTAATCCCTGTCTGCGAGCTTAATCCCCTCTTGCAACCCATCTGTGAGCCTTACCCCCCCCCCCCCTCTCACAACCTCGTCCATGAGCCCAACTCCCTCTCACGACCTTGTCCGTGAGCATAATCAGTTACAGGTATAACAGTATACAAAATGAGCGTAACAGTGTACGCAGTGTAACACATAAAACTTATAACATGTATAAAATTGTACACATTGGGAATAATAATGTACATAATGTAACACAAAACCTTATATATGTAAAATGTATAACAGTGTACACAATGTGCATAACAGTGTACGCAGTGTAACACACACAACCTATAACAGGTATAACAATGTACATATTAGGAATAACAATGTATACAGTATAACACAGAACTGGGAGACGGCTCATAGACGGGATGCGGGACATAGTCGGGAGAGGTCGGGGGGCGCGATCGATGTTGGAGTCAAGATCGGCGCAATAGAGGATTGGTGGAAGTGGTTTCACATCTTGTTGAGTTGATTGGGGGAGAAAGAGTGAGGTTGAGGAAAATAAAGAGGCAAATCATGTTCACGTGGAAATAAAAAAAGGGAAAAAAAATAGAATGAATGAAAGTTGGATGGAAGAATCTAAATAAAATATCATCACTAACTTACGGATCTAAAGAAAACAAGAAAAAATCAAGGGACATATTGTTATTACAGGAATGCCCCCAAGGACCTCTAATTAATTTCCCATTTTTTTAAAAAAAATTGTGTTTAAAATATAAAAGTAAAAAAACTCAAGTTTTCAACCTTTTAACTGCACACCTAAACACAACCAATTACTGTCAATCAGTCATTAACTTATCATAGACACCAAACCCTCCCTCTATATAACACACACATCCCACTCTTCCACCCTTCCCCTGCTCACACCACCACACCCCCCCCCCCCCCAACAAATAACAACACAAAATGCCATCTTCCAACACAACCTCTCTTTCTCCACCACCCACCACCACCACCACCAAGACCGGGTGGGGCCCCTACCGCACCGCCAAGGACTTCGACGCGAACCTCGCCATGATCCTCATCTTGCTCATCTCCGCCCTCGTCTGCGCCCTCGCCCTCAACGCCGCCATCCGCTTCTTCCTCCGCCTCCTCCGCCGACACCGCAACGAAAACTCCTCCGACGACCCGGAAAAGCATGCGCGCACGAAACCCACGGCCGCCGCGGCCGCCTCTCTGCCCACCCTGGTCTACTCCGCCGCAGGGAATAGCGGCCTGTCGGATTGCGCGATATGCCTGTCGGAGTTCGCTGAGGGGGAGCACGTCAGGGTCCTCCCGAGTTGCCGCCACGGGTTCCACGTCAAGTGCATAGAGGGGTGGTTCTCGGCGAGGTCTTCGTGTCCGAATTGTCGGGCGGCGGTGGTGGTGGTTGGAGGAGGAGCCGAGGCTTCGGAGCGGGCGGCGGAGGCGGTTTGAACTGCAGGAAATACTTATGTGTGTGTTGTACAATTTTCATTTCTATTGTAGCTCTTCTTTTAGTTTAAGGTCTAGCTTTCATTTTAGAGTTAAAATGAGGTTGGTTGATGATGATTACGATGTTATGGTATTTGAGATGACTGACTGAATCTCAATGGGTTTCGTCAATCTTACTCCTCCATTTGAAAATGGATTTTGGGAGCTTCTGGATTTGTATGAAATAGTTTTCCCTAAACCCCTTTTCAAACAAAAATAAGTTGCAGCTTAAAACACATTTTTGCAAACAAGTTTATAAAAATTAGCTTTTTCATAATCTTATAGAGAGAGAACTTTCTATAAACTTGATTTTAAATCTAGTTTTTGAAAAAAAAAACCTGTCAAACATGTTTTCAAACATGACCTTAATGTACACATAAAATATAATATGTGAGGTGATACATTTCAATCAATTTCTCGAGAGAAGGTTCCATAGCATTCAAATCTATGTACAATTGAGGAAGATGTAAAGGGAGCAACCATATGGAATTTTTTGCATTGACATGGAGGTTGAACCATTAGAAGTGGCTACATAAGCTTGTTAAGGGGAGGATTCACTGTATGGGTACTAATGCATGCTTATCCAAAGCATTATTTGTTTAGATGACTTGACAGGGATTGAAATGGACAAGAAATACTGAGAAGACAGGACCACCCAAATGTTTGGATTGCCTGAATTAGAGGGCAAGAGATCATAGAGTGGGACACAATTTTTAATTGATTTATCTTGTTATCAATGCCCTTGCTCTACCTGGTCAATGCACAGCTAGACATTGATACTACACCATAATGAGTGATTTCTACTTTCACGTAAATAATTGATTTCTTTGAGCTACCACGCCGATTTAGATTTATTAACACTTCAACTATATATATAGTTTAAAGAAGTTCAAATACAGGGATCTAACGACGAGAAGTTCACAAAAACAGCTTAAAACAAGGTTTCCTATTCAACATTGATTTTGAAGGAATGGCCTAAATCAAGCTCCTGTAAATAATTTTGGAGTGGATTTCTACAAGGAATGAAAATTCCAGACTTCTCAGAAAGCTTGTATGCATTTTTTTGGGGACCCAATGAAAGCCACAATAGCTGACTACGACAGTTACAGAAAAGACACTAACAGATCCTGCTGAAGTGTGGTTTAGCTTAGATACCATGGCAAACAAAAGTGAGCTGAAAAAACAATAGGAGGGTAGTTAACATAAAATAATGGATGCACTTAGGTCAGACACGCTTTTGTAGATTCATATCGATCTGCTGATATATGTCATCCTTGAAGCATTTACTTTTCAACAACTCAAATAACATAACTAACCACTTCACACCCCAAAACAAAACAATCATATCTTGACCAGATCCACCTTGATTATGGCAAACTCATATACTGAAAGATATACTACAAAGCTTGTAATCACCAGAAAAGATCAACACATTTTCAAAGCACGTCATCTGTATAGGTCTACAGCTGATTCTGGATTAATCCTGTAAATCACATCTAACTCTAACAAAGATCACAAATATATTTTTTATAAGTAGTGGATATATTCTGTGTATAGGCTACACGACCAGTTTTATATGACGATATACAATGAAAGAATCACATAACCATGTTCATATGATCCAAAAAATTTCTAACTTATAATACTTCCATAAGAAATTCTCAATAAGCCTCTGGCAGTTTCACAACCATATTCATATGATCCGAAAATTTTTGAACTAATAAGAACTTCCAAAAGAAATCCTCAATAAACCACTGCTAGTTTCACAAAAGATACGCGGAATTATGAAGTCAGCAGAAACCAGTGAAACTATATGGGGCTAAACCAAGATCTATTAAAGATAATGTAAAAGCTTTTTTTTTTGTCAATTAAACAAAATATATTGTACTGCGCCTATTTCCATCCTTTTTTATAAAAGCTCAACTCATTGTTAACAAAAATTTATGAAACTGAAGTGATCAACTCAAGGATGACAGATGCTCAGAGAACATTAGCATACAAATCCATACAACGCAAAATTCTTTTTCCAAAGGAGGGGGGAAATGGTAGAAGAGGACTTCATCGTGGCCATGGCCTACCTGCGCTTCTTATGTCCTTTCTTCTTTCCACTTCCTTTCCTCTTTCCCTTGCTAACTTTCTGTCTGTTAAGTTCACTACCCTTTGTGGGAGCAGGTTCCAAAAGATGTTTCACATTCAACACACCCTTTTTAAAGTGGCCCTCACTTGTCTTCAACACCCTCTCCTCCGGCTTGCGGTTAACTGCTCTGCTGCTTTTATTCCTCTTGAAAAGCCCAAGTATCTGCTCCTGAAATAAAAAAGTTGAGGGCTTGAGTTAAGACATATGGTTCGGCTAGAAGAGTGTGTAAGCACAAGAGAGAAAAACTGAGTCCCTTACTTCCTGTAGCTTCTCATGTTCTCGCTGTTGCCGATTTTTGAAGGCGACTTTCCCCACACTAAGTGGCACTCGATGTTTCTTGGGAGTCTGACAGTAGACAATATGTCACATAAACTGTCTAGGATAAATCAGCCAATTCCAGGGAACTGTTTATAGCAGATAAATACCTTTCCACCTAAATTGACAACGTTGCGATTCTCCAGCGCCTTCCTCTCCTTCCAACTCATGCTCGAAGAACCTGATGAAAACCACACCCAATCAAGACAGACAAGGACTAAAAGAGTTGGGTTTTAATCTTCTACTGTTAATAACAAAATCTCTCTACAACCAATAAGTAATCAATGATATCAAGTTTATTGTTTGCTGACATTCTGAATTTACCATTGTCTACATTAAAAGAGAATGAAAAATTTGAATTTCACTTCGTTTGCCTTTTCACTTTTAATAATAGATAGGGCAAAATGGGTCTATATGGACTAAACTTTGTCACGCGTCTGTCCCAGAATAAGCAAGAGAAATGTGGGTGAGGTCTGAAGTCCACTCTTAGAAGCATTCAAACTCCCCCTACAGTTCCATTTCAGATTCTGAGGTCTGATCGGGTGGATTTTCCACCTTTGGAACACTTCGAAATAAAACACACATTTTATTTTTACAACGTAGAAGTTACCCAAATTTTTTATCTCCACAAGGGTAGGCTACCCAATACAATCTATCAAAAAAAAAAACAAAGATTACAAAAAACTTAAAGCAAAGGAAAGAACAAAGGGAAGGTCATATTATAAATGAAGCTCCTACGTTTCACTACCAAAAAAATAAATAATGTCCTAGATAGGGCATCCCACCATTTCCTTCTCTTGAACCTGGTCCTGGGATGAATTTGTGAAACCATTGGTACAAATGCAGAAAATTGTATTACTCTATATTACTATAAAAGTCTCTCAAACAAAAAATCTGCCGTTTGACCTTTTTACCCCTATCAATTCATTCAATCCCACTTTAGTCCATTCACACCACTTTAATGACAATCATTTTTTCATTTAACCCCTACATTTCAATTCAATTCCAAGAAAACTCATTTACATCATTTTAATCTTATTTATACCACTTTAATGACAATCATTTTTTTATTTAACCCCTACATTTCGATTCAATTCCAAGAAAACTCATTTACATCATTTTAATCTCATTTATAGTATTTTATAATACAATACATTTCATTATGTAACATATTCATTAACTCACTGGCGGAGCCAGGAATTTCTACTTTGCTTTAAAAAATCAATTATATATCGTATCTTTAAACAGACGACATTTATAAAAATCTATCATAACACTTAGAAAAATTGTATTTGAAATCATCCAATCTGTTCATTCCTACATATGTCCAATTAAATTTTTTAATCATCTGAACTGGATTATTAAAAAAGAAATTCTCATGCATTCTCAACCAAAATTATCAAATTGACTCTTAATAGTATACATGTGATGTATAATAAGAGTTTATATATACAAACAGGGAATAAATAACAATTTACGAGTGATCACCAACATGAACAAAATGTATAATTGTGTGTAAAAAGTATTTCATGGGGCATGCATAAAAAAAGAGTGGAAGAACTTGAAAAAATATAATAACTACTAAGGGTGTTTTGTCTAGAAAATTTGAGAGACAAAACAAAATAAAAAGCTTTTTAAAAAATATTTAAATTTATTTTTCCATGAATTTTTTTTATAATTCAATAAATATATCCATATTCCACTCTTAGATACTCAACTGTTATTGTTTGTTTACCATAAAAAAAAGTGTTGTCAGCATTCAAACGGTTTTTATTCCAGCCCCATTTTCCCTATACAGTTCCGTTGATAGAAAATTATTGAAGCATCGATAAAAAAATTTCACATTTTTAATAAATGATTCTGGAATTCATTAAAGAACATGCTTCATTTTTTATAAAAACTGATCTCATTAGATGAGTTATACTATTTTAAAAAAATTTAAATTACTTCTAGACTGAATTTGGATTGAAAAAAAGACAGGATACAACCACAAAAAAAAAAAATTAAGGAGGGGCTTGAGCCCCCCCCGTCTCCACATACCTCTGCCCCTGCATTAACTTATAATTAATTGGTTACATAATATTTTGGATACTCTTACATTTCTATTCAATTCCAGAAATCCATTTAAACATTTCAGTTTCATAAAAGTTTATTTACATATTTTTTGTAACATATTGATTACTTATAGTTAGATTTGAACATTATATTATTAGGTAGAAGATATATTTACATTAAAAATATAATTCCAAAAAAAAAAATTTATTCCCATTCATTGCATAAACATTAAATTAAAAAAAGGTATAAAATCTTAATGTAATTCACACCTATTACATTTATTTAATTCCACATATTTGATTAACATTTACTCTATTCTCTTGGATTTCTCTACTCTATTAGCCCCAAATAATCAAATCCAAAGCTCTCCAACAAAAAAAATATATAATTCCAGTAATTGAAAATGCAACAATAAAAAAACAAACGTATAAAATATTGGTATAAAAAAAATCTATAAAAATGAAAAAAATTCAATTTGAGCTTTGTGTGAACTCAACAAAGATTATCCAATGAAAATCCTTAATCATTGTAATCTCATCCATAATTTATTCATATTTTCATCAATCAGTATGACATATTAAAAGTTTAAGCTTCATATTTCATTAACTTAATGAGACTATTATAGATATATCATAAAATAATATTTTAATTCCATAAAAATCCATTTACAATATTTTAATTTCATTCATAGTTTATTATTATACATACATTTTATCATGTAGCATATTGATTAACTTATAATTAGTTTTGATTATCATAATATTATTAAGATAAGACATGATATATTATACCTTAAAAATATAATTCACAAAAAAAAAAATATTCCCATTTTTCAAAAACATGGTACATTAAAAAATGTATCAAATATTAAGTAATTCACATCTATTAACATTTATTTAATTCAAAATTTGATAATTTATTCTATTATGATTTCTCTACTCTATTAACTCCAAATATCAATAGTCCATAAGATTACCCAACAAAAAAATATATAATCCGGTAATTAAAAATGCATCCAATAAAAAAATAAATGTATAAAATACTGGTACAACAAAATATTTCTATAAAAATAGACAAATTCTTATTCGAGCTTTGTTGAACTCAACAATAAATTTAATCTAACGAAAATCCCTTCATATTATTGTAATCTCATCTATAATTTATTCATATTTTCATCATATCTGCATGACATATTAAAATTTTAAGCTTCATATTTCATCATCCTTATATGATGACTATTTGATATCATAAAATAATATTAATAATTTACATCATTTATAATAAAATTACCTTCAATGCCACTTTCCAGAAAAATTCCTTTACACAATTATGATTAAATGAAAATATTACATCAATTATGAAAATGTTATTGTAACTAAATTTTTTAACATTAATATTAATCAAAACATAATTAATTTTGTCTTGTGCATCTGCACATACTAACAACAGTATTATAAGATAATTCAAGACTATGATGTAATTCACAGTGCATTACACCATATACAATCATTTATTAGAGGAAAAGTGGGGGCCCAGCACCTAAACTTTATTAAACAGAAAAACAAAGGAGAACCCCAAAGGTGGGGGACAAGACATGCCAACCTACAAATAAGAAATACATGCCCAACTTACAAAGACAAGGAAGAAAAAAAAAAAGAAGAAGAAGGGCCAAACAAAACATGAGAGAGAAAAATCCAATTACTTGAGCGATTAGCCATCCACTCAAAAGAAAAAGGAAAATAAGGTTCCCAGGTCAAATTTCCTACAAAATATTGGAAACTCAAATGTTCCATGCATGTTCAAGTGCTTGATTCATCAACAATAAATGATTTTCTCCTGAACTATCATCCATGGTCATTTGTTACAAGAATCAATTCATGAACCTTTAATAACATTCTGCAAACTGTTTTAAACATAAGTCTAGGTTGCCAAGCCTCCCTTATTATGTTGACCAATTCATGAAGAGAATTCAAAAGCTTAGTGTTTATTGTAAGTCTGAGGCACTTTGCCAATGAATTACCAGATCAACTGGCTAGACAAAGGGCTACTTATAATGATCAATACACAAGATATGCTCTAGTTAACTGAGGCTTTTCGCATGAAACCTAGTGTGTATGTTCTTTCTTTTATTCATAAAATTCAATACCTATTCTTTTCTTCTTTATCGGCCCAAACACTTCATTCGCCTTGAATGGTGAATCAATAGATGTTCTAGTTACCAATAAAGTGTCGGGTACCAACACATGCTAGTGAAATAATCCAGCCTTATTGACCTTTTATAAAAATAATTGATGACCATAAAAGCATAGAAACCAGCCATGTCACATGGCAGTCTACTTTGCAGATAATGTACATTTCAAAGAAGTAAAACTGTGTGGGAAAAGATGCACGACTAGCATTTCTAAACATAAAAATTGAACACAAACAAAGAAATACAAAATGCCAGCAACAACAGGTCATCAACCACAAGAGCTCTTGAAGACTAACATAAGAATCAACGTGCAAAACAAGATTATGTTGACCTGAAATTAACACAAAAAAAGCTTTCAAAGAAATCAAAGATAGTTACTCAAAATAAAACAATCAATAATTAAACATAAGAGGCAATGCTTCAGAATGCTTACCCACAAATTGAACATCCCTCAATAATTTCCAGATATCCATCTCCTCATCATTTGATTCAGCTCGATTCGTAGAGCTTCCAGATGCCTTATCAGTATACATATCCGCTAACTTTGACGTCTGCAATCCATCAAAACATAATAATTAAAAAATAAAACCCAAAATTTCTTTCTCAAACAGAAAACTTCAAGGGTTTTATGAACAGTACCGTAAATCTATTGCGCCGCATTGTCATAGCTGCACCATCACTCGATTTCACCATCCCTTCTACCTTCTGCACTCTTATCTCCCACTTTTTTTTTCTTCCACTGCAACAACAAAAGAAACCCTCAGCTTCCAAAAAAACCCTAATCAGTTCAACAAACCCAAAACTTTAACCCCACAAAAAAGGCCCCTAGCCCCGACTGGAACCCTAATTTCCCAAATCCGGGCAATCTACAGCCTCCCTAACACCGCCACCTTCTCTGGTTATGGTCTCCTAAACCATAGTTACATTTTTATGAGTCTTTAAATAATGACCCGGTTTGGTTTCCTAAACCATTTGTCATCTCGTAATTCATCTCGGACTCACAAATATGAGACTAGGAGCAGAAGCTTTTGGGGACATTCATAACACCCCAAATTTGTACCAAATCAAACAATTTGAGGCCGAAATCAGCCACAGAGAAGGATAAAGGGAGCAGGGGCGAGTAAAATACGCCTCCTCAACAAGTATCTATTCATCTAAAACAATATTGTACACAATCAAAACTAAGCCACACCTCCTCAAAAAATATTTCATTTAGAACAAGATTGTACACAACGGATTGGTGGGACGGAGTGAGAGTACGTAATACATACCTGGAGGACTGATAGGCGGAGACGACGACGACTGGAGGCGGAGAAGGCCGCGGGAGCACTTTTTCGATCGATCGATCGATCGATCGAGAGAGAGAGAGAGAGAAACCCTAAAATTGGTGTTTTTAAGTATTGGATACCTCTCTCTATTTGCACCCCTTCAATTAATAAGCACGCCCCTCTTACATGGATCGTAGAAAAGAATATCAATTTATATTTATTTGGTTAATTTACACGTTACACGCCTAGATTTACCGCGGAAGCGGTGGATATCGGGTTGGCCTCGTTCTTCCGGACCTTCACCGTGGACGCCAATAACGCAGAGATCAGGAGGTATTCGACGAAGGTGAGGAAGAAGATGAAGGTGAGGAAGACGAGCCCGATGAGGGGTGGATCGGGCATACTTTGATGTATCTATAAGGATCATTCGATCAAGTGTTGAGGACCATCAAATAGAAGACCTATGGATGATTTGTATTTTTTAATATTTTAATTTTATTTGTTAGATTTATATTGATTAGTTAATATTCAGATATCATTATCCATATGATAAATCTAATAAATAAAACTAAAATACTAAAAATTATAAATATTCATAAATTATCATTAGTCTTCAATATTGATCGAATGATCCATGATCGTGTTGCATCACTTTTCCACGTGGGAGATGAAGGTGTTTGTGATAAGGGCGGTGGGATTTATTTGTATTCCCTTTCAATACATAATATGGGGGGAGTGGGAGAGGAGATCATTTATTTATTTATTTATTTTTGAGGGCGAGGGTAGTGTTCCCATTATGCGGTATGCGGTTTCTATGCGATTAAGGTATTGACAGAGTAAATGCGGTATGCGGGAGTATATGCGGTTCTGTAATTTTTTTTATTAATAAAAATGTGAATTTCTAAACATATAAAAATGTTAAAGACATATATACAAAACGTAAGTTAAAAATCTCAAGATGTTCTATTTTAATCAAATTGTTACAATATAAAATAATGCACCATTTGAAGGTAGATATTCTAGATCATCAACATATACATCTAATAAAAATAAAAATAAAAATAATAAAAAATAACACTAAAAAATCCAATTGTAAATCATTTATCTAACATACATTCTAATGCATGACCATCTGGATGGGGACAAAAGAGTTTCGCCTCGGACGCACACGTTAATGCCAAAGATGAGTGTGAAATAAACAATAGGTCATTTTCAGATAGACATCCAGGTTTTATCATTTGTACCAAAAAAACCCCTACACGTGTTATAAACAAGTCCCTCATATTTATTATTAGGCCCCTAACAAAAACGGTGAACTTTATCTTTTCATGGGCTTTCTGCAGATCCACCCCCATGTTCTACCAGTTTCACAACTAGACCATATCTGTGTTATAAACAGGTCCCTAATCCAAATTCTAAGATTTACAAGCAGGTCCCTAATCTTAAAACATGATTTTTTGGACTTCAAATTTCAAAGAAAATTCATTCAAATATTTTTCAGACCATTAAGATACTCATAAATATTATAAAATATAAATATTTTAATCACATTAATAAATAAACCCATTAAGATACCCTTAAAATTATAAATATTTTAGTCATATTAATAAATACAAAAATTACAAATAGAATCGGACCTATTTAAACTCATAAAATTATTGATGAATGTCTGGCTTTTAAATTTAAAACTTGTTCAGTTTCTTTCTTCTTCTTTTTTTTTGAATTGGATTTTGGATCTATATGTATCAATTTTTTTTAGATATGAAAATAAGTATTTTTTTAGTTTTTCTATGGCAGTGTTTTTTTTTATATATTAGAAAACCATGATAGATTCCATAAATGTAGGTAAATTTTTTTTTGTCAAATCACGTAAGTTTTCATCTCATATAATTATGATTTTACTTTTATTTTTTCTACTTTTGATTCGTCACAGAGTAATCTTCAATGTATAACAAATCTATAAGTTTATCGTGTTTATCTGTTCATTGTTATTATATTTAATATTTTATTTTGAATTGTTAACAATGATTGTTTGTTCTATTCATTTTTTATTTATTAAAAAACTTATATTTATTCAATTGTTTTTCTTGGGGTTGTTTGATTGTTATCTTGTTTAACATTTTATTTTCAATTGTTAACAATTATAGTATGTTCCATTCATTTTTATTTATTAAAAAAATTATATTTATTCAATTTTTTTCTTATTGTTGTTTGATCAAATAATTTACTCGTTTACATGTAATCTTGTTGGATGAAAGTTTAATTTTAATCCAATGTTCTTACAATAGCTCACAATTTTTGGGTCAGGCAATGTTTCTCAGATTTTTATCAAGTTACAACTATTTTTTATGTTGAGAAGTTAATATTACTTATTCATGTTTGTTATAAAGCGCTTTGTGCGTGCCCTTAACTAGTTTATTATAAAACACACCCAAGACGTGTTACAATTGTGAAATCTAAAAAAAACAAACATCACAAATGGAAAACAAAAAACAATTACAGGTGTAAAATATAAACTCACAAATGTAAACATCACACAAATGCACAAATATATTGTGTTCGATCGGTGTCTCCTACATCAGCCTATTTAGGCGAGAGGGTCTCATCGATGATGAAGAAGAAGAAGAAGAAGTCGATGAAGAGTGTTGTCGATGAAGAAGAAGTAGTACAAGCCGAAGGTCGGGAGTGCATCGATAGAAGAATTCGATGAAGAAGGTGTCTAGTATTGTTGATGAAGAAGAAGATTGAAGAATGCCGTCGATTTAGGGCTGGCGTCGATTTAAATTTGCTTATTTTTTTAAAGTTACTAAAAGCGGGTGCACAGGCGGAAATGGCCCGCATACCTACCGAATCGCATATGCGGCCACATGGGCCGCATATTTGAACACTGGGCGAGGGTGTGTAAACAAAAAAATAAAATATAGTATTTTTTTGGTAAAATTTAGACCCCTGAAATATTCTAAGAATGCAAAAACACCCCCCTATAGTTTAAGTATATGCAATAACACCAGTTACCATTCGATTTTTCATTAAAGATGGGTAAAAGTACGAAGAATCTCAAGAAAATTAATTATGGGTCTTTATAGTCACCCTCCTATTATTTTTAGGTCTTTGATTTGTTTGAAGATATTTTTAGGTACTTACTGTTAAATCATATTATTTTTAAGTCTAAATTAACAGTTTCTGTTTGTATCATCAATTCATATATCCCAAATACCCTTTTAATATTCGAGTATACCTGAACTATCCAAATCTCTGTTAGTATCGTATGATAACGCTATTAGGTTCACTCAATATACTATTAGGTCATCTAGTTACATTGTTAGGTTATTTGTGTATATTATTAATTCATATTTGTAGATTCTATATCTCAATTTATTGTTTACGCAGAACCAAGAGAAAATGAGGAACTATCAAGGGAAGAGGCTCCTATATGGCTATATGTTGAAAATAAAGAACTCATTGAGTTCCTTTAAAATCCAATAACTAGGTATACATGTTCATTTTAATTAAGTGTTATATTTCTATACATTGTTGATTTAATTTTCTATTATCCCTGTACTAATATTAATTATTTTATTTGATTTTTTTTGCAGTGACCCCCTCGTTCTTGTTGGAGAAACATTTATTTCTAGGATTTGTTTGCATGATGTGTTCTTCAAATTTGAGCTTCAAGATAATATGAGTAATCATTATTACTCTTGCGATGATACGGTAATGCATAACATGAACAAGAATTATGACATTGTTTGTGTTTATGATTGGCATAAGACATTTGATTTGCTATCTAACAAGATGAGAATTTTGAAACCAAGGTTATAAATATATTATTGGGCTCAGGTGATTCCTATTTTAACACCTTTAAAAGAACATGAACTATATCATTGTTAATGATCTAATATTGATTTTTATCATATTAGAGAAAAACTTGAAGAACACTCACCATCTCCACCTCGATGTTATTTCCCTAAGTCGTACATGTTAATTTTGCTGCTTATTTTAGAGGATGAACCACAAAGGTCATCAAGGATCTGGACATGATCCTCATGCTAGTCCACTCATAAGTCAATGAACACTATCATTAGCATCTTTTGATGGTGAATTTGAAGAAATGCCATTCATTGAGTACAACTCCATGAAAAACATCCCTAATTTTTTGGAATCTACAAATAAACTGGTAAGTTTAGTCATACTTAGTTATGATATAAATTACCTGGGTGCATTGTTCGATTGTCTGGTACATTATTCATGTGCTTGGGTGAACTATTTAGGGAAGCTCTATCCCCACCTATTGACTAATCCCACAAGCCATGCTTATTATAATACTTGATCCCACCACCCCATATATATTACAAACAGGGTGGTAAACCAGTCGAACGAGCCGAGCTTTGACCTATTCAGGCTCGGCTCATTTAGTATCAGGCTCGGCTCGAGATCGAGCTTCATTTCGTGATCAATCTCGGCTTGTTGGGCTCGTGAAAAGCTCAGTTGAAGCTCGACTTGACTTGTTTGTTAAAGAAGCTAAGCCGAAGCTTGAATCAATGCTTGAGTCAAGCTCGTTTAGCTAAAAAGAAAACCTTGTTTAGCATTTAAGAAGTCATATTTCACATATCACAACACCTTATACATGTGAAAATAACATAAGCTTAGGCTCGGGCTCGGCACATTTCCCTTTTTTTGTTAAGTAAACGAGCTTGTCTAGGCTTGGGGCTCGGCTCAGGCTTGACTCGTTTACAAACCGAGCTTTAAAAATTGTTCAAGTTCGACTCATTTGTTTAATCGAGCGAGTATAAACGAGCTTTAACCGAGCGGGCAGGGCTCGTTTATCAGTCCCAATTACAAATAAGTGAAATTCTGAACCCACCACCCCCTAAGTTATCTTCCTTTTTCTTCACTCCTCTCCTCTGCCTCATACTCGAGACTTGGCCCCTTTTTTTATCCTCTCCTCTCCCTCCCACCGGACCAGCCCTTCATAAGGAGAACCCATGCTATCATCCACTATCCGCAAGGCACATACAGTATGTGCCCTTCTTTGTTCTTAAATGGTTATTTTGGATCTTATTCTTAGGGTTTTAGAATGAAAGATTGGATATTGAACAAAAAAATTATTTAGGGTTTGGGATAGAAACTCAATATGTGGTTGAAAGATTAGTTATTCAAAAAACAAAAATAAGGTTTGGGATAGAAATTTAGAGTTTGAGATAGAAACCCAATATGTGATTGAAAGATTAGTTATTCAAAAAAACAAAATTAAAGTTTGGGATAGAAATCTAGCATTTGGGATAGAATGTGGATTGAAACCTGGGGTTTGGGATATAATGTGGATAGAAACCTAGGGTTTGGAATAAAATGTGGATTGAAAGATTGATTTTTTAAAAAAAATGAGTTTTTTATTTTTAAGTCACCATAAACTATAAGATTTAGTTATCGATCCCTCTCTTCTTCATATTTGGTTTTATTCGCCAGATTGAAAGGATATGTTCCTTTTTAGTCTTTGGGAGGTACCTATCCCTAAATTATTTGGTTTTCTTTTTAGTCTCTGAGAGGTAGGGGTGGTAAAAGAGCCGAACGAGCCGAGCCTTGACCTGCTCAGGCTTGGCTCGTTTAGTATCAGACTCGGCCCGACTCGGGACCGAGCTTATTTTTGTGTTCAAGCTCGGCTCGCTTAGCTTGTGAAAAGCTTGGTTGAAAATCGGCTTGGCTCGTTTGTGAGCCGAAGCTCGACCCAAGGCTCGGCTCGGGCTCGTTTAGCTAAAAAAAAGCCTTTTTTTTAGCATTTGAGAAGTCATTTCACAAATCACAACACCATATACATATAAAAATAACATAAGTTCAGGTTCGGGCTCGGCTCATTCACAAACCGAGCTTTAAAAATTATTCAAACTCGGCTCGTTTGTCTAATTGAACGAGCCTAAACTAGTTTTAACCGAGTCGAGCCTGAGCTGCTCGGCTCATTTACAAGTCATGCTGGGAGGGACTAAAAAGGAACATATCCTAGAAAAAGTCTGTAATTCTTTTGAATATTTTGATATTATTATTAACATCTTCTTATTTATTTCGTTTAGATTTATATATTATTATTTTAAATAAAATATATTTTATTAAATGCTAACTTGAATCAAAACAAAAATATATATGATTGACCGTTTGTGATATTTTCATTCGATGGCCCAGCCCAAATTTCACAAGTCGGTTATGAAAAGATACAGAGCCTCCATTGCAGCTTCAATTGTAGTTCATCCTATTTTTTTTTTTTTTAATCATACACTCACCCTTTGAAGTGCATGCTGTTATATGAAATGAAGTATATACTGAGATACATTTGTGTATTTTTTTTATAATGAAAAAATAAAAAAAATTAGGTCATATACAATGATAGGACCCATACACTATGATAGTGCAATATATATTACGTGTATTAGCGTTTCTCGGTTATTGATCTCATTAGGTAACGGTCTCTCTCCCCCAAATGTGATAACTATCCTACCATATCTGTTTGCATACCCTTAATTAAAAGTCAATATTTCGAAAGTAAAAAGATACAATCAGCCCTCATTATATTGTAGCCCCAATTGTAGTTCAACTGTTATTTTTTTTAAATCACACACTTCCCATTTGAAGTGTATGTTGTTATATGCAATGATGTATATAGTGAGATAAAATAATGTATTTTTTTTCAAGTTAAAAAATGAAAAAAAATAAAGTTATACACTATGATATAAGCTATACACTGTGTTATCATAGTGTATCGGGCTACAAACGGAATTGCATGTATCAACACTCATTTTAAAAACACACAACTCTCTCCGCTTTCCATAACACGCACCCATGCGGCCCTACTTTTCATCCCCTTAAAAAGCACTTTTTTTTCCTTTATACAAATTTTTTTAATTCTTAAATTCAATAAAATGGTTTTTTTTTTTAATTTGTTTTCTTTCTCATTGTAAAACCATGCTTTCAATCCTCTTCAAAAAAGTAAAACTTTTGATGTTGTATTATGGAATTGTGATGTTTTTTAATCTAATCAAATGTTTTATTTATTTATTTATTTTGCTTTTGTTCAGTTGTTTGATTTGTTAATTTTCAATATGATGATCGGTTGTTTTGCTCTTTGATTGATTGGGTTGTAATGATTTGATGTTGATATTTAACTATAAATATTAAAAAATTGATTTTTTTCATATTGATTTGTTTTTCAAGTTTTGATTATTTAAATCGAAATATTTAAAATATTAATATTTTTTTATGAAATATAAAGTAAAGTCTCTATTATAAATTTTCAATTCAACCCATCCTAAAATAAAGTCCTGGATCCGCCCTTGAATGTATATATATAGAAAGCAATGCTGCTACGTGAACCCCATAAATTATACCTCATTTATAAGCCCCAATAGGTGGTACTCTTCTATTGGTTTCCTATTTAACTTTTTTAACCATCAAAATGACAATAACAAGACTACCCTTCTTATAATTTAAAAAATTGGTTCTAACTTACTAATATCCTAAATAAACTCGTAACTGAATCCCACAAAGGGCGGCACCATTAAATCTTCTCCCTGACGTAGCATATTTTTAAAAAATCTGAAACACCATGTGAAAAAAAAGAACATCAACCACATGTTATCAATTAAGATACAATAATGTATCTGAAAATCAAAATGAACAAATATGGTCTATATGCTACTGAGAACTACACTAAAAATTTATAAAAAGTCTTCAAAATGCCAATAATAAGCAATTAAATATTAATCAACTATACATTAATCAAATCCATAAAAATAAAAATAACAACCTTCCAAAAATGGGTTGAAATTCAATTCAGATACATGTGTATCTGGAATTTGAATTAATAAATACCTTAAAAAAATGGGCTGAAATTCAAATTCAATACTGGTGTATCTGAAATTTGAATGAACAATTACACATTCCATTTAAGTGAATGTGCACCGTATTTGAAAATCTTGAATCTGAATGAGTCGAAATATGCTGATACAAAGCTAAAAATATGATGAATGACACATTATACATAACTATGCACAAACACAAAATAAAAAACGATTGTACAGATCATACTTGGTACACAACAATGCATGTAAATAGAGATACAAGTTATGCATATGAATTTAAAATGAAATTCAAATTCAATACATGTATATGATGATTCAAAGGAATGACGAAAAATCAAAATCAAAATCAAAATATAAAAATTAATGTATTCAGATAAAAAAAGACTAGTCTGAATGGATCGCCATTGTTTGCACCATAAATTAGTCACAAAAAAACTAAATAAATCAAAATTCGTCTCTTTTCCACTGATCGAACTGAAACAAAAATAAAATTCGATGTTTGTTTTCAAATCCACCAATCCATCTGAATTTGAAATCTAAAATATCACAAAATCTAGTAATTTTTGGGATTCGAAAAACCTAACCTGGATGTATCAATTTTTAATTGCACCAAAATCAGATCGCACATAAAAGTAAATTTGAGAATTCACCACGTATACACGGACCAGATCTGAATTAAAAATGAAATTGATATTTATTTTCCCATCCCCCGATCATTCAAATGCAGAAATGGGACAATCGTAAATGTTTTGGTACGACTCATTGAAAACAAATATTCAACAATGGGGAAGATATCACAGATCAGAACTACCTCGGAATTAATGGGGCGGTTATGGAATACTAAAACGATTAATTAGGGAGAGGCGGTATCATATATATTTCAATTTTGCCACCTCATGGGACTTGGGATGGGGTCTATCAAATGAGACCTAAAAATCATTATTGTATAGAAAGAGAGTTTACAGAGCTGTTTGTTTTCGATTTTTTTCCTCTGCACTCTATATTTATGTTTTTATTTTTAATGATTTATTTATGAGAGTAGAAATGGGGCATATATTATTGGACCAGTTGTGATATTTTTAATATTTGTAAGATGGATGATGGTTAAATACATGACAAATATACATGGATTATAAGAAATAATGTAGAGTCCTGCTATCTGGTTCATAAGGTTTAAGCCCATTGACTTTTAAAAGAAAAATAGAAAAAATACAATGTATGAATGTTAACACACATTTAGTTATGAATCTAAATTTTAACCAAAATCAAAATGTTTAAATAAATGTAGATGATTTATTTCATATCATCTAAAGAGAAAAAGACAATGCATGAATGTTACCAATGGGTATAAACGATTCATTTGGAACTTGGAAGTTAATAAAAAGAAATCCTTCAAAACCAAATTTTGATATGCTCTTCGGTGTTTCAACAGTGTATAAACGATTCAATTGGTGGAAGATCAATGCGTATAAATGATTCAATTGGAAGTAATCAATAAACAAACCTTTAAAAACAAATTAAACATTATTGAAAAAGTATTATAATTAATTAAAAAATTTGATATTTGGTTTTTTGTTTTTAAATTAAATTTAATATTCATGACAGAGAAAAGTAAAAGTGGATTTAACAATCGTTCTATTTAAAAATTTAAGAATACATTTAGAAATATGATTCTTTTAACTGTTTTTGGAAAAAAAATACAAAATAAAAGAGAAAACTAATAATCATATGTAAACAAATTTTCGTATCACTTGTCCTATATTCACGATCAATATATAGATAACAAATAATCTTACGTAAAAAAATATGTTAGTAAGTTTTTAGGTGTTTAGGTTTTAATAATTTTAATGTTTTTTTTTTCTTATTTTACATGTATTCTCAGAGACAACCAATATCTCTTCAACATGAGATAGAGGTACAAATTTCTTTTATTTTAAAATTTTTTTTTCGAGTATTGTTTTTTAGGTATTTATGTTATTTTTAATTTAATGAATTTTTTTGGATTTACTAAATGAAAAATGTTTTTCATTTTTATTTTTACCCTGTATATTTATGAATGCTTGGTTTTTTTTTTTTTTGTTGTGTTTTTATAACTCCTAAATTTCACATAGCATCGATCTTCACGTGAAACGGTTTCCTTCATTGACCTCCATGGCATCCTCCATCATGCACTTCGTTATAACACTTTCTCTCTCTTCTTTTTGTATTTCGGTTGAACTTTTTGCATGTGGAGCAGCACATATTCTTCTTTATCAATTGTTTCTTTATAACTTTATTTGTTAAATTTTTAGTTGTCATATCATGTAGTTACTGCTTTTGATTTAATTTATATGGTTAAATCATGTCATGCATTAACTCAAAGACGGACATAAAATACATAAAACAGTTTATCATAGAAGCAGTATGGAACAATATTAAGTGCCTGTTTGGATATGGTATTAAGACTGGTATAACATGGAATAGCTCGGTATAATTAAGCCCATTTTAGACATTTGGTTTGAAGGAATAACCCGGTATCTGGAATTCAGAATAGCTTGGAATAGATGGGTATTTGTATTCCACCTCTCCCCATGGAATTAGTCTATTCCAACAACAATCATAAGTGGGTCTCACATTTATTTATGTTTTTCATTTCAAATCATATATCATCATCTCTTATAAATCAATGGGGTTTACATATCAAATCAACTTTTTACATCTTATTCATATTTATTCTTCATCAATCAAGCACTCCAACCTTTATTATTACGTTTTCCAACAAGAATAATTGAAAATACAACCAAACAGAAAATCATTTATTCCATTGATAAGACAACAATTCCTTCATTCATGTGTATAATTTTTTTTTCTTTTAGTAAGAACTTGTGAGATATGGGTATGATTGGTTCATGCGCAACGTGAGTTTCAATGCAGTGTTAGCGGAGAAGCGGGGAAATATTTGACGGCTAAAATTCCTCAAGAGATAAAGATCTCTCAATGGTTGGTCTATCAAAGCTGAATTCTAACCATGTGATAGAGGGCGAAGTGGTCCCCTACTCGTCAACAAGTTGCACTCTTTGCACGAATGGCGAAGAATCGACAAAACACCTCTTCAGCACTTGCGCCACAGCTAGGGAACTATGGGTCATGCTTGAACGAGCCACGATGATCAACCTGGACTTTCAGTCAATAGAGCACCTGTGGAAGTCAGCCTCCCTCTCTCTAGTCGGAAATTAAAGACTGATTGTCGTTGGCGGAGATCAAGCGATGCCTCATCCCAGGAGGTCTATGGGCAATATGGAAGACTAGAAACGCGACCATCTTCGATGG